>CM061139.1:144402172-145602172 GCA_030789695.1 Scilla litardierei | reverse complement strand
ATTGGTACCCCCCAGGGGTCCGGTGGCCTATTTCGACGATTTTCAGGCCCCCGGGGGCCCCGCCCGAGGTCCGAGGAGCGCAGTTTGGGGGTTTTCAGCCTTTTGAGGGACCGGGCAGAGAATTTCAGCCGGGTGGAGGGCACCACCAGATCACAGGAGGCCCGTCGACTCAGCCTCCACCCTTTGAGGGAGTTACGAGAGATTGGCGAGCATACCAGGACCCCCCGGGAGGCCACCAGGCGGAGTTTGGACACCCTCAGGGAGACTGGCAGGGGCAGGGGCAGGGAGCAGCGAGAGGCTACCGTGATCGAGCTGAGGCTTATGTCCCAGACAGGCGACAGTGGTACCAGCACAGGGGAGGTTTCCAGCCGCAGGAGAGAGGTGGATACACCGGCGAGAGGCGACTGAGGAAGCTGGAGGTGCCTGTTTTTGAGGGGGGAGATCCAGATGACTGGCTGTACCGGGTGGAGAGGTACTTGGAGGTGTCCGCTATCCCAGGAGAGGAGTGGCTTCGGGCGATAGAGGTTTGCTTGGAGGGAGAGGCTTTGGGCTGGTTCCGCTGGACAGATCAGCAGCAGCCTTTTCAGACCTGGGCTGAGTTTACGACGCTCCTGACGGAGCGGTTTGGAGGACAGGCTGGTGGCGTGTTCGAGAGACTACTCGCTGAAGCAGGAGGGGAGCGTGGGTGATTATATCAAGAAATTCGAGTCGCTCTGCCATCGAGTACGGGGAGTTTCTGAGGAGTCGCTGGAGGGCTGTTTCATGAAGGGGCTGAAGCCCATGGTGAGGTCGGGGCTGAGGCAGTTTGAGCCCGTTGGTTTGCGCGGGATGATGACGCTGGCCAGGAAGGTGGAGGATCATCAGTAGACAGAGAGAAGAGCCCGAGGGACGTGGGGAGGCTCTACCTTTCGAGGGCCGGATCCGGGAGGGGACAAAAGGGGGCCGCAGGAGGGGCAACATCCACTGACGGCACAGTGGTTACCAAGTAGAAGGGAATGAAACTACAACCTGGGGGACATACACGAAGAATGACCGAGGCAGAGATTCGTGACAAACGGACCAATGGCATGTGTTTCAAATGCGACGAGAAGTTTACTCCTGGGCACCGGTGCGGAAATCGTACTATTCAGATCCTGATAGTGAATGACGAAGAAGAGGGAGAAGAGAGTGTGATAATGTTGGAAGCCGGCGTGGACGATGATCAGGAGCACCTGCACGTGGAGTAGCTGACCATACCCTTCACGCACCACCTTAAGGACAAGGTGGTTTTTTCCGGGGCGGAGTAGTGTTGCGGCCGATAATTGGAAGAGGGGCATTTGGGTAAAATGACATTTAAGGTGTGTTTTGCTATTTAAGGGGGTTGAGCCGGCCCTAATTCTTATGCGAAAATTGTTGAGAGATGTTTCTTTTTATTAGTTTATCCCCTAGATTAATCCTTAGCTAGTCGCCCTTTTAAATTGTAGTTGTTATTTAGCGAGAAGTTGATTTGTAGTAGGTTTTCCTATAATTTCAGATCTGAGATCCAATAAAAATCCCCTTTTTATCGTCAAATCCCTAGCGAATCGCATCAAAATTCCATAAACTGCTTTCTTAAAAAATGTATGAAATTATTCATTCGCTAAATTAATAAGCTACATGTTATGGAAAGCATAAAGACAAACGAAGTGGCAAGGCCCTGCAATGCTTAAGTGGGTTTTAAAAAGGCAGAAAAATGCCAACTTATTTTTAAAAAATAAAAATTAATTACAGAAAATCATAAAAAATATGTTTAAATAATAGAATATGATTATGCAATTATGCAACAGCCAACAGGATTAAATGAAAAGTTACGAGTATAGTCTATACGATGAAGAAACATCAGCAGCAACGGGAAAAAAAGTAGGGGCAGCCACCTAGAAGCAGTAGCAGAAACAGGAACAGGAACATATCAGACACAGAAACAAATGCAACAGAAGCCTCAGAACAGAAACAGCAGCAGCAGAATAAAAAATGGCGGCGGCGGCAACACAAACACAAAGCACATGAAGAAGCAACCGCAGCAAAAGAAGAAAATGATGCAGCAGCAGCGGCGGCAGTTCAGGTTGTAAAGAAGAAGAAGAAAATGAGATAAGAAAAACTGCAGCAGTAACAGCAGTTCAATTGAATGTAATATAGTGATAGCCTGAATTGCACCTTCGGAGTAACAAACACCGTTGATGTCGAGTTCACCAAGTGGACAAGACGAGTGGATCGTCCCTTGGAGTGGAAGAATTCACCGTTCGAGAAATTGAACAATGATTTGTTTCTACGTTTTTTGCCCAAAAGATCAGTTTCGGGTATATTTAAACGCAAATTGGGCTTAAAAGCTTCCCAAAATGGAGCTTAATAAAAGTGGACCGTTTCGCGTGTTTTCATGCGCTCTTGCAAACCGAACCAAAAGCAGCATGCCGCTTAATTGGCCCGCAAAGACCCCAAGCAAAGTGGGATTGAGCCGCAACCATGGAACAGCTTATCTTTGATCTCACTAAGAGAAGAACTATACAGCCTAAAATCATTACACTACTACCCAATAAAACTGCTCAGAACCACTAACAATATTTTAATCTACTTATTTAGTAATTAGTGATCAAAAATTGACTTATGGTACTAACAATATTTTAAACTACTTATTTAGTAATTAGTAATCAAAAATTGAATTACAAAATATATAACAAACTAAACTGACCACTTCATCCATCCATTAACAATAGGAAAATCATCTCCAACGTTATTGATAAGTAATACAGAGGACCAATGAATCGAAAAATCAACTTATTTACTTAGTAGCATTGAATTGCTAATAAACAAAAATTGTAATAATAAATTGTCTGTCTAAATAATAGCAATTTTGTTATGTAAAATACACTATTTTTTGTACTATTTAATTTATAAACTTCCATCAAATACAAGCCCGTAAATTAGCTAAGCCAAACAATAATACTTCTTCTCAACCCAATAACAAGATGTCTTTCCAACCAAACGAAAAGCCATAATCATCCATTCGAATCATCACTGCAACAGGTGAAATTAGAAAAGATGTCTTATGATTTTCCCTTCTCTAGTGTGTTAGCAAACCAATCAAGGTTTGGTTTCAGGTATGGGATTGGTGCGGGGAAGTTTTCCATATGGGGTTATAATCTTAGAATTTGTGGGCAAAAACAAAAATGCTGAATTGAAAATGATCTCAAGGCATTGAAGAAATTCAGATATTTTGTATTCTGGCAAATTCATGCTGCAAAAGATCGGATTTCAAGGTTTACCGCAACAGTGTATCATAAATCTGACAATGAGACTAGTGCCAACTGATATTAAGTTCATTGGATTCACAAAGAGTTTTGGCTAAAACAAAATCCAGATGTAGAAGGACAAGTTGGAGATGTCAGGATGTCCAGAAACCTTAAGTGAGAGTAGAATTCCAATCGTAATAGGATTTTGTGTTCAAATTAAACTAATTTGTTAGGACACTTTTTAATTGAATTTGCAGTTTTAATGTAATCCATTTAAACTATGTTTAAGAGTCCTACTCAAAATAGAAAGAAGAGACGACCTTTACAAATTAAAAAATCATTGTAAACCATGTGGTCTTCCAAAAACCCCAAAACATCATAGTAGGGGGAAAACTTCCATCTATGCAAAACCCTAGGATGCTTGGAAAACCCCAAAACCATAGAAATCAAAAGTCAATCTTGTAATTCTAAAATATGAAGGTAAGTGACCAAGAAGAATATGTATTCTAATCATTGCTTAAACCCCAAAAGTCAAGAATTTTCCTCTCCAAAACCAAAAATATCTTTTTTGCATTCTATTTTGCAGTAACAATGCAAGGGTTTATGTGAGCGATCTACCGCACATCTCTCCAGTCATCAACGGATCAAGTCTAGGATTAAGCATTGGGGATTTTTGAAGATGCGTGAGGATTTACAAAAGACTGCTAGGGTTAACAAAACAAGGGAACGTATGGAGCAGAGTTTTATGAAAAGTGAAGTTGGCAATGGAATGATCATAGTGTTAAACAAATCGATTATGATATGTATTTGTTCAATATGCATGCATGTGATATGCATATCACATGATAACCCTCAAGAGGGCATCTTGAAATAGGGCTGTATTAAAACATAGGAGGCAGATATGGTTATGAATAAATAACAAAAATTACAAAGAGTAGTTAGCTATAATGTTGATGAAATGAAGACAAAGATAGAGAGAAAAGTACATCACTTCATCTGACACCGAAAATATTGTTCTTTTATTTCCTCAACCCTTGTTCTACTTTATCAAAGAATCATGATGCATGCTGCCATTTTGTGCTATCAAACACTTCAACATATCACTATTGATCCACAGCCAATAGTATACAACTTAAGGATAGACCTACATTCTCTTCTCTCTTGCACCATTTACATGTTTTCCATTCTCTCTTTTATCCTATTTTCTGTTCTTTAACAGCATACATTTGCTTCCTTCTCTCTCTTCATTTCCTCTTTGCTATCTCGCATACCCTTATTTCCTTCATCTCATTAAATAGCTTTTTTCCCTTCCCTCCGCTATCATTTTCTCCCGTCATTTTCAATGTATTCCAATCCTATTTATTTCTTATCTTTACATTTTCTTTTTCCATATTTTGCATCTTTTGCCTGCTATTACAATAGTTTGATTATATAATTGCATTTTTAAGTAATAAATTGACTAATTTGCATTCATGCACATCTTTTTTTTAGCTGTTAAGGTCCATTATATATATTTTAGTTGTATACCATCAATGATTACACTTGCATGCAATGATTAATCGGTAAAATCACATTTGCAAGACTATAAAAATAGATTAGAAAGCATAAACATCAACGAAATGATTCATCTGCACTCAATAGTTCACTCATATGCTAATTTTTTTATATGGTTGCAAGCTGCCTATCTGAAATGGAATTATTATAAGACCTACGCATGCTATTCATGGGTTGCTAAGGAATTGATAAACTACTTAAAATGCCAAGATTTCTATCTGCATTTATGAAAATCTAAGCAAGAAAGGACACAGGCTTAATAACTGGAAATATCTCAAAAGACACACGTAGCTAAAGAAAGCATCCAGTCTCATGTTATCTTTCAGGAGTTGAAACCTTAACCTTCATAATGCATAACAGTTGATTATCCATGACCAGCTGATGCGACAAAATTAGTCACAAGAAAGAACTGTATCATACTTGATGATGGCATGTTTAGAAAATAGGGTTACAAAAAATATTATTCTTTAATTTTAAAGAAACATACACAACTAAAAATAATTAAATAAATGCCTCTATGATAGAAGCACTAATAGCTTGGAAATTAGCAATAAATATGCATAGTTGTGCAAAAGGAATTAACTCATCGGCCAAATGAACACAATAACATCACTGACGTGATAGACATCACTCACCACATGGTACCACTTTCCTTCAGCAAGAAAATGTATATTTATGTAGAAGAGTCCCGAAAACCTTAGAAGTTAGAACAATCAGTGTTTTAAAAAATGTTAGAAACATCTGGCACCGAGAGTCACACACAACCCCTAGAACCATTGTTTTAAAGGATCTATCATGACAACCGCAATGGCAAAGATGACCGCAGTGCCACACCACGTCGCCGTCATCATTCGTAACACTGGCATATTATGGCATATTCTGATGTTATTTTTTGTAACACTGTACATATTATGAGTTCACTGTTTAAGTTTATATACATGTTTTTATTTACTATTACTAATTAATTTGTTGTTTTTTTCTTTTTTTCATGTATCATACCATGCAGTGGATTTTGTAGAATATGAAACATAGATGACAAAATAAAATAAAGTAAAACCTGGTTTAAATGCATGTACTATCTCCTATTGCACCTGTTGAAATTATTTACATTGCTTGTTAATAAGGAAAAAACTTGTAATGATTAATGAATATTAAAGCATAAATTTTTATAATTTTTCAAAATTTACTGTTACCTTTTCCTTTTCTTTTCTTTTTTATTTTTTAAAAATTGAATAAAAAAAACATGGCAGAGCCATGGCCCCATAACACGTGGCAATCGCTCGATACATGGTGGCGGCTGCCGCGGCCACCCCCAATTGTAAAATTGCAAAGAGCAACCTAGATACCTACCGATCTTATAAACTCATCCATCCACGATGTACATTACAGCTAACACTAGAGATCAAAGAAATACACATCCACCAGTCAGGTAAATTGCAAGAATTGCATTGACGAAATACACCATAAAGATGATGCACCATATCAGCGCTTCAGAATCGGATAAGCTATGATATATCAAGATTGACCTAAACAGGGGCGGACGCATGTGTGTAGTGGGTGGGGGGGCGGGCCCCCCAATTTTTTCAAATCAGTGCAATTATGATAGTATGCAGATTTTATCTATGATGGTATGCAAATTGAAAAATCAGTGCAATTATGAAAAATCTGCTCACAGTGTTTATCTATGACACTATGCAGATTTTTCCCATCACTGTGAGCGTATTTGTTATAACAATTTCATAAATAAACACGTTGAGCAAATTGGTGAGGTGGTACGATGGCAAAAATTTCATGCTTGAAACCTGGGTTCGAATCCCAGGCCTAGCGGTAATTACATTTTTATATCCCCTTAAATATGGTTTATATTTTTTTCCTTAGGATTTCAAAAGAAACTGTCAATCAACCTTTTGCAGTATGTCATCAATAATTTTTTTCCTCTGGTATTTCGAAAGGAACCGCATATCAGCATTTTTTCCCTAAAAATTCCAAAGTTGTTGCGGTTTATCAAATCATCAATATTTTTTTCCTTGGATTTGGAATGTTTCCGTCCATCAGCCAGCAGGCTAGCAGAACAGGATGGCCGACAGCGTTCATATAATCTCAAGATTGTTAGCTAGTTATTATTATTATTTTGTAGTGTTATTATTATTTTTTGGTATATAATTCTCACAATATCAGAATATCAAGTTATATAAATTTTTGCTCCCTTAAATACGATTTGTATCTTTTCCTAGGTTTTGCAAAGAAACGATGGTTCGTCAAAACTTTCGATTTGCCCTTGGGTTTCACATTAGCCATCAAGCGAGAATGACGGAGTTCTCAACGTAATTATTTATTTTGGTAGTATTCTCGAGGTGGTGATATTATATAGAACATAATGCCAACCTCTTTAACTTATAGAATGTTAATTTTTTCTCAAAGTTTATGTGAATATATTTCCAAAAAATTGATCTTTTTTCAGTTCTAGGGTTTTTTGTCATTTGCATGAAGGTGCAATTTAATCATGTCTGGAATTTTTTGTCCTGCGCGTCTATTCTGTTTAAGATTTTGGGCAAATATGATAAACTGACGTCTCCTTGCTCTTTTAATATGAGACCTCGTCGATCAAAATTGTAATTGTAAGTCGTTACGACCATCTTGTCCAAGGATGCACTTGAAACAATGTAATTTTTCGTGCTACAATATTACAATAAATTAAATAAACAAAAATTATTTCCGGCTTAAAAAAATTGTGCATCCTAAATTCAATTTTTGTATCCGTCACTGCCGCCCGGCCCCCCTGTCATCTCATGCTGGTTCCGCCCCTGGACCTAAACATCTAAATGATATCTCAATTGACATCAAAACTCAACAGGTCACGTTCGTAGGTGGAGTTAAACGAGAAAGCGCAAAAATTGAATTTACTTCTTTTTCCACAATAGAATCAGTGGTTTTGTGGATGCACTTCAACAAACAACCCAACAATTGCAAGCTTGACATTAAAATTATGATTCAGGTTGATTCAACTGGCTTAAAGAATCGGAATAACAATAAAACGAATTTTAAATCCCAATAGATCCCAAGCGGAGCAATTTTTTAAAAATTTCTAGATATAATTCTGAAGAGTCAAACATTTTCTTACATGTTGAAGCATCCCTGACACTTCACATCCTGAAATCACAAAACAACAATGGTTACAATCTGATCTCAAATAAAACAATGTGAGAAAAATAGAGAGAATCGAACATACCATGAAGAATGAGTTGGGTGATTGGACGAGGCGCTTGAGCTTGTGTCTTCTCTTCTCGAGCTCCGCCGGAGGATTCAACAGATCAATGTCGTTGGGGAGAACCTACACAAAAATCGAACCAAATAGAGAACTCGTCAGATAAAGTACAATAGAAACTCTAGAAAATATTTTAGCGATGAGATGGGAAAAATGAGAGCAAAAGGTACCATTTTTGAGGTGGGGAAGGAAACCCTAACAAAGAATCGGTTGTGTTGGAACTGGCGGCCGTTCCGGAAACGGGAGCAATTGAGAGAGGTGAGTTAGAGAAGAAAAATAGAACCCTAATTGGATGGTTTATATAGCGGCCTTTACACGAGTACCGCACGTGTTTCAGAATTTGTTTGACATTAATTTGTTGCCCTTGTTCTCGTTTATTTTGGGTTCTTTTTGGTATTGTGTCCTTAAAGTCAAGGTGGCCATCGTTCGGTCCGGTCTGGTCCGGCCTGGGCTTGGTCTGGATTTGACCGGGCCACAGACCGGGCCGACTTGTTTGATCGGGAGGTCCGGGCCGGTCAGGTCCGGTCCAGTGTCTGGCCGGGGGCCGAAAGTCCGGCCCAAGGCCCAGACAAGCCTGGGCTCGAGCTTTGCCGAGCCGACCCTATTAAATTAATTTAAAAATATTTAAAATATTTAAAAATCATTAAAAATCTTAATAAAATGGAAAATGTTGTGAATGGTTAATTAACCGGGTTGGTTGAGATTCTGGGCTATCCTAGAGATAGGCCCATATCTTTGTAAACTCATTTTGTATTCTCTCATTTGCCTATAAATACAGAGTTGGGGGCTCCTCCCAAAATAGTTGATTAATAACACGTTATTAGCACGAGCCTCTAAAAATTTTCGTCCTTTCGTTGCGAAGGCGAAGGCGAGAGGAGACGGGAGATCCATAAGCGCGGTGCAAGGCTTCTTCAATCGAGCGTCTTCATCCGCGTAGGGTTTCGTGCAACCGTCGCTATATCCGGAGGACGGATATAGAGGTAAAGACACTAAAAACGATGTTTTTAATCATACGTATGATTGCTCATCCCTTGATCTCGCAAGATCGATATGGGGATTATTTGTCGCCTTGAAAACGACGGATCGTTCATCCCAAAAATACAATTTTTAGGGTTAAACCCTAACTTTTAGCCCGCCGACGGCTTGCCGCCGGCCTTCCCCCTCCCCCCCCCCCCCCTCGCCTCCCCCGCCCGTAGCGGGGGTAGTGCCCGCCGCCCCGCCCTTCGCCTCCCCCGCCCGAAGCGGGGGGGTGCCCGCCGATCCGCCCAAGAGGGCGGCGGCCCCTCTGCCCCCCGCCGGTAGCGGGGGGCGGCCCGCTGTCCCGCCCGATGCGGGGGTGGTGCCCCCCGCCGGTAGCGGGGGTCGCCCCGCTGTCCCGCCCGATGCGGGGGTGGTGCCCCCGCCGGTAGCGGGGGGCGCCCCGCTGTGACGCCCGAAGGGGCAGCTTTCGACCGCCCATGTCCCCTTTCTCCCCCCACCCCCAGCCCCTGAAGCACGGGGGGCGGACCGCGACTCCGCCCGAGAGGGCGGTTCCGACCGCCCTCTGCCCTCCCCCGCCTGCAGCGAGGGGGGCGGCCATCGGCGACCGCCTCCGGGCCCCCCCCGGCCTGCCATCGGCGATAGAACGGCGGCGGCTAAACCCTAGCCGCCGCCCCCTAAGCCCAATTGGGCTTTTCTGTGGCCCAAATCCCAAAAAAAATATTCTTTTTTTCGTCATGCTGCCCGAAGCCCGCAGGTCGATTTTAATTCAACAATATATATATATATATAAATAATTTTGGCAGCGGGCCTGAAGCCCGCAGCCGGCCTGCAGGCTTCAGGCCCGCAGGCCACTGTTTTTTAAAAAAAACAGGTCGGGGGAGGAGGCCAAGGCTATAAATAAGCCTTAAAATGCGGATTTTTGGGCTAAAACAAACTTTTAAAAGGGCGTCTGAGGGCAATTAAATTCGTGAAAAATCACGGTAAATTATAGGGCGAATACCTGGCAGATTAGGGCTTTTTGGGGGGTTTTGGGGGATATTTAGGATGATTCAAAAGGAAAAACCTTTTTCCTTCTTCAACGAAAATGTCTATTTTGGGCTCTTAATCAATTTGATTGATTAAACCCAACTTAATTTACAACCCATGCATCGTAATCTTTTTACATGCTTTACATCTCTGGCAAATTATGTGGATAATATATGCGTGGTTGTGCATCATATTTAAAACTTAATAATTAGGAAGATCCTGCGACCGCTCTGCCGTTAGTCACATAACCTAACGGTGTATGACGTTGCCCAGTGGTCCAATAATTATTAAGTGATTAAATAATTTTATCCTCATGTGAATATAATTGCCTGTGATGTTTGAAAATGATGATGAGCACAATATTTCTGCATGAATTGCTAAATGTGGTTTTTGGATAGGTCGTTTAGTCCCACAGTTTATTTCCCGCGATTTTCTTTTATTTTTGAGAGAAATTGTAGTGAGGACTTTATGTAAATGTCAAAGAAAGAAGACCAACTTCCATGGAGTCGGAGGCCACGCTTGAAGCTGGAGATCTCTTATGGGACCCACGGGGTTTCCAAAGTTGTATTTTCATTTTTAAAGCTGCAAATTTGTATAATTTAGACTGTGGACTTTTGGACTCTTTCTTGTGGGACTGGCCGATCCACACATTTAGCCTTTCGTTAAATATTGCATCCGCATGAAAATGTTTTTCTCTGATTAATTATTAATTCATGCATGTTTGTGCTCTGCTAGATAAATGGCTAAAATTTCAAGCGTTGACTTCGAAGTGCTGGATGCATCAGGTAGAAACTATCTAAGCTGGCAGCTAGATGTAAAGTTTCACCTGCGGGCTAAGTCCATCATTACTGCTGTGACTGAAAAAGAAAATGTTAGCGATATAGAGAAGGCGCAAGCCATCATTTATATTCGCCGCCACGTGGACAAGACCTTAAAGGCTAAGTACCTTACGGTCAAATATCCACTTAAGCTATGGACCGCCCTTGAGGATAGGTATAAACATCAGAAAGATGTTATACTCCCAAGGGCGAGATACGAGTGGGAGAACCTGAGACTGCAGGACTTTAAGTCCATTTCTGAGTACAACTCAGCACTTTTTAGCATCACCTCACGCCTGAAGTTGTGTGGTGAAAAAGTCTCAGAAGATCGCATGCTGGAAAAGACGTATACGTCTTTCCATGAAAAGGATGCGATACTCATGCAGCAATACCGTGAACGTAAGTTCACCAAGTATTCAGAGCTGCTGTCATGTTTGTGTAGGAAGATATATGCCCATAAGGCAATTTATCTTGATTATGTGTCTTGTTCATACCGTATATGGTACGTATTACTCTAAGTATAAAATCATTTGTATTAATATACTTAGAAATATCCATAGACTTATAGTTAGGTCCTTACATATCTAGATGAGATCTCGATTATGAGTAAGTAAGCGACCGAATAGAAACGTAAGTCTTAAACGGTTCGTGATCATAGATGTGTCGAGAACTGGATATCGACACATCGGATAGATCACTGTGTCTTCGTCTTGCCTTCGGGTAATGATGATCTCATAGTCATTCGACTTGGCGAAGTCGGAGACGAGACACAGGTGCTCATTAGAGAATGAGTTCACTGAACGACCAAGTTAGAGTTATTAAATGGTTAAACTTTAATGATCTGTCTTTAATAACTCTAGGGTGATGATAGGTTAGTTGATCCTTAAGACCTGAAGTCAACTGTATAAACCTGTGAACGGACGGTGTAGCTTAGACCCATGATCTAGCTTCGAGGACCAGTCCTGATGAAAGATCTTAGGTTGGGTTGCACCTGAAGCTCTCAAGGTGAGTAAGTGACTAAGATGGGATTCGTCACTTCCATTAAAGGGAAGTTAGTGTTATAGGCTCAGTACGGTCTTTATGTTAATCCTCGGCCGGGGTACGTTGCAAGTAGTACAACGTGTATAAAATAAAGACCGCCGTATACTGACCAATGTTGTCTAATAGGGTTGACAGAAAACCATACCCTAGACCAACATCAAACACAGTCTTGACGAAGGGATTTTAGCTAACGGAATTCATCACTGACACAGCCAATGCAAACCCAATGATACTTTTGTCAAAGGGTCGATCACGTTATGATGACTCTGAAACAGGGACGACAGCTACTGCTCGTAGTGACCGTCGTCTAGGGGTTTCGAGCCCCAACCTGTAGTAAGGTCAGGCTGTAGGGTCTCACACCGAGTAGTACTCGTGTCTTAGTAATAGGAATATAGAATAGAGAGAAATGTCATTTGATGATATTCACCAGTTAAGTTGTGAAAGTTAGTCGCAATAGCAATAGGGACATAACGTTGCATTAGATGCTAACTTTAACTAAACGTGTTGTAAATTAGTTACGACGAATTTAGTAGGAACAAACTTGTTGGAAAGGGTTACCTGGATGACGGGATCGTCCCGGTCTAAACACAGGTTCAAACCGTGTCCAAATCGGAGCTCAAACGAGCCCAGAAACGCAGAAAGAGTTCAAGGGGAAGTGGGTTAGACCCACCGGGCCAAGAGGCCCATGTGCAAGGGCAAAACGGGCGCGGCCCGCTGCAGCAGCGGGCATGGCCCGCTGTGTGCAGCGGGCGGGCGCCCGCTGCATTAGCGGGCGTGGCCCGCTGCCCAGCGGGCCAGCGCCCGCTGATGCAGCGGGCACGGCCCGCTGCACGCAGCGGGCCAGCGCCCGCTGCTCGCAGCGGGCGGGTGACCCGCCCTTGCCCCCCTTGGGCCGGCGCGCCCGCTAAGTCTAGCGGGCGCGCCCGCAACTTAAGTCAAATTAGGTTTTTTGAAAACCCAAATGACGGCTACGAATTTTGTGAGAATTGCTAAACTTTGAGCAATTGTTTGAGGGGTCAAACGAAGTCGAAATTCGTCACCGTCAGTTTCTACGCGTTCACCATTCCAAGCTTTTTTGATTGATAGCTTGTTTGGTGTCTGAAGTTTAGTATGTGAGGAGAATTAATTCGTTAAAGTTTGACTTTGTGAAAGGCTAACTTTAAAATTGAAATTAAGCCAAATGACTTAATTCAATTTTTCTCTTCATGTGGATTGTCCCACATTGCCCGCAACAAGAGGGTGAGTGCTCACTCCCTATATAAATAGGGGTGCACTCTCCTCGTTGAAAAACACACCAGTCAACGATCGGGTAGCTCCAAATTATTGAGCAAGCTCGGTCCGCGACTAAATCTCTCTCTCTACTTTCCTATTCTCCGGAGTAGTCCTAGCACGACTACGAAGGGGGTTTGGATCTGATCCGGACGTCTAAGACGCGGGTTTCTTCTCAAGTGAAACTTTCTACCGCGTGTGATCGGCTCGGAGGCGAAAGCGGCTCGGGCGGATCGGTGCGAGGGTGCGAGGCGGCTCAGGGAGATCGGGTCAACGCGGCTCGGCTACGACGAGCTTCTCAAGACGGTGCGGTACATCTTGCCTGCTCCAGGGCCAAGATTCCGGGTATGTGGTTAAGCGTTTTAGCGAAACTTTAATTAGTCGCTTAGTGTAGATCTTTCTTGGAGTGGTCAGACCCACTCCAAGTCGGCATAGATCGGGCTGGGTTCTGGCTCCCCAGAGCCTAGCTAAATTGTTTAGCTAGTCTAGAAATTTTGATTTCTGTTTTTCCGCTGCGCTTTTGTGCCTCCGTGGTCCGTCCGACTTAGGACGGATACGGATCCGAGCTCTGGGGGTCCGCCAAAACCCCAACAGTGGTATCAGAGCACGGTTATGCTATAGATCTACTATAGCGACTTTTTTTTAAATAGTTAAAAATGCTTAGCTTTCATATGCAAAACTTTTTTTTATGTTAAATTAGTTTTGAAAATATTTTGTGTTTCAAAAATTTTTTTTTTTTTTGCAACACTGATATTTATTTTAATTTTGGAGCAAAATTAATTTTATGCGATAAATCTAAAAAGGTAGTCTCCTTTATTATAAATACTTTATAAAATTTTTATGAGCCATTAAAAATTTTAAAAGGGTATTTAATGTTTATGTAATCTTTAGAAAAATTTTATTTTTGAAATTTAAGAATTTTTCTTTAGTTACATAAAGTTAGAAATCTTTAAACTTTACTTGAATGCTTCTAAAAAAGGATTTCTAAAAGATTTTAAAAGAGTTTTAAAATTGTTTAAATATGTTAATAGTAGAAATAATTTTATTTCATGAGATGTTATATAAAATTAATTTCTTTTACTACATAGATGTTTCTAAAATTTTTTATGTGATATTTTAATTTTAGAAATGAGGTTAAAATTTTTAAGGCCTAAGTTTAAAATTATTAGATAATTTTGTACGACTTAGTTTTATGCGATAAAATTTTATGAAGGCCTTAAAATTTTAAACTTTAATTTTAAGTGTTAAAATTTAGATTTGCATGTTTGTATTATATAGATAATTTTAAAAACTTGCAAATATCTATAATATGTCACTAAAAATGAAACTTTCTTTTATGCGGATAAAATTAGTTGCTTCATTTCATGTTGTATAATGTATACACAAACCTTGTTAGGTTAGCCATTAAAACATGATAGTGACATGCTACGTTTGATAAAACAAAACAACATTCGAACCTAATACCTGATTAGGATAGTCCCTTTGTTTGTAAATCATTTCATTAAAATGTTTAGATAATGATTTTCATAAGAGACAAAAATGTTGAATTGTTTCATTAAAATCCTAATAAGATTGGGGTAGTAAGTTGAACGTAGAACCTTATAGTTGATAAGGACTTAATAAAAGATGTTCAACAAATCTGAAAAATTTTGAATTTTAGGATCCACTAGTTGATAAGGATTAACTAGTTGTTTTTATTAAAAGCCATTTAGTTGTTTGGAAAACATAAGATTGATGACAACTCCTTCAATGGATCATGATGTCGGTCAATGTGCTTGGCTAAAGTTTTTGGACCAACCTAGCTAGACTGGGTAACAAGTGGTCCTGGCTTAGTCAATTCCCTGGCCGCGTCCGCTGGACCGTAAGGAGTCGATTCATGACTATGTAAGTCCATCGACTATACCTAAGTCAATACGATAATAATCTTGTTCAAGATAAATCGTAGCCCTCCTTGTTTTAGGAGTTGGCAACTTTAAGAAACATGTTCCGGTTGTTGAGCTACACTCAAGCCGTGACATGTCAATCTTATAGAAACCGATTTCTTGATTGACATCTTAACCTGACTAAAACCGTTGTCTCATCCCTCGAGCTTCGGCGTAAGTCTAACCAAGAATGTAGTCTAAGACCTGACCCAAACCGGCGCGTCGTGCATACACCGAGCAAAGGGGCAAGTCAGGCTAGACACGAAAACAAGGGTCCGACTAGGCTAGCCATTGTGATCCGGTTGAGCACACTCATGATCACAAATGACTAGGGGTAAAAATCGATAGGGAATCATAGTAAATATGATTGACGACGAGTTCGTCTACCGACTGCAGAGTCGGACAACTTGTTGAGATACACTCAAGGTTGTCAGACTCAGGGTAGTCGGATCCCTCTCTCACAAATATTATTTTATAATAAATTGTTTATTATTATGGCTTTAAATAAATTTAGTGGGAGAATATAGTTTTATTAAAACCATTAAAACTATACTACGAACATTTACTAACTATAGTATCTATAAAATACAGAATGGATTCGGGACTTAGATACATGGTTGAGAAGAACGTGCTGGATGGAACGAACTACAAAGACTGGCTTAGGAACATCAAGTTGGTCCTTTCCCTAGCCGGAATAGGATACGTACTGTTCGAGGACGCTCCAGATAAGCCGGATGAAGATTCGACCCACGAGGAAAAGGAAGCCTACAAATTGTACCAGAGGGATGCAGAGAAGGCCAGGTGCCTTACTCTGGCTTCGATGACCAACGAGTTGCAGAGGAAGCATGAACATATGGATGTTCAAAGCATGCTCCTCAACGCACAAGAGTTGTATGGCAAGCGATCAAGAGCTGCCAAGTTCGAGGCCACTAGCAACCTCTGGGGCACCAAGATGGGGACGGAACCCGTACAAGATCATGTTATCAAGATGATCGGGTACGTGGAGGACGCTGCCCAGTTAGGATTTGTCCTGGACAATGAGATGTCCACGGACATTATCCTAAAGTCTTTGACTCCCGATTTCAAGCCTTTTATAACTGGCTTTATAATGAACAGCCTTGAGACGGATCTTCCGGGTCTCCTCAATATGCTCCGGCAGTTTGAGGAGATTCATAAGAAGCCGGCTGCACTGGTTGTTGGCTCTGCCACTTCCGACCAGCCGAAAGGCAAAGGAAAGAAGAGGCAGGTCCCACAACCTGCGAAGGCTAAGAATGGGAAGAAGAAGAACAAAGGGGCCCCGTCGAAATCTGAGTGCTTCCATTGCCACAAGATTGGCCACTGGAAGAGGAACTGCAAGATCTATCTTGCAGAGAAGAAGAAGGGGCATACTGATGCCTCTACCTCAGGTACAAATTAAAATTCAATTAAATACAATTATTTCCATTCATATAGTATGAGAAACTTATAGACATCTGTGTACTGTATACAGGTGGCTGATAAGAACTGGAGATTGGAGAAGTACGGAGATCGGTCGGCAATTAAAGCAACAGTTGCTGCTGGGACCGCTCAAAGACTTCTGGAGACGCTGATCGTGATGGAGATGATATTTTTCTTATTTGAATAAAATGTATCATCTTTAAGGATCGAAAAAAATGAATGAGTGCTTTGCACTCAAGGTTTATTTTTGATAAACAAATTAAGGTTCCTTTTATGAACCCGTTGTTTTGGAATGGATGTCTCATTTGTTACAATTGAAATTGAATTGGCTCAAATTCTGTGGATGTGGCTTTTCTGTGATGGTTGCGTATATTTTCGAATAATGGTGTATTGCTTCGATAATATTGATTTTGGAGCTGACTAAAAGCTAGAAGTCAATCAGTAGTTAAGTGAAGGTTCCAGGGGACGTATAAATTGTGTGCGATCACAATAATACGCACATCAAGATTAATTCTTGATCATCTGCATTTAGTTATTAAAAGAGTTAATACTAAATGTGGTTAAAGGAATTAGTACAGTGTAGAACGTTTTGATTGAACGAGTCAATGTCAAGATTCCTTAAAACGATCTTGACTTGACCCATTCGTCAAACCGAATCTGACACTTGTACATTCCATCTAAGGCACTTACCAAAAGGTTATTTTTGCACATAAATCTAAATATGATTTAGTTATTATGTTGAAGTAATTTAACCAGGTAATTCTCAAAGTCAGTGGGAGCAAGTAAGTATGCTTAGTTCCGTTTTTCCGGACTAAGTAAAAAGGATTTTTCACTTTAATGAATCTTCTATATAAATCATTAAGTCAAAATTGTTTTGATTTAATAGTATATATATAGAGACTTAGGGTGTCAAATATGTACTTGACATATTGACACAATAAAGTGGAGTGAGCTAGAACTGACTTACGAAAATGTTAGACCTCACATCTAAATCGTATAAGCTAACTGTTAGCTATACAAGGTTAGGAAAATTGATACAGATCATTTTTCCAAAGGATCAACCCTGTGTGATCAAGAGATGTAATTTCAATCCATTAAAATTCGTTGTAGATACTTATTAGTAGAACCATTCTTAGGTTTGTCATATCAAATGTCAAAGTGACTGATATGCTATAACGGTATGAGATATCGAGATAAATAGCCTAAGTGCAAGTGGGAGATGTAGGAAGATATATGCCCATAAGGCAATTTATCTTGATTATGCGTCTTGTTCATACCGTATATGGTACGTATTACTCTAAGTATAAAATCATTTGTATTAATATACTTAGAAATATCCATAGACTTATAGTTAGGTCCTTACATATCTAGATGAGATCTCGATTATGAGTAAGTAAGCGACCGAATAGAAACGTAAGTCTTAAACGGTTCGTGATCATAGATGTGTCGAGAACTGGATATCGACACATCGGATAGATCACTGTGTCTTCGTCTTGCCTTCGGGTAATGATGATCTCATAGTCATTCGACTTGGCGAAGTCGGAGACGAGACACAGGTGCTCATTAGAGAATGAGTTCACTGAACGACCAAGTTAGAGTTATTAAATGGTTAAACTTTAATGATCTGTCTTTAATAACTCTAGGGTGATGATAGGTTAGTTGATCCTTAAGACCTGAAGTCAACTGTATAAACCTGTGAACGGACGGTGTAGCTTAGACCCATGATCTAGCTTCGAGGACCAGTCCTGATGAAAGATCTTAGGTTGGGTTGCACCTGAAGCTCTCAAGGTGAGTAAGTGACTAAGATGGGATTCGTCACTTCCATTAAAGGGAAGTTAGTGTTATAGGCTCAGTACGGTCTTTATGTTAATCCTCGGCCGGGGTACGTTGCAAGTAGTACAACGTGTATAAAATAAAGACCGCCGTATACTGACCAATGTTGTCTAATAGGGTTGACAGAAAACCATACCCTAGACCAACATCAAACACAGTCTTGACGAAGGGATTTTAGCTAACGGAATTCATCACTGACACAGCCAATGCAAACCCAATGATACTTTTGTTAAAGGGTCGATCACGTTATGATGACTCTGAAACAGGGACGACAGCTACTGCTCGTAGTGACCGTCGTCTAGGGGTTTCGAGCCCCAACATGTAGTAAGGTCAGGCTGTAGGGTCTCACACCGAGTAGTACTCGTGTCTTAGTAATAGGAATATAGAATAGAGAGAAATGTCATTTGATGATATTCACAAGTTAAGTTGTGAAAGTTAGTCGCAATAGCAATAGGGACATAACGTTGCATTAGATGCTAACTTTAACTAAACGTGTTGTAAATTAGTTACGACGAATTTAGTAGGAACAAACTTGTTGGAAAGGGTTACCTGGATGACGGGATCGTCCCGGTCTAAACACAGGTTCAAACCGTGTCCAAATCGGAGCTCAAACGAGCCCAGAAACGCAGAAAGAGTTCAAGGGGAAGTGGGTTAGACCCACCGGGCCAAGAGGCCCATGTGCAAGGGCAAAACGGGCGCGTCCCGCTGCAGCAGCGGGCATGGCCCGCTGTGTGCAGCGGGCGGGCGCCCGCTGCATTAGCGGGTGTGGCCCGCTGCTTGCAGCGGGCCAGCGCCCGCTGCTTGCAGCGGGCGGGTGACCCGCCCTTGCCCCCCTTGGGCGGGCGCGCCCGCTAAGTCTAGCAGGCGCGCCCGCAACTTAAGTCAAATTAGGTTTTTTGAAAACCCAAATGACGGCTACGAATTTTGTGAGAATTGCTAAACTTTGAGCAATTGTTTGAGGGGTCAAACGAAGTCGAAATTCGTCACCGTCAGTTTCTACGCGTTCACCATTCCAAGCTTTTTTGATTGATAGCTTGTTTGGTGTCTGAAGTTTAGTATGTGAGGAGAATTAATTCGTTAAAGTTTGACTTTGTGAAAGGCTAACTTTAAAATTGAAATTAAGCCAAATGACTTAATTCAATTTTTCTCTTCATGTGGATTGTCCCACATTGCCCGCAACAAGAGGGTGAGTGCTCACTCCCTATATAAATAGGGGTGCACTCTCCTCGTTGAAAAACACACCAGTCAACGATCGGGTAGCTCCAAATTATTGAGCAAGCTCGGTCCGCGACTAAATCTCTCTCTCTACTTTCCTATTCTCCGGAGTAGTCCTAGCACGACTACGAAGGGGGTTTGGATCTGATCCGGACGTCTAAGACGCGGGTTTCTTCTCAAGTGAAACTTTCTACCGCGTGTGATCGGCTCGGAGGCGAAAGCGGCTCGGGCGGATCGGTGCGAGGGTGCGAGGCGGCTCAGGGAGATCGGGTCAACGCGGCTCGGCTACGACGAGCTTCTCAAGACGGTGCGGTACATCTTGCCTGCTCCAGGGCCAAGATTCCGGGTATGTGGTTAAGCGTTTTAGCGAAACTTTAATTAGTCGCTTAGTGTAGATCCTTCTTGGAGTGGTCAGACCCACTCCAAGTCGGCATAGATCGGGCTGGGTTCTGGCTCCCCAGAGCCTAGCTAAATTGTTTAGCTAGTCTAGAAATTTTGATTTCTGTTTTTCCGCTGCGCTTTTGTGCCTCCGTGGTCCGTCCGACTTAGGACGGATACGGATCCGAGCTCTGGGGGTCCGCCAAAACCCCAACAGTTTGCTCATGGCCGAGCAAAACAGAGAGCTTCTCCTCGTCACTCACAACATGCGCCCTCCCGGCACTCCCCCCCTACCAGAAGCTCACCATGCTTCTTCTTCCAAAAGGAAGAGGGATAATAAAAGAAAAGAAAGACCACAGAAAGGGGGACAACAGAAAAGAGCCAAGGGCCCACCACATCAGAGAAAGAATGAAGGGAAGTGCAAGTTCACCTGGCGCATGAATGATAATAAGAAAAATGATGCACCCCCACCCAAGAGGGATTGGGAAGACCAGTGCCACAGCTGTGGCATGAAAGGCCATTGGTCCAGAGTGTGCAGGACCCCAGTGCATCTCCGGGAGCTTTATAAAATGCTGAATCAAACCTGGTGGCTGCGAACAATGCAGTCAAGTTCACAGCCAAAGACTTCGAGTCAGATGATATGCTTGATTAGCTTGTTTTCATTTATCTTAGCATTTTATTGTATGAACAATCTATTTTATGAGAGCCTTTATGTAATTTGAATTCTGTTGAATAAAATTTGGGTTTTCTGAATGCAAATGTTTACTCATCTTTTTAGATGGGATGCTCTTATGACTGCTTAGTAGACAGCGCGTCGACACATACGATCCTTCAGCACAAATGCTATTTTCATAGCATTACTCCATATAAGAGCCCTGTAAACACAATTTCAGGGCCATCGGACATAATTGAAGGTTCTGGGAATGCAACCTTGTTGCTTCCCAATGGAACAGAAATAAAAATAAAAGATGCACTTTACTCTCCGAATTCCAAGAGAAACTTATTAAGTTTCAAAGATATCCGTCTTAACGGATTCCACTTGGAAACAGCAAATGTAAAAGAAAATGAATTACTGTATGTCACGTCTCAAGAAAATGGAGTTAAAACCATACTTGAACGTTTTGAGAGCCTCTCATCAGGCCTCTACCATACAAAAATTCGGAGAGAGGAAGCAAACCTGACGGAGCACCTGAAGTACCCGACATCGGCCAAATTCTTACTTTGGCACGATAGACCTGGCCACCCCAGATCTGTGATGATGCACCACATTATATCACAAACCCACGGGCATAACCTGAAGAACCAGAAGATTCTTCAGAAGGGAGAATTCCCTTGTGTACCCTGCTTTAAGGGAAAATTAATAACACGGCCATCAACACTTAAAGTGGATATCGAGTCTCCTAGCTTCCTTGAAAGAATACATGGAGACATATGTGGACCTATCCACCCCCTAGTGGGACCTTTCGGTACTTTATGGTTCTGATTGATGCATCTTCGAAATACTCGTATGTGTGTCTACTTTCAACCCGCAACTTAGCTTTTCCAAAGCTTCTGGCACAAATAATAAAGTTGCGGGCGCATTTTCCAGACAACCAAATTAAGAAAATACGTCTGGACAATGCGTGGGAATTTACCTCTCAGTCATTTCAAGAATATAGCCAGGCAACGGGAATTGAAATTGAACATCCAGTGCCGCATGTTCACACCCAGAATGGGTTAGCTGAGTCGCTAATTAAAAGACTGCAATGGATCGCACGTCCATTGCTGATGAAATCCCAGTTGCCGGTGGATGCATGGGGACATGCAATCTTGCATACTGCATCACTAATAAAAATAAGACCCTCAGGAGGTCAGAGTCTATCTCCAATGCAACTTGCATATGGAACGCCGCCGAACATCTCTCACTTGAGAATATTCGGCTGCGCAGTTTATATCCCCATTGCACCACCCCAGAGGACCAAGATGGGCCCTCAACGTCGCCTAGGTATATATGTAGGGTATGACTCGCCCTCCATTATAAGATACCTAGAACCCCAAACGGTGGACGCTTTTAAGGCACGCCTTGATGACTGTGACTTTGATGAGACGTATTTCCCAAAAATGGGCATAGACATTGAAAAGTCTAGCGCAAAGCAAATGTTAACGTGGGATACAAAAATTCTGACCCACTACGATCCGGTAACTAAACAATGTGATGATGAGATCCGGAAGATCTTGCACATCCAGGACACAGTCCATAGATTACTGGATTCGTTTACTGACAACCAGAAGATTGTCAGATCACACATCCCTGCTGCGAATACTCCAGCTAGGATTGACATCCCAAAGGATGGATGCAATCCACCAGCAGCAGAAGTGGTTGCACCTCAAAAGAAAAGAGGCAGACCACCAGGCTCCAAGGATAAAAATCCAAGAAAAAGAAAAATATCCAGAGACCTTGGGACGATACCCCCACAGAGAAACGAGCTCGTGTCCATACCCTCTCCCCTCTCAGAATCCACTGCAGAGGAACTGCCGGGAGAAACTGAAATATCATTGAATTATGTACGTACATGGGAGGTATTGGACAGAAAGAGTACAGTCGTCGATGAGGACTTCGCGTTTCACATTGCCATTCACGTCGCCGGAAGCGACGATGATTATGAACCACACTCCGTTGCTGAATGCAAACGTAGAGACGATTGGCCAAAGTGGAACCAGACAATAGAAGCCGAGCTGGACTCGCTTCAGAAACGACAAGTTTTTGGGCAAATAGTCCAGACACCTACTGGTGTCAAACCTGTGGGATATAAATGGGTATTCGTCAGAAAAAGAAACGAAAATAATGAGATCGCACGCTACAAAGCTAGACTTGTAGTGCAGGGATTTTCCCAAAGACCGGGAATAGACTATGACGAAACATACTCCCCGGTCATGGATGCGATCACTTTCAGATTCCTGATAAGCTTAACAGCAAAGGAAGGCCTAGATATGCAGCTAATGGATGTTGTGACTGCATATCTATACGGCAATCTCAACAAGGAGATATACATGAAACTTCCTGATGGCTTTTCTATGCCTGCTGAACTAAAAGATAGACCTCGGGACGTCTATTCTGTTAAGCTACAAAGATCATTGTATGGTCTCAAACAATCAGGAAGAATGTGGTATAACAGACTCAGTGAGTTCCTTGTTCAACAAGGATTCACAAACAATGAAGTCTGCCCTTGTATCTTCATAAGAACAAAGGGAAAATGATTCGTAATAATTGTTGTCTACGTAGACGATCTGAATCTCATAGGATCTCCTGAAGAGATCACTGAGATATCTGTAAGCCTAACAAATGAATTTGAAATGAAAGACCTAGGCAAAACGAAATTCTGCCTGGGCTTACAGATTGAACATCTAAAAGATGGAATCCTCCTACATCAAACCACATACACGAAGAAAATGTTGCAAAGATTCCATATGGACCAATGTCATCCACTAAGTACACCTATGGTGGTACGATCTCTGGATGCACATAAAGACCCCTTCCGGCCGCTGGAAGAGGGGGAGGATATACTTGGTCCAGAAGTTCCATATCTGAGTGCCATCGAAACATTACTATATTTGGCAAACTGCACGCGTCCCGATGTAGCGTTCGCAGTAAATTTGCTAGCCAGATACAGTGCAGCGCCCACACAGCGCCACTGGACCGGGGTTAAGCACCTTCTGCGCTACCTCCAAGGGTCTACAGATTTGGGACTCTTCTACAAAAATGGAATATCCTCTACACTTGCAGGTTATGCTGATGCAGGCTACTTGTCTGATCCCCACAAAGCGAAGTCACAGACTGGGTATGTGTTTACATACGGAGGGACAACCATTTCCTGGAGATCCATCAAGCAAACCTTGACGGCAACCTCATCCAATCACTCTGAGATCATTGCCATACATGAAGCAAGCAGAGAATGCGTTTGGCTACGCTCGGTTGTACACCACATCCTGTCTACCACCGGACTAAAGACTGGATATCTCGAACCTACTACAATGTTCGAAGACAATGCTGCTTGCATAGCTCAATTACGAGGTGGCTTCATCAAAGGTGATAGAACGAAGCACATTTCACCAAAGTTCTTCTGGACGCACGAGCTACAGAGAGATGGCAAGATCGACATCAGACAAGTGCAATCATGTGACAATTTGGCAGATTTGTTCACTAAAGCCCTTCCCACTGCCACTTTTAGGAAACTTGTACATAGGATTGGAATGAGACGCCTAAGAGATCTGCAAGCTTGAGAGCTTGTACAGATCCGGGGGAGTTTGGCAGAGTTTGTACTCTTTTTCCTTAGCTATGGGTTTTCCCACTGGGTTTTCCATAGCTAAAGGTTTTAACGAGGCAAATCTCACCAACTCAGGATCCTGAAGTATCCACCCCATGTGAGACTCTCCTACGCTCGGAATCCTGAAGCATTCACGAGCAGAGTCCACATCTATGGCTGAATAAGGGGGAGTGTTGTAAACGGTTAATTAACCGGGTTGGTCGAGATTCTGGGCTATCCTAGAGATAGGCCCATATCTTTGTAAACCCATTTTGTATTCTCCCCTTTGCCTATAAATACAGAGTTGGGGGCTCCTCCCCAAATAGTTGATTCATAACAGAAAATAATATCTATACCTGATGGAAATTGAATTCCACCCCAAGTGATTTTGATGATGAGCACACCAAATGAAACTTAGTGTACTAACTACACTACAATTAAGTGTGCAGGATATGCGAAGCTTTACTCATACTCAAAGAAGCGCAATCTACGCTCAAAGACTAGGACGAACGTGGCTAAGATCAAATAATGAAGTTCAAAGCTCAAATAGAACAAGAAGCTCAAGTGAAGCTCATATCTACTTCATCAAATTGATCAAGCTTCCGAAGACGTGTCCTAAGTCTATAGTGAGTGTGTTGTGTCTCTTTAGGATATTGTTAAAGCCAAAACATATAGACAAACACACACACAAAACGATTTGAAAATATGTTTGAATATCTTTTAAAACATCTTGAAAAATAGAGCTTTCTCTAGTCATCTTATAACTTTCGTAGTGAAACTCCACACACCCTGGAGTTAGCTACTTGTCTGACTAGATGTGTCGCATGAAAAACTCCTCTGGGAGTCGACTACCAACAGTATGGAGTCGACTACCAGATGGGATTCAAGTATTCCCGTAACACTCTGGGAGTCGACTACCTACATGAGGGAGTCGACTACCAGCTGTAAAAATCTGACGTTTTTGACTTGAATTTTGAAAATTCGTTGAGCGATTTTCTCCGTGATTTTTGGGACAAAAGTCAAAGTAAATTTGAATTTCAAATCTCAGAATTTTCCCTATAAAAAAGAGCTAATTTCATTTGAGAAAAACACAACTATTGAATTCAAAATCTTTCGTGCAAACGCTCTGAAAATTCTATAAGCTCTCATTCTCTCTTTAGCCAATTCTATTTTAATTGTGATCTTGCAAAATTCTGTTATTATTTTTTTAAGATCATATTCTCGTTTTATTGGCCAATTGTTTTTCAAATCCTTATTGCTCTTCTCTTGATTTTTGTTTAAAAGGATTTTTGAAAAAACATTAGATCTAGATCACAAAGAATTCTCTCGTATTTTTGTGTGATCTAGACTCTTATTCTATCAAGCCACTACACACAATTTTGTCTATCTTTGTTTGGCTATAGAATCGGGTGTAAAACCAATCTCCACCAATTTATTGTGGTGAATTGGATATCTTTTTTATTGTGTTGTTGTTGGAACACTAGATAAGTCTAGGTGTTGCCAGTTGGAAATCCTGGTCAAGACTAGGTCGTTGGAAATCCTAACGAGTGGAGTTAGGTACTTGTATTTGCCAAGACAGATAGTGGAAAATCTCGTACCGGATTGGTCGGGGACTAGACATACCCGGGTTGCGGGGAACCAGGATAAAATCGCTTGTCTCTGCGTTTGTTTTTCTGTGATTGTTTATATTTCTTGTACAAGCATTTTTCATTTGCTAATCTTATATCTTTGTAAATTCCTTGTTTATTTATTATTGCAAAGATTGTTTATTTAATTCCGCTGTGTAAAGATCTCTGTGTAAAGATTTACATCTGGTTGTAATCTTTTTACTTTGTTGATTAAGAACCAAGCGTAGATCACTCTACTTGGCTTCTTAGGCAACATTAGAAGGATTTTATTTGTGCTAATATTAACAACCGAAAAAGTTTACTATTTGCACAACACTATTCAACCCCCCCTTCTAGTGTTGTTTGCCATCCACAGGATCCAACAATACCTAGTATAAATTTTTTTAAAGATTGGTAGGTTTTTTAAAAACATACTATCGTAGTTAGGAGGAACAAAATGAGGAGGAGATTAATGAGTAAATAAATTAACAAAGAATAAATTAAGGAGTAACCCAAAGAGGAACTATTATATATATATATATATATATATATATATATATATATATATATATATATATATATATAATTTAAAGAGGAACAAATTAAGGAAACCATTTTGAAACAAAATTAAGTAGAGAACAAATTAAGGGCCCATTTTTGGAACAAAATTAAGTAGGGAATAAATTTAGTATGAAAAAAATACAAGGAAAGTGGCCAAGGGTCGGGCCCACTGCTCCCGGGCCACGGGCCGGACCGGGCCCGTTGCTCCCGGGCCACGGGCCCGTCGCGCCCGGGCCACGGGCCCGTCGCGCCCGGGCCACGGGCCCGTCGCGCCCGGGCCACGGGCCCGTCGGCGGGCCGGGCCCGTCCAGCCCGGCACGACGGGCCGCCTCCCTCCCGAAAGCATGTCCTGCCCTCCGGGCCGGGCTGGGCCCGTGGCGCGGTCGACCCTGCCGGAACCGGGCTGGGCGGGCCGGGCCTCTGGCTTTCGGGCCGTTTGGCCACCTTGACCTTAAAGGCTTAAATTTCACATATGTCCTTCCAATTATATAGTTTGCAATTTGTTATGAATATGCCCATGAGGCCCATTGGATATCCGGCCCATCATTGAAAGCTATAAATATGAGGGTAGTGGGCTCTTAACCCCTTACACCTATTACTCTACTTTTCCCTTCATAATACGTTATCGGCACGATCACGCTCGTTGGAAAAGGCGACGACGCTCAAGGAAGGAGATCCATCAATCGCTTAGTCTTAAGAAAATCGTAATCTTCTCAACGGGGAGCGAAAAGGGCATCATTCACCAACTGTCGTCTAGATTCCCTTGTCGAATCTAGAGGTAAATACTCAAAACTTTTAGATTTAAACTCGCTTTTCATGTAGGTCTGCACGATTTAAGATCAAAAGTTTGAAAACACGGTAAAAATCACGTTTTATTTTGGATCTGCATGTTTATAAACAATAAAAAAATCGTTTTTTCAAAGATCTGAATGTTTGAAAAATCAGTTTTTTACCCCCCACCTCGATCCATAACCTGCACGCCCGAAGGGCGTAACGACGGCGCTCCACAAGCACCACCAGTGGCATGCGCTGCGGCTTGCAGCCGCGGCCCGCCGCGGGTCCCCCTAGGGTTTTTCCGAAACCCTAGCCCTTAACGGGCCAATTTTTAGGGGAGGCCCAATTAACCCTAATTGGTTGTTTTCATGGCCCAAAAGCCTGAAAATTAGCCAATCTACACATAATTTTCCTTTTTTATTTTTGGCCCCAAAAGCCCAAAATAATTAAAGAAATTTTAATTTTATGATGGTGTTAAAGCGGAAAATAAATATAAATAAAATGGATCAAGGTAAAAAGTTTTTCAAAATAACTTTCAGCACGTCACACGCTTTTTAGATTATTTATAAATCTTTACATGCCTGTGATATGATTATCTGCGTGGTTGCATATTCGTAATATATTATCTGCGTGGATGTACTATTAGGCTATGATTTTAGGGATCACCCAGGTTTCTGACATCTTTACTTTTCTGCAATTTTTCTTTTTGAGAGAAATTTTGTAAGTGGGGTTATACATGTAAAAGGAAGCTGAAGGACACCAAAAGGAGCTGAAGGCGTTTGCACAAAGAAGAAAGGGACTTCTCTTTGAAGTTCCCGAATTGTATTTACTTTTTCATGCACTTTTTGATGTAATTTGGGACTGTCTTTTTCTGTTGGTGGCGGCTGGCTGATCTTCATAACCCTAATTTATTTTCATTGCCTGTACATTAAATGCGTGGATGTCTACTATTTCATGCTATTTTAATGTTAAAATGAAAATGTTAACTACATGCATGCATGTTTATTTCTTAAATAATTCACGTTATGAAAATGTTAAATGCATGCGTGGATGTTTATTTCTTAAATATTTCACGTTATGAAAATGTTAAATCGCATGCGTGGATGTCTATTTTAAATAGTTAAATAATCCATGCTATTTTGTTGTTTATTTTGCTAGATTTTTAAATGGCCAGACTTGCGAATGTCGATTTTTCAGTCCTGAAGGCCGATGGGTCGAACTACTTGAGTTGGCAGTTAGACCTGAAGTTCCACCTGCGATCTCATTGGTTCAGTCTGACACCCACTGAGAAGGCAACAACAAGTACTGCTGCAGCTGAAAAGGATGCTTCTAAAGAAGCACCTCATATATAAGAAGTTTCCGATGTACTAAAGGTGAAAGTCATTATTTATATCAGGAAACATTTAGACTCAACCCTGAAGGACGAGTATTTTACTATGGAGGATCCTTACGAACTGTGGGACGCACTTGAGGAGATATACAGACATCAGAGGGATGTCATACTACCCCGTGCGTAGTACGAGTGGACTCACCTCCGCATACAGGATTACAAATCCGTAGCGGTGTACAACTCAATACTTTTCTGTATCACCTCACGCCTGAAGTTGTGTGGTGAGAATGTGACTGAGAAAATGTTGCTGGAAAAGACGTTCACGTCTTTCCACGAGAAGGACATGATCCTCATGCAACAGTACCGTGAGAGGAAGTTCACGAAGTACTCTGATCTGCTTTCATGCATCCTAATGGATGAACAGAACAGAGATTTGTTGGTTGCCACTCACAACCTGTGCCCTCCTGGCTCCGCTCCACTGCCATCTCCTGCAGAGGCACACTTCCAGTCTTCCCAGAAGATGATGATGAACAAGAAGGCTAAATTCCAGAAATGGAAAGAACAGAAGAAGCAGAAGAAGGCCACTCCTCAAGCTCCTCCTCAGAACCAGAAGTTCGTGGAAAAGAAGCAAAAGTGGACGTCCAACAAAGGTGGTACTCCCAAGAAAGACTGGGAGGGTAAGTGTTCCAAATGCGGAATGACTGGCCACTGGTCCAGAATCTGCCGCACCCAGAAACACCTATAGGATCTCTACCAGGCAAGTTTCCAGCCTCACGCTGAGACAAACCTGATAGAGAGCGCAGCGTTGCCAGAGACCACATGGAATCTAGAAGATTTCATGGGAGACGATACTCTCTAGTTATGGACCACAAACAATATTTATTTGCTAGCAATGTATCTTCCTTTTTTATGCAACGTATCTTGTTTTTATTCCATGTCGAACTTTTTAAGCATCTCAAATATGAATAGAAGTAGATTCGTTTTCGTATTATTCATTGCTTGTATGTCTTTCTTATATAGATATGGAATCCATATGCCTAGTGGACAGTGCATCGACACACTCAATCCTTCAAAACATAGACTACTTTACGAGCATACGTAGCTACTTTGGTCCACTGAGAACAATCTCAGGACCAGCTTATATAATCGAAGGATCAGGGGAAGCAATCATATTGCTCCTCGGTCACACACTAATCACACTTAGAAATGTGTTATACTCCCCTAAATCAATCCGAAACCTCCTAAGCCTTAAAGATATCCGTTTAAACGGGTATCACTTAGAGACGGTCGAGGAAAATGAAAGGGAATACTTGCATGTAACATCCCGTACAAATGGTACAAAAACCATTGTGGAACGTTTCAAGGGACTCCCCTCGGGACTCTACCAAACAAGTATTCAAACTCCAAAAAACATTAATGTTGGAGCACCTGCAGTGCCCCCAAACACCAGAATTCCAACTCTGACAAGTAGACTGGAACCCCCTGGATCTGTTATGATGTACCGCATCATAAAAAGCTCAAGGGGTATAGATTTGAAGAACCTGAAGATTCTTCAAAAAGGTAAATTCCCATGTCCACCCTGTTACAAGGGTAAACTAATTACGAGACCCTCTCCACTAAAAGTGGACCTGGAGTCTCAAGCTTTCTGGAAAGACTCCACAGAGACATTTGTGGGCATATACACCCATCAAGTGGTCCGTTTAGGTACTTTATGGTCCTGATCGACGCATCTACTAAGTGGTCACATGTGTGTCTACTGTCCACCCGTAACCTAGCACTGTCTAAGCTTTTAGCTCAGATAATCAGGTTGCGGGCCCACTTCCCCGACTACCAGATAAAGAAACTTCGTCTGGACAATGCGGGTGAGTTTACATCACAAGTCTTTCTAGACTATTGCCAAGCACAGGGCATTGAAGTCGAACATCCTGTAGCGGATGTTCACACCCAAAACGGGTTAGCAGAATCTCTAATTAAGAGACTGCAATGGATTGCTCGTCCATTATTACTTCAATCCCAGCTGCTAGTGAATGCATGGGAGTCATGCAATTTTGCATGCTGCATCTTTAATAAAATTATGACCTTCTGAAGGTCAGTCATCTTCTCCAATGCAACTAGCGTCATCTTCTCCAATGCAACTAGCACTTGGAGCCCCACCAATTGTCTCACACTTGAGAATATTTGGTTGTGCAGTATACGTCCACATAGTACCGCCACAAAGGATAAAGATGGGTCCACAACGTCGCCTAGGCATTTATGTTGGGTTTGACACACCCTCAATAATAAGATTCCTAGAACCCCTTACGGTAGACGTTTTCAAGGCACGTCTAGAAGACTGTGAATTTGATGAAACATCATTTCCAAGACTAGGCTCACAAACAAAGAAGCCCGAAGCTTCAGACTGTATCACTTGAGATACAAAGACATTATGTCACTTTGATCCGCCCAAAAGCCAGTGTGAGGAGGATGTCCTGAAGATTCTCCATATCCAAAACACTGTCTATCTCTTGTCGGACAAATTTACGGACAACCAAAAGATTGTCAGATCACACGTCTCTGCTGCTAACACTCCAGCTAGGATTGACATACTGCAAAATGGATGCAATCCGCCTGCAGCAGAAATGGTTGGAACTCTTAAAAAGAGAGACGACCACCGGGATCCAAGGACCAAGTCACTCGAAAGAGTATGACCCCTGGCAATGGTAAAACAATACCACCACAGGATGCTACTATAAGCCCTGCTACCCCATCTCTTCCAAACTCTCAATCAGAGGAAAAACCGGGAGAAAATGAAGTTTCAATACACTATGTACGAACTGGGGAGTATTGGGACAGAAAGAGCACAACCATAGATGACATATTTGCATGTAATATTTCCATCAACTTCACGTACTGCGAAGATGATATTGAACTACGCTCTCTGACAGAATGTCAAAGCAGAGATGATTTGCCAAAGTGAAAAACGGCGATAGGAGTGGAGTTGGATTCACTCACAAAACGCAAGGTCTTCGGACCTATTGTCCAGACACCAAAAGGTGTAAACCCTGTGGGTTATAAATGGGTATTTGTTAGAAAAAGAAATGAACAAAATGAGATCATTCGCTACAAAGCAAGGCTTGTAGTGCATGGTTTTACCCAACGTCCAGGGGTGGATTTTGAAGCCACATACTCTCCGGTCATGGACGCGATCACCTTCCGATTCCTCATTGGCTTAACAGCCCAAGAGGATTTAGATATGCAGCTTATGGACGTCGTGACTGCATACCGATCACTCCAAAATGTAACCCTAGAGCACAACCTAGTATGGCACAAATGCACGGAGATAAATCCTTGGCAACGGCGCCAAAAACTTGATCGAGTCCGCATATACACCCGGAGAACGATTGTAGTTTTACCGCAAGCGCACGGAGTAGTGGCTAGCGGGTATCGAACACGAGGAGGAGGTGTTGGCTCCAATCTATCCTAGGTTGGTTTGACTACGAATGTCTTATTGGTGGAGATGGCTATGGTATGATGTAATGGCAATGGTGATGGATGTCGGTGTCGGAGATAGAGAAATCGGTCAAATATCGATTCAAATATAATATAATAAAAGTAAAAGTGTCTAGGACTAGGGAATTCCCACTACGGATCATCATGCATCATTGTAAATAGTGAATCTCAATATTACTAAACTTGCGTTGAGGTGAACTAGTCGTAACTGAATAGAGAACCAAGCTCACGCTCTCGCGCTATTACCAGTCTATAGCAAACCTAGGATAGGGCCCAATCTCTTACAAACCATAGCCTACGCCACTAGCATTAGGATCGACATCATCGTTCAATCGTCCATCGAGCCCACTCTCGTGCAAACTCGAGTTACGATCTAGGTTGTGATAGTTCGTATTCGTCCAATCTCTTGCAAACGAATATGGGTATAGATTTATAATAAAAATCATATCTTTGGTCCAATCTCTTGCAAACCAAGTCTAGAGAATCTCGATTATAAACCTAAATCGAATATCTAGGTCTTCCCATCGATTAGAATCCAATCTCTTGCAAACCCCAAATCGATGGAAATCCCTAGCTATCTGTAATAGATCAATCACAACCTAACCTCCTAGCAATTCTAGCAATTTAGCAATTCATTCATCACAAATCTGAAATTAGATCCATAGGGTTCATCCCCAAACCCTAGAACAACAAATCTACTCAAGCATAGCAATAACGATAGAGAAATCGATAAAAACATTGCTTGCATATATAAAGATATCAAAACAAAGATTCAAACAATAAGAACAAAATACTTAGCTTGATGAAGATCTTCAATCCAAAATACAAGCTTTTAGATCTAAGAGGGGGCCTAGGGCATGGCCTAACCTCTAAAATAACTCTAAGAAAACATATGGGAACCTCCCTCTAATGATGGCTACAACCCTCTTATATAGCCCCCAAAAACCCTAGCAAAACTCCCCCAAAAACCCTCTGAAACCCGCGCCCGAAACACAGTCTGCGTACAACTTGGATTCTGGGCAAGTTACGACTCGGCCGAGTGGGGAAAGCTCACTCGGCCGAGTGAGAATTCCAGCACTGCAGCGTCGACTTGCAGAAATTCCCCAGATTTCATCCGACCTCGCGGCGTTGGAATTGTCAAGAAGTCTACTATCCATAAAAAATATGAGAAAAATACTTTGATGGCTGGAATGATAGCAGATTTCAAAAGAGTAAGAGGCGGTCTGAAATTCTGGGCGCTGTGTGTCCTCGGCATCACTCGGCCGAGTGGCAAATGTCACTCGGCCGAGGGGCTTTTAGTACTCGGCCGAGTCGAAGCTCGTAATCGACTGACGGAGTACAGTAAGTCTGGTCTTTTGGATGCCGTCGTTCGTGTGCCACTCGGGCGAGTGGTGTCTCCATACTCGGCCGAGTGGGATGTCGTCACTCGGCCGAGTGCACGCTAATCTTCAAGTAATTACGTGTCTGATCTGGCCGACCGAGTGGGCTTCTTTCCTCGACCCAGTGAGTCCTTCACTCGGTCGAGTGGCATGCTGAAAATGCCCAAACTTCATCTTTTCGTTTCCCCGTCGCTCCTACGACGTTCTTTCTTCTTCCACCCGTCTTCTATCGCTGATAGGTCCTCAATAAGTCCATGAGCGACGCTCCATTATGCGTGCAAGTCATTTAAGCTCATTTTTCCTCCCAATTGCTCATATTTCCTGAAATCCGACAAAAACAAGAAATAGTGAAAAGTAACACAATATCATCGAATAATCGTGAAAATCGCAATATGAGCAACCGAAATGGCATGCAAATATGCAGAAAAAGGTGTAAAATATGGAGTGATCACATACATATATGGCAACTTAGACCAAGACATCTATATGAGATTGCCTGACGGTTATTCCTTGCCTGCAGCACTAAAAGAGAGACAACGTGACATCTACTCAGTGAAACTGTAAATATCATTGTATGATCTAAAACAATCTGGAAGAATGTAGTATAACAGACTGAGCGACTTCCTTGCAAAACAAGGATTTACAAATGACCCAGTCTGCCCTTGCATCTTTATAAGTGCAAAGACAACATGATTTGTCATTATAGCCATCTATGTGGACGACTTGAACCTCATCGGATCTCCTGAAGAGATCGCCGAGATTTCTAGAAGCTTGACAGAAATCTTAAAGATGAAAAACCTCGGAAAGTCAAAATTCTGTTTAGGTCTTCAAATAGAGCATCTTAACGATGGGATCTTGTTACATCAGTCAACTTACACATCGAACTTGTTAAAATAGTTTCAAATGGATAAGTGCCACCCCCTCAGCACCCCAATGGTCGTCAGATCATTGGATGTGCATAAAGACCCCTTCCGGCCGCTGGAAGAGGGGGAGGATGTACTAGGCCCTGAAGTGCCTTATCTAAGTGCTATCGGTGCACTCCTTTACCTGACTAACTGCACTTGCCCTGACATAGCATTTGCAGTCAACTTACTAGCCAGATATAGTGCTGCACATACATAGCGGCCCTGGGCTAGAGTTAAGCATCTTCTACACTACCTCCAAGGGTCCATAGACTTAGGTTTATTCTACATGAAAGGGGCATCAACTGGTTTAGTTGGTTAAGCTGATGCATGTTACAGGTCCGATCCTCATACAGAGAAGTCTCAGACTGTATACATGTTTACCTATGGTGGCACTGGCCTATTTTCATCAAGACAAACTATTTACGTATTTGACCAATTTTTCAATTTTTAAACTATTTTATAATGGTTTGTCAGGAGTTTTACGGTTTCAAAAAAAATTTCTTATAAAAATATTTTGAGATATCAGACCAGCTATGATGTATTTTAGTAAGTTCGGGTTTCATCAAATACCTCTAAATAATCCGATAAAAATTCATTTTCAGTTATTACCGTTTTGGCTTAATGAATTTATTTTCTATACAAATATCATCAAAACGATTTCAAACTTTTACAGTAACATTCAATGATCATTTAGGGCTTCCCATATTTATTTCGTAATTTTCTGAAATCAAATCAGTAGAGAACCTGCAAACCCGCTTTCTAAACGTTTTGGCCTAAAACTAGTATTTCCGTAGCTCAAACCTTGAAACGAACTTCGTATTCGCGATCCTCGCGACGATACGAATCTGTGTCTATGTTTTCATAATTTTTCGGACATATTCAGTTTCAGGGGCAAAACTGTAATTATTATAAATTCTTACTAATTACTCTTTTACTAATTGACGTATCTTAATTACGTTTCACCCCGACCTAACCAGCCTGTCGGTAGCTTCAAACGTGATACCCGGGCGAGCCTTTCTCCACGATTAGTCAAAAGGCCACCTAACATCATTTATATCATTTATATCTTAATAATATTATAATCTTATTTATACACATACACATCCCTTTTCCAAACCAGCATGAGCTTCACCCTCTTCAACCCATGGCCAGCCCCATGCTTTTCCTCCCCACTCCGTTCAACTCCACCTCGGATTCCCCCTCTCCATCGCCGGCGATCCCCTCCACCGAACGACTCCCTCGCCATCCTCTTCCCAACACATGGCAAGACCTCCACTCTCTTCTTCTCCGGTAAGACCCCAAGTTCCGTCGCCGGGCACGCTTCCTCCAAGAGTATCTCCTCCTCTGCGAGCTCCTCGACCTCTCGAAGCTCCCTCCAACCATCTATGGCCCCTCGCCTTCGCCACGAGCTCGAGCCCACCGGAAAACGACGGAAATCCCCCTCACGTTTGCGATCGCCGCCTCTGGTTGCCACTCGCCGCCTCCGACCGGCCACTGCCGCCTCCGGCCACCCCCCGCCACGAGCATCCCCTCCGGCCGGCCACCTGCCGCTCCTTCCCCGGGCCGACGCCCCCACGGAAGACCCCATGCGTGCGTGCGTGAGTTTTAAAAAAAAGGAAACGAAACTGAGAACACAGCAGGTCACGCATGGAGTTTGGGGTTTTATTAATAAAATTATATTATTATATTATTATATTATATAAGTTATGAATAGTGATTTTGATGTAGGTATTGGACGAAGCCACGGATACCACCAGAAGATCCATGCCTTCGTCACGAACGTGTAGGCGCCAGTTTCGTCTCAATCCGATACTTAGATTTCAAGTTATGATTTTTTTAAAGTTTATTGTAATATTTTTAATACGTGTAAATACGTATATACTCTTATAAATACGCGTATATGTATATATAAATGGGTTTTATTGGTTTAAAATTTATAGTAAAATAATCAAGGATAAAAAAAGTACAATGCAAGGCCCAGAAAATCAGAAATGACGTTTCAGACCCATTGGCGCTGGTTTCATCGCCAAAGGGCGAGTATATTTTTCTCAGCAATTTTTTAAAGTTTAAATCTAATTATCATATCTTCATTTAAAAATTAATATCTTGATTATTTCACTAACACTGACATACGCGAAAATTATATGTTGTAGTACTAAATGAGACAGTCATTTTGACCCCTTGTTGGAAAAATTCCAACATATGGTTTGCCCTAGAGAAATCTTTGAAAAATATAATGAAAAATCGTTTTCTCATTTTAATTAGTTTTAATTGATTTTAAGCTTTTAAAAATTATGAAAAATACCTAGGAGCCTTAGAAAAATATTTTCTTCCTATATGAAATTAATTTACTCCCATCTAGCTCATCTAAAAATATTTAGTACGTATTTTGACGAGTTCTAAGCTACTATAATAATACAAACACGTTAAGAAAAATAGATAGAAAATAGTGTACTCTTTAACCGGCCATTTCTTGTGTTTGCAGGTATCAATTCTCGTGCACCAGCTTCCTTGGAAGCTATAGCTCTAACATCGTCTTTCTACAACGAAATCGATAATGTAAGTCACTCTAATTCTAACTTTAGAAATTTAGATAGTGTACTCATATGAACTTAGGATCTCATATATATTCTCAAAACAGCTATTGACCTGAACAATAGACTATGGACCTAATTAACTATAGAACTAATCAATAGTGGAATGACCAATTGAGATAGTGCACTTTTATGGAATTAAATATCATAGTTGTTGGACTTCAAAACATTGCTCAGGACTAAATTGAGATAGTTCACTTTTATGGAATTAGATATCATAGTTGTTGGACTTCAAAGCATTGCTCAGGACTGATATTCTCTGTTGAGGCTTCTGCCTTGACTTTTCAGCAAGTAAATACCGTATATATGTATTTGTTGTACTCATTGTTGGATGTATTGTTGTACACATTGTTGGATGTACGAAATGATGGGCCTATGAGGCCATATATATACCGATATGGACATGGACATGGACATAGATACGAATACGGATACGGTTGTAAATGTGTAATGTGATACAACATGGGTTATGGGGTAGTCTTGAGCTACGAAGTGTGCGGGAGTGACCGGGTCCACCGTTATTAGTTAAGCTGTACCATCACCCTGAAGGGAATGATAGGTAGATATTCCACGAGTTGCTCCGTGGGATGGGTGCACTTCTGGTTGCATATCGTACACTCGAGCTAAGACTGTTGCACTAGCATGATTGATACCATGGCCCATTAGGCCATATTGATACGAACACTGATATGAACATTGGACTATGATAATACACGGGATACGGGGTAGTCTTGAGCTATGAAGTGTGCGGGAGTGACCGGGTCCACCCTTATTAGTTAAGTTGTACCATCACCCTGCAGGAATGGTAGGTAGATATCCCGCGAGTTGCTCCGTGGGATGAGAGCACTTCTGGTTGCATATCGTACACTCGAGCCAAGGCTGATGCACTAGTTTGATTGATGTTGCACTAGTTGATTGATACTATTGTTCAGTCACGACTACTAATTTGATACGAATGTACTACTGACAAGTCGAGACTACTCGAACGTGATAGAACAGTATAATAATGAGCGGTCTTAAATTACTACCGAATCAGTGTCTAGAAAGGAATGGGAAGGGGGTTGGTCAACAAAGGGACTTGTTCCTGCGGTCTTTGAAGTGACATGTGCCTTCAAGCCCTGACTGCCTGGCTGATTTAGGAGTTAAACTAGACTTCTTATTATTAGGCCATCCTACACTATTAGATAGTCAAGCGATACTCATCTTTTCTTAAGTATTACTATGTCTACCTATTGTCATCCCATTACCGATTGGTCAAAACATTGTTAACCTGGTTGTCTTATTATTGCCATCCCATTGGTCAAAACATTGTTACTACCACATGCCATGTCACAGTCGTTACTTTTGCACTTGTACAGTCACCTTTACTTTATGCATTACATGCACTTTGCTTACCACACAGCCACCAGTACTTTTCTTATCGCTCTTACATACATATCTGTTCATACTTTACTTTTTGTACCTACATGACCATCTTTTGTTTACTATAATCTGTTCCATACTTTTGCACTACTTTATTTCTATTGCTAGAATTGTTGTGACTTACCTACGGTTCTATCTCTGTGGCACCGCAGACGACGCACATATGGAGGTATATGCTCTAGAGTTAATAGCGCCAGAGTTTGACCATGAGTCCGCAGCTTTCAGAGCGATTTTCAGTCGTGTATTTCTTTCTTTCATGTATCTTATTGGAACATTTTGTACAGTATGGATTGTAATAATTGGACACTATTTGGGTATTTTTGTACATCTCTGCATCGTGGCTATTTTGTTTTCACTGGTTAACTGCAGGACCTGCGCAAATATCAAAAAGTAACGGGCCCGGAAACCGGGTCGTTACACCATATCATGGGGATCTGTAAAGCAGACCATGACAACTGTTTCATCCACTCACTCAGAACTTCTAGCGATCCATAACGTAAGCAAAGAGAGTTTCTGGCTATGCCCTGTGATCCAGCACATTCTCACCTCCAACGGCCTGATGACTCGCGTCCTTGCGCCTACTCTACTCTATGAAGACAATGCAGCATGTATAGCCCAACTACAAGACGGTAACATCAAAGGCGACAAAACGAAGCATATCTCCCCCAAGTTCTTCTGGACGCACGACCTTTAGAAGCAAAAGCAGATTGAGGTACAGAAGATCCAATCATGTAATAACTTGGCGGATTTGCTTACCAAATCCCTGCCTACTAGTATCTTTGAGAAACTTGTATATGGGATTGGGATGGGGAAAGTGAGAAAATGTAAACTGGGTCAGGATGAGAGGACTATGAACATATAGATACATATGAGACTGATGTATAGATTCATATGAAATCTGCAAGCCTGAAGCTTGGTTAGCTGAGGGGGAGTCAACTGCAGAGTTGTACTCTTTTCCCTTGGTTACTGGTTTTTTCCCACAGGGTTTTCCGTAGTCAAGGTTTTGACGAGGCAACCTCGTTGACTCTGGATCCTGAAGTATCCGCCCCTAGGCACATCCTTAAAACAGAGGAAGTTATGGATAAGCCGTTCTTTATTTAACAAGGCAGTTATCCTAATGATTCGGGTTCAATATTACATATTTAACCCCCATTTAGCCTTATTTTGTGCTCATGTGATGCTACATTGTTCTCTTATACATACGTATTTTGTACATAATTATTTATTAGAGAAAACACTTACTTTGAGCACAAAACAGCAATTAATGGAGTATTTCTGCACTTCTTATATTTTTTCTAGCTTGGTCTCGATCTCACGATTCCAACGACTATTTATTTGTATTTTTCTAAGATCTGTGCTAATTACTATGAATTTTTGAATGCAGAATACATTTAAAATGAAGAAATACAAACAAATTCAGCGCACGGATATTGGCGCATGACGCGGCGCCCATCGAAAGCGCCACGTGGCGGCCATCTAGCGGCGCCCGCTAAATCGGGCGGCACCCAGACAACGGTGACGCGGCTCTTTCTCAGCCGCAAGATCACAATCCAACGGATCGTACACTATCCGCGCTGCTGCTGAGAGCGGAGGATGAGGGCGTGATGAAGACCGTTGGATTCTAATCCAATGGACGAAAATCATTGCGCCTACGAGCGGCGAAAGCAGCGATCCAATGGCTACGTGGCACAATCCTACGAGTTTGCCGCTAGATCGAACGACCCACGTTCCTCCCGCTCGAACTCGCAGAGCGCTGGATCTCTGGGTGACGTGGACGTTGGAGGACCGTTCGATGCCAATCCAACGGGCGACAAGAAAGTTAGTTCAAGCGGCGATGCGGCGTGATCTCGACTGCCCGATCGCGATCCAACGGACGAAAATCAACCCGAGCTGAACACAAAGCGGTTGCGGGCGCACGAAACTCAAAGCCCACGTGGCGTGCCCACATACGATCCCGCCAGGATCTAGCGGCCAGTATTTGAAGCGGCTTGCGGGTGCGGGTTTAAGCGATAATGGGTGCGGGTTTCGACCCGCTAAGCAACTTAAACCCGCAATGCCTCTATATAAGAGTATTCTAGGGTTTTTGTTGCAAATTCTGGCGTATTTTGGGCGTATTGGAGGCTCTAGGAGCCGTATTTCGCCAGGGAAAAATTCTGTAAAATTACAGAGGCTATTTTCTTATTTCCAGAGAGTTTTGGTGTCCATCTTGGAAGATTTGGTGATAAATTTCTAAACTTAAACCACGTATTTGGTGCTTTTCTATTGTATTTTGCTATTAGATTGATGTATTTTGCTACGAAACTTCATTATTCTTGCATTATGAACAGCTAAATCTTATTTTTGCATGGTATGGTGTAGTTAGGGGATGTGATTTGTGTTAGTTTGGTTGAATATCCATTGTGCTTAATCGTTAATGTTGATAAAGTTGTGAACTTTGGTATTAAATCGTCTTTTTCATCTTCCAAAAGAAGTGATTGAGTTGATGATCGCCCCAAAAGGGTGAGCTTTGATCTCTCCAAAAGAGAGTTTCATACCGTAGTTGTAAGATTATAACTTTAGCAACGACTTTATTCTTATAGTGCTTGAACCCCCAAAAGGGCATCTTCCGATGAATTGCTCCCAAAAGGAGAATTCATTGAGTTATATTGGGTATTTTCCGGTGAATTGCTCTCAAAAAGAGAATTCACTGTGTTATATTTGTCAACCAAGTTAATACGAATTATTGACCCTAACGAACCCATACCATGTGCATACTTTTCGTCGATACTTTCATACACGACTTTTCTTTGTTCGTATTGTTCGCACGTCACCATCACGTACTTTCACACCATCATCACCATCATTATTGAAGTGGTTAGTTTCTCGTCGTCGGATTTCTATTTGATTTGCAGATTTCCTCCCGAGGATTCGACATCTGGACTCCCAGATTATATTACTTGTACGGACTCTTGCGCTTGAGAGAAGCACTATTTTGGGCCTACCACCTAACTCGGATCCTGAAGAATACACCTCTTATTCAATGTTGGTTGGTTAAGGGGAAGTGTTATAAATAGGCCCATGAGGCCCATTGGGTATCCGGCCCATCATTGAAAGCTATAAATATGAGGGTAGGAGGGCTCTTAACCTCTTACACCGATTACTCTACTTTTCCCTTCACAACACAATTCAGTTTTCTAAATATTCTCACTTGTCTCGGCAAAATTTAACTAGATTACTTCCTCTAAACTCCGTAAACTTTGAAAATGAAAGTTAATTCCAAGGAACTTTCATTGGTTTTCTCCAAAATTCCCTTCCTTATCTTTCAGTTAATTTTAAGTGCATGTGATTTTTTTAAAAGCAATTGTCCTTTTAAAAATCCCATGTGATGTCGCGTGTTGAGCACGTGCTTTGTTTTTCTCTTTTGGTTGCAATATTTTTTCTTTTTTTCTTTTTTTCAACTCATTTTTTGCAACTCTAAAGTTGAAGGCAAATGGTCATGGCCGAATAGGCGGCATCAGGGATGGCGACATCGAGCGTAGAAAGTTGAGAATGGGGTGTTGGTTGAGAGTTTTTGAAAATAGCAATTGAAGCCGTTGTTGTTGATATTAAGGAGTAGGATGACGATGAGGATGGGGAACAGAACGAGGATCATTAGATTCATTACATTGGTGTGGACTATATTGGTTAGTGATTGGATGGGAATGGTGATAAAAAAATTAATTTAGGCCTTATTTAAGATGATGACGTAAGGGACCTTGTGAGACTACACACACACTAGAGGGGGGTGATTAGTGTAATGGCAAGTAAAGTGTTTAATTAAAAGTTACTAAAATTAAAGCACAATAAGCAGCAGAAATTAAACAGAGTGCTTAACAACAACAATTGCAAACACAAGGATTTTACCCTGGTTCCACCCTGGTTTCTCAAAACTTGGGTACGTCCAGCCACACCAATATTCACTATATTCCCACACAGAGAAGTGAATACAATCTCACACAGAGATAAAACCTCATACAGGATTTAGGATTCCCACAAAGAGATATCCTTACTCTCACATAGAGAGACCTCACAAAGAGGATTTTTTTCTCTCATACAGAAAGAATCGAACTCTCACATAGAGAGTAACTTCCACAAAGAGAGTAACTAATTCTCACAAAGAGAATTAGGGTTTTGAACAAAAAACAAAACGAAACAACACTTACCTATGCCTTGATATGATCTTACCAATGTGAAGACGAAGGCATGCAAGTGAATGACCAAGTGCTTGAGATTAGCTAAGATTACACTTGTCGATCTTTCTCTCTTCTAGGAATGAATCCTAACATTTCTCACTTGAGTGTATGAAATGAAAAGAAGAAAGATGTTCTCCAAGAAAAGGAATGAGATTGAAATCCCTTAGAAAAATTCTCTAGAGCTTAGATGCTATAGCATAAGATTGAAGCTCTAATGAAGGAATGGGAGAGATTAGGAGTGGCTATTGATTCTCAAAGATATTCAATATTAACTGTAACGGTTGGTATTTCTAGGCGTCTTGATCTTGTTATGTGCACGTACCTTGTTTTGATTGCCCGGATGTTTTCGTGCGCGAGTCCTATTTCTATGCGTCGACGCGAGCGCGTCAGGGATTCTTTTAACTTTTACCATGGCGTGATTAATTAAATTTTAGCCCTAATTATTTACCCCCTAACTAATTAATTGTTAGTTGACCTAATCTATTGAATCCCACCGACTGTATCGGTTAGATCCAACCAACACTTTCATTTCCCTTCCCCCACATCCAGGTCCCTCCCTTCAATGCGTCCCCCTTCACTGTTAGTATTTCATCATCAACAAACAATGGAGACCAGCAGCAACAAACCCTCTCCCTGCAATTCCATCCGATTGGAACTCAAACAACCCAAACCAAAATCAAAATTAGCCACAAAATCCACACCCAATCAACCCAAATCAGCATTCACATAATCAAAACCCCTTTTCAATCAAAAACTGAGATCAGAAGTAGAGGAGAAGGAGATCTGAAATCAACTTCAGATCTATACAACTCTCTCTCCCCCCATACCCTCTCCTCCATTGCCGCTGGCCATGCGCCCCTCCACCTCAGGTTGCCGTGCGCCGCTGCCCCCTGCCCTAGTCACCGCCGCCCTTACAAGCCGTCGCCGCCACTACCCAGACGCGCCGCCTCCCCTGCAGGCCACGCCATCGTCGCCCCTTGCCGCAGCAGCCGCCGTCGCCTGTATGCTCTAGCCGCCGCCCCTTGATGCCCTTGCCGAAGCCCCCTCTGTGAGCAACCTGCAAGAATAAGAGAAGGGTGAGAATCTAATGTAAAAAAGGGAGAGTGGAGAAATAAGAACAAGTACAGAATAAGAATAAAAGTAAAAGAAGAAGAGGATAAGAAGATGAGAGATATTAGCTTATTGGGTAATAATCTAATTGGGTTTGGACTTTAACAACTCTTATTGGGTTACTCTTAATGGGTTTAAGTTATGCTATTGGGTTTGGGCTGAATCATTGATGGATTTTGGGTTTGTGATTTGCTATTGGGCTAGGTAGCCATCTTATTGGGTATCAGGTGCCATTGTAAATGGGTATTGGTTATAGCCTTTTGGGTTTTAAATTAATGGGTTTGGGGATTAACTTATTGGATTTTTGGGGTTTAAATTAATGCTTATTGGGTATAGTCCACATAAACCTAGCTTATTGGGCTTTTAATGGGTATTGGGTTTAAACCATGTTATTGGGTTGGGTTTATTAACTAGCAAGTTAAACCTAGGTTGTTAATTAATGTTAGTATTATAGGTTGTTAGTTGATCGGTTGTGTTTGACTAGCCAAATATTGTATGTTTAATAACGCATATACAACACGTATTTTTCCATAAATTACTTGGACACCCAAAATCATCCCAGTCAGGCAAGTGTGCTACTTTGAACTGTTAATCTTTTAAATTGTTACTTCATTTAAAAAGTTGTATTCCCTTGCTTTAGACTGTATTAAAGCTCAATACGCTTCACTTCATGCTATACACACACCTGATTAGAACGCACTCATTACTTAGTAGTACGGGAATTGACGGAACACTTTGAACAATTTGAATTCGTAAAATCGTGTGCCTCAAGGCAAACATCTCGATTTCGTGAACACGTGCATTCGTGATTAGGCTGGCCCGTGTTTCAGCACATTTTTGGGTGGGGTTAGGGTTGGGCGGCCACTAAGCATATGAAAGGGTCATGTCTTTAAGAACACCACCTATACGGTGGGTTAGTATCAATCGTGATTATACCCCCGCGAGAAGAATGACCTACTCATCACGTCTTAAAGGCGAGAACCCTAAGCATGTTAGAGAAACATTGCATGAGAATGGAAACAATTGTCACAAATTTATTTGTACTTTAAAACTGTCACATTTGTTTTAAATACATTAGAACTGCCAAGTTGCTTTAAATTTTGTAGAACTGCCATGCTTAAAAATTACTTTGCTTTTCTTTAAATTTGTTATAACCATGTTGCTGACATCTTGCGCAAACATTTAATGCTTCATATTTCATTTTTATTCGTACACCTTGCCTTGGGTCGTCTAACTTTTCTTGCAGACCCTTGCTGACATACATTCGTGTTTTTGGAATGTATGTCAGATCCCGAGCCTGAATACCAGGAAGATCATTTCGAGACACCTGACTTGGAGAGTCAGGAATTTGCCGTTGACGCTGAGTCACTCCCCGCGGAGGACTAGAGCATGGGATATTGCTGTTCCCCCTCTGGATTTGCTATTTTATCTTGTATTGGTGTATGTCTCTGTTGTATTTCTTTCGGCCTTGCTGAGGCATTGTCTTGTAAATTTTATTTCTGCGTGCGAACTTCTGGGTTGTGGCATGTAATTTAATAATGCTTTTATTGTTCTGGAAAGCAAGCAAGAACCCTGTAAGTTGTTATCACAGACGCGTAATGAACTCGAGCTTCACCGCTCCAGTTCATGCGAACCTTTGTAACGCTCTCGCTTCCACCGCTTTTGGGAAGCAGGGCGTTACAGGTTTTAGTGGTGGCCCATGCAGGTCTTGCATCTGCGAAAATTTAGAACAATAAGAATGTTATTATTAGCCAAATATCTAGAACAACCATGTATATGAGATTGATTTGAGGTTTTCTTGTCTCAGTATGGCAGGAAGACACAACCCTCGACATGGAGCCGGTGCCGATGGAGTTAGAGACGATGGCATCCACCAGATCCTTGGGGTCATGAAGGAGATGCTTGAGGTTCAGCAGCAACTGATCCAGCAGGGCCAAAAGGCTGTACCAGTTGAACCACCGCCCCCAAGGCAGAACCAGGAGTTAAACAGTTCCAGGAGTTGCAGCCCAAGAGCTTCTCTGGAAGAGAAGGGCCTCTAGGAGCTGATGAGTGGGTTCAAGGGACCGAAGATAAGTTGAGTGCTGCACGTATCCCTCAGGCTGGATGGGTTGATGTAGTGAAACTACAGCTGACCAACAATGCCAGGAGCTGGTGGCAATTGGAGGAGAAACGTTTGGTCAGACTGATCTCTTGGGGCATGTTTAGGGATAGGTTAAATGCTAAGTATTTTTCCAAAGCAGCCAAGAGAGAGCTTAAGCAGCGTTTCGCTAACCTGGTCCAAGGAGATATGACCGTGGATGAGTATGAGGCTGAGTTTGCTATGCTTAGCCGTTTTGCACCTCACATGGTTGAAGACCCTGAAGACTGTGCGTTTCAGTTTCGCAAGGGCCTAAATCCTAAGGTCCAAGCCTCGATGACCTCGGCGAGACCGATGACACTTCAGGACGTTCTAGATTGTGCTCGTGATCATGAGGTTGTGGCGAGACTCCCCGAGGAACCTTCCGCTGGAATGGGCAAGCGCCCGATGGAGCTACAGAGGAGTGCAACCAGGCCTATGGTTCGTCTTGTTCAGACTACCTAGTTTAAGAGGCCAGCTGCACCTGGGTCCAACTGAGCTCAGATGATTTGCAACTACTGCGGCAAGCTGGGACATATGAAGAAATACTACAGGAGGATGTTGAATCAGTGCTTAGTCTGTGGATCGCCCGATCATACTGCTAGAGACTGCCCCCTCAGCACTCGACCCGCACCTGCTAGAGCTCCCGGACCTGGTCAGCAGATGGGACCTACACCTGGGCAGCGTGGACCGCCTCTGGTTCCACAGAATCGGGCCTTTCAGCAGGCTAATCAGCCGAAGCGCCTGGTGTTTACCATGACCGCTGTAGAGGCGGAAGTTGAGGATGACGTGATCGCAGGTAACTTCTAGACCTAGTCTTTGATTTTATACATTCATGCTTGATTAGATCACCATGCTTAACTTAGTTATATTATATCTGAGGTGTCATCTTAGTTTCCTCTCACCCAGCCCTGACCCTATTTGATTCGGGGGCTTCCATGTGCATCATATCCCGGAAGTTTGTATGTGAACATTCGGTCCCCACCTTCACTCTTCCCAAGTGTTGGAACATCACCACTGTGAATGGTATAGTGAAAGTTGCTCTGGGATATAGACCCTGTCTGTTGGTGATTAGTGGACATGAGTTATATGCTGACTTCATTGTCCACGATCTACCCAAATTTGATGATGTTCTCGACATTGATTGGTTATGAGCTTTCTATGCCATGATCGACTGTCACAAGAAGAAGGTGGTATTTGAAATTCCTAATCACCCGGTGTTCGAGTTCGTTAGTGGAGGTTGTTCGTTTGGACCAGTCAGATTCCGGGCCCAGTCGAGTGGACCGATTATTGCATCTTTGATAGCCAGACCGAAGAAGCTTGCAATAGTGCGAGATTTTGAAGACGTCTTCCTAGAAGACATTTTTGGACTGCTGCTTGATCGAGCATTGGAGTTCGGCATTGATCTTATGCCCGGAGCTCAGCCGATTTCGAAGGCGCCTTACCGTATGGCTCCTGTAGAGCTAGAAGAGCTGACGAAACAATTGGATGAACTATTGGAGAAGGGTTTCATTCATCTTAGTGTTTCTCCCTGGGGAGCACCTGTTTTGTTGGTGAAGAAGAAGGACGGGTCGAGAAGAATGTGCATTGACTATCGGGAGCTGAACAAGGTCACAGTGAAGAACAAGTACCCGTTGCCCCGCATTGACGACATCTTTGACCGGCTTGGTGGATCGAGGGTATTCTCGAAGTTGGATCTCCGGAGCGGATACCATCAGGTGAAGGTCAAGAAGGACGATGTGTCCAAGACAGCCTTTCGAACCAAGTACGGACATTACGAATTTGTGGTTATGCCATTTGGTGTAACCAACGCCCTTGCTGTGTTCATGAATCTCATGAACCTTATCTTTTACGACTTCCTTGACAAGTTCGTGGTGATCTTCATAGATGATATCCCGGTGTACTCGAGGAGCAAGGAGGATCATGCAGAGCACTTAAAGATGGTATTGGAGACGCTCCGTCATCATAGACTGTATGCCAAGTACAACAAATGCGAATTCTGGTTGGACAGAATTGCATTCCTTGGGCATGTGGTATCAGGAGCTGGTATATCAGTGGATCCGAAGAAGGTCAAGACAGTCAGTGAATGGCCCACACCTCGATCAGCATCTGATATTAGAAGTTTCCTTGGATTGGCGGGGTATTATCGCAGATTCATCAAGGACTTCTCAAGGATAGCTGAGCCGATGACGAGATTGACGAGAAAGGATGTTAAGTTCAGTTGGTCGGACTCTTGTAAGCAAGCTCTTTCTACCTTGAGGGAGAGACTGACCTCTGCACCAGTCTTAGCTATTACGGACAGAAGCGGAGGCTTCGAGATTTTCTGCGACACATCAGACTAGGGACTTGGATGTGTTCTGCACCAGCATGGTCATGTAGTCGCTTATGCTTCTCGACAGTTGAAGATCCACGAGAAGAATTATCCGACTCACGACTTGGAGTTGGCTGCCGTCATCTTTGCTTTGAAGATTTGGTGGCATTTCTTACTGAGTGAGAAAGTGAAAATTTTCACTGATCACAAAAGTTTGAATATATATTCACTCAGAAAGAGCTGAATATGAGACATCGCAGATGGTTGGAATTGATGGCAGACTACGACATCGATCTTCAGTATCATCCAGGGATGGTGACTGTCGTACCGGATGCCTTGAGTCGACTGCCCGAAGTGATGATTCTCACAGCTCAGTGGAGATTGCAGCAGGATCTATGAAGGATGGATGTTGAAGCTGTACTACCAGGAGTCACATCGTCGTTGATGAACATGCAGATTCAATCGACGATTGTGGATCGAATCAAGACTGCTCAAGATGGAGATGCTAAGTTGAAGAAGATCAGAGAGCAAGTCGAAGCAGGACTTCGGACAGATTTTCTGATTCAGATGGATGGATCTTTGAGATATGATAATAGGGTTTGCGTGCCTGCAGGAGATGTCAAAGAGGAGTTGATGAATGAGGCTCACAGTTCACCTTATTCTATTCATCCTGAAGGTACGAAGATGTACAAGGATCTTCGTCAGAATTTCTGGTGGCATGGAATGAAGAGGAGCGTGGCACGGAGTGTTGCCAAATGTCTTATGTGCCAGCAAGTGAAGGCAGAGCATCATCGCATTACTGGACTGCTACAACCTTTGCCGATCCTGGAGTGGAAGTGGCAGCACACCACGATGGACTTCGTGACTGGCTTACCTCGGAGCACCAGGCAGAATGACGCAATCTGGGTCATCGTTGATTGATTGACCAAGTCTGCGCACTTCATACCATTTCGAGTAGGCCAATCCACGAAGATACTGGCGAGAAAGTATATGGAGGTTGTGATCTAACTCATACCTTTATGATTCTTTCTAGTATAGGTTGTGATGTGTAACATGTCGTGTAAGAGATCGTACGACTGCATGGAGTTCCCGTGCATTGTATCTGACCGAGATACGAGATTCACCTCTCAGTTCTGGAAGAGTTTGCAGACCAACCTGGGTACCAGTCTGAAATTCAGTACTGCATATCACCCGTAGACGGATGGACAGTCAGAACATACCATTCAGATCTTAGAGGATATGCTGAGAGCCTGCATGCTAGATCTCAAAGGCTCATGGGAGGATCATCTGCATCTGGTGGAGTTCTCTTACAACAACAGCTATCAGGCGAGCATTAGCATGGCGCCATTTGCTGCTCTCTACGGGATGAAATGTCGATCGCCACTGAGTTGGGATGACATTGGTGATAGAGAGCTTTTGGGGCCAGAGATGATGGTCGAAGCGGTTGATGTTGTGCGAGATATCAGAGACAAGCTTCGGATCGCTCAGGACCGTTATAAGCATTGGACAGATGCTAAATGGCGTCCTCTAGAGTTTCAGATGGGAGATCATGTATTCCTGAAGATCTCCTCGAATCGAGGAGTGATCCACTTCGAGAAGCGAGGCAAGCTTAGTCCGAGATACATTGGACCCTTCGATGTGCTAGAGCGAGTTGGAAAGGTAGCTTATCGCTTAGCACTACCGCCATCCTTAGAGGGAGTTCATGACGTCTTCCATGTGTCTCAGCTCCGTCATTATATCAGCGACTCTTCTCATGCTATTGACTACTCTGAGATTACAATTCGACCAGATCTGACGTATGAGCAGCAACCTGTGGAGATCCTAAATCGACGTCAGAAAGTCTCCAGGAACAGGACTGTTGATCTAGTGAGAGTGATGTGGCATCGTGACTCTTCATGAGAGTCGACTTGGGAGCGGGAGGATGAGATACGGAAGCGTTATCCATATTTGTTCCCTACTCTTTAGTGGATAAGAATTCCAAGGACAGAATTTTTCTTAAGGTGGGTAGAATGTAACGGTCGGTATTTCTAGGCGTCTTTATCTTGTTATGTGCACGTACCTTGTTTTGATTGCCCGGATGTTTTCGTGCGCGAGTCCTATTTCTATGCGTCGACGCGAGCGCGTCAGGGATTCTTTTAACTTTTACCATGGAGTGATTAATTAAATTTTAGCCCCCCTAACTAATTAATTATTAGTTGACCTAATCTATTGAATCCCACCGACTGTATCGGTTAGATCCAACCTACACTTTCATTTCCCTTCCCCCACATCCAGCTCCCTCCCTTCAATGCGTCTCCCCCCTTCACTGTTAGTATTTCATCATCAGCAAACAATGGAGACCAGCAGCAACAAAACCCTCTCCCCGCAATTCCATCCGATTGGAACTCAAACAACCCAAACCAAAATCAAAACCAGCCACAAAATCCACGCCCAATCAACCCAAATTAGCATTCACATAATCCCAAAAACTGAGATCAGAAGTAGAGGAGAAGGAGATCTGAAATCAACTTCAGATCTATACAACTCTCTCTCTCTCTCCCCCCCCATACCCTCTCCTCCATTGCCGCTGGCCATGCGCCCCCTCCACCTCAAGTTGCCGTGCGCCGCTGCCCCCTGCCCTAGTCGCTGCCGCCCTTACAAGCCGTCGCCGCCACTGCCCAGACGCGCCGCCTCCCCTGCAGGCCGCGCCATCGCCGCCCCTTGCTGCAGCAGCCGCCGTTGCATGTGTGATCTAGCCGCCGCCCCTTGATGCCCTTGCCGAAGCCCCCTCTGTGAGCAACCTGCAAGAAGAAGAGAAGAGTGAGAAGCTAATGTAAAAAAAGGGAGAGGGGATAAATAAGAACAAGTACAAAATAAGAATAAAAGTAAAAGAAGAAGAGGATAAGAAGAGGAGAGATATTAGCTTATTAGGTAATATTCTTATTGGGTTTGGACTTTAATAACTCTTATTGGGTTACTCTTAATGGGTTTAAGTTATGCTATTGGGTTTGGGCTGAAGCCTTGATGGGTTTTGGATTTGTGATTTGCTATTGGGTTAGGTAGCCATCTTATTGGGTATCAGGTGCCATTGTAAATGGGTATTGGTTATAGCCTTTTGGGTTTTAAATTAATGGGTTTGGGGATTAACTTATTGGATTTTTGGGGTTTAAATTAATGCTTATTGGGTATAGTCCACATGAACCTAGCTTATTGGGCTTTTAATGGTATTGGGTTTAAACCATGTTATTGGGTTGGGTTTATTAACTAGCAAGTTAAACCTAGGTTGTTAATTAATGTTAGTATTATAGGTTGTTAGTTGATCTGTTGTGTTTGACTAGCCTAATATTGTATGTTTAATAACGCAGATACGTCACGTATTTTTACATAAATTACTTGGACACCCAAAATCATCCCAGTGAGGCAAGTGTGCTACTTTGAACTGTTAATCTTTTAAATTGTTACTTCATTTAAAAAGTTGTATTCCCTTGCTTTAGAATGTATTAAAGCTCAATATGCTTCACTTCATGCTATACACACACTTGATTAGAACACACTCATTACTTAGTAGTACGGGCATTGACGGAACACTTTGAACAACTTGAATTCGTAAAATCGTGTGCTTCAAGGCAAACATCTCGATTTCGTGAACACGTGCATTCATGATTAGGCCGGTCCATGTTTCAGCACATTTTTGGGTGGGGTTAGGGTTGGGCGGCCGCTAAGCATATGAAAGGGTCATGTCTTTAAGAACACCACCTATACGGTGGGTTAGTATCAATCGCGATTATACCCACGCGAGAAGAATGACCTACTCATCACGTCTTAAAGGCGAGAACCCTAAGCATGTTAGAGAAACATTGCATGAGAATGGAAAAAATTGTCACAAATTTATTTGTACTTTAAAACTGTCACATTTGTTTTAAATACATTAGAACTGCCAGGTTGCTTTAAATTTTGTAGAACTGCCATGCTTAAAAATTACTTTGCTTTTCTTTAAATTTGTTATAACCATGTTGCTGACATCTTGCGCAAACATTTAATGCTTCATATTTCATTTTTATTCGTACACCTTGCCTTGGGTCGTCTAACTTTTCTTGCAGACCCTTGCTGACATACATTCGTGTTTTTGGAATGTATGTCAGATCTCGAGCCTGAATACCAGGAAGATCTGTTCGGGACACCTGACTTGGAGAGTCAGGAATTTGCCGTTGACGCTGAGTCACTCCCCGCGGAGGACTAGAGCATGGGATATTGCTGTTCCCCCCTCTGGATTTGCTATTTGTATCTTGTATCGGTGTATGTCTCTGTTGTATTTCTTTCGGCCCTGCTAAGGCCTTGTCTTGTAATTTTTATTTCTGAGTGTGAACTTTTGGGTTGTGGCATGTAATTTAATAATGTTTTTATTGTTCTGGAAAGCAAGCAAGAACCCTGCAAGTTGTTATCACAGACGCGTAATGAACTCGAGCTTCACCGCTCCAGTTCATGCGAACCTTTGTAACGCTCTCGTTTCCACCGCTTTTGGGAAGCGGGGCGTTACATTAACCAAGAGTTCTAAATGAACTAAGCCATCTTATATATATATGAAGTCCAAATGAACCCATAAAACCGGCCAAAAACCCAAAGGGAAGAAATCTGCAACTGCTAGATTTTGGCCGTTTATGGCACAGACAGTCGACTGATGAACAAATTACAGTCGACTGTTCGACGGCTAGAAAAATCCCAACGGCTATAATCCAAGCCAGGACAATCGATTGTAGAAGACTACACGGGCGACTGTATAACAGACATTTGACTGTATATCCTTCATCAGGCGACTGCTGCAGGGGATGGAGAAAGCCAGAGAGATGCAATATACTCCCAGTATGCAAACAGGCGACTGATGAACAAATGACAGTCGCTTGTAAAATAGACAGGCGACTGTAAATCATTCATCAGTCTACTGCTGCAAAGATCGAGAAAAACAGAGAGATGCAATTTTCGCACTTACGCCTTTCAAACAACTGTTGACCATTTCACATGCGACTGTAAATATATAGGCGACTGTAATTGGAACATCAGTCGATTGATGCGAAAAGCTCAAGTAGAGTCAATAAAAATGTTGACTTGAGTAGTGCACCACAGTCGACTGTAGAAGGCTCGACAGGCGACTGGAATCACCCAGTCGACTGTAAAACCTTCAGCAGTCGACTGTATGAGAGCTAGAGACTGTAATTGAGTCTTTGGGCAAGATGAACCTATTGGGTTGGATTTTATGATACTCCTAAGGTTCACTAAGATGGTTAAATTTATATGCATGAGAGTGTGACCATATATCAAGGCATTACAATATTCCTAGACTCAAAAAGAGAAATGCAAGTAATAGAAATTACATGGATTACATATTGCATCTCCTAGAGTCTAAGTCTTCAAGCTCACGATACCTTGATGCTCCCCAATCATCTCCAAGCTTTGGCATCCCTTGATGAGCTTCCCTTCATCAAGCTCCAAGCTTTAGCACTCCATCGCTCTTGGAGGTCTTTAAGATATCCCTTGTAATATCCTCCAAGCATTATGCTTTGTCTCACCAACATATAATCATTTAGATAAACTGAGACTAAAACATAAGATTGCTTAGCACACTAACATAATGTATTGATCATCATCAAAACAACGTTATTCTTGAACCCAAGAACTAACAGATGATAATGATCATGTTAAGGATGAAGATGTTGTTGTTGAGGTAGATGATGACAATGATGGCAAATAGGATGATGATCATTGCGGTCATTGGGTTTGTCAAACGGAAGTGGTTTTTATGTACATCCAAAGAGCATACTACCATAAGTGTACGTAATGGATGACTTTGGTCCATGTGAAATCTTTCTAATAATTTATTTGTATATGTGGTTTGATGTAACAGGATTCCATCTTTTAGATATTCGATTTGTAAGACCATACAAAATTTTGTTTTGCATATGCATTTCATTTCATATTCTTTTGTTAGGCTTGCAGATATCTTAGTGATCTCTTTAGGATATCCAACGAGATTCAAGTCGTCTATGTAGATTGCTATTATCATGAATCATGTTCCCCTTGTACTTATGCAGATGCAAGGGCAGACTTCATTATTATGGAATCCTTGGTGTACAAAGAATTCGTTAAATCTGTTATACCACATTCTTCCCGATTATTTAAGACCATATAATGATCTTTGTAGCTTAACCGAATTGGCATCCCGATGTCCATCTTTTAAAGTTCTAGGAAGTTGAAAGCCACGAGGAAGTTTCATGTAAATCTCTTATCGAGATCTCAACAACCATTGGCTGCATGTATAATCCTTCATATGATGTTAAGCTTATTAAAAATCGAAAAGTGATGCATCCATTACTGATGAGTATGTTTCTTCAAAGTCAATCCCTGGTCTTTGGAAAAATACCTGAACTACTAGTCATGCTTTGTAGAATGCGAGCTCATTATTTTTATTTCTTTTTCTAGCAAATATTCATTTATATCCCACATGTTTGACATTAATATTTGGTGTCTGGACTATTGGTCCAAATACTTCACATTTCTTAAGCAAGTCCAGATCTGCTTCTATTACCGTCTTCCAGTTTGGCTAATCATTTCTTCGTTTACGTTAGCAACGAGATGTTGAACATTATCATCATCGCTTTCAGCGACGTGAATGGCAATATAAAACGAGAAGTTATCGACGATGATTGTGATTTTTCTGTCCGACATCTCCCCTGTACGTACATAATTTATTTCAGTTTCTCCCGATTTTTCCTCTTCGTGGGATTTCAGGATGTGTGAATGCATGGACATGAGTTCATTTTCATATGATGGTATTATCTCAAGGCATACATGAGTTTTTCTTTTTCTTGGATTTTTGTCATTGGATCCTGTTGGTCTGCATCGTTTCAATTGAGAACCAACCACTTCTTCTGGAGGTAGATTACATCCATTCTTGGAGATTTCAATCCTAGTTGGAGTATCGACAGTAAGGACGTGTGATTTGGCAATCTTCTTGTTGTCAGTAATTGAAAAAACTGATGAACAGTGTTCTCAATATGGAGGATCTCCAAGATCTCATTTTCACATTGCTTAGTTCTCAGATCGTAGTGTGTCAATGTTTTTGTATCACAAAATATAATTTGTGAAGCTCCAGACTTCGTTGAATATGGGACTAGATGGAAAAATGTTGTCTCATCAAATTCACGGTCTTTATTGTTCTTGTGCTCTTCTTGATTGTTGCTCGTACACTCACCACTGAATCGTTTGACGGTCCGAAACTTCTGCACCGTTGCGCACAATAAATTGGTATCATATCTAGATTTATGTGATATCAAACATAGTCCAACATCAGCTAGACGAGGGGATTTAAGGGGTATATATATGGGACTTGAATCTCCATTGATATTAGGCTTGTTGGGAAGAGCCCAAGAACAAAATCATGCAACCCTTTACCTAAAGTGGACAATCATACCATTGCAGATATTGATGTGTTGAGCCCAAATTTAACCCCCAACAAGTGATATCAGAGATAGACCCATAATTTAGCCGAAGTGGAATTGTGCAGATCTCATTCCTTGGGTCGATTAAGAGCTTGTTGCAATCAAGGTGTATGGCTGAGCTGCTATGTGAGTCACCCTTTGAAAAATGAACTTGATCGGTTAATGATTTGTGACGTTGGCTCTTTCAAGCTATGAACGGATCAAAATGATTAGTCAAAGGGTGACTACGTGAGACTATGTTTGAGTTGGAGATGTGCGTGCAATTAGTCATGCGTGGGTAGCTTGCCTGTGCCTTGGGTCCCACCTACTTGGCTCTGCATGGTCAAATATGGGGACTCGGGACTGAGCTAACCCTTACAGGTCTACGTCAGTAGTCTGGAGGATCGGTAGCTCAGAACCTTAGCACCTCGACATCTCGACTTTCGATAGATCGGAAGCTTGACGGCTCGACAGCCTGGTTTTCGATAGCTCGGAAGCTCGGCAATTCGGTAGCTCGACAGCTTGGGCTCTAGCAGAGAGCTCGGCAGCTCAAAGGCTCCGACCACATGATGTAGAATCCTACTCGAGTTAGAGTTGCTCTTCCAATAGAATTCTATTGAGTTCGAATTACTCTAGAATTAGAGTTCATCTCACAGTAGAATTCGTTTTGCGTCCATGCTCTAAATGCTATAAAAGGGGGGTGGGGGGTGGGGTTCGTGTGCGTGTTGCACGCATAGAGAGGTTTTGAACCTATTGAGAGCTTCGGGGCGCCAGTTGAAAGAGCCAACTTTGAGAGACTGTACTGAAAGCTTTTAGAGATATCACGATTTCTTCTTTTTCGTTGAGAAGTAAGAAAATTTGTATTTGTTTTTCCGCTGAATAAAATATATTGAGTGTTTCCTTGGCCTGTCGACGACCTAAAGATTCAATCTCCATCGTGCTTGTGCTCTTGTTGGTTGTTGCCGTCCTCTCACCACATGATCGTCCGATCGTCCAAATCTTCCACACCGTTGCGCATAATAACTTGGATATATAACACATTTTCAATGGGCAAGGACAGAAAATCGCTAACTTCTCTCATAAATCGCCTCTTGCAAATTTCTGACAGTCGCGTGCAAAAGATCAAAAATCAACAAACAAAATTTCAGATCCACACCCAAAATTCGACGAAAATAACCAAACCCATATGGAGGCAAAATTTAAGATGCACATACCAAAATTATTCAACACGCATTTTACATGCGTGTGCAGTGACTAATTTTGGTGTGTGCATCACTTTTTAATCACATCACACAAAATGCAAAAATTACCTGTTTTGCTCAGTGAGTAATTTTTGTATGTGCATCATTAATCAATTGGCAAAATTTCGACTGTGCATCATTTTTTAACTTCGGACAAAACATGCAAAATAAGTTGGGTTATTTTAGGGTTTTTGAAAATTACAACTTCGTTATTTTTCCAAAAAATAAATTAGAGGTATGTGCGCAGAACAAAACGGTGGGTGCGTAAATCAATTCCCTTTTCTATATATACCATCAAATCAATAATTTTCCTCGCTCCAACAAACTCACTCAATTGGGATTTCGTTTTCTTCCCGCCAAGGTAAATCTCCTTTCTCTTCATAAGTTCTTTAAGCTTGCATCAATGCGCTTAGTTTGTGGGTTTTGGGGCTCGTTTTCTTTTGGGGGTTTGGGGCTTGACATCAAAATCGATCCCAAAAGGGAAACTGGGTTTGTAGATTCTGCGATTCTGTCATCTGGGCAGTGGAAGATTCCGTCATTTCTGGGTAAATTTTGGAGGCTTGAATTAGTTCTTTTGCAATGTCTGATGGGTTTTCTTGATTTCGTTCAGTTAGTCTTCCTTTGGTTTGCTCATGGTGTGTGGTTTGTCGATGGTTGATGATTTCGTTATAAAATTGAAATCTTGAACGTGAATGCGTGTATATTGTTGTCTATGTATGAATCGATTATGATTGTGTTCTTTAGTGCATGGATTCATTTGGACCATGATCATGTCTATGAAAAAATTATTATGTTGTTGGAGAAATTTTGGTAAATTGCATCTGTTTGCTAATGATTTGTGGTTTCTTGTTGGCTTGTGCTTTTTTATGTCTATAGATTTTGTGAAACAGTTGTTCTTTATCGTGATGGATAGAGCCAGTTATTTATTGGTGATAGCGCAGGTTGTTAGCTGGTTATGACAGCTTCTTGAGGAATGCAAGTTTGTGAATCAGTAGTCGAGTGGTTGACAAGGATCATCTTTCTCAATGCCAAGCCATTTCCCATGAAAATGGGGTCGACTAATTAACAAAATTCTAAGTCAAAAAATAGATCTATGATTGTTGAACCGGTGAGTTTCCTAGTAAAAACAAACAAATTCCCGTGCAAACTTATGAACAATTAAGAATTCCGCAAGAAAACCAGGACCATTTGGTGCAGGGATAATTTTAAATTTCATTATTACTTGAGGAGTGTAAACTCATGCATTCCAGAATCAAACTTCCAAATTTCGCAAGACTAAAAAAAGTTTGGATAAAGAAGGAAGATTATGTTGTTAGGTATAATGAATGACATGTAAATCCAGTTGCAATATAAGCTTTAAAAAAAAAATCTAAACTAAGGTACATTCTTGCTGCATGCATGCATGCCATTCAGTAAAAGGTTTAGAAAGTGACCATTTCGTAAAGGGTTTAGAAAGTGACCTCTTGAATTCTTTACCTTTCGTGTGAGACTGTTTTTCTTTGTCACTTCATTTCTTCATTTTTTATAACAGTTTTTTTGCGGATGAAAATTGTCTTTTAACATTTCTGTTAATGGCTTTCCTCTACATAGACATTTTTCCATTTCGTATTAGGTGAATGGTTTTGATGTCAAAAGTTTTACTTGTTTAAGGTTTGTTGCATCTTTTTTCTAAACCATTCTGTCCCCTTTAACTTCTGTTTTAAAAGTCTTGACGATGATTGCAACTCAAATTTCTTTTTCACTAACCACCTATACATAGCATCTTGCTTATTGCCATCATTTACGCTATCAGGACATGAACATTTTTCATTGTTCTCTCTTCTTTGTGATGTATAATAATCTCTAAATTTATTTAGTGGAAAACATCATGTGACATATATGCCATGAGAAATCAAAATGCATACTGCTCTAGAAAGAATAGCCATGGTTTAAAAAGGTAAACAATAAACTGATGACACGATAAATCCAATTATCCAAACATTGATTTAATTGATATTTGTAATAATTTTGAATTGAAAGAGAAGATCTTGTAGGAAAATGGTTTTGAAGGAAGAACCATTAAAACAATAGAAGCTGATTTTCTGACAAGTGCCATCTAGATTACGAGGATCACACCACATGCGATAGAAAGTTCATAGAAGGTTTCACTACTTTTTGCTCTTCTATATCTTCAGTGCATATTTGACTGTGAATTTTTTTGTATGAGCATCTATAGATTGCTTTGTAATTAGAAAATAGAGCTGATGATTTTGATTTTGATTGTATTAGCTTATTATGCATTCTCATCTATTGAAGATTTAGTTCCTGCAAGTTTATGTGGCCTTAATTTGGTATTTTATGGTAGGAATAGAAGAGGAGCAAAGAATTCTTCAGTAGAATTGAAAAGCTTCTCGAAGAATTCCTTTCTGTCAGAGCCCATTAATCCTTTGGGAGGCCCCATGGCAATGCCGGTACCATCTCAGGGGAAAGAAGGCATGATTGGTCCTACAGGAGCCATTAAAAAGGAAGAATTTGTTAGGGTCATCACACAATCTTTATATTCTCTCGGTTACGAGAGAAGTGGTGCCATTTTGGAAGAAGAGTCAGGAATACCCTTGCATTCATCTCTGGTCATGCTTTTAAAGAAGCAGCTGCTTGATGGGAATTGGGATGATAGTGTGGCTACATTGTATGATTTTGGCATCCTTAAGGATCATACTCTGAAGTTTACATCTTTTGAAATATACGAGCATAAATTTTTTGAACTTTTGGGGAAGAACAGAGTCTTCGATGCTTTGGAGACGCTGAGAACTCAGATTTCAACCATTGGTATTGACCCGCAGCATGTACATGAGCTGGCTAGCTGTATTGTTTCTTCTTCACAGTGTGCCTTGCTAGGGAAGAATGTCATTAATGCTGCAAACTCACGACAGAAGCTTGTAAAAGAAGTGCAAAGATTGCTTCGGCACACAGTTATGATACCTGATGGCAGGTTGGAGCATTTGGTTGAGCAGGCTCTTAGGGTGAAAAGGGAAGCTTGTGTTTTCCACAACTCTTTGGATCCTCTATCGCTGTATGATGACTACTGCTGTGGAATGAGCGAAATTCCTTCAAGGACGATTCAGGTGAGAACTATTTCTTGATGTTATATAACTATGCACAGATGGATTCATAAACCATTGCTTTGGTATTATTGTACACAGACCAAAGAAAATCGAATGTACTATACATTCTGATTGTATGTATGCACATGCACGCACACATAGCGCTTCTTTCCTGCCAATATTCTTCTATCCTTTTGTTTGTGTTTTTGGGGGTTTTTGGTGTTTTTTTGGCAAATTCGCTTCAATACCACTTGCAACTACTGTAATTGCAAGTTGCTAGTGGCAGAGGGCTTATCCCGTTGTCATATCTGCTAGGCAGTTGCATGCATTATCATTTGTTGCTAGTCACAAAAATTATTTGCAGCAACACCATTTGCAAGGTGCACCTTCACTTACAAGCAACCAAAACAATCCTTCTGGATTTATTTTTGCAGGATCTATGCATCGATTTCTGAATAGACTTTTTTAAATTTAAGGATGGAGATCAAATGTAATACTGCGAAATCCAACTTTATTTATACAACGTGCATTTTTTTGGGCAAGAAACTTCCTGGGCAACTTTGATGTCAGTTAGAACTGAGAATAGAGTTTCGATTGACTCTTTTGTAAGGATGTTAATCATGCAATTTAAGTTGGTGCGGACTTATTGTTTCATCAGTTCTAGCATCCTTTAGGGTCAATGGTACTGTATTTTAGTTTAACTTTTTGATTCTTTTTTAAATAAGGAAGAAAGTGTAGCATTTAAGAGAGGAGTTTCTTTAGTGTTGTTCACATGACTTCATAGCCGCACAAAGGTCCAGACTTGTAAGCTAAAATTTGTAGTGCCTATTCATTTTGATCCATTTCACTATATGCTCATTTATTAGATATACATGCGAATATGGGCTTTGATGGAAAATTGGAAATATACGGTCAATGGTTAAGTAGGTCAAATTGAGCTCAGTTTCAAGCACTAACAACACTCCCGCTTCAAATGTGAGGTCATAAGTTCAATGTCTAAGTGCAGTGGCTAAGGGGTTTTAACCGATGGAACCCTAGAAAGTCATTTGATGCTCAACATGAAATGGCGGGTGCTCATGACACATTGATGTGTTTGATTGTGGGAATGCGTTTTGATCTATGTGTAACACGAGGATATACTAGAGTTCAAATAAATCTATTTTTCTGGATATTTCTCTTGGTAGGAAGCTTTTTCCTTCATTGGGGAGGCTTTTTAGAGTCGGTCTCTCTCTTGACGTAAGCCTATGGGCTCAATGCCAGAGCAGAAGATGATGGAGAAAGGATGTCTAACTGTAGGCAGAAACAACTGCTTGGATTGCTAATCGTTGTGTAGTTTGCCTGCAAAGTTGATCATTCATGCATGTTTTCTCTCCATAATTTTCCTTAAAGGTGTATGTCTTTATGGTCTTTTGAGCTTTATGGTGTGATGAATCAGACTCCTTGATTTGAAATATTCTATGAATCTATATTAGCATATGCTCATGACGCGAGGTGTATGTAGAGTTATGAGGTTTGTCGTCCTTTTACAATTAGTCCGAGAGGTATTTCTGGCGCTGGATATCAGGAATGTAGCTCTCTCTCTCTCTCTCTCACAAATGCACCAAGGGCAATGGGTTGTTATTATTATTGTTATTATTTTATAATGATGAAGCTGAATGTTTTCCCCTTGACAAACTTTTCTCTTCTGTAAAACCGAAAATAAACCATACTTGAACTCGCTTTCTGTATACTTATGGAAATTAGCAATAGCAAATCTATATGTAGTTATGGGGTTTGATCCACCCAAGTAGCAGAGGAACATGAAATTTAGGAATATATTTGTAAATAAACCAACGAATGTAAATAGGAAAAGGTAACTTGAGAAAGTACTTGCCATGTAGTGCCTCACCAATCATGCAACCCATATCAAAAGAAAACGCCTAGTCTTTCTTCCTATTAATTTGAACAGGAATTCCTTCGGATCCACTTGTATTTTCTTCTGTCACAATATATGCTCATTTTCCTACTTTTCGTCTATTTCAACTGCAATAATATGAATGATGTTATGAGTGAGGGAGGCGTTTGGCTTCCCCATCACGTATATCCCTCCATTAATTCCTCATTTAGTTAGGATAATGGGGACCTTTGGGATCCCATACCATTTGGTATTCCACATTGTTGAATAAATAGAGGACCATGGCCTTGTCCCCATGGTTACTCTTTTCTTTGAGTTCTACCACGTTATGAGCACGCTCTGGAGCTGAGTCGAATCCATGCCGATGGACGAATTGGTGCCGACGGACGAATCGGGAGGACGCGGATAGGGCTTTTTTCTCCGAACTTCGTTAGATCCGGATGGTAAGATCTATAGGTAAATTTTAAAACACCCTTAGAGCAATATTTTAACATGCGCATGTTGTTAAATTTGCGATAATTATTTTCTACAAGATCTATAGCATAATCTATATCAAGAATATCAAATTTTCAACCTCAGATTTACAGTCATCTGTTTTACTTAGATTAAATATTCTATTTTAAAAGAAACAAATATTTTTCTTGGGACATACGAATCGACTGCACCCCCAAAATTATCAAATAGTTGTTTGCTGTACCTGGACTACCATGTTTTTCCCGTAGCATGACAAACTATCATGTTTTATGGAAAGATAACAGAGCAGTAGAAAATTCCTCTAATGAAAACTTCATAATCGGTGATAAATTGGATACAATTCCATTCGTGAGATATGTTCACAACAAAAATACTTTAAGACTCTGTGAATGATAGGGACTTAGAATGAATATCATTCTGCCGAAGAAAGCATGGGTAAAGAATCATAAAACTCCAACAAATCAACATATATCGGAAGACTTTCTTGTCAACATGCAGCATTCTATAATAGAATGTATGTTTTCTTTGAGGCAAATATAGATTTCTCTATTTCTTTTTTCCAAGGCAAATTATTTCATAAGATGTATCCAGTTACATCTAAAATAAACTTTGCAAGCCTTAAGTATTTGCAACCAAGGATCCGAGGGGCCTGCCTGCTGACGGAGCATACCGCCTGATGGGGGTTCTGAACCTCCGCCCCCTGTCGGGGGGCCTCCTCTGAATCGACGCCGGGGGGACTCTTTCCCGGCGCCACCCCCCAGTCGGGGGTGGTTCTCCGACGCTGCCCCCTGTCGGGGGGCTATTTTCCGACGCCGCCTCCCCTGTCGGGGAGCAGACCTGCCCCGTTGTCGGAGCGTCGGAAGCACTGGAACGCCGGCCTACCCCCCGTGTGGGGGGGGGGGGGGGGGGGCTGCTTGGCTGCTGAAATCAATTTGGAAGGGGAGGGGACGTTGTTCCCCCCACTTTTGTTGCGTTTGAAGAGGAATGTGAAAAGTGGGGGTCTTTTTGTCTCCCCTGGCGGCTGACTTTCCCAAACCCCAATTTCCTCCATTAAAGTCCTAATTAGGGTGTGGGGGAGAAGAGGCATGAGCCTCCCCTGATGGTGTTATGAGTGAGGGAGGCCTATAAAGTCAGAATAGTTTTCAACTGATAACAAAGTCAGAATAGTTTCCAACTGATAACAAAGTCAGAATTATTCTTCGATATACCACATTGAACCCGCATCAACCGCTATTTTAGGACAATCTCTTTGAACAAATGGAGAGATTGGTATGTATAGAATATTGTAATATACATGGTATGCTTATGCATGTGTTTTGTATAATCATAAATGTTTCCGTTTACCAGTGAATGGCCAACTGATCTACAATCTCAGAAGCCCCTTGGGAACTAAGAAATGTATTTCTGTCAGATATTTGAATATGGCACTTGGCCATTCAAGGATGCCACTAGGGTTCTAACTTGTGAGGTTTAAGGAGAGTTGAGATGATAATGTACTCAGTAGGGTTCTAACTTGTGAGGTTTAAGGAGAGTTGTGATGATAATGCATAAACATACCAATCTCTTTGAACAAATGGAGAGATTGGTATGTATAGAATATTGTAATATACATGGTATGCTTATGCATGTGTTTTGTATAATCATAAATGTTTCCGTTTACCAGTGAATGGCCAACTGATCTACAATCTCAGAAGCCCCTTGGGAACTAAGAAATGTATTTCTGTCAGATATTTGAATATGGCACTCGGCCATTCAAGGATGCCACTAGGGTTCTAACTTGTGAGGTTTAAGGAGAGTTGAGATGATAATGGACTCACTTCAAGATGCAAATAGCAACCAAAACAGTGGGGTGGCAGAAGGGGCGCGTTGGGGGGGGGGGGGGGGGGGGGGGGGGGGGGGGGGGAGAGAGAGAGAGAGAGAGAGAGAGAGAGAGAGAGAGAGAGAGAGAGAGAGAGAGAGAGAGAGAGAGAGAGGATAAACGTGTAATGACTGGTATATATTGAAGAATACTAGATTAATTGCAGGAAGACTGCCGAATATTTTTCAGTATATTGCTGCAGCTGAACTGTGAGTGAGAAAAACAAATAAAAGAAATAAAAGGGAATAGAAGGGGAATATCTTCTGTCCCTTTTGAGCGGAAAACATCTTCTTTTGCGGGATTCCCCTTTCATGTCTCCGGCGAGACTTCTAATCGTCCACCCACCCACCCTCCCTCCTCTTTCATTTCCTTCCTCGGTTCCTTTGCTTTCTTATCCGCTTCTGGGGCAAAATAAAATGAAAAATGTTTTGATGCAGAACACGAAAAAAGCCAAAGGAGAAGAGGAAGAAAAGATAAACTTTTCCCTTTCTTTCTTTTTACAACTCCTTGGGTTCAGAGTCTTGAGACCTCATTGTTGATAATTTAAAACATATTTCTTTTATGGAAAATATACTTCTAATCACATATTTAGTTCCCGTTAAATCATGATTATCCCATATTTAGTTCCAGTTATATCATGGTCGACTTGAAATTTAAGGGATGCCAGTTTGCTGTGAGGTACTTTTGTATTGACAGTGTGTTTCTTATTGATTATGCTATTTCTGTGCATCCAGGTATTGCATGCACATCTTAATCAAGTATGGGTTGTGAAGTTTTCAGATGATGGGAAATATCTAGCATCATCTTCCAGTGATAAATCTGCTATTGTGTGGGAGGTAACTTTTTGATCTGTATTGTTGATTGGAAGTATGCTTTTGCTCAATGTTACTTCCTGATTGTCGAAATTTAATATGTCATTGCCCAATGATTATTCCCGTTGAATATAATATGTTATTTTTTTATATTTGTCGCTATGCACCATGTTCTTTCCAACTAAGGTTAACATAATGCGACCATGGTGGTCTTATAAACATAAGACCTCTTAATTCCTCTCACAATCGGTCACCCACTTGGCTGCCAAAGGCATTTAAGTCCCCCAACATACACAACAGAGAGAGGACCCAAAGAGGCTGTGCAAGATTGAGATTTTGCGGCATGAAAGTAATAACATATTTATCATTAGAATAGCATAGTTTGTTATTGCCTTGTCAAGCCTAAACGCAAAATTCTGATGGATTATAACGAGGCTGGGTATTCTTTCTCAGGTTTCATTTCTAAACCTGGTTACACAAAAAAGCTTCTTTTTTCTTTCTTTTTCAGGAGTACGATAGTCAATCATTGTTGTTGTAATCAATTTTGAACTAAACTTTGATGTTGTTACTCAAAATTAGCTTTTAGATCCTGTTTCAAGAAATTTTTTTACAAGCATTCTTAAAATCAACAAATTTTTTTTACAAGCATTCTTAAAGCTCATTGATGGATTGCCTTCATAGAGTCATCATGATTAAAGGGTTATTACATCCGAGATTTGCCTTTCTTTGTCTTTTCAATTGGATATACTAGAACTTTCATGTTGCCTTGTTCAGGTTCAGGAAGATGGAAGATGGTCAGTGAAGCACGTATTAGTCGGTCATCAGAAGACGGTCAGGGTTGTTGCTTGGAGGGCTGATAGCCAACAACTTCTAACTTGTGGACAAGGAGAGGTTGTCAGGCGCTGGGATGTCACATCTGGAGAGTGCCTCTCTGTCTACGAAAAAAGTGGTATTGGTCTGACATCTTGTGGTTGGGACGAGGATGGAGGACGCGTTTTTTCTACTGCGACAGACCGGAGCATCTGCTGCTGGGATCTGGATGGTGAACCAGCAGTGGACTGGTGTTGGAGTGAAGAAAGTAGGGCCTCAGACATGGTCGTCACAAAGGATGGCAAACAGTTTATCGCCATTGGAGAGTATGGAATATCTGTGTATTACAGGGAGGCAGGGTTCCAAACGAATATAGGAGAGGAGAGGGCAATTTCTTCATTCTCACTGTCGAGAGATGAAAAGTATTTGCTGGTAAACGTTGAAGACCAGATTCATTTGTGGAGCATCACAGAATACCCTCGACTGGTAATGACTTACACTGGCCACAAGCGCACCAGCTATGTTGTACACTCGTGTATCGGAGGAGCTGAGCAGGCATTCGTTGCCAGTGGAAGTGAAGATTCCCTGGTGTACATGTGGCTGCGGGACACAGGCGCTCTCGTAACATCACTGGCGGGGCATGCTGGTGTTGTCACCTGTGTCAGCTGGCACCCTACAAATCCACGCATCCTCGCTTCGGCCAGTTCTGACCAAACGATTCGGATATGGGGAGCTGAAGACTACAGATGGTAGTCTCAAGGCGAAAACATGGGATGCCTGCATTTTGCACTTCATTCCTTCGTCCACTGTTGCACACCGATTCTTTTTCCCCTCTCCGCTTCGTTCTCTTGTTGTCATAGTTCATACCTCAAGAATGAGATCTCAATGTCGGCCAAGGATGCAGGGATACAAAAAAAAAATCCAGAAAACCATCCTTTTGGCATGTAGATATTTGATGAATAGTCACCCATTTTGTAACAGATGATGTTTTTTTTTGCAACATAAGTGAATCTACAAAGCTATTTCACTGTCCCAGTTCCCTGTATTTCCAAATTAACACCACAGATCAAGAAGCATATTCCATAAAAAGGAATGTCACTCAAGAACTCACACAAAAACTTAAATGCATATTATAAATATCATAATTTCATATTCCCTCAATCACAATGTGAGAACATATCACCAAAGATCAAGTCAGAGAATAAAATAAGATAAGCCTTTATCCCCAATTTCCTTGTAAGTTGAGCCTTAACACCATGATTTATAGATTTGTTATACCCACTTCCTTTCAATCTTCAAAATGGAGAAGTAATCATAGTCCAACTTCAAATTGATTAAAAAGATGAAATTTATGTGTGTGTAGCTTTTCTCTCTTTTCAAGTTTCTTCCTTGATTTTTTTTAATCCAAACCTTCCAGTTCATGATTACATGAAAAAGATTAGATCTGAGAAGATGAGGGTAATGTAATCTTTTTTACTCTCATCCTATCACAAAATCAACAACTACTAACAACGGTGGTATTTTTGTCCAAACTTGATTATCTTTCGGGCGTTAACATGAAAATATAAAGATGTGAGGTGATTATATGGAATTCGTTACATCCTTGGGCCGGCCATCAAGGAAGAGGGATTTTTTACCTCATCGATCGAGTTCAGTCTATAAAGCAAGAAACATCTCAGCGATCACTTTCACATCGAGCTCCCGAAGGCTAATGTGCAACTAAGCCTTGAGGCTCGTTCTCTTTTGCCCCCTGCCTTTTCTTTTCCTGTAGCATCTGATTCTCTACGTGTTCCCTCAAGGCAATCTCATCATGCAGCCGACTTTCCGCTTCCATTTTAAGGGCAGCCTCCCTCGTGCTTCAGCCAGCTCTTGCGCAACTTCTCTCACACGAGATTTAAGCATGGCTTTACGAAGTTTCCATCGTTGCAGCTTTGCTTTCGCTTGCTCAATGAATTTTCCGGCAGATTCCATCCAAAATTGCCTGCAGGCAAACAATGAGATTAATTCTGATATCCAACTTCAAATCGAAGGTAAAGGATATTATTTTCACTTGGAGATTTCACTGAATCGCAAAGGTGGTTAGCCTCTCGTGGTCGATCCTTTCCAGGATAGCCATATCCTGTGGACGGCTCGAATTTTCGACGATCCGAGAGGCGGTCTGACAATTCAGGAGGGCAAATTGCCCTTCTCCACGAGGAAAGCAGGTTAATAGAGCTCTTTTTCGAAACATTCGACTGGAGCTTGGGGCGACCTATTCTCCGAAAATATCGACCGAAACTTCAAAGAAACGTCCTCTGCCAACGGTTCATGAGGAATCAAACCACCCAGTGGCCACGAATCCTCATAAGGAGCGGTTCTTGAGATGGAAACGAGCCCTCCAAATGTTTCTTCGGAGATGGGGCCTGAGGTTGTTCAGAAACCATAGTCGAAACAAGGGTAGTGTTCGTTTCGGACGAGTCCGAGTTTGCAACAACGAGCTTTCTCCTTTGTTTTCTCTTCTTGGTCTCTATTTTCTCGACCTCGACCGTGTGATGTTTTCTTCTCTGTTTTAATGGCTGGCTCGACAGAGGGATTTCTTGAACCACCAGGGGTAAACCCTCAGCAACCTCGGTTACTTCATCCTCCAAAAGAGTCCCATAAGGAAGATGCGAATTTTCTTCAACCTCTCTAAGTGAAGCTTCAAGTGCCTTTATTACATCTGGTTCACCTTGATACTCTTGTCCAACCATGCCTGCAAAGAAAAAAGAAATTTCAAGGAGAAGAAGATCAAGCTAAGGGCAGATAAAGTATTCAACCTTTTGCCCATATGGTTTTAAGTAGCATCTCGTCAGACAAAAGCTTCTTTGTCGATCTAGTTTCTTCTGGCAACTTTAACAAAAGAGCAGCAGCCTTTTCCTCCTCTTCGGAAAAGGATTTTTCCTCATTCATGTCAAGCTCCGGATTCCCCACTGAGTAAGGAAACTTGCTTTGCCGGGGATACCACTAACACAAATTGTTCCTTCCACTTCGGATTAGAACTGGGAAGATATATGAACAATTTTCAATCTCGTCGAGCGGTGATCACGAACCAACCCGGGGGCATGGAAGGCAACAATCTGCAGAAGTAGTTGAACAATCACATTGATCGTTCAACGCCGTTCAACATACACAGTATGATGATAAAACTGACCAGAATGCCCACTGAGTTTGGCACCAGCTAACAAAGAGGAACCCCTAATGTATTCAACACACAGAGCATGAAGGGGTGCACAAGAAATCGAAGCTCATGATGAAAGACTTTAACGTACACTCCTACTTCGCAATCACTATGGGAACAGATCATATCCTCATCCCATGGCAATCGAATCTGATAGTTATGTCTTACATACTTCTTTTGGAAATCGGGTATTTGATTAGCTGTTAATCAAAAAGCTTGGTTGGAGACTACATCAGGAACATCAACTTTCCCCTTGCTTATTTGAGGAATATAGGTCGAGGTCCCAAGAGAGGTGTGAGGCATTGAAGAAGAAGCCATGGCTTGAATATTCAAGGATGAAGCTCTGTTACGAAAGCCTTAAAATGCCGAGATTCCCATCTTCCATTTTCCTTATTAAGGCACATGAAAATCTCGCAGCAATCTAAACCGACCCTTTCGTCGAGGGACACGTGTTAATGATCCATACGCGTCTATATCCCGACCTTTGAACAGCGCAACAGCCAAATCAAAGGAGTAGAGGGTTTTGGTGCTTAAACTCAAATACTTCCGCCTCGACTGTCGTGCCCAATTAATGAGATATCGCATCACTTGACCTCAACCAACGAATTGTTTGAGTTCAAGTGATGGGGCCATTATTACATCGTTAGGCCGGCCCTCGAGGAAGAGATAGATTTACTCATTGAGATTATAGAGCCCACATGAGGGACACATTGGCCCACAAAGCCCACAGAAGATGTTAGTCGCTAGTCTGGTCAAAGCCCACACCCAATCTATTCGTTGAGCTTCTGTAGCTTAAGGATGTTATTGATTATGGGCTCATTTGATTATGTATTTGAAATATCCCTTACTTTCGCATTAAAATAGCAGTGACATGCACCCAACAGACCGCAAAATACAAGGCGAGTGACTTCAAGGTGTTCGGGCCGGGCCGGCCAAAGCTCGAAAGGGCATTGACCAGGCCATAGGCCGTTTGGCAATAAGGGCTGGGCCGGGTCGGGCCGGCAAGGTCAGGGCCAAGCCCGGGGAGGCCCTAGGCCGGGCCCGGGCTGGCCCGGTAAGCTCAGAAAAAAAGAAGAAAAAAGGGTAAAAACTTAAGAAAAAAATTAAGAAAAATCATTTTAAAAAGATAGTATCTAAATTTTTTTTAAAATGTTATAAGAGATGCCGGCTACTGAACCCGTAGCCCTCTATTTATAGAAAATAATTACATAATGGGTGGATACCCTAAACCCTATTGGGCTCCGCTTGGGCCTACAAAATCCCGTTCATAACACTTCCCCTTATCCAACCATTGTTGTTAGCTTGGTATATGAATGCTTCGGGATTCATAGAGCTTATCAGGTCATGAGGAAATGGATACTTCTGGATCCTAAGTTAGGAGGTCTTGCCTCGTTAAAACCTTTGGCTATGGAAAACCCAGTGGGAAAAATCAATAACTAAGGAAAAAGAGTGCAAGTCTCCTTAACTTCCCTTGATCGGTGGATATTACCAGGGGTGGATGCTACTGGATCCAGAGTTGATGTGGTTGCATCGTTAAAACTTTTGGCTATGGAAAACCCAGTGGAAAAAACCAATAGCTAAGGGAAAAGAGTACAACACAACATTAACTCCCCCTGTTGTGTACAAGCTTCAGGCTTGTAAGTTTTTCAACTGTATCATCCCAATTTCTGTTACAAGTTTTCTAAAGGTACAGTGAGGTAGTGCTTTAGTAAATAGATCTGCCAAGTTGCTTGAAGAGTGGATATACTGGATGTCGATCTGTCTGTCTTCTTATTGTTTATGCTTCCAGAAAAGCTCGGGGGAAATGTGCTTCGTCCTGTCACCTTTGATGTAGTCACCTCGTAGTTGAGCTATGCAGGCTGCATTGTCTTCGTACATGGTGGTTGGTTCAAGGTCGCGTGTCTACAGGCTGGTCGTCACCAGGATGCAGTGAATGACTGAACGTAGCCAAAAATATTCTCTGCTAGCTTCATGGATCGCAATGAGTTCGAAGTGGTTGGATGAGGTTGCTGTCGAGGTTTGCTTCACAGTTCTCCATGAGATGGTTGTTCCACCGTAGGTAAATACGAAACCAGTCTGGGATTTTGTGGTATGAGGATCAGATCTGTATCCTGCATATGCAAAACCAACTAAGTTGGAGGATACACCTTTCTGATATTATAGTCCCAGGTTTACAGACCCTTGGAGGTAGCTAGGGCTGTTGACTAACGAGCTTGAACAGAGAGCTTGGTTTTGTTCATGAAAAAAATCCATGTTCAAGCTCTGTTCGTTTACTAACCGAGCTCTAAAAACCTGTTCAAGCTTGTTCGTTAAGCTTACCGAACGAACGTAAACGAACGTAAACGAACATTTACCAAGCTTGTTCACGAGTAGTTAATCGAACATTCTGTTCGTTAACAAGACTTATCGAGCTTGTTCGTGAACATGTTCAGGAACATGTTCGTGAACATGTTCAGGAACATGTTCGTGAACACAAATCAATCTTGTTCATGAACAGATTTTCAAACAAACAAACAAATGTTAATTTTTAATCAGGAATAATAATATTTAAACATTATTCCCAATGACTAAATTAATTAAATAAATGGATTAAATATTTGCAGGACAAAAACAAACAAATCCATCATAATAGCTCAATATATACCATTACAAGCATCCATTCCAAACATAATAAAAAATATAGTATTTGTCTAAATATACTATTTTCGATACATGTTCGTTCACGATCACTTAACGAGCATGTTCATGAACATCACTTAACGAGCTTGTTCACGAACACTTAACGAGCTTGTTCATAAACATAAATGAATGAACACGGTTATGTTCAAGCTCTGTTCGTTTACTAACTGAGCTCTAAAAATCTGTTCAAGCTTGTTCAATAAGTTTCCTAAACAAACATAAACGAACATGTACCGAGCTTGTTCACGAGTAGTTCATCGAACGTTCTGTTCATCAACAGCCCTAGAGGTAGCGCAGAAGGTGCTTTACTCCGTTCCAGTGGCGCTTGTGTGTGCTGAACTGTATCTGGCTAGTAGGTTGACTGCGAACGCTATATTGGGACGCGTGCAGTTTGCCAGATAGAGGAGTGCTCTAATGGCACTTAGGTAAGGTACGTCAGGACCAAGTGTTTCCTCCCCCTCTTCCAGCGGACGGAAGGGGTCTTTATCAACATCCAATGATCTGACGACCATTGGTATACTCAGCGGGTGACATTTGTCCATTTGGAAATTTTTCAGCAATTTCCTTGTGTAAGTGGATTGATATAACAGGATTCCTCCGCTGAGGTGTTCAATTAGTAAGCTAAGGCAGTATTTGGTTTTGCCAAGGTCTTTCATCTCAAATGTCTATGTAAGACATTTGGATATCTCAGCTATCTCTTCAGGAGATCCAATGAGATTTAAATTGTCTACGTAGACGGTAATTATTACGAATCATGTTCCCTTTGCTCTTATAAAGATGCAAGGGTAGACTTCATTATTTGTGAATCCTTGTTGCACAAGGAATTCACTGAGTCTGTTATACCACATTCTTCCCGATTGTTTTAGACCATACAATGATCTTTGGAGTTTGACAGAATAGACGTCCCGAGGTCTATCTGACATTTTTGTTGGTAGTTTATAACTGTCCGGAAGTCTCATATAGATGTCCTTATCTATATTACCATATAGGTATGCAGTCACAACGTCCATAAGCTGCACATCCATGCCTTCCATAGCTGTTAAGCTAATTATAAATCGAAAAGTGATCGCATCCATGACCGGAGAGTATGTATCATCATAGTCTATTCATGGTCAATGTAAAAAAACCTTAAGCAACAAGGCACGCATTGTAGCGTACGATCTTGTTATTTTCGTTTCTCTTTCTTACGAATATCCATTTATATCCCACATGTTTTACACACTTTGGTGTTGGGGCTACAGGTCCAAAAACTTTGCGTTTCGAGAGTGAGTCCAGCTTTACTCCTATTGCCTCGTTCCATTTTGGCCGATCCTCTCTGTGTTTACATTCTGCTAGAGAGCGTGGATCGATATCATCGTCATATTCAGTGACGTGATTAGCAATAACGAACGTGAAGTTATCATCGATGAGCGTGCATTTTGTTGGGGTTTTGGCGGACCCCCAGAGCTCGGATCTGTGTCCGTCCTAAGTCAGACGGACCACAGAGGCACGAATGCGCAGCGGAAAACGGAAATTCAAAATTTCCAGACTAGCTAAACTATTTAGCTAGGCTCTGGGGAGCCAGAATCCAGCCCGATCTATGCCAACTTGGGGTGGATCTGACCACCCCAAGAGGGATCTACACTAAAGCGACTAATTAAATCTACATTAAAAACTACTTAACCACATACCCGGAATCTTGGCCCTGGAGCAGGCAAGATGTACCACACCATCTTCAGAAGCTCCTCGTAGCCGAGCCGCTTTGACTCGATCTGCCTGAGCCGTCTCGCACCCTCGCATCGATCCGCCCGAACCGACTTTCGCCTCCGAGCCGATCACACGCGGTAGAAAGTTTCACTTGAGAAGAACGCGCGTCTTAGACGTCCGGATCAAGAATCCAAACCCCCTTCGTAGTCTTGCTAGGACTACTCCGGAGAACAAGAAGAGAGAGAGAGAGAGAATTTAGTCGCCGATCGAGCTTGCTCTAAAATATGGAGCTACTCGATCGATGGCTTGGTGTATTTTTCAACGAGGAGAGTGCACCCGTATTTATATAGGGAGTCGGCACTCACTCTCTCGTTGCGAGCAATGTGGGACATTCCGCAAGAGGGAGAAAAATCAATTAAGCCAATTTGGCTTGATTTCAAGTTAAAGCGAGCATTTCATAAAGGCAAACTTTAACTAATTAATTCTCCTTGCACATTAAACTTCAGACACCAAACAAGCTATCAATTCGAAAAGCTTCGAATGGTGAACGCGTAGGAACCGATGGCGACGAATTTCGACTTCGTTTGACCCCTCAAACAATTGCTCAAAGTTTAGCAATTTGTCAAAATCCGTAGCCATCATTTGGGGTTTCAAAAAACCCTAAATGACTTAAGTTGCGGGCGCGCCCGCTAAGCTTAGCGGGCGCGCCCGCCCAAGGGGGCTAAGGTGGGCGGCCCGCTCGCTGCCGCAGCGGGCATGCGCCCGCTGCCGCAGCGGGCCTTGCCCGCATGCAGCGGGCGCTGGCCCGCTGCATACAGCGGGCCGCACCCGCTGCAACAGCGGGCGCTGGCCCGCTGCAGCCAGCGGGCCATGCCTGCTGTAGCCCGCTGCTGCAGCGGGCTGCGCACGCTGTGCAGTGGGCGTGCACCCGCTGCAGCCAGCGGGCTGCGTCCGTTTGCCTTGCCTATGGGCTTTTTAGCCCATTGAGTCTCACCCACTGCTCCTTGGACCGTTTTTACGTTTCCGGACTCGTTTGAGCTCTGATTTGGACACGGTTTGAACCTGTGTTTAGACCGGGACGATCCCATCATCCAGGTAACCCTTTCCAACAAGCTTGTTCCTAATAAATTCTTCGTAACCAATTTACGACACGTTTAATCATAGTTTGCATCAAATGCAACGTTTGACCCTATTGCTATTGCGACTAACTTTCACAACTTGACTTGCGAATATCATCAAATGATTTTCTCGCAATTAATCTTCCTATTACTAAGACATGAACACTACTCGGTGTGAGACCCTACAGCCTGACCTTACTACTGGTTGGGGCTCGGAACCCCTAGATGACGGTCACTACGAGCAATAGCTGTCGTCCCTGTTTCAGAATCATCATAACGTGATCGACCCTTTGACAAAGGTATCATTGGGTTTACATTGGCTGTGTCAGTGATGAACTTCATTAGTCGTAGTCCCTTCGTCAAGACTGTGTTCTTGTTGGCCTAGGGTATGGTTTACTGTCAACCCTATTAGACAACATTGGTCAGTATACGGCGGTCTTTATTGTATATGCGTTGTACTTCTTACAACGCACCCCGGTCGAGGATTAACATAAAGACCGTACTGAGCATGTAACACTGACTTCCCTTTAACGGAAGTGACGAATCCCATCTTAGTCATCTACTCGCCTCGTGAGCTTCGGGTGCAGCTCAACCTAAGATCTTTCAGCAGGCCTAGCCTCGAAGCTAGATCATAGGTCTAAGCTACACGGTTCGCTCACAGGTTCGTACAAATGACTTCAGGTTTTAAGGACCAGCTAACCTATCATCACACTAGAGTTATTAAAGACACTTTAGTTAAAGTCAACCATTTAATAACTCTAATTTGGTCGTTCAGTGAAATCATTCTCCAATGAGCACCGGTGTCTCGTCTCTGACTTCACCAAGTCGAATGACTATGAGATCATCATTACCCTAAGGTAAGACTAAGACACAATGGTCTATCCGATGTGTCGATATCCACTTCTCGACACATCTATGACCACGAACCGTTTAAGACTTACGTTTATATTCGGTCGCTTACTTACTCATAATCGAGATCTCATCTAGATACGTAAGGACCTAACTATAAGTCTATGGATATTATCTAAGTATATTAATACGAACGATTTTATTATACTTAGACTAATACGTACCATATACAGTATGAACAAGACGTATATCTAGGATAAATTGCCTTATGGGCACATATACTCCTACATCTCCCACTTGCACTTAGGCTATTTATCACGGTATCTCATACCGTTATAGCATATCAGTCACATTGACATTTATATGACAAACCTAAGAGTGGTTTACTAACGAGTATCTACAACTAATTTTAATGGATTAAATAATACATCTCTTGATCACACAGGGTTGATCCTTCGGAAAAAATGATCTGGATCAATTTTTCCTATCTTTGTATAGCTAACAATTAGCATATAGAATCTAGATGTAGGGTCTAACATTATAATCTATGAGTCAGTCTCAGCTCATTCCACTTTTCTTGTGTCAATATGTCAAGTACATACGTGACACCCTGAGTCTCTATATATTCGATTAAATCAAAACAATTTTGATTCAATGTTCTATATAGATGATTTATTTAAGGTGAAAATCCTTTTACTTAGTCCGAAAGACCGGAACCAAGTATACGAGCTGGCTCCCACTGACTTTGAGAATTGCCTGGTTAAATACTTCAATATTATATCTAAATCATATTTAGATTATATATACGAAGATATAACCATTAGATAAGTGCTTTAGATGGAATATACTAGTGTCAGGATCGGTTTGACGAATGAGTCAAGTCAAGATCGGTTTAAGAAATCTTGACATTGACTCACTCAATCAAAACGTCCTACACTGTACTTTTCCCTTAACCAACATTTAATATTAACACTTTAATAACTAAATGCGGTTTATTAAGAATTAATCTTAATATCCGTATAATTATGATCGCACACAATCAATACGTCCCTGGAACTTATACTTAACTACCAATAGACTATAACATCAAGTTAGCTCAAAAATCAACATATTTCGAAGCTTCGCATCATCACTCGAGAATTTCGCAACCATCTTAGATAAGCCACAATCACAGAAAATTTAAGCCAATAAAATTTCAACTCAACATCAGACGTAATTTCTGCGACATTCATAAAACAACGGGTTCATTAAGATGAACCATAATTTGTTTATCCAAATAAACTTTGAGTGTAGAACACTCAATCATTGTTTTCAACTTAAAAGAAATGATACAATTTATTTAAACTAAAATAGCATCATCTCCTTCTTGATCTTGTCTCTCGAAGTCGTTTGAACGGCCCTAGCAGCAACGATTGCTCAGATTGCCGACCGTCCTCCGCACTTCTCCCAATCTCCGTTTCATATCAGCCACCTGTATACATTACACAGATGTGTTTTAGTATCTCATACTATATGATTGGAAATAATTACGTTTTAATGAATTGAATTTGTACCTGAGGTAGAGGCATCCGTATGCCCCTTCTTCTTCTCTACAAGATAGATCTTACAGTTCCTCTTCCAGTGGCCAATCTTGTGGCAATGGAAGCACTCAGATTTCAACGGGGCCCCTTTAGTCTTTTTCTTCCCTTTCTTTGCCTTCGCAGGTTGCGGGACCTGCCTCTTCTTACCATTGCCTTTCGGCTGGTCGGAAGAAGCAGAGCCAACAACCAGTGCAGTCGGCTTCTTCTCAATCTCCTCAAACTGCCTAAGCATATTGAGGAGACCAGGAAGATCCGTCTCAAGGCTGTTCATTATAAAACCAGTGATGAAAGGCTTAAACTCAGGAGTCAAAGACTTTAGGATAATGTCTGTGGACATCTCATTGTCCAAGACAAATCCTATCTGGGCGGCATCCTCCACGTACCCGATCATCTTGATAACATGATCCTGTACGGGCTCCGTCCCCATCTTGGTGCCCCAGAGGTTGCTGGTGGCTTCGAACTTGGCAGCTCGAGATCGCTTGCTGTACAACTCTTGTGCGTTGAGGAGCATGCTTTGAACATCCATATGTTCATGCTTCCTCTGCAACTCGTTGGTCATCGAAGCCAGAGTAAGGCACTTGGCCTTCTCTGCATCCCTCTGGTACAATTTGTAGGCTTCTTTTTCTTCGAAGGTAGAATCTTCTTCGGGCTTATCCGGAGCGTCCTCGAACAGTACGTATCCTATTCCGGCTAGGGAAAGGACCAACTTGATGTTCCTAAGCCAGTCTTTGTAGTTCGTACCATCCAGCACATTCTTCTCAACCATATATCTAAGTCCCGAATCCACTCTGCATTTTATAGATACTTTAGTCAGTATATGTTCGTAGTATAGTTTTAATGGTTTTTATAAAACTATATTCTCCCACTAAATTTATTAAAGCCATAATAATAAACAATTTATTATAAAATAACATTTGTGAGAGAGGGATCCGACTACCCCGAGTCTGACAACCTTGAGTGTATCTCAACAAGTTGTCCGACTCTGCAGTCGGTAGATGAACTCGTCGTCAATCATATTAGCTATGATTCCCTATCGATTTTTACCCCTAGTCATTTGTGATCATGAGTGTGCTCAACGGGATCACAATGGCTAGCCTAGTCGGTCCCTTGTTTTCATGTCTAGCCTGACTTGTCCCGCCGCTCGGTGTATGCACGACACGTCAGTTTGGGTCATGACTTAGACTACATTCTTGGTTAGACTTACGCCGATGCTCGAAGGATGAGACAACGGTTTCAGTCAGGTCAAGATGTCAATCAAGAAATCGGTTCCTATAAGATTGACATATCACGACTTGAGTGTAGCTCAACAACCGTAACATGTTTCTTACAGTTGCCAACTCCTAAAACAAGGAGGGCTACGATTTATCTTGAACAAGATTATTATCGTATTGACTTAGGTATAGTCGATGGACTTACACAGTCATGAATCGACTCCTTGCGGTCCAGCGGACGCGGCTAGGGAATTGACTAAGCCAGGACCACTTGTTACCCAGTCTAGCTAGGTTGGTCCAGCAAACTTAGTCAAGCACATTGACCGACATCATGATCCATTGAAGGAGTTTTCATCAATTCTATGTTTTCCAAACAACTAAATGGCTTTTAATAAAGAAGACTAGTTAATCCTTATCAACTAGTGGATCCTAAAATTCGAAATTTTATGGATTGGTTGAACAATTTTTATTAAGTCCTTATCAACTATAAGGTTCATTCGTTCAACGTGCTACCCCAATCTAATTAGGATTTTATAAAACAATTCAACATTATCAAAATTAGTCTTTTGTGAAAATCATTAATTAAACGATTTATTAGAAATGATTTACAAACAAAGGGACTACCCTAATCTGGTATTAGGTTTTGATATTGTTTTGTTTTGTCAAATATAACATGTCACTAGTTTATAAAATTTCATCTCATAAATTTTTTAAACATTTAATGGCTAACCTAATAAGGTTCACATGTCCATTAAAAAACAACTAATTTATCAACATAAATAAAGTTTCATTATGTGACATACATGAGTATTTGCAAGTTTAGATTATCTACATAATAAAAACATGCAAATCTAAATTTTAACATTTAGAATTAAAGATTAAAATTTAAAGCCATAAAAGGAATTTCATCGCATAAAACTAGGGCGTATAAAATTATCAAATAATTTTAAACCTAGGCTTTAAAAGATTTTTAATCATATTTCTAAAATTAAAATATCACATAACTAATTTTAGAAACATCTATGTAAAAAGAAACTAGTTTATGTTTCATCTCATGAAAATAAAGTATTTCTATTATTTACATATTTTTAAAAAAATTTTAAAACTCTTTTAAAATCTTTTAGAAATCGTTTTAGAAGCTTTCAAACAAAGTTTTTAAAGATTTCAAACTTTTATGTAACTAAAGAAAATTTAAATTTCAAAGATAAAATTTTTCTATAAAGTTACATTAACATTAAATACCCCTAAAAAATTTTTATATCTCATAAAAAAAATTTATAAGGTATTTAAACATTGGTGACCTATTTAAAATTTATCGCATAAAATAAATAGTCCCAAAATTTTCGTGTTGTTAAAAACATTTTTTTTAAACACAAAACAATATTTTAAAACTATTTAAAATAGTTTGTATGTTAAAACTTAAGCAATTTTAAAGATTTAAATAACGCTTAAAAGATCAACATGCATAACCGTGGCTCTGATACCACTGTTGGGGTTTTGGCGGACCCCCAGAGCTCGGATCTGTGTCCGTCCTAAGTCGGACGGACCACAGAGGCACGAATGCACAGCGGAAAACGGAAATTCAAAATTTCCAGACTAGCTAAACTATTTAGCTAGGCTCTAGGGAGCCAGAACCCAGCCCGATCTATGCCAACTTGGGGTGGATCTGATCACCCCAAGAGAGATCTACACTAAAGCGACTAATTAAATCTACATTAAAAACTACTTAACCACTGATCACTCCATATTTTACACCTTTTTTTCCGTGTATTTGCATGCCATTTAGATCGCCCAAATCATGTTTTTCACGATATATCGACGATATTGCGATGCTTTTCACGATTTGTTGTTTTTGTCGCATTTCAGGTGATTTGGCGCGATTTGGAGTGATCTCGAGACACGCTTACTTTAGACGGCCACCGACGACCTCCCCGAGGGATATTTTGCTGTTGGAGAGGAGCGAAAGAAGAATGGACGTCGCAGGAGCGACGAGGAGGCCAAAACAATCAGATTGGGCATCTTTTGTGTCCCACTCGGCCGAGTGGAGGAGCCACTCGGCCGACCAGCGAGACACCGCTCGGCCGACCCGTTCAGACACGTTTTCCATGTGTACTCGGCCGAGCGACGGAGACCACATCGGCCGAGTGACGATACCACGTCCGCCCGAGTGGCGCCCAGACGAAGGCCCTCAAAAATATTGAAGTTACTGTTTTTCGGCCACCTGAGCTTCAGGAGACCCACTCGGCCGAGTGGTAAACCACGTCCGCCCGAGTGCCTTGAAGCCGTCGGCCGAGTGACGACAACTCACTCGGCCGAGCCGCCTCCGAACTGAAGACCCTCGAAGCCCCCGACTTACTGGAAAATGACAGGGTTTTCACTCGGCCGAGCGACTTTTGTCACTCGGCCGAGTGCGATGCGCTGCCTGTAGCGAAATTTGCGGAAAACAGGCTGTGCAGGGGCGTTTTGGTCAGGATTTTTTTGACGATTTTTGGGGCTATTTAAGCCCTGTTTTTACCCTAGTTTTAGGAGCCATCTCTTAGATTTTTTGCAACTTTTTGAGATTACTTTTTAACTTTATTATTTGTGATTGGAGAAGAGAAAAACTTGGATTTTTGTTGGATTAATTGAAGAACTACTTTGGTTTGCATCTCTCTTCCCCAAAAACTCTATTTTTATTGTTTATATCATTGTTGTGATGAATTCCATTGTCTATTTCATTGATTATTTTTGTGCTATTGCTATGATTTGTGAGTAGACTCCACGTCTTGGGGCGTGGGGATGAACCCTACAAGCCCAATTTCGTATTTGTGATAAATTGGTAGAAATTGTGCTAGAATCAATAATTAGAGATTAGATTGGGATCGAATTACTACGGATAGCTAGGTATTCATATCAATTGGGATTTGCAAGAGATTGGATCCCAATTTGATAGGAAGCCCTAGAAATCCGAATTGGGTTGGAGTCGGATTTTCGAAGTATCGGTTTGCAAGAGATTGGACCGATACTAGGATCTCCGGTTGCAATTCCGTGCCGATACCCGTTTGCAAGAGATTGGACGGGTAGGAACTATCCTAATTTAGATTGTGGACCGAGTTTGCAAGAGATTGGGCTCGGTGCGCAATTGGACGATGATGTTGATCCTAATGCTAGCTTTCCTAGGCTAGGGTTTGCAAGAGATTGGACCCGACCCTAGGATAACTATAGACCGGCAACAGCGCGAGAGCGTGAGCTTGGTTCCACATTTAGTTGCAACTAGTTCATCCAAATTCTCATTCTAGCAATTTTAATACCGACGAACCACATTTATGAAATACGGTGAGTAGCGGGGATTCCCCATTCCCTGGACGTTCTTTATTTGATTTGATATTTCGCACATTTGTCTGACGATTGTGACAGGATCGCCCAAGGCAATTCTCTCTACTCTTAAATAGCCAGGTTGATTAGGAGCAAGCACGGTCATTCGTCCTCCCTGTGTTCGATACCCGCTCGCCGCTATACCGTGCGCTTGCGGTAAAACTACAACCGTCGCTCCGGGTGTGTATCCGGGGCGCGATCAAGTTTTTGGCGCCGTTGCCGGGGAACCGGTTATTTCTTTCTTTCTTCATCCTCCTCCATATCTTATTTTAACTTTATTCGCAGCCCTATTTGCATATTCTCCCCGTATTTTGCATAAGATCTTAACAGGGAGAATGGAGGATGCACTGCCAATAATGGGACTCAGTCGAGAAGACTATGACTCCTTCACAGACCTCCTTAGGGAGCTTGTTGACGAGGTCCACGCTACCGGAGCATTTGCTATTGATATCAAAGACCCCGACGAACAACTATTTGCTAGTTTTGTGATGGACCAAATCTCCCCGGAGGGGACTATCGGAGGCAATGTCAGAGTTGACGTGGTCGACGACAAATTGTATTTCGAAGACAATAGAGCGAATGTCGAAGAACACTATGCTCCCGAAGAACCCTTCGAGCAAACCGACATTCAGGGAGTTACACTCTACGACGCTCACTCTTGTTTTTATGAATCGTCTGATGTGTTTTTTGATTCCAGGTACGAACTTGAGCTGGGTGAAGGTTTTGGCGATGCTAGCCCTGAATCGGAGGGCGCCTATTTCGATGCCTCATCCTCACTAAGTAGCGAGTCTGACTCGTCACAAGAAAGCATGCCACCTGAACATGAGCTAAACCCGGACGACAAGGAGAAAGTCGAACTCATGCGAGCCGATGAAGTGGAAGGAGCAGCGCCACCTGAGGTAGAGCTTAAACAACTACCACCGAATCTAAGGTATGCCTTCTTGGGTAGCAAATTAACTTTCCCGGTGATAGTAAACTCCCATCTCATGCCAGACCAACTTGAAAAACTCCTAGATGTTCTTAGGAGCCACAAAGATGTCCTGGGCTACACTATCTCCGATCTAAAAGGGATAAGCCCTAGGCTTTGCACGCATAGGATCCATTTGGAGGACACCGATGCCACCTCCATCGAACCTCAAAGGCGGTTAAACCCGAACATGAAGGAGGTGGTTAAAAAAGAAATCCTAAAATTGCTAGAAGCCGGTATTATTTATCCTATCTCAGACAGTAGGTGGGTTAGCCCCGTTCACGTCGTTCCCAAGAAGGGAGGGATGACGGTTATAAAAAATGAAAAAGGTGAGCCCATATCTACACGCACCGTTACGGGATGGCGAATGTGCATTGACTATAGGAAACTCAATAAAGCCACCCGAAAGGACCATTACCCGTTGCCCTTCATTGATCAAATGCTTGAACGCCTAGCGAAGCATAAATACTTTTGCTATCTAGATGGGTATTCGGGTTTCTTCCAAATCCCTTTGCACGAAGATGACCAAGAAAAGACAACTTTCACTTGTCCCTATGGCACCTATGCATACCGTAGGATGCCGTTCGGCCTTTGTAATGCTCCCGCCACTTTTCAAAGATGTATGACATCCATATTTTCCGATTATATTGAAAACATTATGGAGGTTTTTATGGACGATTTCTCGGTTTACGGAAGTGAGTTTGACTCTTGCTTGGAAAATCTCACTAAAGTCCTAAAAAGGTGCCAACAAAACAATCTCACTCTCAATTGGGAGAAGTGTCACTTCATGGTAACGGAAGGTATAGTTCTCGGGCATCTTGTTTCCTCAAGAGGAATCGAGGTAGATAAAGCAAAAATTGAGGTAATCGAAAAACTTCCTCCTCCTATTAATGTCAAGGGCATTAGAGGTTTCCTTGGTCACGCGGGGTTTTACCGCCGCTTCATCAAGGATTTCGCCTCGATTGCCCGACCTCTTACTTCCTTGCTCGCTAAAGATGTTCCTTTTGACTTTTCAGGAGAATGCTTGCAAGCTTTCAACACCTTGAAGGAAGCGCTAGTCTCAGCGCCCATCATACAACCGCCGGATTGGAGCCTCCCTTTTGAGCTAATGTGCGATGCTATCGACCAAGCCATTGGAGCGGTATTAGGACAAAGGAAAGATAGGAAGCTTCATGCGATATACTACGCAAGCAAGACATTGGATGACGCGCAGAAAAACTACACAACTACCGAGAAGGAGCTTCTAGCGGTCGTCTATTCTATAGAGAAGTTTCGCTCCTACCTCCTTGGTTCCAAGGTGATTGTCCACACCGACCATGCGGCATTGAAGTATCTTTTAAACAAGAAGGAGGCCAAACCCCGGTTGATTAGGTGGATACTCTTGTTGCAAGAATTCGACCTAGAGATCAGAGATAAGAAGGGTACAGACAATGTCGTGGCGGATCATTTATCTAGGCTCATTCGCGACAAGGAGGATGAGAGCTTACCTATTGATGACACATTTGTTGATGAGAGGCTATATGCGGTAAGGACCGGGGAAGTACCTTGGTACGCGGACTTCGTCAACTACTTGGCTTGCGGAATCAAACCGCACGGGATGTCCACGCAACAAAAGAGGAGATTTATGCATGAGGTCCGTAGCTATTTTTGGGAAGATCCTTACCTTTTCAGGATATGCAAAGATAGTGTCATCCGTAGGTGTGTTTCTAAAGAGGAGGCGACATCGATTATTTTACATTGCCATGGCCTACCATGCGGAGGACATCATGTCGCCTCTAAAACCACCGCTAAGATCTTGCAGAGCGGGTTCTTCTGGCCAACAATGTTTAGGGACACCCATGCTTTTGTGAAGGTGTGCGATAGATGCCAACGGACCGGGAATATCTCCAAGCGCAATGAGATGCCGATGAGACCCATCCAAGAAATTGAGCTTTTTGATTGTTGGGGAGTAGACTTCATGGGACCATTTCCATCGAGCAATGGCAACAAATACATCCTATTGGCCGTCGACTACGTCTCCAAATGGGTGGAAGCAATTGCCACTCCTACTAATGATGCAAGGGTCGTCTCCAAGTTCTTCAAGCAAAATATCTTCCCGCGCTTTGGAGTGCCGCGTACCATGATAAGCGACGGGGGAAGCCACTTCATAGAGAACAAGTTTGAAGCCATGCTAAAGAAGTACGGGGTAAACCATAGAGTTGGCATGGCTTATCACCCCCAGACAAGCGGCCAAGTGGAAGTCTCAAATAGAGAGATCAAGCAAATTCTCGAGAAAACAGTGGATCGGTCTAGAAAGGATTGGTCACTGAAGTTAAACGATGCTCTATGGGCTTATCGCACGGCCTTTCGCACCCCCATCGGCACCACACCGTTCCGTCTAGTTTATGGGAAGGCCTGCCACTTACCGGTAGAGTTGGAGCACCGCGCATATTGGGCCATCAAGACCTTTAACTACGACTACAAGAGTGCGGCGGTGAGGCGACTCTTGGACATCAATGAGCTTGATGAAATAAGGAGAGACGCCTATGAGAGCTCGAGAATTTACAAGGAAAGGACCAAGATTTTCCACGATGCCCGCATAACCGTCACGGACTTCAAAGTAGGAGATAAAGTCTTGCTCTATAATTCCCGGCTCCGACTATTTCCCGGTAAGTTGAGGTCACGCTGGTCCGGACCCTTCACCATCAAACATATACAACCGGGAGGAGCTTTCGAGTTGGAGAGCAAGGACGGTTCCACGTTCAAAGTAAATGGTCAAAGGCTCAAGCACTATTCCGAAGGAATCCCGACGGGCGAAACCAATAGAATATATTTGCTTAAAGAACGGTCGGAAGATCTCATGGACCTCCTCGATGAGGTGATAGAGGAGGCGATTCCTCACTCAATTGGCGCTCTTTTTGATGAAGACTTTGAAGAAGGCCCGGATTTAGGCCGAGATGAAGAGAATAAAGACGATTCCCCCGACTTCTCCGCTGATGAAGATGAAGGCGACGCTGATGTCGCAAGGATTCGAGAGCTCTGCAAGCTCTCGAAATTAAAGTCTCCAAAGAAAGCTCCGCCGGTACGGAAATCGGCATCGCCGGTTAAGCCGTTGACCGGGGCAAATGCTAGCTTGGGGGAGCCTCCCCCCAACACTATTCGAGACAAGAGACCTCCGAGTGAGAACGCTACGCCGCCACGTCCAAATCCAAGCGCGCTCCCCGGGAAGTTTGACGGGTGCATCTCATATGCACCAAACATCCCGCATTGATTGAAAATTATAAGGGGTCGAGCTCACGACCTAAAACGAGCGCTTGTCGGGAGGCAACCCGACGGTTTTTGCTTTATTTTTACTTTTTCTTTATTTTCGTTTTAGAGATCTTTAGTGTTTTGAGTCATTCGACCAAAAATTTTGTGATAACGGGTCCTATTTTTCTTGACAGGAGAGGAGATAGGTAGATCCATCATGAGGAGGATGAACGAGACGACGAGGAGCACCCCAAGAAGGCGTTCGACGCTTAGGAGGAGCATGAAATCGACTGGAGGAAGAAAGACGGAGTTTAGAGCCCAAACGAAGACAAACAGCAGAATACAAGGCTCACTCGGCCGAGTATACTAGTCACTCGGCCGAGTACACAAATTCGTCCGGCCGAGCCGCTCACGAACGAGGGAAGTCTGCTGTACCCAACTCTCTGTCTATTTTCATCATTTCATTAGAACTGCTACTCGGTCGAGTCTACATTCTCACTCAGCCGAGTAAAACGGATACCCTCCTAGGGCGAGTCATGCCGAGTAGCTTGAGTCACTCGGCCGAATGGACTTACTCCACTCGGCCGAGGCTGGCAAAGCCACTCGGCCGAAGCGATATCGGGGAGGAATTTTTATTTGCCTCGCTCGGCCGAGTGAGCACGTCACTCGGCCGAGTCGTAACTTTTCTATATATAAGCGGCGAGGGGGGCGCGTTTTTCGAAACCGCAAAATTCCCAAATTCTCGCCCGCGCCCCTTCAGCTCCCACGCCCGATTCCCCCTCGCTCGACCCTCACTCGCCCGACCGCCGCTTCCCCGCCGCCGCTCGGCCCGCCACCGCGGGCCGAGCCCGCCGACGCCTCGCCCGAGTCGCCGCCGGCGGCCTTGACTCCGATCACCTCCGGTTCGCTAGTTTTCACCGTTTTCTCCTCTTTTCGTGTATTTTTTGAGGATCCATGTGCTAAACGCCCCCCTAACCCAAATCAATTTCTATATCTATCCATTATACCCCTATTGCTCCATACATTTTGATTATTACTCGTTGATATCGTTTTTTCACGCGCAGGTTGCTTTTTGGAGCTTAGGGGAGCTCAGGGGAGCTTCTACGGGCTGTTCAGGACTTCGTGGAGGCGCGGACTTCGCACGCTTCCACTGCTTAGCACTCGCGACGTGTTTTGGTACACTCTTTCCATTCTTTTTGCACACGCCACACTTTTCACTTTTCGGCGCGCGCTCGGGGCCGATATGCCGCCCCGGACACGGCCGCGGTCGAAGAGAGCTTCCGCCAAGCGGAAGCGGTCGGATGATGCCGGCCCCTCCCACGAGTTGGAGGACTCTCCTCCACCGTCCCCCGCACACCTCGCACACCCAGCACAGCCTGCAGGCCCCGCACACCCCGCACAGCCTGCAGTGCACCCACAGCCCGCACAGCCTCTCCCTGCCGATCCACAGCCACCACCACCAGCTCCACTGGTCGGGCCGCTCGGGATTACGTTCCGAGACGACGCACACCGCGCCGTCTTCGAGTGTATCTCCCAGCGCTCGATCGTACCCTCCAGGTTTGCACACCTCGCTGACCTAGGACGCCTGGGGGTACTTGAGGGGATGCTCACGTTGTACGACAATGTGGGCTGGCGAGATTTTTTCCAGGTGTCGGCGGATACTTTTACCCGCCTGACACTTGAGGTTTTGAGTTCGATCGCCCGGACCGATGAGGGATGCTCATTTAGGTTCATGGATCGAGAGTGCCAGGTCACTCTCGATATGATGAGAGCGTTCTTCTCATGGCCCGCAGTCCCCGGAGCCGATCGCGGTTACGGCCCTACCCACATCCCCCCACCTTCTTTCGACGCCGGTGCCTTCTGGGCCCGGATCACAGGCCACCACGCCGCCTTTGACCCTAGTAGGGCCAAGGCCTCGGCCATTGTCCACCCCTGCCTACGTATTGTCCAGCGCCTTATGGCGACCACCTTTTTGGCCAGATATGAGCCGGGCACGATGTCTACGCCAGAGCTCTACATGCTCTATGCGATGACACGTCCCAGAGCTCTATCTAGGGATGGACACGAGCTTGTCCCGCCGTCGTGATCGACATTGCGGCTTGGTTTTTAGACCGTATCATTGTGTCGGTGGGTGCTCGCTCACCGATATGCTGCGGCGGTCTGATCACCCTGCTTACCATGATGACCGGCGAGGACCTACCTGACGACCTGCGACGCGTTCCGGGCCCCACTTCCTTGTCGATAGACGTTATGGCCCGGATGAAGATGCTGCGTCCGCATGGTGAGCGTCACTGGGTCTGGTTGCACGGCCCTTTCGGTGCCGACTACATAATTCTCCTGAGCCCAGCTCGGACCCAGATTGCACCGGCCCACGTTGACTGGCTCCCAGCGATGGATGTCCTCATCCCCGCTGCGTACGTGCTCGAGGCCGAGGAGGCCGAGCAGGCCCACGCTGCCCACGCTGCCCAGGCTGCTCCCGCAGACCCTGCTGCACACCCTGCCGAGCCTGCTGCCGACCCCGTCGACCCTGTGGCCCCTCAGCTTGTTCCTGACGTTTCCACTGCTCCTGACACTTCTGTCCCCACCTCTGTCAGTGTCGAGAGTACTTTTGCTGAGCCCACTTCCACCACTGTCACCACTTCCGAGGCTGTCCCCACCACTCCCGCTGCCACCTCAGGCCCTCTGTCCGTGGAGCCTCTTTGCTCCGCACTCCCCGAGCGCCCACCGACCTTTGTCGAGAGTGGAGCGCCCTCGTTTGCCGCGGTCGTGGAGACCATGGCTAGCATGATCTCCGCTGGGATTGCGCCTTTTGGTCCACACAGTTCCGCCCCAGCGGTAGAGTCCTCTGTCTCCACAGCCGCCGTATTCTCCGAGAGCGTCGTGGCGTCTGTCCACACTTCTGGGCCACTGACCTCTCTTGCCACCTCGTTGCCACTTCTGCACGCTTCCTTTGCTGCCGCTGCCTCTACTTCTCACCAGCCGGTGTCCCGGCCTCACACTGAGACCAGGCCCACATTTGCTGGCGCGGCACCTTTTGTCCCCTTCCCTGCTGAGCCCGTTACATACTCCACTCGCGTACGCCAGCCCCGCCCTGCGCAGCCTAGACCGGTGCGTCCCTCTGCACCACCCCCGCCCGACACTGTACTGCAGAGCATACGTGCTCTTGAGTTGGCGGTGAGCGGTCTTAGAGGTGACCTTAGGACCCTGTCCTCCACCGTCTCTACGATGTCTGGACGCTCTGCCCTGATCCCTCAGATCCACTACTGCCTGACACAGATCTTAGAGCGTCTTCCGCGCGTACCCCCACCCACCCAGCAGGTTCCCACACACACTGCCACACACACTAGACCTGCTTCCACTTCCACGCCCACCCCAGCTCAGCAGCCTACACCACCACCTCCACCACCTCCGCCTCAGGACGGAGACGGCGCAGCACCACCTTCCTAGGCACCCTTGATGCCATCGATTCCTTTTGCCGTTGTGCTGCCCGTTTCTGCTGGGTCCTGATGCCTTTTTGTCCACCTCCCCCCTCCCCTCACTTATTTTGGGATTCTCAATTGCCGTATCTTTATATATCTTTTTTGGGAGAGAGGGAGAGCTTTTGGTGACCCATTTATACTCGTATCACTCATATCTGTGCATGCATCATATCCGCATCATATTTTCATTTCTTTATTTTTCGCTTTATTATCTTTTTTTTTCTTTCCATCATGCATGCATCCTCACTTGCCCCTCTCATTACTTGTCTCTCTGAGTGCCACACTTTGCACATTGAGGACACTGTTCAGTTTAGCTTGGGAGAGTGAGTTCTCACGTTCTTTTTCGATTTGCCACCTTTATTTTTAGTTTTTCACACCGTTTCTTTTCACTTTTGCACTCATTTTTCTTTATTTTTCTTTTATTTTGCCATGCATCACGTTTTCCCTATTTCTCTGTGTGCCGCATTGCATAGATTTATTTTTCTTATCTTTATTTCTTTCCTTTTTCATCTCATGCTAGAGATGAATTTTCTGTGATGATGTCTACGTGGAGTTAGCTTATTCTATATGCATGCTATATTTGTCATGTCTTAGATTTTATTTCTGATATCATATGCTATGACTCGTTTTGCATCTAGAATAGTAACCCACACTTTTTCCACATGAAAATGGATGAAGTTTTATTATTAGCTGAGCCTGAATATTCATATGTATGCTATCACAGAAAACACACCAAGATTCACGCATTGAATGCCTATATCTGGAGTACCGATTTCTTTTCCTATATCACTTCTATATGCATGAATTGTACACTTCACTTCAGGATGATTGAATGATGTTAGCTATGATATATCTGGATTAGTTAGCTTTTTTGTGATCGAAACTGAGTAGATTAGATTACCCTGCTGAAGTTGTCGTGCATGTCTTATAGAGTGAACCGAGAGTTATATATATTTCTTTCTCCACAAATCTTGAATATCATTTCTCTACTTTTAAAAATCATTGGTGAATCTCCCCTTAGTGATTCTATTTTATGGCATTTCCCCCGCTATTAATTCCTAGCTCCGAATCCCTTCTTCTAAAAAAATAAATAAAGAGAGAAAGACATTCTTGTATATCATTATCTCTCTCTGAGTTGGGATCATTGTGTATATATTGCAAAAAAAAAACAGAGAAGAGAAAAAAAAAAGAGAGAAAAGAGGAAAAATCCTCAATAAGAGATCCCATCTCACTTTTTTTTTCTCTTCTTTCTTTCTTTCTATCACTTTTGGAGCTATATGTTTATAAAAATGGGGATGTAAAAATTTTTGTGCCACCACGCTTATAGATAAGCTTGGGGGAGGGGATCCATTGATGTGTGAGAGAGCGACTACTTGACATTGCATGACAACCTAGACTAAGTAATATTCTATACTCGGTGAGATTGTTTCTAGCTTCACGAAATCCAGAAATCTAAGCCTAGCGTTCATTTCATGAAATCCAAACTTTTCTATTCTCTCTATTCTATAGTGTGATACTCTTATACTCCAGATAGAAAGCGTTCAATTGAAAAGTGTGTGATCTGTGATTTGTATACCGCTTTAAATGATTCAGGCAATGTTAATTTTAAAATCATTCCGTTCTTCATGATTATATCATTGATCATGGGTTTTCTATTTCTATTTGCACTATTATACTATGATATCAAAATAAGATTCTTTGACATGTATTTCTCATCCGGTGCACGCTATAAGAGTAAGTGAAACCCACGTCCTAAGAAAATGATCTAGCACCCTACCTCTTCGCTTCTTTCTTTCGTCTTTATTTTCATTTGGTTTTCATTCTTCTTCGTTTTTCTTTTTTTTTTTTCGTTTTTTCGCCGTTTTTGTTTTCCGAATCCACCGGGTTCGCCTTTTACTTATCTTCCTCGAGGACGAGTAAGAGGCAAGCTTGGGGGATTTTGATCACTCCATATTTTACACCTTTTTTTCCGTGTATTTGCATGCCATTTAGATCGCCCAAATCATGTTTTTCACGATATATCGACGATATTGCGATGTTTTTCACGATTTGTTGTTTTTGTCGCATTTCAGGTGATTTGGCGCGATTTGGAGTGATCTCGAGACACGCTTACTTTAGACGGCCACCGACGACCTCCCCGAGGGATATTTTGCTGTTGGAGAGGAGCGGAAGAAGAATGGACGCCGCAGGAGCGACGAGGAGGCCAAAACAATCAGATTGGGCATCTTTTGTGTCCCACTCGGCCGAGTGGAGGAGCCACTCGGCCGACCAGCGAGACACCGCTCGGCCGACCCGTTCAGACACGTTTTCCATGTGTACTCGGCCGAGCGACGGAGACCACATCGGCCGAGTGACGATACCACGTCCGCCCGAGTGGCGCCCAGACGAAGGCCCTCAAAAATATCGAAGTTACTGTTTTTCGGCCACCTGAGCTTCAGGAGACCCACTCGGCCGAGTGGTAAACCACGTCCGCCCGAGTGCCTTGAAGCCATCGGCCGAGTGACGACAACTCACTCGGCCGAGCCGCCTCCGAACTGAAGACCCTCGAAGCCCCCGACTTACTGGAAAATGACAGGGTTTTCACTCGGCCGAGCGACTTTTGTCACTCGGCCGAGTGCGATGCGCTGCCTGTAGCGAAATTTGCGGAAAACAGGCTGTGCAGGGGCGTTTTGGTCAGGATTTTTTGACGATTTTTGGGGCTATTTAAGCCCTGTTTTTACCCTAGTTTTAGGAGCCATCTCTTAGATTTTTTGTAGCTTTTTGAGATTACTTTTTAACTTTATTATTTGTGATTGGAGAAGAGAAAAACTTGGATTTTTGTTGGATTAATTGAAGAACTACTTTGGTTTGCATCTCTCTTCCCCAAAAACTCTATTTTTATTGTTTATATCATTGTTGTGATGAATTCCATTGTCTATTTCATTGATTATTTTTGTGCTATTGCTATGATTTGTGAGTAGACTCCACGTCTTGGGGCGTGGGGATGAACCCTACAAGCCCAATTTCGTATTTGTGATAAATTGGTAGAAATTGTGCTAGAATCAATAATTAGAGATTAGATTGGGATCGAATTACTACGGATAGCTAGGTATTCATATCAATTGGGATTTGCAAGAGATTGGATCCCAATTTGATAGGAAGCCCTAGAAATCCGAATTGGGTTGGAGTCGGATTTTCGAAGTATCGGTTTGCAAGAGATTGGACCGATACTAGGATCTCCGGTTGCAATTCCGTGCCGATACCCGTTTGCAAGAGATTGGACGGGTAGGAACTATCCTAATTTAGATTGTGGACCGAGTTTGCAAGAGATTGGACTCGGTGCGCAATTGGACGATGATGTTGATCCTAATGCTAGCTTTCCTAGGCTAGGGTTTGCAAGAGATTGGACCCGACCCTAGGATAACTATAGACCGGCAACAGCGCGAGAGCGTGAGCTTGGTTCCACATTTAGTTGCAACTAGTTCATCCAAATTCTCATTCTAGCAATTTTAATACCGACGAACCACATTTATGAAATACGGTGAGTAGCGGGGATTCCCCATTCCCTGGACGTTCTTTATTTGATTTGATATTTCGCACATTTGTCTGACGATTGTGACAGGATCGCCCAAGGCAATTCTCTCTACTCTTAAATAGCCAGGTTGATTAGGAGCAAGCACGGTCATTCGTCCTCCCTGTGTTCGATACCCGCTCGCCGCTATACCGTGCGCTTGCGGTAAAACTACAACCGTCGCTCCGGGTGTGTATCCGGGGCGCGATCAACCACATACCCGGAATCTTGGCCCTGGAGCAGGCAAGATGTACCGCACCGTCTTCAGAAGCTCCTCGTAGCCGAGCCGCTTTGACTCGATCTGCCTGAGCCGCCTCGAACCCTCGCACCGATCCGCCCGAGCCGACTTTCGCCTCCGAGCCGATCACACACGGTAGAAAGTTTCACTTGAGAAGAACCCGCGTCTTAGACGCCCGGATCAAGAATCCAAACCCCCTTCGTAGTCTTGCTAGGACTACTCCGGAGAACATGAAGAGAGAGAGAGAGAGAGAGAGAGAGAGAGAGAGAGAGAGAATTTAGTCGCCGATCGAGCTTGCTCTAAAATCTGGAGCTACTCGATCGATGGCTTGATGTATTTTTCAACGAGGAGAGTGCACCCCTATTTATATAGGGAGTCGGCACTCACTCTCTCGTTGCGAGCAATGTGGGACATTCCGTAAGAGGGAGAAAAATCAATTAAGCCAATTTGGCTTAATTTCAAGTTAAAGCGAGCATTTCATAAAGGCAAACTTTAACTAATTAATTCTCCTTGCACATTAAACTTCAGACACCAAACAAGCTATCAATTCGAAAAGCTTCGAATGGTGAACGCGTAGGAACCGATGGCGACGAATTTCGACTTCGTTTGACCCCTCAAACAATTGCTCAAAGTTTAGCAATTTGTCAAAATCCGTAGCCGTCATTTGGGGTTTCAAAAAACCCTAACTGACTTAAGTTGCGGGCGCGCCCGCCCAAGGGGGCTAAGGCGGGCGGCCCGCCCGCTGCACAGCGGGCGTGCGCCCGCTGCCGCAGCGGGCCGTGCCTGCATACAGCGGGCGATGGCCCGCTGTGCAGCGGGCGATGGCCCGCTTTTGCAGCGGGCTGCGCCCGCTGTGCAGCGGGCGTGCACCCGCTGCATCCAGCGGGCTGCGCCCGTTTGCCTTGCCTATGGGCTTTTTAGCCCAGTGGGTCTCACCCACTGCTCCTTGGACCGTTTTTGCGTTTTCGGACTCGTTTGAGCTTCGATTTGGACACGGTTTGAACATGTGTTTAGACCGGGACGATCCCGTCATCCAGGTAACCCTTTCCAACAAGTTTGTTCCTACTAAATTTGTCGTAACCAATTACGACACGTTTAATCATAGTTTGCATCAAATGCAACGTTTGACCCTATTGCTATTGCGACTAACTTTCAGAACTTGGCTTGTGAATATCATCAAATGATTTTCTCTCAATTAATCTTCCTATTACTAAGACACGAACACTACTCGGTGTGAGACCCTACAGCCTGACCTTACTACTGGCTGGGGCTCGGAACCCCTAGACGACGGTCACTACGAGCAGTAGCTGTCGTCCCTGTTTCAGAATCATCATAACGTGATCGACCCTTTGACAAAGGTATCATTGGGTTTACATTGGCTGTGTCAGTGATGAACTTCATTAGTCGTAGTCCCTTCGTCAAGACTGTGTTCTTGTTGGCCTAGGGTATGGTTTACTGTCAACCCTATTAGACAACATTGGTCAGTATACGACGGTCTTTATTGTATATGCGTTGTACTTCTTACAACGTACCCCGGTCGAGGATTAACATAAAGACCGTACTGAGCCTATAACACTGACTTCCATTTAACGGAAGTGACGAATCCCATCTTAGTCATCTACTCGCCTCGTGAGCTTCGGGTGCAGCTCAACCTAAGATCTTTCAGCAGTCCTAGCCTCGAAGCTAGATCATAGGTCTAAGCTACACGGTTCGCTCACAGGTTCGTACAAATGACTTCAGGTTTTAAGGACCAGCTAACCTATCATCACCCTAGAGTTATTAAAGACAGTTTAGTTAAAGTCAACCATTTAATAACTCTAATTTGGTCGTTCAGTGAAATCATTCTCCAATGAGCACCTGTGTCTCGTCTCCGACTTCACCAAGTCGAATGACTATGAGATCATCATTACCCTAAGGTAAGACTAAGACACAATGGTCTATCCGATGTGTCGATATCCACTTCTCGACACATCTATGACCACGAACCGTTTAAGACTTACGTTTATATTCAGTCGCTTACTTACTCATAATCGAGATCTCATCTAGATACGTAAGGACCTAACTATAAGTTTATGGATATTATCTAAGTATATTAATACGAACGATTTTATTATACTTAGACTAATACGTACCATATACAGTATGAACAAGACGTATATCTAGGATAAATTGCCTTATGGGCACATATACTCCTACACATTTTCTGTCCAATACCTCTCCAGTACGTACATAATTTAATGATATTTCTCCTATATTTTCCTCTTCAGGGGGTTTTAGGAGGGGAAAGGTGTCTGGGCTGAGCTGAGCATCTTGTGGTGGTATCGTTATAGTTTCTTCAGGAGTTTTCCTCTTTCGAGGAAGTTTATCCTTGGTGCATGGGGGTCGTCTTCTCTTTTGTTGAGGTACGATCGCTTCTGCTGCAGGTGGATTGTATCCATCTTTGGGTATGTTAATCCTAGCTGACGTGTTTGCAGCAAGAACATGTGATCTGACAATCTTCTGGGTGTCAGTGAATTTGTCCGGTAGTATGTGAAATGTATTTTGTATTTGGAGGATCTTCATGATCTTATCTTCACATTGGTTTGCACGCAGATCAAAGTGGGATAAAGTTTTGGTATCCCATGAAATAGTCTTTGAAGCTTCAGGCTTGTTAGCATTCATGCCTAATTTGGAAAAGTTATTTCAAACTCACAGTCTTCTTGGCATGCCTTAAAATTGTCCCACGTTAGTGGTTTCAGGTATCTAATGATCAATGGTGAGTCGAACACTATACAGATACCTAGGCGACGTTAAGGACCCATCTTGGTCCTCTTGTAAGGATCGCCTTACCCTTGCAATACTAACAACAACACACTAGATGGGTGGTGAATAGTGTAATGACAATAAATTATCCAATTAAAATTTAACTTGCAAATGCAGAATAATAAATGCAAGAGGAATTAATCGACACAATTAATCCAAACTCAAACACAAGAAATTACCCTGGTTCCCCAAACTTGGGTATGTCCAGCCACACCAATATTCATTATATTTCCCACAAAGAGAAGTGAATACAAATCCCACAAAGAGATACCTCACACAGAGGATTTTGTCCTATACAAGAACCAAACCAACCCTACACAAGGGTTTAACTCCCACACAGAGAATTACTAACTCCCACACAGAGAATTAGGGTTAGCCTTACACTAGGACACCAAACTTCCACAAAGGGAGTAACTCCCACAAAGAGAGTATCTAATTCCCACAAAGAGAATTAGAGTTTCAAAGAAACACAAAGTAAAACAAATACTCTTACCTATGCCTTGAGATGCACTTACTTATAAATGAATGCAATGCATGGAAGAGGATCTCCAAGTGATGAGATTAGCTTGAATAGCACTTGGATGATTTTCCTTGAGCTTGACTTCAATGCTTGAAGGAGAGAATGAGCTCTAAGAGGGAAATGATAGAGTTTGAGTGGCTTAATCAATCTCTAATGATTTGCAATAGATCCAAGAGGTTCCTATGAACTCAGCCCTCTCATATTTATAGAAACCCTATAGGAACTCTCACAAGCAAACAAAACAGCCAAAAATAAAAACCTGCAACGGCTAGATTTTGGGCTGAAACGTCACTGACAGTCGACTGATGAACAAATGACAGTCGACTGTCCAACAGCTAAATAATTCCAACGGCTATAATCTGAGCCATGACAGTCGACTGTAGAAGACTACACAGTCAACTGTAAAACAGACAGTCGACTGTATATCCTTCATCAGGCAAATGCTGCAGGTGATGGAATAAAACAGAGAGTTGCACTCTTTCTCCCAAAAAGCATACAAGCGACTGATGACAAGAATACAGTCGACTGTAAAATAGACAGGCGACTGTAAATCCTTCATTAGTCGACTGCTGCAGGAGATAGAGAAAAACAGAGAGATGCAATATTTGCACTTACGCCTTTCAGACGACTGTTGATCATTTCACAATATACATGCGACTGTAAATTGATCATCGGTCGACTGATGCGAAAAGCTCAAGTAGAGTCAATACAAAGATGACTTGAGCAGTGCACCACAATCGACTGTAGACAGCTCGACGGGCGACTGGAATCACCCAGTCGACTGTGAATCCTTCAGCAGGCGACTGATGGGAAGCCAGAGACTCCAAATGAGTCTTTGGTCAAGATGAACCTATTGGGTTGGATTCTATGATAATCCTAAGGCTCACTAAGATGGTTAAGTGCATATGCATGTATGAATAGACCATCTATCAAGGCATTACATTAAACATAGACTCAAAAAGAGAAAAAGCAATAAATGAGATTACATGAATTACAATGCTTTCCTTAGAGTCTATGGCTTCAATCTTGATGCCTTGATGCTCCTCATCATCTCCAAGCTTGGCACCCCTTGAGTCCAAGCTTTGGCCCTTCTCCACTTGATGTCCATCCTTTCACCAAGTGTTTAGTCTCCCAAAAATGATATTATTGAAATGTAACTAAGAGACTAAAACAAGAGAGTCATTAGCAACAATATAACAGTTGTGATCATCATCAAAATAACATTGGTATGAAACACCAATACTCAACACCTCTGTGGTGGTGCGATGGGGACATAGACTGCGCATCCAAATATCCTCAAGTGAGAGATACTTGGTGGAGTTTCATATGCAAGTTGCATCGGGGAATAAGTTTGACTACCAGATGACTGTAATCTTATTAGCGATGCAGCATGCAGGATTGCCTGTCCCCATGCAGTCACAGGCAACTGGGATTGCATTAGCAATGGACGAGTGATCCATTATAGTCTCTTTATAAGAGATTCAGCTAACCCTTTTTGGGTGTGAACATGTGCTACAAGATGTTCAACTTTAATGCCAATTGCTTGGCAGTAGTCTAGAGAGACTTGGTGTAATGCACGTTGATGTGTCCATATTTTACATCATTTTCATATCATATTTCCATCGCATTGCATGTCATCCCCGCGTCCAAATCCCACTTTTTACTGGGATTTTGGTATTTCTGACGATATTTCGAGTTTCGTAGTATATTTTGAGTTTTCAGGGCTTTTGGAGCGATTTGGACCCTCGCCTGGGTTGGACACATCCGGCATGCTCATGAGCTTGTTGGCAGGGCTCTGGAGGAGCTCGTTGTGTTCACGGAGCCGAAGGAGGAGAAGAAGGAGAAAGAAGAAGGAGACAGAGAGAGGCAGCAGCAGCAGGGTATTTTCCCAGAAAATGCTCGGCCCGAGCAGCTTCAGCTCGGGCCGAGCCATGACACGAGCTGCAGATACGACCGACGTGGGCCGAACAGGTCATCTGCTCTGCCAGATGGCGCGCCCCGAGTAGCCCCCGAGCACACCCCGAGTACCCGATCGAGTCACCCTTTCTGAGCCCAAGCAAGATGCGACGCGGGCCGAACCTCTGCACGAGCAGATCCGACTCGGGCCGAGTCACATACTCGGCCGGCACTTCCTGGGGCATTTTTGGAAGTTTTGTTGAAACGCGTGATATGCGCGATTGGGCGTAGCTGAAGCTGGCGACTGCGGGCTCAGCGAAGGGGAGGCTATTCTGAGTTTTGATTGAGGGGTTTTTAGAGAGAAGTTGAGGGCGAATTTTTTAGGAATATTTTTGGATTAATTTTGTAGCAAACTCTGGATCGTTAATTGAAGATTATTTTTTTCTGCTTTCTCTGGATTTGTTCTTCGTTCACTCTCACTGTAAGTAATTTTTAGCCCTAATTTCTTTTGTTGCAAGAAATGTTTTCCTACGCGAATTCAATATTTTCGTGCGTTCCGATCACCATGAGTGAGTAGATTCCCTCTAGGGCCGATGGGTGAACCCTAGGATTTTAGGGGGAAATGTAGATCTGGATCCGTACATCGAATTGGGGATTTAGGGTTGTATTTCGGTAGATCCTACCGAATCCGTAGATAACCCGTACTGATATCTTGCCCACGGTCTGTGGAATTGATATTCTTAAGGGGTATCTAGGGATTTGAATAGGGAAATCAGTGGATCCAATCAAGGCATGTGACCATGCCTGGCTCGCGCCTTGAGGGGATCCATCGACGAACTATATCGCTACGTCGATGGCTACCGCCATTGCATCGACGAGAGCCACCAAAATACCCCGAAATTTTAACCCACGAGAGTGGTACGAATTAGGGGATTAATTCCCTAGCCCTAATGCGATGTGAGGAACCTATCCAACATCAACCCCAACGATCCTAGCGGCGATCCCTAAAGCCCTAGTTCCTTTTATTATATTACACAACAACAATCATCAACCCAAACCTTTCACTCCGACCGTTACATTACTTCTAGATTTAGAAATAGACTGAGATTACCACGGACACTATCACCGTCCATGTGGGATTCGACTATCTTATATACTATAACTCGACACCGTCCGCTTGCGGATTGAACCCGTAGTCGTAGCCTAAGAGCCATATCACGCCTGGCGACCGTGACACCGCCAGGTGGATCCTAGGTGTAGATTGCGGGCACGTCACACGTATGTGGAAAATACTGTTTGCGTGTGTGCATATAGTAATTTGGTTGTGTGTATAGTAATTTCCTGCATGTATGGCTATAAAGTGACTATGATGTGCTTTGGATATATACGGGGATGTGTGTGGTTGTTATTAGTGTTATCAGTACTAGTATTATTATTGGTGTTACTGTGTAAGTTATTATTATTGTTGTTGTAAGTGTTATTATTGTTGTTGTTATTGTTGATGTTGTTATTCTTATATTCTCATTAGCGATAAGGAGATAATTATTGATGAATGGTAATATTATTATTGATGTTGGGTTGTTATTATTAGTATTACCCGTTGGGCTTGGTTTTGGGTTTGGATATTAGGAGATATGAGAGATTTTCATTGAGGGATGGCAAACTTGTAAATACCCATCATTTCTTCTTTCTACAACATTCCTTTTTAATTCTTTCTTTTTTCCCCTAGCACCCTCCTCCTTCCCCAAGCCTGGCCGACCCTCTCTCCCCCAAAAATGAGCTGCTGCCGAAATTTCTCCCCCCAGGCCGAAAATGGAGAGAAGCAAAAAAAAAAGAGAGATCTCTTTTCATTTCCTTTCCCTTTCCTTTAATTCTTTTCTTTTTCCTCTATTCCCATTCGAACTCCCCTCTCTTTGCTGTTCCCTGATGGCCGAAATCAGCCATGGCCGAAGCCCAGGTCTGAGCAATGGAGAGAGCAAAGAATAGAAGGAAGAAGAGGAAGAAGTGAAGAAGTGAAACCCTTTGCCCATCCTCTCTTTTTACCCTTCATCTTCTCCAATTTCCCTCCACTTCATGGCCGAAATTTCCCCTTGGCTGGCCGAAATTTCCCAAGCTCCATGGTTGGCCGAATTTCCACAGGCTGAGAAAGAAGAAGGAGAAGATTGGAAGAGAATAGAAGAGGAGTTGAAGTGGGGTTCTCATGGAGAGTAAGAGGAAGCCAGGGTTTGGGATTCTTGGGAGCTTGGAGAAGGATTGATGGGGGGAATGCGAAATTAGGGCTTGAGCTTGGAATTGGAAGAGGAATTGGCATCTTGCATGAGGTAGGATTCCAACCCCAATTCATGTGTTTCACTTCAATTCATTTTGAGAACAAAGTTGGCATTTTTAGGGTTTTTGGTGCAATCACATGCCATGGTGCATGTTTGTTGATTCCATACGATGTGATGATTTATATGATGAAATGTTTGTGATTCATGAAGCTCTTGATTGTTGGTTTCGCTATTTAGGTGGAATTTCTCTCATTTGGATTAGTGGGAAACCTTAATGGCCAAATTTTACGTGTATGAAAAATGGACTTATGTGAACAATAAATTGGGTTGATTTTATTTTTTATAGTGAGTTATTTGATGCCATGATTATGATATATGATGCTCTTGATGCTATTGAATGTCTTGCTTCACTATTTATGAGTAATTGCTTTCATTTGAAATGTTGAATGTTTTATTCCCTATTCTCCTTTGTATGAATAGAGATAAATAAATGAGGTATGAAATATTGGAACAATGAAATGGTATGTGTAGGTTGGCCATGAATGTGGGATATTACTCTCATCTAGAGTGTAGGTTGTTTATTTCCCATTCTAAAATGCGAGTTATGCTAATTCTATGAAAAATGGGAACAATGAAAATGTTATTTAATTAAGCTTTCATGAAACAATGTTGTCTTATTAAATGATGGAAAGTAGAAATGAAAATAACACATGACCTCATCATTCTCATGAACCATGGTATTAGGTTGAGTTGTTGTGTGTTGAAATGTTGGGAGTTTAATGCTTACCTTCCATGTTGTGTTGAAATTGTATGAAATTACCCTCATCATTTTTATGGTTAATCTTCATTACGAAATAGTTCTCCTTTTGTTATATTGATGATGCATTGTGCTTCTTATAATATTTTGATGTGGTAATGAAAACATGGTGGTGTTGGAAAGAAGAAATTGAAAGAAAATACACCCATACACATGGGTTGTGATATGATGTGATTAGGACACGAGGTGGAGTGCACGGGCATGGACAAAGTGCCACTGTAGGAGGCGGGTGAATACGTCGTTGGCCACCTCTTGATCCATTAGGTGGCTCCACGATGATAACGGAGTAGAAGCTCTTGCACGTGCACGCCGGCTCATTCACGGGATCCCCTTGCATTGCATTGCATCGCAATACTTGTGCATCATATGCATCATGGCATCATTTAGCATTTTTGGGTGATTTGTGGTTGTATGTGTGTGATGGTTAATTTTTAAGAATGAATGTTGCCATTGATATACTTGGTGCTTGAGTGATGGTACGTTGGTAAGTGTGGTTGTTAGTTGTTAACAAATGTTATTATCCTTGTTCTTGTTGTTGATGTTGGTGGTGGTGGTGGTGGTGTAATAGTTATTGGGTTGTTGTTTATGGGATTCCATCTTGTGCATTAAATTCCAGTTGGGGGCTTGGTGGATTTGTGTAGCAACTCTAAAGTGAAGATGTTAAAATTTTGTTAAGGATTGAATTCATGAAATGAAAGGAAAAAGGATGGGCCATTGCGATCCTCTTCTTTTCCATCCCTAAATTTTAGGATTGAATCTTTCATTCTAATGCTTAAGTGACTCTTTCAAGTTATATGTGGCCAATAAAACTTGCATAGTTATTCAAGATCCTTAAGTAATTTCTTTAAAAATAAAACAAGCTCCATAAGGAGATTCTTTAAAATTAGCAATTTATTCAAGTTGCTTGTCATAACTTGTTTGTAGGAAACACTACTCATTTTAGAAAGTATTAGTGTAGGGGTTATGGTAATACTTGTAGTAGGATTCCCAACGTATGAAATAAATGTTAAGTTGGATTGTAGGATTAGTTGTAGCATTAATTAGTGGGAAATGTTGTAGTTTTACTTGAATTCCAAATGAAAGCTAACACCCTTCTTAGTTATAATGTCTTAAAGTGTGAAAGGTGATGCCTTCCATGACTCCTTAACAAAATTAGCACTTGTATCGGAATTATATGTTAGGGAACTTATGAAATTATTAAGTAGTGAGCGCTTTTCCTACGTGATGTGCCAAATTAGGAATGGTCAAGTTGCTACTTGGTTGCATTTTGTGTAATTTGATTAAAGCTAGTATCTTTTAATGCGGGAATAAGTTTATATCAAATAATGGATTCTTATTGTAAGACTTAATGTTGGGAGTAATTTGTGATGAGAGTTATAGTCTCATTATTGAATTTTAATGTTGGTAGTTTTAAGTTTGAAGTTAATAATGCATTCTTTATGTACCGTTGTTTAAGCTTGTGTCTAAATCTTGAATGGAGACTTGATAGTGTTGCACTTATGATCATGTTGGCTTGTTGTTGCTAAGTCTTTTATGGCACTTCTCCTATGATTCTTGAGCAGGGTTATGTATTCTTTTTATGATTATAGCAGGTTCCTCTTTTAAATAATATGTATGTTGTAATTGGAAAATGTTGACAAATACAAGAGAAACTCTGCCGAAATTTCTGAAAGCATTTCCATAACATCCTAAGTATTAGAAACTTAAGCTAGGAATATTACCCAAAGCCACTTGCTAGCTCCCTTAATTTTCCACGATTAAATGAACATCCATTTGAAAAATTAGTACAAAAGAAAGTTAGTAAGAGGGTTATTGATAACTGCCAAGTTGGAAGCTTTCGAGAGTGTGGGGCCTTAATCATCATCACCTACATGCTCCCTTATGCAAATTTTGAGTTTCACATTCAATTAGTTCCGTTTTAATAGAAAGGTGTTTTTTATAAACTACGACAAGGGACCCTTTTTGTGACCACTCAAGTTAGATAAGAGTTGTAGTTTTCCTATGACAAATAGTAAGTCAAGCCTACTTAGAGTAATGTCAGATGTTTTTATTAGTACATGTACTTGGGATGAGGTGGTGACGCTAGATTTTAGTTCTTGTTATTACAGTTCACTTCTTTATATGTAATACTCACTTGTTTTGCAGGCTTTCCTCTTGCTGCAGGTACGCCTTTTTGTTAATGCCCCATTTACATTTTTATATGAAATTGTCGTGCTATGCCATGAGTTAGTTTCTCGTTTGTTATTTAGTGCATTGCATTTTGTACCATGTGAGTTGGGTTTGTACATCCTACTGGGTCACGCTGTGACGTGTCCCCGTTGATATTTTTCAAGCGGCGAGTTGTTGGAGATCATTGGAGTTGGAGGCTTGTAGGTCAGTTGGCCGAAGGATGAGTTTGATGTTTGAGTGTGAGAGTCTTGGGTGGGTGTTATTGTACTTTAGCAAGTTGTGGGTTCATGTTGTATATATGAGATTGGTATTAGTGATGTTAATATTGGTTAGTTGTGTAATTATATGTATCACTGTTGAGCTGTTGGTTCTTTGTTTGTATGTGTTGTCTGGAATGCTACAGGTACTATCCCAGCAATGCGCAGTGGACCTGCTTAAGTTTTGGAATTTTGTATTTCTCTTCGTAGCACCTGCCTCTTCGGAAATACCTGATACGGATGCGTACTTATCGGGTATCCCGGGGAGCGGGGCGTTACACTTGTGATGTAAATTCCCCCGCATTATCCAAACATAATTTCTTAATCTGGTTATCTGGGAAATGTGCCCGCAACTTAATGATTTGTGCCAGTAGCTTTGCAAAGGGTACGTTGCGGGTGGACAGTAGACACACATATGACCATTTAGAAGATGCGTCTATCAGTACCATAAAGTACCAGAATGGGTCCAGGAAGCTGGGAGACTCTGAGTCCACTTTAGGTGGAGATGGTCTCGTAATCAATTTACCTGTTGAACAAGAGGGGCAAGGAAAAACACCCTTTCGAAGTAACGTCAGGTTCTTCAAATTAATTCCACGGGATTGGGATATGATGCAGTGCATCATTACCGATCCAGGGTGTCCGAGTCTATTATTCCAGAGTTGGAATTCTGGTTGATTTTTGCACTTCTGGTGCTCAATCGTATTGACTTCCATTGCTCGTATTATTGTATAGTAGAGACCCGACGGGAGTCCCTCGAAACACTCAATAATGATTTTAACACTGTTTTAAGAGCCGTCACATATAAGTATTCTTTGTCATGTTTGTTCATCGTTTCTAGGTGGTATCTGTTTAAACGGATGTCTCCGAAACTTAGTAAGTTTCTATGCGAGCTTGGAGAGAAAAGAGCATCTTTTATTAAAATTTGTGTTTATTGGGGAGCAAAAAGTTTGCTTCCCCTTGGTCCTTCTATTATACTTGATGGACCGAAAATAGTATTTACGGTGCCATCGTATTGGTTGATGCTTGAAAGAAGCAAATATCTTGAAGGATCGTGTGTGTAGAAGCATTGTCCACTAGCCATTTATTATCCATCTATAGCAAGAAAGAAATGTATATTAATATAAGGCACAAAGTAAGCAAATTTTATTTAAAGTCTGAAACAAAATTAACATGCTGAAGAGAAACAAACATCTGAAAAAGAAATTGTTTTTCAACTACAATAAATTACAGAAATAGATAAGGCATCAGTCTAGCAGGTCATCGATCGAGAAGTCCTCGACGATGTACCGAATTGGAGCCAGGTCTTCTTTTTCCACCAGGTTTGTTTCAGCAGACTTCTGGCTAGCTTGGTACAAATCCTGGAGGTGGCGTGGAGTGCGACAGTTTCTGGACCAGTGTCCAGTCATGCCACATCTGTGGCATTTGTCTTCTCAATATTTCTTGGGGGCAGATGTCTGGCCGTTGTCTTTTCTCTTCCACACATTTTCCTCTTCCCCTCATTTATGGTCTTTGGAGGGGGTCCTCTAGCCTGCTTCTTCAATGCATTTGCCTTCTGGGGGTTGCCTTTGAATTTATTCTTCTTCTTCTGGGAGGAGATATTGCACGCTTCAGGCACCAGTAGGGCGCAAGTTATGGGTAGCCAGCAAGAGGTCTCTATTCTGTTCTGCCATCAGAAGGCATGAGAGAATTTCAGAGTATTTCGTGAATTTCTGTTCACGATACTGTTGCATGAGGATAACATCCTTCTCGTGAAAAGATGTATAAGTTTTCTCCAGCATGCATTCCGCCGTCACTTTTTCACCACACAACTTCAGGCGTGAGGTGATGCTGAATATTGCCGAGTTGTACTCGGCAATGGACTTGAAGTCTGGTAGACGGAGGTTCTCCCATTCATATCGCGCTCGAGGAAGGATAACATTTTTTTGATGTTTGTATCAATCCTCGAGGGCGGTCCATAACTCGTATGAGTCTTCCACTGTAAGGTACTCGGCCTTCAGGGTCCGATCGATATGGCGTCTGATATAGATACTTGCTTTCGCCTTATCTACATCAGAAACCGTATTCCCAACAACAATGACATGACTTAATTCCTGTGAGCGCAGGTGGAATTTGATATCCAACTGTCAGCTGAAGTAGTTCTTGCCTGTTGCGTCCAATACGTCGAATTCGACGCTCACTATATTTGCCATTTATCTAAGCATGTCAAACATGTAGTAATTAAATATTTGAATATAAATAATTATGCATTTCAGACACAGATATTTGTTGTGTGGATCGGATAGTCACCATTTTAAAGTACAAAATAAAGTCCATTTACAGTCCCAATAAAAAGAAAATACAACTCGGGAACCCCTATGGGGCCCCTTTCTTCTGAAAGTAGATCTTCATCACTGTGGGACGTGCGCCAGACTTGGAATTTATACAATTTTATCCTCACTACAATTTCTCTCAAAAGAAAAAATGCTAGGAAAATAAATGGTGACAAATAGCCGATCCAAAACCACAAGAAAATATTAACATTCATCGCAGAGACATCAAGAATGCAGCATGCATTTAATTATTCATCACAGGCATGTAGTATGTTTAAGCGCAATTTCATGCTACTGGCAATGAAAATATACAACATCCCAGACATTTATAATGGAATAAAATATTTTTGTTTAATAATTAATCGGACCACGTAGAAACGTCATAACCCGTTAGGTTAGCTGACTAACGGCAGAGCTGTCTTAGGATGCTCATAATTATTAAATGTAAAAAGATAATCAATTAATCCAAAAAATGCGATTAGTGATGATTTACACATATGATGAATCAGAATTATCTAGGAAAAATTTTGATCAAGAAATCCTAATTAATATCTTAAAATAGCCGTTGTTAAAAAAATTTCGGAAAAACCCTAATTAGGGTATTGTTGCGACGGCCGCGAACGGCGGCACGCGCGGGGCGACTTCTGGTCGTAGCGGCGCGTGCGGTGGGCACGTGCGGGAGCACATATGACGAGGCATGCACGGGAGGCGCATGCATGGGAGGTGCGCGGCAGGCGCGCGTCTGGCGGTGACGACCGCGCTCTCGACAATGATGCACGCGCAGCAGGCGCGCACGTTGGGGCGACGGTGCGCACGCATCAGGCCCGCGTCGGGGCGGCGTTGCGCATATGGGGCATTCGCTTTAGGCGAGCGCGCGACAGGTGCGCCGGGGGGCTTCAGGCACGAACGCAGGGAGGGGTGTCAAGTCCTTTAGATTCATTGATTTCGGAGGAAAAAAAATCGATTTTTATCGTAAAAATACAATTTTTAATCTTTGAATCAACGTTTTTTACCGTCAAAATTTGATTTTTAGCGTAAAAACGTTGATTTTTCATCCAAAAAATGATTTAAAAACTCTTTTTGAAAAGAGATTAATGTTAAAAATGTGATTTTTCATGCAGATCTAAGTAAAAGAAATAGATCTAATAAAGAAAATCACATATCCATTATCTTGTGCATGAAAATTTTAGATCTAGGGGATATAATGATTACATATAGATCCTACCCGTCGGATCTAGCGACATTTGGTGAAGGAAGCCCTTTCGCATCCCGATTCGTCCGTCGGCAGAGGTTCGGCTCAACTGTGAGCGTGTTGATAACGTGTTATAAGATTGCCGGTTACTGAACCCATAGCCCTCTATTTATAGAAAACAATTACATGATGGGTGAATACCCTAAACCCTATTGGGCTCCACTTGGACCTGCAAAAGCATGTTCATAACAAATAATATATAGTTTTTTTAAAATATATTATTTAAATAAAAGATATCATTTTAAAATCATTATACAATTGAGGACTTTTTTAAAACTTTTTCATCGTGCACACCAAAGTATGACTAGAACAAACTTTGGTGACAAGGATGCTGACTGGGACAACGATAATAGGAAATATGCTTTGAATTTGAAATTTGAAGGGAACATAGTGTGATGAAAATTAAAACTTGGGAGGAAAGTTTAAATGAGGTTTGATTATTGTGTTGGGGGTGAAAAGCTAATGGGAGAAATACTATTATATAATTGAGGACTTTTTTGAACGTTGTCCTACGTGGACACCAAAGTATTATTAGGATAAACTTTGGTGACTACGATGTTGACTAGGACAACGATAATAGGAAAAATTGTTTGAATTTGAAATTTAGGGTGAACATATTGGGATGAAATTTGAAATTTCGAGGGAACATATTAGGACGAAATTTGAAATTTCGGGTGAACATATTGGGATGAAAATTAAAACTTGGAGGGAAAGTTTAAATGGGGTTTGCTTTTTGTGTTGGGATGAAAAGCTAAGGGGGAATATTTATTTTGAATTTTGTCCTACTAGGACAAACGGTTGTCCTATGTGGTACACATTCGTCCTACTAGAACAAAGTGTTTGGGAGAGTGTGATGGGCCCAATGGGGTGTGGGTGAGGGATTGGATGTGGAGTTGGGTGTTTTGGTGTAAACTCCAAACAAAAGACCACCACAAAAACCCAAAGACACATCATCTTCCCCATATTTACGGGTTTGCCATAGCTCTTTTTACATTTTGCATTGTGGGTTTTGCGCTTTAGTCCCTACTTTGCGCCCCTGCGACGACTGACCCTAGATTTCTTTTTGTCGTCGGTATTGCGCCTGGTAGACAACTAGACTGTCCACATCGTTCTTGCGCTCGGGAGACGACTGTCCATGTCGGCATTTCACCCATGAGCCGGCTATCCCTGTCGGTTTCGCGCCCGGGAGACGACCTTTGTCATGTTCTCTGGGCACGGGCATTCCCTAGTAAGTAAATAAATATAGTCTTTTTAAAAGATAGTATTTTAAGATATATATATATATAGTATTTTATATGTATAAAGTAATTTAAAAATTATTAAAAATTAAACTCTGTTATTCTTAAATAGATAGGTATTTGAAAGAAAAGTCTTTAATCTCAAAATTCTCGAAGGTCCAGAAATGAAGCTTAAAAGTTTATTAATTAAAATTTTTTTAGGGTGTGACTTAAGTCGGCCAGCCTTACCCCTCATACAATGGTCATAAAAATAAAAAAAACTATATAACAATACAAATACAATTAAGAAAATGCTAATAGAATGAAGAAATGAAAATCAAGTCGCATGTGTCTCTTCTTCTTTCACGTCTTTAGAAAGATCCTGTCTATCTTGGACGCGATTTTAAGTATAGAACAAATCCTTCGCACAAACCGCCACTTCAACGATATTTTCCTTCAGCCTTGATCTCTTATCGCTTAGAACGTGACCACCTTCACTAGAAGCAGACTCCGAAGCAACCATAAATATATGGATTGCTAACAAATCACAAGTCATAATGGCAAGAATTGGATACCTAGTTTCATACCATTTCCACCAAGCTAAAATATCAAATTTCTCATCATCAAACTCATCATCAGTGAATGGAAGAGGATCTAAATACTTTAAAAGTTTACTAGAAGAACTATGTGTCTCTATTGTTTTTGATTTCTTCTTTCCTAAAATTTAGCGGATCCTACTTGATTGTAAACTAAAAAACAGAAGTAGTATTTAAAGCACAACCAAATTTAGCCTCATATGTTCCAAAAAGGGTTCTTAATTTACTTTTAAAATTAGCAACGATATGTTCATCTACTTCAAATATCTTGTTTTCATATTATGTTTCTAATAAATGAACTACACAATCCTCCTTCATACTTGGATCTAAAACCTTAGCTAAACTGTAAAGCATAAGAACATGATTCCAATATTTCGCTAATTTTCTTTCCATGGTTTCTATCATATGAAGAATATTAGGGAAATTGTCCTTAGAGTTTCTATATTTCGTTAAAACATCCAAAATAAAAACTAATTGTTCTAAGTCTAAAATTGTTATTGAGTAATAAACGCCGGAAAATTTATTTGTAGCAGTATAAAAAACTTTAAAAAATTCATAAAAATATTCTATGGTTTTCCACTCAAAAAAATTCATATAGTTCTTGTTTCTAAAATTTGACGGATCCCACTTGATTGTGAAATAATATGAACAGAAGCAGTATTTTAAGTCATACCAAATTTAGCATCATATGTTCCAAAAATAGTTCTTAAGCTACTTTTAAAAGCAGCGAATTTAGGGCTGTTGACGAACGAGCTTGAACGAGCTTGAACATGGAGCTTGCTTTTGTTCATGAACAAAATCCATGTTCAAGCTCTGTTCGTTTACTAACCGAGCTCTAAAAACATGTTCAAGCTTGTTCGTTAAGCTTACCGAACGAACGAAAACGAACGAAAACGAACGTAAACAAACATTTACCGAGCTTGTTCACGAATAGTTAATCGAACGTTCTGTTCGTTAACAAGACTTATCGAGCTTGTTCGTGAACATGTCCAGGAACATGTTCGTGAACACACAATCAATTTTGTTCATGAACAGATTTTCAATCAAACAAACGAACGTCAATTTTTTAATTAGGAACAATAATATTTAAACATAATTGCCAATGACTAAATCAACTAAATAAAAGGATTAAATATTTGCAGGACAAAAACAAATAAATCCAGTATAATAGCTCCATAGATCCCATTACAAGCATCCATTCCAAGCATAGTGGAAAATATAGTATTTGTCTAAATTTACTATTTTCGGTACATGTTCATTCACACTTAACAAGCTTATTCATGAACATCACTTAACGAGCTTATTCACGAACACTTAACGAGCTTGTTCATGAACATAAATGAACGAACACAATTATGTTCAAGCTCTGTTCATTTACTAACCGAGCTCTAAAAATCTGTTCAAGCTTGTTCATTAAGCTTCCTAAACGAACGTAAACGAACATATACCGAGCTTGTTCACGAGTAGTTCATCGAACGTTCTGTTCGTCAACAGCCCTAGCAGCGATTGGTTCATCTACTTCAAATCTCATGTTTTCATACTATGTTTCTAATAAATGAACTACACATTCCTCCTTCATACTTGGATCTAAAACCTTAGCTAAACTGTAAAACATAGGAATGGGATTCCAATATTTCCATAATTTTCTTTCCATGGTTTCTATCATATGAAGAATAGTAAGGGAAGTGTCCACAGAGTTTCTAGATTTCGCTAAAACATCTGAAATAAAAACTAATTTTTCTAAGTCTAAAATTGTTGCTGGATAATAAACACTAGAAAATTTATTTGGAGCAGTATAAAAACTTCAAAAAATCATAAAAATATTCTATAGTTTTCTACTCAAATTCACTAATTTCACAGTCTAGAAGGTGCGCACTAGCAAAATCATTAAGCTGCTTCATATACTTGAGCATGGAATGCATCATGAGATATGTTGAATTCCACCTAGAACACTAAATGTAAATGATCATTAAAGTATTTGGCTATTATTACATATTTGTTTGAACTGTGCTCTCCTATGACCGGAAGTGTGGATTAATAACATAAGGTTTCTAACTTTTTCTAAATACTCAGAACCAGTCTTAAGTCCATCTTGAACTATTAAGCTCAAGACGTGACAACCACAACGTTGATGGAATAACATGCCACCAAGCTCAGGATTTATTTGTCTTTTAGATATGCAATTGTAGTATTGGGTTATATGCATTATCAAATTATCAAATGTAAATGTAAAAATATTTCACATGCGTCAAAAGCATGAATAACAGACATAATTAAAGTGCTGATAGCACCACCAATATGAGCATACTCTAACATCCTAAATCCTATTTTTATTTAGTGTGTAGTCATCTCCAATGTAATGGACCGTAACACATAAATATGAAGCTCCTCATTTTGTTATCCATATATCAGATGTTAATGCAATTTTAGATCTTAAGTAGAAAAACATTTCTCTAATTCGGGCCGTTCCCCATAACTATAAGACAATTCTTGGCATAATATTAATCTAGTCATCTCTTTTCTCATTGTATTAACAGAATATGAGAAATTAGTTAGAGAGCTAGAAGAAGCAGATAAGTTTAAAGTAGTTTGTCGTGCATCTTTTTAAATGTGTGATGCTATGTGTCTATTAAGATGCGTAGTGTCGTCAGATGGTTTGCAATTAAAAATTAATCTACATATTTTACATACTGCCCGCTCGCCAATTTTGACAGCGACAGTTTCACGGGTAAAGTGCTTTCTAACCTCAGATTTTCGCGATCTGAATTGGGGTGCTAGTGTAGAAGGGTGTGTTTCAGGAGTAAATGCATGTGCAACAATAGTAAAAGGATGTGTATTATCGCCCAATAAAACTGGGCCAGGATTACTACTAGCATTATAATAATGTGTTTCAGACATGGAAAAATCCGTTAAGTCTGGTGTTTTCTATAGTGTTATGGATCGTATTCATAAAATAACCATATTCCGAAGTATCATTAATATTCACATTAATATTTCTACGGTTAGATGGTCTGGCCATTATGCTAATTCAGAAATAAAATTAGGAACCTGATTGCAGAAGAGGATTAAGAGTAGACGGAGCTGGAGAGCGGACGTAGAATGAGAGTAGACGGAGCTTCAATTTCTTGATTGACAGTAGACGTAAATTGAGAATATGCAGCTTGAGTTTCATGATTGGGGAGGGGGGGGGGGGGGGGGGGGGGGGGGGGTTGGGGGGGGGGGGGGGGGGTTGGGTCTTTTTGACCGTTCCTGCAAACGCGTTTGCACTGGCCATTTGCATTAAGCCTGTGCCGGGTTTGGGCCGACCCGACGAGCCGCGCACCCCAGCCCAACCTGACCCAGGTCATGGGCCTAGCCCGGCCCAGCCTGCGGCCCGATCAGCCCAACTGGACCTAGTCCAGTCCGGGCCGTTGACCGGGCCGACGGGTCGTTTGGCAACCTTGAGCGAGTGTTGAACCAGATGGGGGAAATTAAGCCATAGGAAAATACCTCAAACCTCTTGTTAGAACTAATCTTTGAACATCTTATCATTCCCTCCCTGCCATCCACATATGTACAACTGATATTTAAAAAAAATCAGAATACTTCTCAGAAAAGGCAAAAAAAACAGCCCAGCTGCAAGTCATTCATTCCATCAACAAAGACATCAACATACGGGGATTCAGTTCGATAATAACCAAAATCTGACATAAAAATCAGTAAAAGCTACAATTGGAGTAGTAGAAAGAAGGGCACAGTGTCATTGCTTAGATACCAGAGGTTCCCAATTGCTTTTCATTAATGGAGTAACGAATTTACAACAAGATGTTACACATTTTAAAGGGTGGTGTCATCCTCCTTTTTTCAAAGAAAAAAAATATTAACACATGAAACCACCCAGCATCACAAGCAACCCTGTTACTCGCTAGTCTTTCCCTCCGAAAGCTATGTCCGTCCTACACTCAGTGTCGTTCATCAAAGAAACATGCAGAGAGTCCATCAGCCACCATGGCGAAGTCTTGCATTTTTGCAAGGGAAGCTAGAGAGACGACGAAGAGCGTGGATCCGATGGCCAGAAGTATATGTACGGAAAATTTTCACCATAAATCACTGCCGTGATGCCACCGCTTGAGCAAATGTCTTCAGAGGAACAAGTGCTGATCCTCACCAGGATGCTTACAAAATTGGGCGGCCTGCAATATTATATAACTTATGTTAAGATGGTAACCTACTACTCCATGAAAGAAATTTACAGGTATATGACGAGAGAATCTGACATGTCAGATAAAGCGATTAGCGTTAAGGCCAACCTACGCTAACGCTATTTGCTAGTGGTTTATGTGCCGTGAAACAAATGATAACCTAGAATCAAGATTTAGTGCAATTTTAGTGCTCTGATAAATCCTGCCAAAAGTTAAACATTCGAACTCAGGATTTTGCTTTGTAACAAGAAATATGCGCTTAATAGCTAATTATATGCATGGGAGATTTCACAGTAAACCCTACACAAACACCCAAGCACATCCCTTAAAAAGAAATGCGAACGGAGTTCACAAACCTTGTGTGAGAGATAGATGGCAGTCCAAAAAAGACTGGTTAGCAACATACAACACCTACTTGTAGGACTTCACATGCTTCCTGACTTTGCTCCCGGCATTGTCATGCCTCTGCAAACAAATTTAGGAAAATTTCATGTATGAGGATGTGAAGGCATTAAAAATTAATGATAACATACAACATCCATAATTATTTGCCACCTTGTATAGTTGGTTAAAACAAGTCATAGTTTTCTCTTGCACTAGAACCCATTCCAATGCCATCTCGTACTCGATCGTGTTAGGCTGAGAGCAATGTGAAGTCGACACGGCCTTTCTCTGCAGAAGAACTTCGGTACTTAAGCACATGAAGGGAAAATATTGTTCAATTGCATTTCAGAATGCAAGCATCGTATCGGTACCGCTTCCTCTCGTTGGATCTTCTTAAGTTTGGAGATCACCAGATGACCTGTGAGTGTATTTGGCTTTTCAGGCATCTTCAGCATACCTTTGCTAGCCACTAAGGCACTGCATAAATCAATAAACTTAATTAACCAAATGGAAAAATACCATGGATGTAATTATATTGGAATTTAGAACCATGTTCCTATTCAGTTTAATCTTGGATGGGCATTTGTTTGGTTGAAACAAAAAGTCTACTTGGGACTATGCCAATGTCACCAAGGATTCACTCTGACCATTTATGCCAATCAGGAGCTTGGTACTTCAATTTTCTGTTCCAAAACAAAGAAAGATTCAAACATCCATATTCCTCTTAAAATGGCATCATGCAAGACAAAGATAATTAATGTGCTGGATATTGTTTCAGCCCAATATAGCCCAATATAAGTATTGATGATGAACAAACATATTGCTTACATTAACATGACGTGTGCAGGTATTAAGAAATATGTGATGAGGTGACAAGTCTAGAAGAGTTAAAGATACAACTACGACAATAACATCAGCAAAGAACAACACCAGATTGTAATTCATGATAATTGATGTAATTTTCTTTTCTTGTCATAAATCTTTGTAAAGCTTTGAAGATAACACACACTTGAAACCATATGATAAAGACTTGGAAATATTACAAACTCAAACCATAACAAAACCATTGATTTCCAACTCAAAACTATGCTTTTATAAGTCTATTAGTCGACCATCATAGTAGACTAGTCGACTAGCATATCAGAATATCACACCCATGTAAACTCAGCAGATAGTCGACCAACTAAAACTATTAATCGACTAATAGATTCCAGAAACTTATACTACTTTTTCAGAGCTCGGTTTAATCGACTAACAGAGCTATTAGTTGAATAATACATTTCCTTAGTCGACTAATAGACTTAACTAAGCGACTAACATGCTTTTTAGCCCAATTTTTCCCAAAACCATTAGTCAATAGAGCATGTTAGTCGACTAATAATAGTACCAGAAACTGGCCATTTTCTAGCCATTGAAAGGGTTATTTTTGTTATCTTTTCTAATGGATTTTCATCTCTATAAATAATATTTTAACCTCAGTTGTTAGTATAGAGATCAAGAAGAAAGATTAAGAAAATTATAAGAGATCAAATTTTTTATTCATAGACAGCCTTTTTCTCCTACGTTCTACAAGAAAAAGCCATATTTCTTCCTAAAATTCTGTTGATCGAAAACTCCAGTAGAATTCTAATCCTTTAGCCTCTATTAATCCTCACATCTTCAAAGATAATAGGAATTCGTGCATCGAATTTCTTTGTGCAAGGTTCTCTCAAGGTTGTTGAGAGAAACATAAGATCTTGACACCGGCTTGGTATTCGATGTTGTATATCCTTACGGTTTGCAAGTTGATAATGGAAAATCTAAAACGGCGCCGCTTGTGGACTGGAAAAGGTCATGAAGATCGAATCGGAATAAATCTCTGGTATTTGCGATTGATTGTCTGGTTTGCTTTATCTTTCTTAAATTTTTTTTCCGGTGCTAAATATCATTTTTTGTTGTTATATAGATTCAAATTGGTAACTCTTTTTGAAATCTTTGTTGATTATTTTTAAAGACACTGTTCATCCCCTAGTGTGTATATGACAATCCACATGATCCAATATAACAGACTCTAGTTTAAGCACATGTGAGAGGACCCGGGAAGATGGAAACAACAAAAACATTAACAAATTTCGGGGGGGGGGGGGGGGGGGGGGGGGGGGGGGGTTTTTTTTGGGGGGGAGGGTGTGGGGGGTCCTAAACAGGCATACTATGTCAACATTTCCTCTAAAATCACCACAACATTAAGAGTATCTGATAGGTCATGACAGGACAAGTGTACCAAGAAAATCTACTTTACAGTCACTGACTTAATTCTGAATATGGATATGATGACCAACTGGATGAAATACTCTGCTACTTTGGAGCCATAAAATTTGCAGGAACACAAGCTTACAAAGTCTTTCCTCATTAAGCAAAAGGACATGGTATGTTTATGTACAAGTGAAGTGAACACAAATAATGCAACAACACTACAACAGAGAAGCAGTGACGCCGGTATCAGTAAAGCCAGTATTTTTTTTAACAAGCTTGCAAATGAACATGAATGAAATGGTTCCCAATAACATCATAAATGGCAGAATCCAATATAAAACTAAACCGCAGTAAGAAAGAATCCTACACACACATGGAAATATCTAATGTGGATGTGCACGTGTAAGTTACCTATGCACGCCCGTAAAAAACAGGGTTTTCGGTATTTTTTAAAAAAAAATTACGGATTATTGTACACATTCTAAAACCCCAAAACCCCAAAAATGGATGAACCCTAGTGGTATTTGTCCCTCGATCCACCCATTACAAAAAGTTCTATTGTTCTGAAACCGTTGGATTTGCAACGGTTTAGATTAATGGTCAAATGGCATTGGCTTCACTTGATTTTTGGTGTGTTGATCATCTATGAGATGTACAACACTCCTTTAAAAAATTTAAAACAATAAGGAAACCCCTTTTTTGTGATTGACACGACCATTTTTCCTATATATATAGGGCTATCTTCATGTGTGATATTTTCACACAAGAAGATGGTGCAAAAACTTTTTATTATTTATTTTTTCTGAAATTTCTTTCAAAATTTTTTACATAGTTTAATACGTAGTACGTACACACACACATATGTACCCTAAGAAAAATAATGGGCGAACCCTATGGGGATTAAACTTTCTATCAATGCATTACAAAGTTAACGGTTTCAGAACAATAGAACATCTTATAACAATTTGATCGAATGGCAAATAAGGTGACATTTTTTCTTTTTGGTGTTGTATGTGTAATAGCATATATGTAGATCACATCCAACAACTTGGATCTTTAAAAAAGTCCAAAAAATCCTTTTCGCATGCTTTCACACCGAAGGTTTTTCGCCCATGAAATTTTTCCTATATATATAGTGGATAATGGGTATCGGCTACCCTTGGATGGCGGCATACCCCCATTCCCAATTTTCCCTTCAATCCGAACCATTCATTTGATCCTCGTGTTCTAAAATCACAATTCATTAATTTTCAAGTGATTTCAAGGAGTTTTGCGCATTCATCCATCAGTCTCAAGTTTAACGGTTTTGTCGTAATAGAACTTTTTGCAATGGCTAGATGAACAATCAAAACACATATCGTTCATCCCAAAATTGATAATTTGGGGTTTTAAAACATGAACAACAAACTAAACAGATCCGATCGTCGTCGGAAAAAAAGAGAGGAAAGGGGATTGTGTGAGCTAGTTAACGAGGAAATTTTCTCCTTAGCTAGCTGACGCCCATATTGCTCATATATATCATAATACAGCTGAGGGATGATGATTGGGACAAAATGGTGGTAGAACGACGGGTGTGATTGAATCTTGAAGAATCAATGGGTTGGATGACAGATTGTGAAAATTTTAGAGAAACCCCCTAAAATTTTGGAAGAAACTAAATCTGCAGGGAACTAAATTTTAAGGGAATAAAATTATAAATTTTAGAGAACTAAATCTGGAATAAACTAAATTTTAGGAAAAAACCTAAATTTTTTAGGGAAAACTAAATTTTAATTTAAAATTTTAGAAGAAACTAAATCTAGATGGAACTAAATTTTTGATCGAACTAAAAATATAAATTTTAATGGAAACTAAATTTGGAATTAATTAAATTTTGGGGGAAACTAAAATTTTTGAGGAGAACTAAATTCTCTTAAGGAAAGTAAATTTTTGTTTGACTGTGGTAAAAAAAATTGTTGTGTGAAATATTTTAAATGAGGCTGCAAATTTTTTTGGGGGTGAGATTTTGAATGGGTTGGAATTTTTCGGAGGAATATTTTGAATGCCACATGACCGATGGGCATGGGTTATGACTAGTGTGTGTAGTAGGAACGTCCCTTTAAATGATACATGTGAACCATTCTTGTGAAAATTCAATCTAATTCATATGTAATATATTTCATGTGTACCCCAAAAGCATTGGGACTAATACAGGACAGGTGAAGTGCACCTCCCAGTGGTTGGATCCAATACAAAAGGTAGAAAGGTGCACATGAAGGGCTGTCGTTCTATACTTTCCAGTGTACCAAATGAAGTGCTCCTTGAAAAATATTATATGAGATAGTAAAAAAAGATTGATAGAAGATAACATGAAGTTAATTATTCAGCCAGTCAAAAATCCCACCTCTTAAGGTCAATAGTGCATAATTTATTAAATTTAACGAGAAAATTCAATACCTTCTATTCTGTACCATTAAACATCCTGTGTTGATTTTGCGAATTGTCTCGTTCGCTGCATCTTGCGTTTTAAAGATAACATATGCTTGACCTGAGTGACAAAACTACTTTATCTCTTAATGTGACTGACATACACAATGCAGAGTGATTACACCAAGAAAAATAACCTCAGTATATATAGGTTCTCTATTAATGGTCAGCAACCAACAAAATGGAGCTTCCATAATGACGTACCATGGTGAGGGTTATGATATGGAGGCAACAACGTGATGACCTTCGCAGTGCAATTATGCTTAAAAATGTGATAAATGGTATCCTACATTAAAAATACATATAATTGTATAAATATAAGTAATTTTACATCTAAACTGTCATAGCAATATCAACAAAATAAAATTGAATAATTACAAAACTACAAGCAATCAAGCATGTAAACCAAATAAAGTCGGTCTAGAAGATCAAAATGAATAATAGATCGATAAATAAGGTTAGATGAAACTAATATAAATATCACCGCCCCTCCGCTCTCCGCCCTCCGCCCACCGTTTCCCCACCTATTCTGACCAACTTGATTTATGTGCTGTCGCTCTCTTACTTTACTAGCAATTGTTAAACGTCTAAACCCTAGAATATTTCCTACTACTAGAACTTTGAAACAATAAGCTTGTGACAGACTCTATCATATTTTAGTTAAGTGAGGACTACTCATGAGATTTAAAATTTTCATCGGTTTAACTAGTTAACACATATAGGCTATAAGACCCAAGTTATGATGCTTCAAAGACTGTTTATTTGATGTAGTTTCCAAATAAATGAAATATTGTTTTTATATTAAAGCACTTCTTCTTTTCTAAACAAAGGGATACACCTTAAGTTTCTTCTCCTTATAGCAAACGTACTAAGCTTTCTGCCAGGACATATTTCACTCACAAACACTACCGATATCTAGCACGCTGGTGTTGGTTAAGCTGTGGTACTATTACTCCAATATTAAACTCAAAGGATAAATGGGAGATGTGGAATTGCCTGATTAAACAAATTTGATTTTTGCCCCAGCCTACTTTCAGGCTCAGATGACTAGAAGGTAATCTATTGGCAGTAGTGGTAGTATGCAAGTACCACAGACAAGTCCCTCTCTTCCCTCCTTTTCGGACACCTTCCCTCCATAACCCATTAATGACCTTGTCACTGATCATCGGAATCATCCAGTCTCATCTGTCATTGCATCGTGATGTCCAGAATTCTCAAGTTAGTCACCCTCCCATATATTTTATCACTTGTCTGACTCCAAGAGAAAGGTGCAAATCTAGTCCCAAGCCCATTTATTTAATATTCATATGCTAGCTTTTGGAAAAATCAAATAAGATAGATAGGGAGAGGTGTTGTCTTCCCGCTGTGTCGTGAATCTACATACGACCTTATCAGTAAAGCTCTGATGCAGTTTATGTGCAAGACTTTAACCATCTGTTATAAATTCACATGCCATTTTACCAAGTTGATACTATATGGAGAGAATTTGACTTTTGGACATTCATACATACATACATATACGTATATGTACTTATGTGTGTGTATACATACATACAATAACAATTGGAGATGGCTGTGCAGGTGCTAATGAACTTATAAAAGCAATATTAGTCTCATGAGGATGTCACCAATACATCCACTTCATGGACAATATATTTACCATAGAGTAAAATCTTGAGGAATACCTTTGGTCTCATTTCATCTTTTCTCATGAGGATGACACAGATACAGTTTTTAACAAAATTAGAACTTATTTCAAAACAAAAAACGATGGTAAACTGATGGGCTCATCACTTATAGCTGGGTCCAACCGCGTGACTCAGGGGAGTATTTGCAACTTTTGGGCTTCTTTTGTCATAATTTTATTATTTAGAGGGTATATGGGTAATTGTGCAATTATTAGAATATGATAAATAGGAGGGGAGGCCGGGCAGTGAATTTTGACTATTTTGATACGTCGGAGAGATAGTTCTTCGTTTTACGGAAGAATGCGGACATCCTTTTCAATCGGCGTCTTGGGAGGGAGTTTACCCCTTTAATTGTAATCAATTTATCTCTTTGTTTTTAGTTTTCAGTTTTCTATCAATAAATTTTCAGATTCCTTCGAGGCTCTATCAATTTGGTATCAGAGTATCTACGATCCATGGCTGCAGCTACGAGATCCAAGGACAGTATCGACACGGTGGAGGAGAAACTCAATGGGGAGATCGGTGGCTTAAAACAAACCCTGACAGAGCATGGCGAGGCTTTGGCAAGGTTAGTGTCTTCTCACAACAAGATGACGGCTTCCCACGACAAACAAAGCGAGACCCTCGCTCAACTCGTCCAACAAATCGTGCTCTCGCAGCAAAAGGTGGAATCGACGACGGAAACCCTAATCCTACGATAAAGGCGGCATCTTTGGGAATGTGAAGGGAAAGATGGAAAACTACGAGGATTGCTTGCTTTTCAACGCCGACGATTACTTCAAGGAGTAAGAGGGAGAGGCGTGGATGGAGGAAGAGCTCGCCGCGCATCCGCAAGGCCTTGGAGAAAGCCGACCGAACCCCCAGAACCAAATAAGGGGGTGGCCGGACCAAAATTGGGGCCGCCCCGCCCAGATCGACAGGGCCGACCGATCCCTGTCGGCCCCCAGCAGGGTCGACCGACCCCGCCTGCTGCATCAGGAGGGCCGTCGACAGCCCCAGCAAGGCCTGCCGATGGCTCGGTAGCCCCAGGCAACCCCCTGGTAGCCACCAAAGGGGCTTCCCGAGACCTTCCCAGGCCAAAGGCTCCCGCAGATGCGTCACGGCCACGAGGATCAATTTCAGCTCCCCCACAGCTATTTGGGGCATGCACAAGGTGATGGATATTACTCACGACATGGAGTGGGATACTACGAAGATAAGGCGAGAGGAGCCTACGGGGGAGGCAAAGGTTGGGAAGACTACGGAGGACAAGGATGCCCAAGAGGGGGATTCAAAGGGCACAAAAACACCTACCACCCCAACCGCCAGAGACACCACGAAGGGAGAGCAGACCAGGGAAACTTTGGGGTGAACAACAGAGTCCAGAAGTTGAAGATGTCCATATTCGAGGGGGAGGATCCACATGAATGGATTTACAGGACAGAGATGTTCTTCACTATATCACATATAACTAAGGCACAGAAGTTGGAGGCGACCGTAGTAAGTTTGGAGGACAAGGCTCTTGATGGTACCAGTGGAGGGAGCAGTGGCGCTCACTTCGCTCTTAGGAGGAGATTAAGGACTGCATATTGGAGAGGTTTCGAGAGTCCCACGTGTGAAACCTACAGGAGCAGCTATTCGCACTCAGGTAGGATGGGTCGGTGAAGGAGTACAGAGAGCGGTTCGAGACACTCTCAGGACGAGTGCGGGGGATCTCTGATGAGTCACTGGAAGGGACTTTTATGAAGGGCTTGAAGCCCATTATTCGCTCAGAAATTCATCCACATAAGCCTCAAGGGTTGATGAAGGTCATGTAGATGGCGCAGATGGTAGAGGACCACCAGATGGAGGAGCGGAGAGCCAGGAGAAGTTGGGGTGGGAAGATCTCCCATGGTGCTTCAGCAGCGACAGGGGGCAGAAGGCGGCTACATAAACAGATCAAGCCACTAAGGAGAAGACGGGGAAGAAGAGCAGTGCACCCCGACAGGAGGTTAGTTCAGGAGGATGACGGACGCAAAGATGAGGGAGAAGAGACAGAAGGGGTTATGCTTGCGTTGCAACGAGTGGTTCAACCCAGGTCATAGATCCACGGTGCACAAGCTCCAGGTGTTGCTAGGGCTTGAGGACGACACAGATATGGAGGACGAGACCGTCGATATTACGGAGGAGGAGCATCACGAACTTGACGTGGCGAAGGTTTCCCTCAATTCAGTGGTAGGGTTCACATCGAACCATAACATGAAGTTGGCAGAGTACCATATGTGACCAGGAGGTGACTATACAAATTGACAGTGAGGCTACCCACAATTTTTCTGGAGTGTGGTGGAGCAGCAGGGACTGCAGCTGGTCACTGGTGGATACGGGCAGTTTTAGGGTGATGATGGGGACGAGCAAGATGGAGAGAAGTCATTGCGTGTGCCGTAGGTTGGTTTTGACACTGCATAGCATACAGGTGCTGGCGGACTTCCTGCCCTTAGGCTTGGAGAGTACGGATGTGATCTTGGGCATGAGATAGTTATAGACACTGGAAGATATGAAGGTGAAATGGAAGCTGCTCAGGATGAAGTTCCAAGAAGATGGGAGGACAGTAGTACTACAGGTGGACCCCAGTCTATGCAGAGCCTTGGTCTCACTGAAGACCATGTGACCATCCATGTAGATGGAGTTGGTTTTCTGGTGGAGCTACAAAGGTTAGTGGGCTATGAGGGTGTTAAGGCTGATAGTGGGTAGCCTATTCCACGGGAGGTATAGAGGTTATTGGAGCAGTTTGAGGAGGTTTTTCAGGAACCTCGGGGTCTCCCATCGCCTAAAGACCACGAGCACGCCATAGTATTGCGGGAGGACGTGTCTCTAATCAGCGTGAGACCATATCGCTATCCACAGGCGCAGAAGGATGAGATAGAGAGGATGGTGACAGAGATGGTGCAGGCCAGTATTATCCAGCCTAGTGTGAGTCCCTTTTCTAGTCCTGTGCTGCTAGTGAAGGACGGGAGTTGGCACTTCTGCGTGGACTACAAGACATTAAATAAGGAGACGACGCCTGAGAAGTTCCATATACATGTGATTGACGAGCTCTTAGACGAGTTACATGATTCAACTATCTTTACAAAGATTGACCTCGAATCAGGCTACCATCAGATCAGGATGCGAGCAGAGGATATGCCCAAGACGACCTTCATGATGCATGAAGGCCATTATGAGTTCATAGTCAGACCTCTTGACTTGACTAACGTCAATGCTACCTTTCAGGCCTTGATGAATATAATATTTTGTCCTTACCTTAAACGATTTGTACTGGTATTTTTCGATGATATCCTTGTGTACAATCATTCCTTGGAGGAGCATTTGGACCATCTGCAAGTAGTCTTTCAGAAACTGCAATACCATCAGTTATATGCAAACGGAAAGAAGTGTTTATTTGACCAGCCACAGGTAGAGTACTTGGGCCATATGGTATCCTCAGAGGGGATAGTCGCCGACAGGACAAAGATAACAGCGATGCTGGACTGGCCGCGCTCCACCACACTCAGGGGCTGCGGGGTTCCTTGGGCTGACGGGATACTATCGGAGATTCGTGCAGTGGTATGGTACTATCGCATGGCCACTCATAGAGCTGCTGAAGGACAGGTTCATTTGGAGTGACGAGGCGACACTTGCATTTGAAGTCTTGAAAAAGGTCGTGACTACCATACCAGTACTGGCGATACCAGATTTTTTCAGACCATTCATTGTGGAGGCAGACACGTCGGGACATGGACTGGGGGTTGTGCTGATGCAGGATCAGCGACCTACTGCATATTATATCCAGGTGTAGACAACGAGGGATTGACGTATGTATACGAGAAGTTGATTGGTAAAGTCATGTCGATTCAGAAGTGGAGGCCTTATTTATTGAAGCGGAGTTTCTTGGTTCGCACGGATCAGAGGAGTCTCAAGTACTTGCTGGAGCAACGCATGGTGGCCGAGGAACATCAGAAATGGCTACTGAAGCTTATGTGATACATATTTAAGATACAGTATCGGCCACAGCTAGAGATGCACTATCACGGCAGGATGAGGATGTACACTTGGCAGCCATATCTGTTCATGTACTGCATGACTGTGAGCCATTGCAGCGGTAGGTTGAGGAGGACTAGGAGTTGACAGACATACGGGCAGCACTATTGCAGGGATCAGACGATCACCCAGGCTATGCTTTGTAGGATGGGAGACTGTTATATCAGGGGCAACTGGTGATACCGAGGTCATACACACATTTTCGATATTCTACAGGAGTTTCACAGCAGTGTCGTGGGCGGCCATTCTGGGGTCCTCGAGATCTATAGGAGACTGACGAGGGAGGCCGATTGGAAGGGGATGAAAAAGGATGTCTCGAAGATGGTGGCAGAGTGTGACGTTTACCAGCGTCATAAGTACATGGCGATAGCCCCTGGAGGTTTGCTACAGCCACTATCCTTGCCATAGCGGGTCTGGAAGGATCTGTACATGGACTTCATTGATGAGTTGCCCAAGTCTGGAGAATTCACAGTAATACTTGCCATGGCAGCCATATCTGTTCATGTACTGCATGACTGTGAGCCATTGCAGCGGTAGGTTGAGGAGGACTAGGAGTTGACAGACATACGGGCAGCACTATTGCAGGGATCAGACGATCACCCAGGCTATGCTTTGTAGGATGGGAGACTGTTATATCAGGGGCAACTGGTGATACCGAGGTCATACACACATTTTCGATATTCTACAGGAGTTTCACAGCAGTGTCGTGGGCGGCCATTCTGGGGTCCTCGAGATCTATAGGAGACTGACGAGGGAGGCCGATTGGAAGGGGATGAAAAAGGATGTCTCGAAGATGGTGGCAGAGTGTGACGTTTACCAGCGTCATAAGTACATGGCGATAGCCCCTGGAGGTTTGCTACAGCCACTATCCTTGCCATAGCGGGTCTGGAAGGATCTGTACATGGACTTCATTGATGAGTTGCCCAAGTCTGGAGAATTCACAGTAATACTTGCCATGGTAGACCGCCTCAACAAGTATGCACATTTTATACCACTTAAGCATCCTTACAGTGCAGTATCAATGGCGGAGGTGTTTTTGAGGGAGATCATTCGCTTGCACGGGCCGCCTAAGTCCATTGTCTCTAATAGGGACAGTGTATTCTTGAGCAGGTTTTGGCATGAGCTCTTTGGCTGCAGGGTACGGTACTAAAGTGGAGCACGGCGTATCATTCTCAGACGGACGGTCAGGCTGAGGTCGTCAATAGGAGTATTGAGACATACTTACGGTGCTTCATTTCAGAGAGCCCAAGGGAGTGAAATTGTTGGCTAGCTTATGCAGAATACTGGTACAACGCGTCTTATCACACAGCGGCTCAGACGACTCCTTTTAGGATATTGTATGGTCGGGACCCTCCACACTTGTTGCATTATGGGTAGGAGACGACACCAGTTTCGGAGGTGGAGCACTACTTGGCTGAGTGTGACCGGGTTTTGGAGGAGCTGAAGCTCCATCTGGCCAGAGCTCAGCAGATCATGAAGGCTATAACAAATATACATCACAAGGACGTGCAGTTTGACGTGGGAGATGGTGTACCTGAAATTGCATCCTTATAGGCAGAATCCTCGGCCCATAGAAGGAATGAAAAGCTACCCCCGGATATTTTGGGCCTTATGAGGTAGAGGCCAAGGTGGAACCAGTTGCATATAGATTGAAGCTGCCCCCAGGATCGGTCATCCATCCAGTTTTCCATGTGTCCCAGCTATGTCAGGCGATTGGTGAACATACACCTTCTTCATCACTCCCACAGACATTGCCCGTAGACATGGAGGTGTTACTGGAGCCTGAGGAGATAAAGAGCATCTGTAGGGGAAGCGCAGGGGAGAGAGAAGTGTTGGTGCGATGGAAGGGCTTGCCAGAGCACGAGAGTGCATGGGTGTTGGTGGGTGTCATATCACAGCAGTTTCCTGATTTCTACCTTGAGGACATGTTGGCTCTTTTGGGAGGAGTAGTGATGGGCTCATCACGTATAGCCGCCGGTGCACGAGAGGACCAGATCCAACCGTGTGACTCAGGGGAGTATTCGCAACTTTTGGGTTTCTTGTCATATTTTTATTATTTAGAGGGTATATGGGTAATTGTGCAATTATTAGAATATGATAAATAGGAGGTGAGGCCGGCCGGCCCTAGGGCATGTGAATTTTGACTATTTTGATAAATCGGAGAGATAGTTCTTCGTGCTACGGGAGAGTGCAGACGTCCTCTTCAATCGGTGTCTTGGGAGGGAGGTTACCCCTTTAATTGTAATCAATTTATCTCTTTATTTTCAGTTTTCTATCAATAAATTTTCAGATTCCTTCGAGGCACTATCATAAACGCAATTGGCATTGTTTGCCTTTTGAATAGCTAATAAAAAGTCTTTAATTAAAACTTGTATAATCTGATACACTTTCTAAACAGATATGACATTTCAATTATTAGCCAAATTTACTTGCATGAAATATTAAAATTTAAAAAAATCAATTTAAAATTTCCTTCGTTGTTAATTACTGAACATGCTTAGTAAGTTCTAATATTTGAGGCATGTAGTAGGATTGATCGAATTTAACAGTTTAATGGGAACCTGCGTTATTGGTTAAAACCATTATGATATAAAAGATAAATTACAATAAAGATCATCTGGTTTATTACCGATAGAAGAAATCAATCCGAACAACCAATCATTCAACCATATGATTGATTCTTTTCTAAATAATTAGAATTATATTATATAACCGAACAAGAATAATTTCCAACATTTAATAGGCGGCATTGTTAGCATTGACAATTTGATCATCAATTTTTTTCAACTGTTATACAGAACAAGACAATTTCATCCACACACTTTTTCTTCGCATACTTCGTTTTACCACCCTCGCCCCCAAAAAATAAATACATAAATAAACTATGATTTGATTAAATTTTATTACGTCAGACCAGAATCCATTTTAACCACCCACCCTGTTGGAAAATGGGAATTCAATTTCACTACAAGCTAACAATAACATGGCATGTCAAGACAGCAGAGCTTGGGCCGAGCTAAACTCAATCCCTAGACAAAACAATAACCAAAGCAAATTCAAGCCCGAATTACAACCAAAGGTTGAACCCTAGACAGGGTGGATAAGGTCTCCTTTGGGTCGAGTCCAACCAGACAAACTGACGTAGCCAATCGGTTTTACATGGTCTAAAGCTTTGAATCACGCCAGACACATCTATACACAACACTTCTTTATAAAGATGGTAGACAGTGTTCTAAAACAAGTTATATGTGGCCGCATATGCAGCCGCATATAAGGAGGCGGCCTCTGGCCGCATGAAAAGCAGGTATGCAGTCAAATTATGCTGTTGGCGGTATAATCGGCCGCAAAACTGTTATGCACCCGCATATGCGAATATATGGACACATAATCGACAACTAAAAATCCCAAATCGTTAATAAACCCGACCCGTTAAGCATAAAAACAGTTTTTATGATTTTTAAGAATTTACCAAACCAAAAAGCGACAGCCACTCTCTCCATCTTATCCAATCCAAAGCAGCAGCAGATAGCAGAGGGAAACAACGGAGCGAAACGACGGTGGGAAGTAGGTATGCGATATGCCCGCATGTTTTTTCTTTTTTCGCAGAGGAAAGCAGCGGTTTCACTGCATGGTTTTCATTTCTTCTTCTTTTTCTTTTTTCTGATGGGGGTTAGATGATGATATTCATTATGAAGCTGACAAAGAAGATGATGAATAAATATAGGATGAATCTTTTTTTATTTATAAATACTTATGTTTGACATGATTTTGATTTGGATGTAAATTTAAATATTTATGTTGTGTGTAGATTGCTTTAGAATTAAGTTATTTTATGTCGTGATCGCCTTGATGGTGCCAATGTTATAGTATGAATCAATCCATATTTTTAAAAGTTAATATGATTTTTTCTTATTACCATCTTTTAGGATTTTTTTAATTTAATATATACAAACATATATATGTATATATACTTACTGCTTTTCGCATAATCGGCCGCATAATCCACATATGCGCTATGCGTTTCTCGACCGCACGCATAATGAAACCGCCTTTTATAACACAGACCGTAGATACTCAACCAAGGCAGCCAGTGTAAAGGATGATCAGTGATCAATGTTAGTACGTTGAGACCGTCTTGAATGGAGAAAGCAAAGGATTTATCTCCGGGAAAGGAAAAAGAAGAGAAGTTTCTTAAGCAATATTTGAACTATACCTACGTGCAGCGAATGTCATGCACCATCGAACACAAGAACCTATAGCTCTTAGTAGAAATGAAAGTATTAGATTTGTTTATTTCTCACTCAAACAATACTCGGAACAACAGCACATACCCAAAACCAACCCTATTCTATTTTCAAAAACAGTCAATAAGACCAACATAATTATGACAGTGATCAGAGTATCAGACAACTCCTGACCCATGCTCAGTGATGCTGACACAAAATTCCCACCCTCAGCTGAGAATAAACCCGAGATGAACTAGAACCAGAGCAGAATAGAACACAAGTGAAAAACAGAATCCAATGCACAGGGCCTACTACAAAGCCCAACAACCCTAACCCAAATTCAATCCTTAGAATCCAATGCACAGGGCCTACTACAAAGCCCAACAACCCTAACCCAAATTCAATCCTTAGCCGGTTGAAGAATACCAGCTTGCTAGTGATATCCAGCTTTCCTATGAGTGTGGTTCCTCCCATTCCTACCTCGTGGATTCTTTTCCCCTTGCTCCTATTGAATTGAGATAAGCCTTCGTGAATGTCATCAGATGATTCCACCAATGACATGGCTGATTTTGCTGACTATTAAACAAAGGATTTTAAGGAAATCAACCAGAACCTACCAGCATGACTGACATGATGTCTACATTTAAGGGAGAGAATTGTTGTAAGGTCATCTCACCTTTCCTTGAACAGATTTGTGCTTCAATGTCATTTTTAAGGTTTGATTTCACATACTTAGCCTTGTATAATCTTATTTTTTTAATATTGATTTTTTTTTGGTTCAGCTCTATATTAACTATTTTATTTTTTGGATAAGATATATTGATCAAGATTTTATTTTATCGCCTTCCAAAGAAATGCCCCAATCATAATTAATCAGCTTTCTTGATGAATGCCTTAAATGTTGGAGGACTTATCTTGTGACTGAGATTTGTCCAAGACAGATACATGTATCATGTACAAAATTGCTGGACACGCCATAGTTTGGTTGGGAGAAGTGCCCGAAATCCCCTCCCTCACCCTATTTTAAAAAATTGAGAAAACAAAGTTTTGCTTCCAAACTATTGTCATTAGTGTGTTTTCGCAAACCGCAAATAATACACACAACCATTCGCTTCGCACCTTAGGGAAATCTTGCCAAACTGTTTGGTAACTGGCTGAATTCTCATTTGTTACGTTTCTCATTCCACATATATCTCAATATGTAATGTGTCATGTCTGAAATGTAACTTTGCATGCTGAAAATCTTGATCCAAACTGCGATGAGATTTAAAAGGCGTTGGATCAACTTCAAAATAACATGTCTCCCAACATATGTGCTGAAATAATAGATTTTAATTCAAGTCAAAACATATAACAAATTGGATTGCAGCTAGGACAACATAGGAACCACAAAGGAAATGACAGTTCCCACATAAGTGTAAAATGGTTAATATAAATACAAATTCAGCTAGATGACAAAGAGGGTCATTGGACCACAGAATTCCCTCTAAACTTTAAGTTAACCATATATCCAGATAAAATTGAAATTGTATGAGACTCCATCTCTGAAGTCTACTTGAACCACTGATTTCCACGTGGTATTTAATGTGGCGCAAAAGCCCCAATCATTGTTATAACAAAGAAATCTAGCGGTTAAGTATGCAAGCATAGAACTAAAATTTCATTGTGGTGTCATCATTAAGAAGGATGTGAACAAAAGGATTTAAAGCTTAGGTCAGCAATATAGCAACAGTTGCATATCCAAGAATCCCTTCAAGAGGCAATTAACCAGCAAGGAACCAATAATCAAGAGAACTTCACAACGCCAATGTGTCTCTAAGACCTAAGCGGCTGACTCTCCCCCCATCATACTTTAATTACACATCTAACATAGAGGCACCTTGATAGCTCAAGGATCACAATCAAACAGAAAAGCATACATGATAGTCAGTCTTATACGGCTGACTATCCCAGCATCATACTTTAATCCCAAATCTAACTTAGAAGCATCCTAATAGATCCAAGGTCAAAATCAAACAGAAAAACATACACAATAGTCAAACCTCAATAGCATGTTGAATATACTAGTGACCCCCCATCCCCTCTCATCTTTGTCCTGGAAGCTAATGACCTTAAGAGCAAGAGCATCTTGAATCGGAGCAGGACCCTCGGTGTCATCGCGGGTTTGGGTGGCAGACGATCTTGCAATGCTATTGTTATCCTTCTTCACTATGAAGATGATAGCATTCTCTTTGGAAACAGTTGTCCTGCACAAGCTATAATATTGAAATGGGTCTTATTTTTTGCTTCAAGATGTGGTATAAATTGAGACATAATTTTTCACCGGTATTCTTTGGGAGGCCTTCTTGGGGGCACATTCCGAATATATCTAATCTTTAATTGCTGGGGTTGAGAATTCTCCATCACATACTTAGGGTTGCTTTTGAAGGCAAAATCGCTAACGCACCTGAATGTCAACCCCTTAATAGACAAGGTTAAGAAAAGACTTCAAGGTGGAAAAAGAAGTCGTTACCTTTTAGGTGGTAGAATAAAACTTCTTAGTGCAGTGCTTTCCGGCATCCCAATCCCAAGATATTATGTATGTATTATATTTTCCAGAATGGTGATTAAAAAATTGATAGATTGAGGAGGTGTTTCCTCTGGAAGGGGATGTGTTATCTGACACGAGAGGCTATCACCTTGTTGATTGAAGGGAAATACGTAAAAGCACACAACTAGGGGCTTGGGGATAATCAATTTAAGATATATTAACATGGCCCTTATGACTAAATGATGATGGAGACTAGCTTCTCCCCCTGATGATAAATCAGCTTTAGCTCATGACAATATACTTGCGTGTGGGGATATTTAGGCAGATCTACAAAGGAGACACTAATTATCCTTGCTTTGGAAAGGCATGGCTGCACTGAAGCACATTTTCTTGGTAGGCATAGGCGTGAAAATAACGATGGGTGGACCGCTTATTGGAAAGATAGGTGGCACGATTATTTAACCCTTTGGGAACTCCATTCGCCAGTCATCCAAATTTCAAGGCTTCAAAATGGCAAGGTGCATCATCGCTGGAGAAGAGGAAGATGACAGCGTAAACTCGCCCCGCCGTTTGATGATGACGCATAAAGAGCTGACACGACCTTTTAGCAAAACTTTTCAATTATGCGTCATCGAATTTCGTGTAGATATTCCTTAAATGGCAGTGCAGTAACGATGGGGTCAGTTTCATTAATTCCACCTATCGTAAGATCGATGACACAGATTTGTTTGTCCTCTCGTTAAGGTTATCTAGAAGGCCACAGTGCCACTAAATGTTAGGGTCTTTCTTTAGCTTATCCTACAAAAACACCACTCTAACAAGTGATAACATGCCGAAGAGAAAATGGCAAGGTCCAACATCTTGTGGGTGTTGTAGTTCTACAATGAAAAATGTCAATCATCTGTCTATCTTTTTCATATACCATATGCTTGTGGGACAGCTTGTCGGCACACTTTCACGTATGTTCTCACCATATTTCCACGGCGGGCATGCAGCATATGATACGGCACGGCGGCTACTAGGGGAGGCGGGTCGCACGGCTCAAGAGGAGGGCCCGGTTCGGGTCTATCAACGGAGGAGGCGACTTGGGTCCATCACGGACCCGGTCCCAAACTTGTAATTCCGCAACCGGAGGGGATGGTTATTCCGTAATTGGACATTTACTAAACCCTCCCCCTAATAAGGGGCCGGCCGGCCCTAGCAAGGGGATTATCGAAGAATTGAGAGGTATTTTATTTTCCCTAAGAACCCTAAATTAATTCTATTGTTAATTAGTTGTTCGTGATTTTAGATCTATTATTCTAGGATTTAATCTTAATTTCAGATCAGTTCTTCGTCTCTAAACCCTAGATTAGGAAGTCCAAAGCCATAAAAATCCCACCTTTTATCCCCCATAAAAAGCCCTAAACGTATCAAATTGGTATCAGAGAGGTAGATCCATGGTGAGCACACGATCTATAGAGCGAATCGACCCGTTGGAAGAGAAGGTTGAACGGATGGAAGCCCAAATCAGCAATGGTTCCATCGACGCGAGGAAGGAAGACGCCGAGATGGCCGCGGAGATCCGAGGGGAGATGAAGGAGAACCAAGAGAAAACGGAGGTAAAATTGGCGGCGATCGTGGAGGCCATAGAGGCGTTGACCGCAAATCTCAAAATGAAGGCGGATCCTAGCAAAAAGGAGCCACCTTTGGCAAAGGACAAGGGTAAAAAGTGATTTTTAACGAAGAAGGGCCGGAACAAGATGATTGCGGAAGCTTCGATCCTCGTGACAAGGAGTGGGATGCGTATCGCATCTCAACGCCGCCGCGCGTTGGAGAAGGGACAACCAGAGGGGGGTTCCCGCCCCTCCGGTAGGCCGGGGGGTGGCTGCCGAACCCCCATGGCCACCTGGGGGGCCGGCGAACCCCCAGGCATGAGGCAACCGGGGGTGGGCCGCCACACCCCCAGGAGGGGCGGCCGCCACTCCTTGCAACTTCTGCGACCCCCGGCGGGGGCGCCTGGGGGCCGCCGGCCCAAATCTGGGGCCGGCAGCCCCAGCCGCCCCCTGGGGGGTTCACTCGACCCCTGAGGGTTCGCCCGACCCCCGAGGGGATTTCCGGGGCCCGACAGACTTTCAGGGGGCTCCGTCGGCCTTCCGAGCCTCCGAGCCTCCGGGGGCTCCGACAGCAGTTTTCGAGCACCTCCGAGCCTCCGGGGGCCCAACACGGGGCCCGATTTGCACAACTTCCGGGATTTCAGCAGTCTGTGGGGCCCAACGGAGGATTTCAGCAGCTTGGAGGGCCCCACCAGTTGTCGGGAGGCCTGTCGACTCAGCCCCCACCTTTTAGGAGAATGTCGGGTGATTGGAGAGCACACCAGGGCGCACCGAGGGGACCTCAGATCGAGTATGGATACCTACAGGGGGAGGCGAGAGGTGACTGGTAGGGATATGAAGCAGAGGGTGGAGCCCGAGATCGAGCCGATGCATATTTTCCAGACAGACGACAGGGGTATCAGCCGAGAGGATGGTTCCATCAGCAGGAGAGAAGGGGATTCGCTGGGGGAGACGACTGAGGAAGCTCGAGGTGCCTATTTTTGAGGGGGGAGATCCTGACGACTGGCTGTACCGGGTGGAGAGGTACTTTGAGGTGTCAGCAGTACCAGGAGAGGAGTGGCTTCAAGCGATAGGTGTCTGTTTGGAGGGGGAGGCTTTAGGCTGGTTTCGATGGACTGATCAGCAGCAGCCATTTCAGACTTGGGAAGAGTTTACATCGCTTTTGATAGAGCGTTTTGGTGCAGGACAGTCTGGCGGAGTGTTCGAGAGGCTTTACTCACTGAAGCAGGAGGGGAGCGTAAGGGAGTATATCAAGAAGTTTGAGTCGCTCTGCCACCAAGTACGGGGAGTATCTGAGGAATCATTGGAGGGCTCCTTTGTAAAGGGGTTGAAGCCTACGGTGAGATCAGGACTGAGGCGGTTCCAGCCAGTAGGTCTGCGGGATGATGACATTGGCTAGGAAGGTGGAAGACCATCATGAGACGAAGCAGAGAGCCCGCGGGACATGGGGAGGTACCACATTCAGGGGACAGGCGGCTGCTACAGGACAGAGGACTGCACCTACTTCAGGGGCCACGCCTGGCCAGGGAGCACAGCCGTTACTGGGGGCGGCAGAAACAGGAGACAGGAGCCCCGAGCGGGGGGCAGGTGCGAAGGATGACAGATGCAGAGATGCGGGAGAAGCGAGTGAAGGGATTGTGCTTCAGATGTGCTGAGAAATTCACTCCAGGACACCGATGCGCTGATCGGACTCTCCAGATACTGATAGTGGACGATGAGGGAGATGACGAGGTTGTCATCCTATAGGCAGGGGAAGATGCGGAGGAGGCAGAGCACCAACACTTGGACTTGGCAGAGGTGTCCCTCAATTCCGTGGTGGGGTTTACACCGAACCACACCATAAAATTGGTGGGGCAGCCTGGCAGGTGGGCAGTCAGGAGGTTATCGTGTTGGTGGACAGTCGGTCCACCCACAATTTCATCTCTAGCAGGTTGGTCGGAGTGCAGGGACTACAGCTGAGTGGCACGAGGAGGTATGGAGTGATGCTGGGCACTAGACTGGTGACACACAGCACCGGTGTCTGCCGCGGGGTGATCGTGACGATCCAGGGAGTGCAGATTGTCACAAATTTTCTTCCATTAGAGCTAGGGAGTACCGATGTCGTCCTAGGGATGAAGTGGATGCAGACACTAGGGGATACCAGGACTAACTGGAAGATGTTGAGGATGAAGTACCAGGATGGGGGAAGGACAGTGGTATTACATGGGGATCCTAGCCTCTGCCGCTCGTTAGTTTCTTATAAGGCCATGTCTAGGGCAATCCATACAACAGGAGAAGGTTTCTTGGTGGAGTTACAGGCCCTGACAGCACCAGTGCAGAGCGAGGACCAGAGCAGGTGATGGCACCGGAGATAGAGCAGTTGTTGGCCCAGTACGAGGAGGTTTTTCAGACACCACAGGGGCTGCCACTGCACAGAGATCACGAGCACGCCATCGTCTTACGGGAGGGCATGCCCCCCATCAGGGTGCGACCATGCAGGTGCCCATAGGTGCAGAAGGACGAGATAGAAAGGTTGGTGGAAGACATGCTGCACGCAGGGGTGATTCAGCCAAGTACTAGCCCGTTCTCCAGCCCGGTTCTACTAGTTAAAAAGAAGGATGGCTGGCGATTCTGCGTGGACAATAGGGCCCTGAATAAGGAGACTATTGCAGATAAGTTCCCTATCCAGGTGATTGATGAACTACTGGATGAGCTGCACGGGACAGTTTGTTTTTCGAAGATCGACCTCAAGTCAGGGTGCCATCAGATACGGATGAGGGCGGCCGACGTGCCCAAGAATGCTTTCAGGACTCATGAGGGGCACTATGAGTTCCTGGTCATGTCCTTTGGCCTGACAAATGCCCCAGCGACTTTTCAAGCCCTGATGAACAAAGTATTCCGACCTTACCTCCGGAGATTTGTGCTGGTATTTTTTGACGACATCCTGGTGTACAGCCGCAGTGTGAAGGAGCATGTGGGGCACTTGCAAGCCGTGCTGCATGAGTTACAGGAGCAGTAGCTGTGTGCTAATAAGAAGAAGTGTTTGTTTGGGCAGCGGTAGGTGGAATACTTGGGACACATGGTGTCAGTAGAGGGGGTGGCGACAGATCGGGCCAAGATTGCAGCCATGTTAGACTGGCCGGTACCTACCACTTTACGAGGTTTGCGGGGCTTCTTGGGCCTGACAGGATTTTACAGGAAGTTTGTCCAGTGGTACAGTTCGATCGCTTGGCCACTTACAGAGCAGCTCAAGAAGGACAGCTTCCACTGGGGCGAGGCGGCAACCAAGGCGTTTTAGGCCTTGAAGCAGGCAATGACGACGGTGCACGTTTTAGCACTTCCAGATTTCAGCAGGCCATTTGTGATAGACACCGACGCGTCAGGCTATGGGTTGGGCGCGGTGTTGATGCAAGGCAAGAGGCCTATTGCCTTCTTTAGCCAAACTCTGTCAGCACGGACGAGGCTGAAGTCAGTATATGAGCGGGAGTTGATGGCGATTGTCCTGTCCATATAGAAATGGCGGCCCTACCTGTTGGGAAGGAGGTTCATAGCGAGGACCGACCAGCGGAGCTTGAAATATCTACTGGAGCAACGCATGGTCACCGAGGAGCATCAGAGGTGGCTCTCCAAGCTGGTCCATTTCACCTTCGAGATACAATCGACCAGGCCTGGATAACAAGGTGGCAGACGCCTTGTCTCGCCACAAGGAGCTTGCAGAGGTGGCAGCCATTTCCACACCCGTCCTTCTAGACTGAGAATCGTTGAGCAGGGAGATTGAGGCCGACGAGTGCTTGGCAAAAATACGAGAGGCACTGCAGCAGGGATCTGTCGATTTTTCTGGATACACCATGAGCGGACAGAGACTTCTATATCACGGCAGACTGGTGATTCCCAGAGACTCCGCCAATATTCCGATGATTTTTCAGGAGTTCCACGGCAGTGCCATCGGAGGGCATTCAGGTATACAGCAGACCTACAGGAGGATGGCGAGAGAGCTATACTGGCCAGGAATGAAGAAAGACATTGCCCAGAGGATAGCGGAGTGTGACGTGTGTCAGCGTCACGCCGTCACAAGTATATGGCAATAGCACCAGCGGGACTTTTACAACCGTTAGCTTTGCCGGAGAGGGTCTGGGAGGAGAGCAGCATGGATTTTATCGAGGGGCTGCCGTGATCAGAGGGCTACAATTCTATATTGGTGATGGTTGATCGGCTTAGTAGGTATGTCCATTTCATACCTCTCAGGCATCCTTACACCACAGTTACGGTGGCAGCAGCTTTTATGAGGAAGGTGGTTCGCTTGCACGGTTTTCCCGCCTCTATAGTGTCAGACCGTGATAAGGTTTTCATTAGCAGTTTCTGGCAGGAGCTATTCAATGTGCAGGGGACCAAGCTGCGAAGGAGCACTGTCTATCACCCACAGACGGATGGGCAAACAGAAGTGGTGAATATGAGTGTGGAAACTTACTTGAGGTGCTTTGCGTCAGATGCACCGAAGCAGTGGGCCAGATAGTTAGCATGGGCGGAATATTGGTACAACACCTCCTACCATTCGGCAGCACAGAGCACTCCGTTTCGGATCTTATATGGCCGGGACCCACCCCATTTGATACACTACAGCAGAGAGGCCACACCCGTGTCACAGGTAGAGGAACATTTGGGTGAGCGGGACAAATATCTGGAGGAGCTAAAGAAACATCTGTTGCAATCCCAGCAGATTATGAAGACCAAGGCGGATGCACACCAGAGAGATAAGCAGTTTGCGGTGGGAGACCGGGTTTACCTGAAGCTCCGACCCTACAGACAGAAGACCTTGGCCCGTAGAAGCAATGAGAAGCTAGCAGCCCGTTACTATGGACCTTTCAAGGTGACAGCTAAGATCGAGAAGGTGGCCTATCGTCCACAGTTACCAGCCACTTCCACCATCCACCTAGTGTTTCACGTCTCGCAGTTGAGGAGGGCCATTGGGAATCACACGCTATCACCGACCTTGCCACCTACTTTGACCGATGACATGGAGGTGCTTCTTGAGCCTCAGGAGCTGACAGGGGTCCGGCAGGCTACAGATGGGACACATGAGGTGCTTATTCGATGGAGAGGCCTACCAGACTACGATGCTACGTGGGAGTCAGCCGCGGTGATACACGACCAATTTACAGAATTCCACCTTGTGGGCAAGGTGGCACTTTTGGGGGGGAGTAATGATACGGCGCGGCGGCTACAAGGGGAGGCGGGCCGCACGGCTCAAGAGGAGGGCCCGGTTCGGGTCTATCAACGGAGGATGCGATTTGGGTCCACCACGGACCCGGTCCCAAACCTGTAATTCCGCACCCGGAGTGGAGGGTTATTCCGTAATTGGACATTTACTAAACCCTCCCCTAATAAGGGGCCGGCCGGCCCTAACAAGGGGATTATTGAAGAAGTAAGAGGTATTTTATTTTCCCTAAGAACCCTAAATTAATTCTATTGTTAATTAGTTGTTCGTGATTTTAGATCTATTATTCTAGGATTTAATCTTAATTTCAGATCAGTTCTTCGTCTCTAAACCCTAGATTAGGAAGTCCAAAGCCATAAAAATCCCACCTTTTATCCCCACAAAAAGCCCTAAACGTATCAGCATACTTGGAGAAATATATATTATGGACATTGATTACTGACCTTGTAGCCTTGGCGTTAATTAGGGTCACTTGAAAAGAGAGGAATTACAGTATATATTTAGTGTCTAGTAGATCTTTAATGCAAAGATTGCAACTAATGTTTTGTCAAATTTTGCAATGGACTTGTCCTCTTCCAGGAAATGGTAAAGAAACTTAACAAGTCTCTACCCTCGGCTGAGAAAGCTGACAACATTCTACACACCACCACAGGACTATATATCACCAATGGTTCTTTGGACGATGGCAATGGTGACATAGAAATCACCAAGTGCGACTGGGATGACACTTGAGTGTTGATGACACTCTTGGATGGGTTCATATTTGTTTTCGGAACTGGATTCCAATTTTTTGTAGGCATCTGGGTATCTTCTGTTTGGTCATTGGTTCTTTATATGTTGCCTTGAGAGGTATGTTGGCATCATTTAAGTATTTATGTATATTGTACTCTTATAAGTTTTGCTGAAAGCGTGTTAATGAAAGGCATGTGGATTCCACCCTGTCTTCTCTCAAAAAAAAAAGGTCAGACTTCACAAACTTAAAAAAAGAACTTAACCCATCCGTTCATGGCATTCCCATAGAGGCAAGTCAATTAGACCCAATCAAACCTCCAAAACCAATTTTCTAAAAGTGACGTCAACCTCTGAATCATTCGTTATGCATATAGACATCAAACCTCTGCCATCTCACATGATATGGGTAGCTCTACTAATCCAAAGCTGTCAAATCTCCTAAGCCCCTTGCGCTCATAATTCATCAATGAAGACATGTGCGCGGCATTGCTGACAATCGGATGATAATTGATTTTTCTGCACCATTTATCACTTTCAAGTTTCGTTTTAAGCTTTGCATGACTGGTGAACTTCAAAGTCTAAAGCAGGACTCACGTCAAGTGGGTAGATAAATGCAACCATCTACATGACCTTTCTTCAAGAAAGTAAAATAAGGAAAACAGGGACCATAGGACCAAAATTGGAAGTAAATCAGCTTACCATTATCAAACTGAGAAATATAATTACAAAAACATAGAATGGATTCAAACAAAAGTAAATCAACTCATCCTAACAAGCTCAATGTGATGTTGTTCAAGATGATGATGACGACGACAATACCTCTATATCTCTTGATGTGAGGGATCGGTCAAAATTTTGAAGAAGCATTAGCGTTCCCGATTGATTAGCCTTTTGCAATCTGCCTTCCCATGGCTGAAAATTTGTGAAGACACAACAATTATGTATTGCTAATCTATACCAAAGTTAGCTAAAATTTTATTTTCTCGAGTTATATGTTAGTATTATGGGCATAAAGGATGGCCCCTCCAAAAAAAACTTAAAAGGAAGGCTACTTACAAGTGCCTTGAACCATTTGCTTCGATCCTGCCAATATGATAAAGGGATTCAGTAGATGAGTTAACTCTTCTTTGCATTACTCACAAGCGTTATGTATGTACAGGAGAACTTACCGCATCTGGTTTTCGAGTTGCTGCTACCTGATTCTCTACTTCTGTGGTATGTTTCCCTGAAGCATCATGACGTATAGGAGGCATCACCACATCTGGTTTTTCAGTTGCTGCTATCTGAATCTCTATTTCTGTGGTGTGTTTCCCTGAAGCATACTTAGGTATCAATTTATTGGGAGACTTCAGCTTTACTATCTGATGATCTGCTTCTGCAGTGTTATCCGCTGAAGCGGCAAGATGTGCTTTCTGTAGCAATTCATTGGGAGACTTCAGATTTTCCACACTCAGCTGCTTCTTTTCAAAGTCATCACCCAGTCTCATTTTCTTGACAGGCTTGTCAATTGATATCTCTGCTTGGGCTTTGTGCTTACGTGAGGGAACTCCTTCATCAGCATCATCGGCCACTGTGTTAGCCTCTCCAACACCATGGTCTTCCTTTCGGTTCAACAGAAACTTAACTAAGAATATTCGCACAGGTATAAAAATTAAGAATGTTAGACTACAAGTTGCAAGTGGCAAATTGAACTAAGTTGTAATATTCATACCTTCAATTCCAGCAATTTTGTCCGGTAATTTCTCACATAATGTAAGTTTTCCAACATCAAAAGTTCGAAAAAAGATATGTTGGGCCACATCCAATGCATTCTTGGAAGCTTGCAGATTCCTGGCATCATCCGACCTACAGATCACAGAGCATTTGGCCGATATAGCTTCCTGGGAAAAGAAAACAGAAGAGTAAAGCTCAGGCATGTTGCAGAAAAAAGAGACTTAGAGGGACCATAAGCCATCTAAGTATATGTGATAAGTACCTTGCATTATTATAATTACAATTTAAAAGGAGTCACCTCAAGACAAATTGCAAAAGGATAAATGGTACTTGAGAACTTTGATGGCATGCATTAGTGAAAAAATGCATGACGGAGTAAGCAAGACAAAAGTGTGGCAATTTGGAAGGAGATGTCCATTCACCGGCATTAGTTCAACATAATGTTCCATAAGTTCGAAACAGAGATTGGTTTTATCTAATTTACCATGCATATAGTTGGACGAAAACTCTTGCTGATAAAGCAGTTGAGCATGTCAACCTCGAGCCTGAAGACCTTTGCATCTCATGCCTCACTATTACTGGACTCTCAGTCCAGTAGCTCACCAATTAGAATATTTCACTTAGTCAAAGATGATTTCATTTGGAGTAGTTCCTCACAGTGTTCTAAATATCAGTGTTGAATATTGGTTGAATATTGGTTGCATATCGATTTAGAAAATATGAGATCCAACAACGAATATTAGAGATATAGCAAGGACATTGACTAAATATCGAAAACTAAACATCAGAGTGTCATATCATATCGGACGCCAAAAATAGATATCATATGCATGCCATACATGTATCTACATAGATATAAACTCACATAAAACTATGTGTAGTGTATACTTAGCTCAATATATTGCATAAATATGAATTTACCACCAATATGTTGAAAATTTACGATTTCTTCAAGTAATCACAAACCAATCAAGTATCATACATATTGATATTTTATTTTTCTTTCTAATTTGTTTCCTTTCTCTTTTGTTGTAAATAAATCTCGTAAAATTTATAAACGAGAGAGTAATCATGTTAGTTGCAACAGCAGCTGACACGTAAAAGGGCATATTTTTCTTAATCCTTTTGCATTTCATTTTCTATAAACAAAAAATTATGGAACCAAAATTACTATTATTAATAGTATTTTTAGTATTACTTGATTACACTGAATTGGGAAAAAATTCCTCAAAAACTTGGTGTCAACATCGTAGCATCGTAGACTTGATAGATGGGGAAGATAAGCTTCATTTTGCTGACAACCACCATCTTCATCTAATACAAATTACAATACCGGGAGAAGGAAGAATGGGCGGAGGAAGGATAGGCCATGAGTGTCGTGATATGAGATCGATATGAGGAAGAGGAGTGTTGAACCACCGCAGTTGAGATCGTAAAAGATAATGAGAAGAGGAAGAAAGAGATTCAATCAGCGATAGAGTTGAAATTTTTTTCAATGAAATTAATGTTATCTATTGGGTCAACACCTTCCCTCTTCCTTTTATTAGTGTTGTTAACTATCGAGTCGGATCAGATCCAATATTAATTGGATCTGACTTAAAAATTTAAAACTAAAATATTGAAATCGGTCGATATTTTAAACCAAAATATTAACTAAATTTGTGGCCCGATTTCAAAAGTATTGCCGATACAGTTGAAAATCGATAACCGAAATAAAAACACATCGTATAAGCATCTTACTTTTCCGATAGTGCGACCAATATTACGGATATCAAACAACTAATTGAAACACCGGTTAGAAGCCGGTTCCTTCTCAGAAGAAAACTGAATTTGTGCATTGCTTCAAGAGTAAGTGAGATCTGAATCCAATTTTAATTTGTTCAATTTTGGGTAACAGTGATTAGTTGGTTTGAAGCAAGTTTCATCTGTCAGTGTGTGCGAGTGTGTAAGACACATCAACACCCATGTCTTATTGACACACACATTATATGGATAATAAATTAAAAGAAAGCCAGCCATATGTCAAGAGATCAATATATCTTATCTAAAGTGATTTCCTATGTTGCAAATGGTAGAAAACTGTCTAAGATTCATATCCAATACTAGTTGGGTACTAATTAATACAAATCAAAGAGTAGACGGTAGTTTATGATTGAATGCATTTAATTAATTACAGTCAATGTCTGATATTCATGTTTAGTATTCTAATAATAAAAATACAAAAAATGTAATACACTAAATACTGATGAAAGTAACGGCATCATAAGCTTGACAAACAAAAAGAACAGTGTATACATGAAGTTTACCGGTGGATTAATGTTTGCAAGGCCAGCGCCTTCCCCAGATGCTAAGAAAATCTCCTTCTCTGTTGGTTTATAGTCTCCCAAATAATTAAGAATGTCACCCGGTTCAAAGAACCATAAGATCTTAACCTTTTTCTTCCCATCACCTTGCCCCCACATCTTAATTATTTTTCCAATATATGGCTCGTCTTCATCCTTCTTGAAAATGTACACATTATCGTATAACATGTAGTGCACTCCGTCAAAAGTGAAGGATTCGTAAAACTGAACATCCTTCTTTGCACCGCCAACCCCTCGCTTTATACCCCACTGAAATTCAACAGCAGCATTGTTCGGTTCATCCATATGTGGACTTTGCTTGAACACCTTCAGATCAAGCAAAATCACAAACCATGTATGTTTGCAAGCCTAACTTGAAAGATAAAAAAATAATGGCAGCAATAAATGCTATTATAAACTATAAAAACTACTGGAAGACAATGGTGTTTAAATTGACCAGATAATTGAAGCGGTTCTATATGATTTCAACATCATTTGTAAAGAAGTACTGCTAATACGTTAACAAAACTGTAAAAATATGGCTTTGCCTTGCTTTGGTTGTTTTGTGTTAAGTTTGGGCCTTCACAAATATGTATGAATAACAAAGAAAAAATCTAGACTTACCTCTAAAATTTAAAACCCCATTCCATCTAGATAACCTCTGACGTAGAGTTAAATCGCACTTAAGTTGAAATAACCATAAGAAAGAGATGAAAGAAACTTTAAGATAAGAAAATGCGGCCCGGGGGGGGGGGGGGGGGGGGGGGGGGGGGGGGGGGGGGGGGGGGGCAAGAACAAGAACAAGAACAAGAATAGGCGGCGGCGGCGGCGGCAGCAAGAAAGAAGAATGTGAAAAGATGGGATGAATCGTGAGAATACGAGAATGAGAAATGCGGAAGATGAGAAAGTAGGGCACGAAGTAAAAAGCGGTAGAAATTTCCAACAAAAACAAAATTGTACCTCGCCGGAGAAACAAGCGCACTCCCTCCTCCTCGTTGCTGGTACTCGGTGGCCTCTCGTCGGCGGAGCGGGGAAGCGAATAAATCGAGGTTCGGTCGGCTTGGGTTTCGATAGTGTGAGAGAGCGAAATAGAGCAGCATATAAAAATGGGGGAGGTAGGGGGAAGAGCAAGGGCTGAAGTGTGAAACTGATTGAATCCAAAAAAAAAAAGTGTGAAATTTGGACACGTCTGATTCGTGGCCATTATTGAACCCGAAAAACTGCCGGTTGGTTGGCTCGGGACGGTCACCGGGCCGGGCCAGCCCGGGACGGTTGGCATTGATAGGGCCGCTGACCGGCCCGGGCCCGTCAATTGGGACGGGCATTTAGCCCACCTGTCTGTCAGGCCGGGCTGGCCCGGCGATAGGTCGTGGGCTGGCTTGCAACCCACCTCGAGTCAGGTGGGGCCGGCCCGGCCCGCGCGCACCAGCAGGACAGCAACATGTTGTATTTTGGGGACAAAAATGGTCAAATACCACCGAACGGCTATAAATGGTCTAATGGGAGTATTTTGGTCATTTTAGACCAAAAAGGCCAAAAAACCTCCCAACAATCATAAACCGGTCATATTGGATGGTTATTTTGGTCTATTTGGCCTAAATAATTCATATAAATATCCCACCAATTTCTCTCAATTTCTTCACACCTCTAAACATCTTTACTCTCAAGTTATTCTCAAATCTGAAGCTCTTGCTCTCAACTTACTGCGCTCTCAAGATCAGACTGCTACCCCCCGCATCTCAACTTTCAAGCTCCATCTGCTACCTCACTGAGTCTCGGATCATTTGCTACCTCACTACGGCTCAAGCTGACTTTGCTCTAGTCTGCAATCAGGTTTCTTTTATTGTTGACTTAGCATAATGACCGGATCAAACCCACTTGAATCTATTAACCTTAATTTTAATAACACGGAGGAATTTTCAAAATATGCTGAACAACCCTATTTATACACCGGACTTTCCGGAAATGTCACAAAATGAGACACGAGAATGGAACGATAGTAATCACCCTAGCCCCATAGTGGGTACACAGGGTTTTCTGTTACTGCACAAACCTCTACTCCTGCACAAACTGCTACTACTGCTGGTCCCACTTCTACACAAGCACCCCAAACCAGAAAAAAGAAATCTAAAGATTGGAAAAACTATACTCTTGAAACAATCCCTGTGAAAGAATGAATTAGGGTGGTTTGCAAAATCTGTAGAGCAGATTTAGTTGGCACAGCGAACTATGGCACAACACACCTGAAGAGACGCTTGGATTCTCAAAAAAATGAGGCTAGACAGACCACTTTAAACTTATCAGCTTCTTCTAGCTCTCTATCTAATTTCTCATATTTTTCTGATACAATGCGAAAGGAGATGGCTATATTAATTCTATGCCAAGAATTACTCTTTAGTTATAGGAGAAAGCCCCGCATTAGAAACGGTTTAACCAATTAGCACTGAAGCATGCCTATACAAACTTTTCTGGACTTAAAATCTAGAATAGCTTTAACATCCGACATGTTGACAACAAAATGGAGGTTTTCCTACTTATGTGTTACGTCACATTACGTAGACCACGATTACACTATTAACAAGATGATTATCGGATTTAAAATGTTAGAACATGCTCATACCGGTGATGTCATTTCTAATGTGATTATGTCTATTATTCGTGAGTATGATATTTCTGAAAAAATATTATCCTTTACATTTGATAATACATCTAACAATACAAGTGCAATATCATTTTTAAAACGACAACTGAATCTGATCTTGATGATATTTTATTTCTTCACTGATGTGCTTGTCACATCTTGAATTTGGTAGTGCAAGATGGGCTTAAATTTGCTTCTGCTTTGTTATAAAAATGTAGGAACCCTATATTATACATATAGTCTTCTGCCAATAAAAGAAATTTGTACAAAGAAGTATATAAAACTAGCCAACTTCCTTGCCGAAAGTTTAATATAGTGTTTCACATAGGTGGAATTCAACGTATCTAATGATGCATTGCATAATTAAAAACAAGATTCAGCTTAGTGATTTTGTTAGTACTCACATTCCATATGACACAGATTACAGTATTAGTGAGTTTAAGTGGAAAACTATTGAGCAGCTTTGTAATTTTTTTTGAGGTTTTTTTTGTTGCTACAAACAAACTCTCAGGTGTGTATTACTCAACATCCATTTTAGGCCTTGATCAATTAGTTATCATTTCAGACACTTTATCGAAGTATAGAGACACTACAGAAACTAACATTGTTCTTCTTCATATGATAGAAGAAATGGATAGTAAACTAGCGAAATATTGGAATCCTATTCATATGCTTTACTCCATATTTAAGGTTTTTGACCCACGGTTTAAAGAGGAAGTAGTAGTTGGGTAATTAGAAACCTTTTTTTGAAAACATGAGATCTGATGTTAATGTGAATTTTAAAACTAGCTTAAGAGTCCTTTTTGCGACATATGAGGCTAGATATGGTAGTTTTTCACGCACTTCTATTCCTGTTAGTGCTCATACTACAAATAAACTCTGACAGATTTTGGGAAAGAAAAACAAAAAATCGTATCTACAGATAGTTCATTTATTGACTTAACCAAGTATTTAGAAATTACTTTTCCTTTTAATGAGTCAGAATTGGATGATGAGAATTTGATACTTTGGCCTGGTGGAAAATGTATGAGCATATCTTTCCAATTCTTGCCATTATGGCTCGTGATTTGTTATCAGTCCATATTTCTATTGTTGCTTCGAAGTCTTCTTTTAGTACAAGTGGTCGGGTTCTGAGTGACAAGAGGTCAATGCTGAAGGACGATATAGTTGAAGCGACAGTAAGTGCAAATGATTGGTTTCATGCTGAAAACCGCTCGCAAGATAAACAGGACCTTTCGGAAGACTCGGATGAAGACGCTGCAGAAGCTGAATGATTTTCTTTTTTCTTGCGTTGGTATTTTCTTACTTGTATTAGCATTTAGAAGTCCTTTGTTTTAGCCATTGTATGAGGGGTAAGGCTGGCCAATGTAAGCTCACCCAAAAAAAATTAATTAATGAAATTTAAATGTTCACCACGGGACCATCGTGAATTTCGAGATTAAATATCTTTTTTTCTCAATAATATAGATTTAATTAGACATAAAATAAGTTAACTATTCATCATTTTTAAAAATTGTACACTTCAATTTTTTTCCAAACTATTATATATAATTTGTTATGAAGGTGACGGCTATTGAACATGTGGCTATATATTTATAGTAAAAAGGTTACATAATGGGTGGATACCCTAAACACAAGTGGGCTTACAAAAGCATATTCATAACACTTCCCCTTATCCATCCATTATTGTATGCTTGGTATATGAATGTTTCGGGATTCATAGAGCTTATCTGATCACGAGGATATGGGTACTTCTGGATCCTAAGTTAAGAGGTCTTGTCTCGTTAAAACCTTTGGCTATGGAAAACCTAGTGAGAAAAACCAATAGCTAAGAAAAAAGAGTACAAGTCTCCTTAACTTTTCATGATCAGTGGATATCACCAGGGGTGGATACTTCTGGATCCAGAGTTGATGTGGTTGCCTCGTTAAAACCTTTGGCTATGGAAAACCAGTGGAAAAAACCAGTAGCTAAGGGAAAAAGAGTACAACACAACATTAACTCCATCTGTTGTGTACAAGCTTCAGACTTGTAAGTCTCTCAACTGTCTCATCCCAATCCCTATTACAAGTTTTCTAAAGGTACATCAAGGTAGTATTTTAGTGAACAGATCTGCCAGGTTTGTGCAAGACTGGATTTGCTAAATGTCGATCTGTTTATCTTATTATTATTCGTGCGTCTAGAAAATCTTAGGGTAGATGTGCTTCGTCCTGTCGCCCTTGATGTAGCCACCTCGTAGTTGAGCTATGTAGGCTGCATTGTCTTCGAACATGGTGGTTGGTTTAAGGTCGCCCGTCTTCAGCCCGACCGTCACTAGGATGTGGTGAATGACGGAACGTAGCCAAAAGCATTCTCTGCTAGCTTTATGGATCACAATGAGTTCAAAGTGGTTGGATGAGGTTGCTGTCGAGGTCTGCTTCACAAATCTCCATGAAATGGTTGTCCCATTGTAGTTGAATACGAAACCAGTCTGGGATTTTGCGGTGTGTGGATCTAATCTATATCCTGCATCTGCAAAACCAATTAAGTTGAAGGATACTCATTTCTTAAAGTATAGTCCCAGATCGATTGACCCTTGGAGGTAGCGCAGAAGGTGGTTCACTCCGTTCCAGTGGCACTTTGTGGGCATTAAACTGTATCTGGCTAGTAGGTTTACTACGAACGCTATATGGGACACATGCAGTTTGCCAGATAGAGGAGTGCTCCAATGGCACTTAGGTAAGGTACTTCAGGACCAAGTGTTGCATCCACCTCTCCCAGCGGACGAAAGGGTCTTTATGAACATCCAATGATCTAACGACCATCGGTGTACTCAGCGAGTGATATTTGTCCATTTGGAAAATTTTTAGCAATTTCCTTGTGTAAGTGGATTGATGTAATAGGATTCCTCCGCCGAGGTGTTCTATTTGTAAGCCAAGGCAGTATCTGGTTTAGCCAAGGTCTTTCATCTCAAAAGTCTTTGTGAGGCTTTTGGATATCTCGGATATCTCTTCGAGAGATCCTATGAGATTTAAATCGTTTACATAGACGGCAATGATTACAAATCATGTTCCATTTGCTCTTATGAAGATGCAAGAGCAGACTTCATTATTGGTGAATCCTTGTTGCACAAGAAATTCACTGAGCTTGTTATACCACATTCTTCCTTATTGTTTTAGACCATACAGTGACCTTTGCAGTTTGACAGAATAAACGTACCGAGGTCTATTTGTCATTTTTTTGGTAATTTATAACCATCCAGAAGTTTCTATAGATATCTTTATTTATATTACCATATAGGTATGCAGTCACAACGTCCATGAGCTGCATACTTAGGCCTTCCGTAGCTGTTAAGCTAATTATGAATCGGAAAGTGATCGCATCCACGACCGGAGAATATGTATCATCATAATCTATTCCTGGTCGTTGGAAAAAGCCTTGTGCAACAAGATGCGCTTTGTAGTGTACGATCTGATTATTTTCGTTTTTATTTCTTACGAATATCCATTTATATCCCACAGGGTTTACACCTTTTGGTGTTGGGACAACAGATCCAAATACTTTGTGTTTCAATAGTGAGTCCAGTTCTACTCATATTGCCTCGTTACATTTTGGCCAATCCTCTCTACGTTTACATTCTGCTAGAGAGCGTGGATTGATATCATCGTCATATTCAGTGAAGTGATTAGCAATAACGAACGCGAAGTCGTCATCGATGACAGTGCTTTTTCTGTCCGGTACCTCCCCAGTACGTACATAATTTAATGATATTTCTCATATATTTTCCTCTTCTAGGGAATTGAGTAGGTGAGAGAGATTTGGGCTGAGCTCAACATCCTGTGGTGGTATCGTTACTGTAACGCCCCGCTCCCTGGAATTCCCGATAAATACGAATCCGTATCAGGTATTCCCAAAGAGGCGGGTGTTACGGAAGGAAAATACAAAAAACAACACAAACACAAGCAGGTCCACTGCGCACTGCTGGGATAGTACCTGTAGCATTCCAGACAACAGATAGAGAAACACAAAAGAGACAACAGCTCAAACACTAATATAATTTCAACACTGATACATATAAATATACAACTATCTAATTACAACATCACTCATACAAATCTCATATATACCACATAATACCCACAACTCGCCAGAGTACAACAACACCCACCCAAAACTCACGTACTCACACAACAACTCTCAAACTCCAACCAACTGGGCTATAAGCATTCAACTCCAAGGATCTCCAATAAAAGGCTACCTGAAAAATAACAACGGGGACACAGCACAGCGTGACCCAGTAGGAAATCCAAACCCAACTCACATGGTGCAATAAAATGGCGTGCTCTCATGCAATGAACTGGAACTAACTCATGGCATATCTTGAAAGGAATTTGGGCAGAACCAACTTCCTCGTCACATATACAAAAAAACGTGAATGACAAACATAATAGAATCACGTACCTGCGGCAAAGGGAAAGCCTGCAAAACAGAGTGAGTACTACGATGAAGTAAACAACAACTCTTCACCCATTTCCCATAAATTATCTGAGTGAAACATAACCCATACTCGATGTAAAATGAACCAATCACTATGCAACATGAACCTTAAGAGGTTAGCATGCAATTGGGTGGAAGTCTAACCTACAACATGAATTCTTATGGGATCACATACTAGTAACATTTAGTATGATTTAAAGGAAAGACTAAGGAGTTAAATGTTGGCATGCAACATGGTTCATTATCAAGATGGAACATTAGCAATTTATCATTTCAACTTGCAATCCTTAAGCCTCTAGTACTTTCTAACAACCTTAAAGCATCCACTAGCAAATTTGGCAAGCTTTAGAAGTTAACATGTAACTTTAGTGACTTAGCAAGCTAAATGAGAGTTTTACCCTATGGCACAATGTTTACCATAAGTGACTCCTATCAAACTAATGACGCACTCATATTTGCATATGAACTTGAATTAAGATGCTAACTAAAGTTAGCAAACCATAAATGACATCTTGTAATATGGCCACTAAACTAACATTGCATAGAATTTTAAGGGGGTTAGTAAGTGGCATTACGTGTAGTGTTCTCAACTTAAGTTCCTAGGCTTAGGATGTTATGGAAAATCTTACCAAATGCTCACAAAAATTTCGGCAGAGTTTCTCTTGTATTTTTCGCAAGTATTCCAATGACAACATAAATAATATTAAAGGAAAAACTTGCTATAGCCCAAATATATAGCCTTTCTCAAAGAATCATAGGAGAAGTAATAAACAATATCAAAACTTGGAATCTAACAAAACTAAGCAAGTCCCATTACTCAATTTAATCTAATTAACAACTTTTACAAAAGGTGGATGCACAAAAACATAAAGTTCAACATATAACCTCATATTGGAAGTGTGGTGAGAAACCTACAACGATTACAAAGTAATGCATCCATGGCAACCATTCCAAGGAAGAACAAGCTTTAGTTCGGCTACTTGCTAAATTTCACAACTCCCACGATATGTAACACTTACAAAGCCAAAGATACCCTTGTGTTTGCATATGGGCTTATTAAACAACAAAACACTAACAATAACAACAAGAATATTAATATTTGCTAACAACTAACAAACCACCGTTCCAATATACCATCATTCAAGCACCGAATGCTTCCATGGCAACATGCATTCTCAAAGATTAACCATCACACAAATACAACCACAAATCACCCAAAAATGCTAATGATGCCATGATGCATATGATGCACAAGTAATGCGATGCAATGCAATGCAAGGGGATCCCATGAATGAGCCGGCGTGCACGTGCAAGAGCTTCTACTCCGTCATCAACGCGGAGCCAACTAATGGATCAAGAGGTGGCCAACGGCATATTCACCCGCCTCCTACCGCGGCACTTTGTCCATGCCCGTGCACTCTACCTCGTGTCCTAACGTGACCATGTCACCCATTCCATATTCCGCAAGTTTCCAACATCACCTTTCCAATTTCCCAATTCATTTCATTTTCACATGTTCTCATTTCATACAATTAGATCGAATAAATAATTTCCCTAAGAGTGGGCAATTATAGCTTCCAACAAAGCTAATGAAAGCAAAATGAGAACAATTTCACTTGTTATTGGAACATGACATTAAAGGGCATCATAATCCATATCATAGTCTCTCACTTTATTACAACATACTTCACATTTTTCTTATAAGGAATATGTGGGCAATCTTATTTAATCTATAAGACAAGATGAGAGCTATTCCATGTAAACAAGGTAACAAAGGAGAATAATTTCATTTAATCAATCTAACACAATGAGAATTATTACATTTAATCAATGAACCCAAAATGAGAACAATTGCATAAACGAGAGCAATTTCATGCAAGGTAACTTGAATGTAAAACTTCCAACATTTCACACCAACATCCAATACCACAACATTTCATACAAACTTCCAACTTCCAACATTTCCTAATAAATTGCCAACATCCTAACATTTCCACATTGAGAGCAAGGCCAAAACGAGAGCAATCCAACGTAATTTATGAAAAGTGAACTTAAAGAACAATTCAACTTAATTCAACTAAAACGTAGCATGTTGTCTATTAAGAGTCCCACTTATGGCTTAAATGTGCCATGATGCTTAATATAGGTACTAGCTTTAGGTTAACTCTTAAATTCAAATTTACATCTTGTTTGCTAATTTAAACCATAACCATTCCAACATCCCCAAATCAACATTTATTTCACAATCAAGGGTGCAATTACGTATAATGAGAGAAATTTCATAAATAAAAGTAATTTCACAAAATACGAGCAATTATAACTCCAACATGCTAAATGAATGTTATTCCACATACTTAACGGCACAAATCATTCAAGGGCATCAACAATATGAACTTAACAAATTGTGGCATCGTATAATTCATTGCACCATAAACATAGCAACTATTCATAGCCAATTTTACATAAGCATTTCATTAACAAATATCTTATATGCTCCATACCAAGAAATTGAGTATTAAGGCTTCCAACAAGCCAAATGAGGGCAATTTCTCAAATTAACGTAACCAAGCTTTCATTGCATCATGGATCAAAACCATGGCACCATATTGCACAACTCAATTCATGGTGACATGATTCACATCTTTCATACCAATACATTTAACCAAATAAGCTTCCAATATCCAAAAGAGGTCAATTTCACAATTTCACAAAACTTGTAAGTAACAAGACTTTCAATTTCATCATGAATCAAGCCATGGCATCAAATAACTCCATAAATTAAATTGGAACAAGCAAGAGAGCACCTTGTCAAGGGGTTCCATGAAAAACCCTAAAAATGCCAACTTGTTCTTAATATGAAAGGAAATTAAACATATGAGTTAGGGTTAGACTCCTACCTCTTGTAGAGACTCAAATCATCTTCCAATTAGATGAAATCCCCCATTGATTCCCAGCTCAAGCCCTAATTTCGAAATTTCCTCCATGAATCCATCAAAATGCAAACTTGGAACTCAAGATGAAAATGGAAATAACTTATAAGTAGGGAGTGGAACTCTACCTCCATGGAGACTCAATTCCATCCACCAATTTCCAGAAATTCCCCATGACTCCATCTCCAAGCTTCAAGCCCTAATCCATCATCTTCCTCCAACTCTCCTCCTCTCTACAATGGATTCCCCCTCTCTTCTTTCTTCCTCCTCCTTCCTCCCTCCTCTTTCTATTCTTTCTTATCTTTCTCCTTCTTTCTTTAAAATCTTTTTTTTAATTAAGGACTGATGCATTTCGACCAAATTGGCCAGGGAGAATCGGCAGCACATGACAAAACAAAAAGGGAGGTCGGCAGGATTTGTTTCAGGGGAAGAAGGGAAAATAAAGAACTAAAAGAAGTAAGGAAAGTTTAAAGAAGCTAGTAGAAGAAGGAGATAAGAATGAAATAATAATGGGAACCCCTTAATAAATGTTTTGCTTAATTTCTCAACATGAATGGGTATCAACGTCAGGCCCCAAATTATTAATGTCTTGCCCCAACTTGCATGTTGGGTTAATTTGTTTTGCTGGGCACAAATGTTTAGCACCATATCCACAATTATGAGCCATGGCACAGATAAATATCCCATTAATAATACCATGGCAACATTCTGGATACCAGCCTGGATATCAAATACCATGGCAACATAAACCAATTTCGGGCAAACATGTTGAGTTAATGTTTTGCTTTAAATTACGGATGTAACACTTTCGGATAACCCCTTAATTACAAGTTGCCATCCTCTCTTAAAGACCTCTCTTCTCGCCTACTCATCCTCTACTAATAATCCAATCCCAACATTAAAGCCCAAAACAAACTTAGTTATTATTAGACCAATAATAATACAAATAACAACATCACCAATAATACCAACCAAACATCAATAATAATAATAACGTCATTCATTAATAACTATCTCAGCATCACCAATTGTCATGAACATATCGTTTTACTATACACACTCACCAACGAAAATCGCTAAGCACGCTAAAAACACTAATAGCAAGCTAACAAAAATTTAAATTTACTATTCAACCCCACGTATTCACTTATACCCAAAGCATATCATAGTCGCCCGATAGCCATACATGTAGAAAATTCCTATACACACAACGAAATTACTATACGCACACGCGCAAATAGTATTTTTCACATACGGGCATCACAGTTATATTTTCCCCAGGAGTTTTCCTCTTTCGAGGAAACTTATCCTTGGAGCATGGGTGTCGTCCTCTCTTTATTTGAGGTATGGCCGCTTCTGCTGCAGGTGGATTGCATCCATCTTTGGGTATGTCAATCCTAGATGGCGTGTTTGTAGCAGTGACGTGTGATCTGACAATCTTCTGGTTGTCAGTGAATTTGTCTAGTAGTATGTGAACTTCGTTTTGTATTTGGAGGATTTCAGGATATCGTCTTCACATTGGTTTGTACGCGGATCAAAGTGGGATAAAGTTTTGGTATCCCATGAAATGGTTTTTGAAGCTTCAGGCTTCTTTGTAAGGATCGCCTTACCCTTGCAATACTAACAACACACACTAGAGGGGGGGTGAATAGTGTAATGGCAATAAAATTGACCAATTAAAATTTTAACTTGCAAATGCGGAATTATAAATGCAAGAGGAATTAAAAGGCACAATCAATTCAAACGCAAACACAAAGTTTTACCCTGGTTCCCCAAACTTGGGTACATCCAGCCACACCAATATTCACTATATTCCCACACAGAGAAGTGAATACCAATCTCACAAGGAGAGTGTAACAGCCGCTTTCCTACCATTTATATTTTCTGCGCATACGACTCTTTTCGTGTGCGTATTTTATTTGGCCTCTTCTTGGATCCGGACTATACGATGTAATATGTCGTTGTGACTGTATGGAAGAATAGTTATTTGTGGGATTTTTAGTGAACGTCATTTCACGGGTCGTTTTCCCACTAATCGAGTTTGATTGCAGGATCGACGTAGCTTTAGACGTAGTCGCCGGATCTTTTATTTTTCTGTTTGTTTTCTGTGGACCAAACGTGTGATTGACCACCGTATCCCCAAGCCTCTCTTCGTCATGGTCGTCCCGATATTTTTTTCGTAATTTTCTGACACTCCTAGCCCACCCAAATCGCTAATCAAAACCCAAGCCCAATTAGCCTTAACCCAAATTCAAATTTCAAACTCTAATCAAATCATTAAGAAATCTCATACGTATCACATGAGATTTCTGTTGCTACCCTCACCCAAATTTCCCCCACTTCGTACCCCCCTCACTCACTCTCTCTCCTAGTCACCATCTCATTTAAACCCGCTTTAAAAGGCATTTAGCAAAACTCATCTCTTCAAATGCAAATCTGGCCAAAACCCTAACTCCTCACGTTTGAACCCATAGCCGCCCTTTCCTCTTCTCCTCCGGCCACCCAAGGTCGCCCCCATCCACCCATTGCCGTCGTCCATCTCTCCCCCTCCATCCCCTCTCCTCTCTCCTCTTCTTTCTCTCTCTAAAGCCACCATAAAAAGCCCAGGCCGGATTTTCTGGCTGCTGTGCGCGCCTCGCCATAAAACGACCGCCGTCGCCGCTCCGGCCACCCCCTCCGGCCGCTGCCGCCTCAGCTGAACTTCCCTTTGACCCCCCGATCATCTCCAACTCCTCTTACCCTCTTCCCTCATCTCTATCTCCCTCAAAATGCTTTCAAACACAACCCAAACGACAATTTTGACAGCCTGCGCCATCGCCGGAAAAACGCCACGCCTGACCACCTCCGGCCACCTACGACAACCACCCTACTGCCGTTGGACTCCTATCGAAACCCCCTACCAACTGCAACTTCCCTCATGCTCATAGCCCACCTGTAGCTCCCGGAATCCTTGTCAGAATACGCCGTATCGGCTGTTTTTCACAGATCTGGAAGCTGAATTTCGCCGCCGGCTCACAGCCACCTCCGACCACCCCCGGCAACAACTCCACTGTCGTTGGCTTCATCTTGAAGTCCTTAACCTTCTGCAACTTTCTGTTTTTGCTGTTTGTTGCTGGAATTCCTCTGAGACGTGCGATAACGGACGTTGCGTGAATGTGTCCTCTCCGGCTTCTCACGGCCATCTACCGTCGTACGCTCGCGTCGTCGGCCACCCACCGGGCCGAGCATCTTCCACTGGTCCTACTTCATCTACTAACAGCCCCCTTGAACTTTCAGAGTTCACGTGCATTGCCACACGCACGTGTTTTTAACCGACGTCGCCGTTATCGTAAAGATCCGTTGCGCTACTCGCAACGGGAGGAGGATCGCTGTTAGCTCGCTAATTTTGTGGCATCACCCCACTGTCCAGAGGTACCTTGCTATGCTACCTGTGGCCGAGGAGTTCCAGACGACACCGAAGTTTCGCCGTCCAGACCCGACTTCCGCTAGTTGGACGACGTCACGAAGTTGGTTTCCCTAACGAGTAGTAAAACCCACACCGTAGTTCATCAAAACCTAATCTAAAATTGATCAATGTGAACTAAAGTTAAGTTCAACATCTGTAAAACGTTGCCCACCATAGGAAAGATCGACGAACGGACAAATTTTCTGTGCACATAGGGTAGACGTCGATCTAGACTGAACAAACACCAAAAACGTGACTTTTGACTAATAGGTTAGTCCCGCCAAATTTAGAAACAAACCATAATAGGTTTGACCAAAAAGCGCGATCTGACATCGCCGTGATCCTGTTTCAGACGGACCATCGCCGACGCGACGTTTCGACGGGACGCTCCGGACAGACGACGCACTCGCCACCACAGGCAAGTGTACTCACTTGTACTTTCGGCCGTGTTTAGGCCATGAACTCTTAGAACTGTTAAAACGTAAACGAAGAGAACCTGACGTGAAATGATAGCGTCCAGGACCCCCCTTGACAGCTTAGACTTGACGACGAAGTCTAAGCATAACAACAACAACAACTGACACCTTAGGGTTATTTTGTGTGTGCGTGCGTGTGGACACCCTAGATTGAACCTTCCCTCAACTCTGTCATGTCATGTCACGAAAGCTTACGGGCATTTCAGGTGCCCTCCATATGAAGGTGATCTCTGGTTGTCTTGTCTTGAGCACTTTGGGTGGAAGAAGATTGAGCGTTCCCTCGGCTTGGCGGGTTTGGCCACCCACAAACCGAAAGGCGTGAATCTCTCTTGTCACCCTTAGTCTTGTCTTGTCCCGTGCACTAGGTTGAGCGTTCCCTCGGTTGAGAAGGTGCTGGCCGCCTTCTAACCGAAAGGCGTGAACCTCAGTGACACACTTCTTGTCTTGTCTTGTCCCGTGCACTAGGTTGAGCATTCCCTCGGTACAGGCCGAAAGGCGTGAACCTCTGTGACACACTTCTTGTCTTTTCTTGTCCCGTGCACAAGGTTGAGCGTTCCCTCGGTTGAGAAGGTGCTGGCCGCCTTCTAACCGAAAGGCGTGAACCTTAGTGACACCCTTCTTGTCTTGTCTTGTCTTGTCCCGTTTAGGTTAGTCTCGTAGTCGGCAGCACAAGCTATGGCTACAGTGTGTCATGTTTACTTTCTGCACCGTTTTACTTTCTTTAACTGCCATGTTATAACCCCATCATGTTAATCAACCAGTAAATCGTTGTTTTATATTACAGTACACTTGCAGTATAGTCTAACCCTCTTTTTGTAGACTTTACCTTACATACAGTTCCTTTCTCTTGGGTGCTGTACGTCAGGTGTTGAGCCAGAGCACGTGGACGAGCCGTACATTCTTGAGTACGTGGAGCCAGAGGATGTCGACCCGGAGTACGTACCTGACGAGGACCAGTCTTAGAGGTCCCTCACCGTTGCAGTTCAGAGTTTTTCCTGATTTCTAGTTCGGGTGCGTAGCACCGTTTACTTTTCTGCCTAGGTTGGGTGCTTGCACCAGTAGTTTAATTTCTGCGTGTTGCCATGCTGGGCATTACTTCCTTTGTTAGACTCTTGTACTTCTGGATATCTTGATGGAATAAAATGAATGCATTTCCTTTCAGTACTTTCTGTTGTTACGAATTTTATAAATGCAAGAACCTGAAAATTTTATAACGGTACCCCTACAGACGCTTATTGGGTCCGAGCTTCACAGCTCCGGCCCAAGCGGGCCTTGTCACGCTTCACCTCCGTAGTTTTGGGAAGCAGTGCGTGACAGGTTTTAGTGGTGACACATGCAGGTCTTGTAATTATAAAAGTTTGTAGCAATAGTATTACTGCATTCATTTTTATTTATCCAGTTATCGTGTACGAGTCTAATTTGGATTTTCCTTGTCAATAGGATGGCAGGGAGACGCAATACCCGAGCCGGGAGCTCTGCTGATGGAGTTCCGGGAGACTAGGGCGGTGAATTCTGTCAGTTTCTGGGCCTCATGAGGGAGATGCTGGACATTCAGCATCAATTGGTTCAGCAGTCCCATCAGGCTGCCCGAGCCGTCCAGGCTCCCCCGCCGCCACCTGCCCCGAGAGCTGCTCCAGGAGTGAAACAGTTCAATGAACTTCAGCCGAAGACTTTTTTTGGGAAGGAAGGACCGTTAGGTGTTGATGAGTGGATTCAGGGCACAGAGGAGAAGCTGGTAGCTGCGAAGATCCCTGAGGATACTAGAGTTGAGATAGCGAAGATGCAATTGATCGAGAATGCTATGAACTGGTGGCGCATTGAGGAGAGACGCATGTAGAAGCCAGTGAAGTGGAAGACCTTCAGGTCGATGTTCAAGGAGAAGTATTTTCCCAAGGCTGCTAAGAGGGAGCTGTTGAGCATGTTCATGGATCTGAAACAGGGGGACATGACCGTCGATGAGTATGAGGCGGAGTTCGAGATGCTGAGTCGTTTTGCCCCTCATATGGTGAAGAAAGAGGAGAACCGAGCTGATCGGTTTCGTCAGGGACTGCGTCTGAAGATTCAGGCTTCTATGTCTTCGGCAGATTTTTCGACCATGGGAGCTGTGCTAAATGCCGCCAGGAATCATGAGATCGTGGCACGTCTACCTGATCCTTCTGATGATGGAGGAAAGCGACCGATGGAGCAGTATAGGCCTTCTGCTAGGTCTATAATGGGACCAGTTCAGTCAGTGCCTTTCAAGAGACCAGGAGCACCTGCTCAGAGCCAAACCAGAGAGCGCGATGTCTTTTCTGTGCCAAGCTGGGACATCGTCAGAACGATTGCAGTAAGAGGCTGGGTTTGTGTCTGGCATATGGAGCCGCCACACACGTCACTAGAGATTGCCCGAGGTATCGCCATGTGGAGGGCGGAGCATCAGCCCCACTGCAGAGTAGAGCGACTGCCCCTACCTAGAGAGGAGCTGTTGTCCGTGGAGCATATGTCATGACAGCAGAGGATGGCGTCATTGCAGGTAACTCCATAGTTTTAGTCTTTTATATAATAGTTTAGTTTAGTATATTTTTTTGGCTGCTTATGTATGTTTCAAAACTTTTTGTTTCCTTTCAAATCAAATCTTTAAAGTTTTGAAACTAGTCCACGAGATCACAATCCCACCTATCTTCTCTCATCCATCACCACAACTCCACGCATTTTCCCACATGTTATTTTTTTAAAATATGTCTTTGGCCTTAAAATTTCTTTCCTCTTCGTCCCTCTTTGAAGTGTTATTTTCATTGTTGTTATAGTATTAGAACATGTTATTATTGCTATAGGATTATGCTTGCTGGTAGGCTTAGAGTGAGGTGAGATATGTCGTAGCGATGATTAATTGATTTTGGAACACAAGGATATTAGATTAGATTTTGGATGAAAAGAATGAGGTGTCCAAGACTTATTTATAATACCGATGTGTGATGGACTCAATGGAGAATTCTGATCGGATGAAATTATATGCATGGAGATGATAACTTATCAGATCTGAAACTTAGACGAGTGGTAGATGGGAGTAGTTACGGAGTATAGTATGATTTAGAGTGGTCATGAGAATGAGTAGAACATTTAAAGCATCGAGACTTGATCATTAAGTTGACGTGAGAAGACATTGGAAGTAAGACAACATGTTGAGATGAATGGATAGTTAAGAAGACGGATTTTATAAGATTGTGAGATTAGATGATAGGGGTAAGGATAGCTGTGGTTTGATGGTTCATTGATTAAGGAGAATATATTCATGAGTCGATATGAGGAATGATACTTTGGGGACGAGATGATTGAATACTGGAAGGCGATGTCGTGGATCTATAATCAGGTGCTAGGGTGTGATTCTAGATGTAGCATTATCCAGTGGAGAGACGCGTTATGATGGATTATTGAGGAATGTCGTTTGAAGTTATAGGATTAGCGATCTTTATGTGTAGATATGAGAGTTTCGGGTATAAGATTAGATAGATAGTATTATTATTATTATAAGTGATTCCGAGGGCGAAATCATTTCTAAGGTGGGTAGAATGTAACGGTCGCTTTCCGACCGTTCGTATTTTCTGCGCATACGACTCTTTTCGTGTGCGTATTTTATTTGGCCTCTTCTTGGATCCGGATTATACGATGTGATATGTCATTGTGACTGTATCGAAGAATAGTTATTTGTGGGAATTTTAGTGAACGCCATTTCACGGGTCGTTTTCCCACAAATCGAGTTTGATTGCAGGATCGACGTAGCTTTAGACGTAGTCGCCGGATCTTTTATTTTTCTGTTTGTTTTCTGTGGACCAAACGCATGATTGACCACCGTATCCCCAAGCCTCTCTTCGTCATGGTCGTCCCGATATTTTTTTCGTAATTTTCTGACACTCCTAGCCCACCCAAATCGCTAATCAAAACCCAAGCCCAATTAGCCTTAACCCAAATTCAAATTTCAAACTCTAATCAAATCATTAGGAAATCTCATACGTATCACATGAGATTTCTGTTGCTACCCTCACCCAAATTTCCCCCACTTCGTACCCCCCTCACACACACTCTCTCTCCTAGTCACCATCTCATTTAAACCCTCTTTAAAAGGCATTTAGCAAAACTCATCTCCTCAAATGCAAATATGTCCAAAACCCTAACTCCTCACGTTTGAACCTATAACCGCCCTTTCCTCTTCTCCTCCGGCCACCCAAGGCCGCCCCCAGCCACCCATGGCCGTCGGCCATCTCTCCCCCTCCATCCCCTCTCATCTCTCCTCTCCTTTCTCTCTCTAAAACCACCATAAAAAGCCCAGGCCGGATTTTCTGGCTGCTGTGCGTGCCTCGCCAGAAAACGGCCGCCGCCGTCACTCCGGCCACCCCTCCCGGCCACCTCCACCTCCGTTGAACTTCCCTTTGACCCCCCGATCATCTCCAACTCCCCTTACCCTCTTCCCTCATCTCTATCTCCCTCAAAACGCTTTCAAACACAACCCAAACGACAGTTTTGACTGCCTGCGGCATCGCCGGAAAAATACCACGCCCGACCACCTCCGGCCACCTACGACGACCAACCTACTGCCGTTGGACTCTTATCGAAACCCCCTACCAACTGAAACTTTCCTCACGCTCATAGCCCACCTGTAGCTCCCGGAATCCTCGTCGGAACATGCCGTATAGGCTGTTTTTCACAGATCTGTAAGCTGAACTTCGCCGCCGGCTCACGGCCACCTCCGACCACCCCCGGTGACAACTCCACTGCCGTTGGCTTTGTCTTTAAGTCCTTAACCTTCTGCAACTTTCTGTTTTTGCTGTTCGTTGCTGAAATTCCTCTGAGATGCGCGAAAACGAACATTGCGCGAATCTATCCTCTCCGGCTTCTCACAGCCATCCACCGCCGCACACTCGCGTTGTCGGCCACCCACCGGGCCGAGCATCTTCCACTTCATCTACTGACAGCACCCTTGAACTTTCGGAGTTCACGTGCGTTGCCACACGCAAGCGTTTTTAGCCGACGTCGCCGTTATCGTGAAGATCCGTTGCGATACTCGCAACGGGAGGAGGATCGTTGTTAGCTCGCTGATTTCATTCCATCACCCCACTGTCCAGAGGTATCTTGCTGTGCTACCTGCGGCCGAGGAGTTCCAGACGACACCGACGTTTCACCGTTCAGACCCGACTTCCACTTGTTGGACGACGTCACGAGGTTGGTTTCCCTAACGAGTAGTAAAACCCACACCGTAGTTCATCAAAACCTAATCTAAAATTGATCAACGTGAACTAAAGTTAATTTCAACATCTGTAAAATGTTGCCCACCATAGGAAAGATCGACGAACGGACAAATTTTCTGTGCACATAGGGTAGACGTCGATCTAGACTGAACAAACACCAAAAACGTGACTTTTGACTGATAGGTTAGTCCCGCCAAATTTAGAAACAAACCATAATAGGTTTGACCAAAAAGCACGATCTGACATCACCGTGATCCTGTTTCAAACGGACCATCGCCGACGCGACGTTTCGACGGGACGCTTCGGACAGACGACGCACTCGCCACCGCAGGCAAGTGTACTCACTTGTACTTTCGGCCGTGTTTAGGCCATGAACTCTTAGAACTGTTAAAACGTAAACAAAGAGAACCTGACGTGAAATGATAGCGTCCAGGACCCCCCTTGACAGCTTAGACTTGACGACGAAGTCTAAGCACAACAACAACAACAACTGACACCTTAGGGTTATTCTGTGTGTGCGTGCGTGTGGACACCCTAGATTGAACCTTCCCTCAACTCTGTCATGTCATGTCACGGAAGCTTACGGGCGTTTCTGGTGCCCTCCATGCGAGGGTGATCTCTGGTTGTCTTGTCTTGAGCACTTTGGATGGAAGAAGATTGAGCGTTCCCTCGGCTTGGCGGGTTTGGCCACCCACAAACCGAAAGGCGTGAATCTCTCTTGTCACCCTCAGTCTTGTCTTATCCCATGCACTAGGTTGAGCGTTCCCTCGGTTGAGAAGGTGCTAGCCGCCTTCTAACCGAAAGGCGTGAACCTCAGTGACACACTTCTTGTCTTGTCTTGTCCCGTTGACTAGGTTGAGCATTCCCGCGGTAGCGTTCCCTCGGTACAGGCCGAAAGGCGTGAACCTCAGTGACACACTTCTTGTCTTTTCTTGTCCCGTGCACAAGGTTGAGCGTTCCCTCGGTTGAGAAAGTGCTGGCCGCCTTCTAACCGAAGGGCGTGAACCTTAGTGACACACTTCTTGTCTTGTCTTGTCTTGTCTTATCTTGTCCCGTTTAGGTTAGTCCCGTAGTCGGTAGCACAAGCTACGTCTACAGCGTGTCGTGTTTACTTTCTACACCGTTTTACTTTCTTTAACTGCCATGTTATAACCCCATCATGTTAATCAACAGTAAATCGTTGTTTTAAATTACAGTACACTTGCAGTAGAGTCTAACCCTCTTTTTGTAGACTTTACCTGACGTACAGTTCCTTTCTCTTGGGTGCTGTACGTCAGGTGTTGAGCCAGAGCACGTGGACGAGCCAGACATTCTTGAGTACATGGAGCCAGAGGATGTCGACCCGGAGTACGTACCTGACAAGGACCAGTCTTAGAGGTCCCTCACCGTTGCAGTTCAGAGTGTTTCCTGCTTTCTAGTTCGGGTGCGTAGCACCGTTTACTTTTCTGCCTAGGTTGGGTGCTTGCACCAGTAGTTTAATTTCTGCGTGTTGCCATGCTGGGCATTACTTCCTTTGTTAGACTCTTGTACTTCTGGATATCTTGATGGAATAAAATGAATGCATTTCCTTTCAGTACTTTCTGTTGTTACGAATTTTATAAATGCAAGAACCTGAAAATTTTATAACGGTACCCCTACAGACGCTTATTGGGTCCGAGCTTCACAGCTCCGGCCCAAGCGGGCCTTGTCACGCTTCGCCTCCGTAGTTTTGGGAAGCGGGGCGTGACAGAGATACCCCCACAAAGAGGATTTATGCCCTACACAAGGACCCCACGAATCCTACACGAGGATCAAGACTCCCACACAGAGAATCACTAACTCCCACTCAGAGAATTAGGGTTAGCCCTACACTATGACACTAAACTCCCACAAAGAGAGTTACTCCCACAAAGAGAGTTATTCCCACAAAGAGAATATCCTAAGTCCCACAAAGAGACAACCTCCCACAAAGAGAGAAAGTTCTAATTCACACAAAGAGAACTAAAGACACAAATTACACCAAGTAAAGTAAATACTCTTACATATGCCTTGAGATGCTTACTCATGAATGGATGCAAGTCATGGAAGAGGATCTCCAAGTGTTGAGATATGCTTGAGAGCACTTGGATGAATTCCCTTGAGCTGGACTTCAATGCATGAAGATGCATGAGAGCTCTTGAGAGGGAATTGATGGAGTTTGTGAGTTGCTTATAGATCTCTTGAGATATTCAATAGCATCAAGAAGAATAAGAGATGGCAACACACTCATATATATAGGAACCCTATATCAAACCCCAAAACCCAAGAAAACAGCCAAAGAATCAATTCTGCAATGGCTAGAAACTGGGCAAAAACGACAGGAACAGTCGGCTGATGATCAAAAGACAGTCGACTGATCAACGGCTAGAAAATATCCAACAGCTATAACCTGAGCCAGGACAGTCGACTGATGAAGTCGATACAGTCGACTGTAAACAGGACATGCGCCTGTTATTCCTTCAGCAGGCGACTACTGCAGGGGATGGAATAAAACAGAGAGCTGCACTCTTTCTCCAGTTAAGCAACACAAGCGACTGATGTCAATAATACAGTCGACTGTCTATTAGTCAGGCGACTGTAAAACCTTAATCAGTCGTCTGGAATGCACTTACGTTATACATGCGACTGATGACCAATCTACAGGCGACTGTAAATATACAGGTAACTGTAAACTGACCAGTAGTCGACTGTGCATAAAGCTCAAGTTTGAGTCAATTGAAATGTTGACTTGAGCTGTGCATATTAGGCGACTGTAGAAGGATCTACAGGCGACTGGAATTCACCCAGTCGACTGTGTTTCCTTCAGCAGGCGACTGATGGAAAGCCAGAGACTCCAAATGAGTCTTTGGACAGAGTGAACCTATTGGGTTGGATTCTATGATAATTCTAAGGCTCACTAAGATGGTTAGATGCATATGCATGAATGAGTAAACCATCTCACAATGCATTACATTAATCCTAGACTCAAAAGAGAGAGAAAGCAATAAAGTAAATTACATGGATTACAATGCTTTCATTAGAGTCTAAGTCTTTAATCTTGATGCCTTGATTGCTCTCCATCATCTCCAAGCTATGGTACTCCTTGAGTCCAAGGTTTGGCTCTTCTCCACTTGATGACCATCCTTGCACCAAGTGATTAGTCTCCAAGAAAGATATTCTTGAAATAAAACTGAGAGACTAAAACATGAGAGTCATTAGCAACAACATAATGTTGTGATCATCATCAAAATAAGATTGGTATGTAACACCAATACTCAACATTCTTAGTATTTAAGCCTAGTTTGGGAAAGGTATTTTCGTCAAATCACAGTCTTCTAGACGTGCCTTAAAAGCGTACCCCGTTAGGGGTTCCAAGTTTCTAATGATCGATGGTGAGTCGAACCCTATGTAGATACCTAGGCGATGATGAGGACACATCTTTGTCATCTGCGGTGGTGCGATGGGGATATAGACCGTGCATCCAAATGTCCTCAAGTGAGAGATATTTGGTGGAGATCCATATGCGAGTTGCATCAGATAATAAGTTTGACTACCAGATGGTCTTATTCTTATTAGTGATGCAGCATGCAAGATTGTGTGCCCCATTGTCACGCCCCGCTTCCCAAAAATATGGAGGCGAAGCGTGAGAAGGTCCGCTCAGACTTGAAGCTACAAAGCTGCAAGTCCGATAAGCGTCAATCAAATTTAAAACTGCAGGTCCTTGCAACGCGAGCGAAACAAGATAATAATAATGAAATGAGACAAAAGAATAATCTCAGAATATCCATAAATATAAATTCCAACATCGCAGAAAAGCCACCAGGCTAAAAGAAAAAGAGACTAAAGGCCCAAACATGGCCAACAAAGTACAAAGTACAAACGACGGTGCTACGCACCAATAACTAACAAAAGGCCTAAAACAAAATAAAGCTCAACAAAGACTCAAAGAATGGTCACCGGTGTCCACCAAAATCCTCCTGGGCAATCATGGACTCAGACTCAGCGTCAGCAAAACATCACGTACTCAGCAACGGTCTCTGGCTCAGGGTCTAACATGTGTCACCCAAAAGAGCAAGGGGCACATGTCAGCAAGTCTACAAGAGACTTGTGCAAGGAAACTGAAAGTAGGTAAAAGCAACCTAAAAGTTCTAGCATGATGCAATGACATGGCAGTTAAAGTAATGTGTGCAACAGGTAAAGTAAAGCGAAGTAAAGTACGAGCATGGCATGACATTCACAAGACAAGTACAAGACAAGAAAAGTAAGCACCTCGTGCACAGAGATTCCGTCTTTTGGCTAGAGGGCTGATCAGGCCACTCCTAAGCTCAAGTGAACGTTTATCCCTACCCCTCCACGTGTGTCGAGCCAGGGCCTTACCCCCGAACTTGGAATGCTCGCTTCTGGATCACTAGCCAGTAAGTGTTTTTAACAAGTATGGCCTAGGGGTGCACCTAGCCAGGGACACGGAAACACGGATTTGTACAAGTATTTTGTAGCGTGTGCTACGATGCAACAATCAATTTGGATGACATATAAGATGCAATGCATGGCAGTTAAAAGTACGTACAGTTAAGGAAAGTAAACGTGACAGTTTAGTATGCATGAACAACAAGTTTAAAGGGTTGGATCTAGCTTCGTTGTCAAGCTAGATCAATTAGGTGACGGATCTAGTTTCGTTGTCAAACTAGATCAAGTAGGCGTCTAGCCAGCTATCATTTCACTGACTAGTCTCTTTTACGCTGAAAACAAGGAAGTGGCCTAAAAACATGGCCCTACACAAGAGTTGGCAAGTTTCACTTGCCTGCAAGATCGATGTCTGAGCACACCGTCCAATGAGTCCAAAAATCACAATTATCCTACGTGCACAAGTCCACCGGCCTAAAGTCCATATTATTAATCTTGATTAGGGAATTTAAAACATTTAAAATACTTTGAAAATACTGATTTTAGTCTTGATTAGCATGCATTGGGTTTGGGGGTCCTAGGGGTGCAAAGCGTTACCTCAACACGACGTGAAAGCTACACCGGCGTCGGGTAGCGACACCGGGGGTTGGAATAATAGATCGCGCTCCAAGTCCAGATTCCAATATAGTTTCCTCGCTGGAAAGTTCAGAGCGTCAACCAGAGCGACGGTTCCAGATTCCAAAGCTAGCACGTGCGACGACGGCTACGACATGTCGCAACGTCGTGCACGGCGAATCGTCGGAGAGAAAGCACCTAGATGGGGCCCACCGTAGTCCTAGGGACCTTTGGGGGACCCACAATAACTCTGGAGAACTTGGGGGGCCCCCGGTGGCAAGCGGTGCGACGGGTGCGGGGTTGCGACGTATGGCCATCAGTCGTACAGCCTCGGTGCGGGGAGCTCCATCGGTCGCTGCGGGGGAACGGGCTTGTGCGACACTTGGGGTGTGCAGCAGTGCGGGGGAGCGCTTGGTTCTCTCGGTCGGAGCGGGGGAGGCCATCGGGCGGGCGGGTTGGATTCGGGGAGCGCAGCGCTGCAACGTTGCAATGTTGCAACGCGAGGCGATGCGGGTGTGGGCGCCGGTCGGGCACGGAGCGATGCGGGTGAACGGTGCGGGCGCTGAGCGGGGGCTTGGTGCGGAGCGGGGATGCGGAGAAGTGGGGCGGGTCTCTCGGTCTGACCGAGGGACCCTCTCGGTCGGTGCCGCCTTGGTGCGGGGTCGTGATGCAGCGGCTGCAGCGGGTACGGACAGAGCGGCTGAGCGGGCTTGGGCGTCGGTCAGGGCGGGAGATTTGGGCTGTTTCCGTCGGTCGGTGCGGGGGAGTTCGTCGCAACGTTGCGACGAATCGTCGCAACGTCCAATTTGAGTTTTGGAAGAGGCTAGGGCTAATTTCTTGCGAAAATAGGTCTTCCTAGGGGTTGTTTATATAGTGTAGATGGGTTGACTTGGTCTAGGGCTAAATCTAATAGGATTAGAAGTTTAAAATAATTTAAAATTTAAATCTAAACTTCTCCAACTTATCCAAGGATTTGACTTGGTCCAAATGAACTGGAAATTGGCTCAAAAATTCTTTAAAACGTTTAAAACTCAAATAAATTTTCTTTGGCCGAATTTAATATAAAAATTAATTATTAAAAATAATATAAAACTTGTTAAAAATATAAAAGTGGTCAGATAAACTCCAAAAATTATAAAATAAATATCGTGGTGATCGTGATGACGAATGTGAGGTAACTAAGAAGACGGATCTCCAATTCGACGTCAGACGACGAAACTAAAAATAGAAACGTCTCCCGTCAAAAGTGAAAATCGTCACGTCTCATCGAGTAAGTTTAAATTGTGGAAAAACGACTCGAGGTGTGTCGTTCCAAGATAGTGCCACTATTTAATACTCTCAGAGACGTTCACAACGGCATATCACACGAAAGTGTTCACAAACAAACAAAGTCTAAAACAAACACGTGCACGGACAAAAGCACGTGCACGAACAACGCACCACGAAAAGTGGTCGTTACACCCATGTTGTTGAGTATTGGTGTTTTATACCAATGTTATTTTGATGATGATCACAACATTATGTTGTTGCTAATGACTCTCTTGTTTTAGTCTCATAGTTAACATTTCAAGAATATCATTGTTAGAGACTAAACACTTTGTGCAAGAATGGACATCAAGTGGAGAAGGGCCAAAGCTTGGACTCAAGGGATGCAAAGCTTAGAGATGATGGGGAGCATCATGGCATCTAGATTGAAGCCATAGACTCTAAGGAAGGCATTGTAATCTATGTAATATTTCATTTATTGCTTTCTCTCTCGTTTGAGTCTAGGTTTATTGTAATGCCTTGACAGATGGTCTACTCATTCATGCATATGCATTTAACCATCTTAGTGAGCCTTAGGATTATCATAGAATCCAACCTAATAGGCTCATATTGTCCAAAGACTCATTTTGAGTCTATGGCTCTCCAACAGTCGCCTGATGAAGGTTTTACAATCGACTGGTTGATTTCCAGTCGCCTGTCGAGCCTTCTACAGTCGACTGTGATGCACTGCTCAAGTCATCCATTGATTGACTCTACTTGATCTTTTCGCATCAGTCGATTGATGATCAACTTACATTCGCATGTATATGTACAGACGCCTGTGAATTGGTCAACAGTCGTCTGAGAAGCGTAAGTGCAAAATCTTCATCTCTCGGTTTTTCTCCATCTCCTGCAGCAGTCGACTGATGAAGGATTTACAATCAACTGTCTATTTTATAGTCGCATGCATTCTTGTCATCAGTTGCTTGTATGCTTATTGGGAGAAAGAGTGCAACTCTCTGTTTTATTCCATCCCCTGCAACAGTCGCCTGCTGAAGGTTTTACATGTGCATGTCCTGTTTTCAGTCGACAGTATCGACTTCATCAGTCGACTGTCGAGGCTCAGATTATAGCCGTTGGATATTTTCTAGCCGTTGGACAGTCGACTGTCATTTGTTCATCAGTCGACTGTCAGTGACGTTTCTGCCAAGAAACTAGCCGTTGCAGCCTTTTGTTTTTGGCTATTTCCTCAGGTTTTGAGAGTTGTTATAGGGTTCTTATATATATGAGAGGGCTGAGTTCATAGGACCTTCTTGATGCTATTGAAAATCCTTAGAGATTAATTAACCCACTCTCAAACTCTCTCGTTTCCCTCTTAGAGCTCAATATCCTCTTCATGCATTGAAGTCAAGCTCAAGGGAAATCATCCAAGTGATTTCAAATAAATCTCAACACTTGGAGATCCTCTTCCATGCCTTGCATTCATATATGAGTAAGTACATCTCAAGGCATAGTTAGAGTATTTGTTTTACTTGGTGTTTTCTTGTTACACTAATTCTCTTGGTGGGAATTAGTCTCTCTCTTTGTGGGAGAATTTCTCTTAGTGGGAATAGGATATTCTCTTTGTGAGAGTAACTCTCTTTGTGGGAGTTTGGTGTCCTAGTGTAAGGCCAACCCTAATTCTCTGAGTGGGAGTTAGTAATTCTCTAGGTGGGAGTTTGACCCTTGTGTAGGGTTGGTTGGGTCCTTGTGTAGGGCAAAATCCTCTTGGTGAGGTATCTCTTTGTGAGATTTGTATTCACTTCTCTTTGTGGGAATATAATGAATATTGGTGTGGCTGGACGTACCCAAGTTTTGGAGAACCAGTGTAAAATCTTGTGTTTGCGTTTGCATTAATTGTGTTGATTAATTCCTCTTGCATTTATTATTCCGCATTTGCAAGTTAAATTTTAATTGCACAATTTATTGCCATTACACTATTCACACCTCCTAGTGTGTTATTAGTAGTGCAAGGGTACGGCGATCCTTACAATTGCTATCAGAGCGAGGTTATAGCAAACTACAACGATGGCATTCAACGCTACATTCGGTCTCATGAAGAAGGTCAATCTACCGTTCGACCCCCGCTCTTCAACGGAACCAACTACCCAAGTTGGAAGATCAGGATGATGATCTACATGTAGGATCATGTAATGCCCTACGTAGCTACTGCACAAGTACTAGAGGGGGGGGGGGGGTGAATAGTACTTTAAAATAATTAAGAAGATAATTCCTAATTATCTTGCAAACTCAACCAACAATGCGGAAATGTAAATATTGACAACAAAGAAAACAATCGCAAACAGACAATTTAACGGGTTCGGATCCACCCAAGTCTCCCCGACTTGTTCCCGGTGATCCTACGTCCCAAACACCCGGATCCCCTCCGGATACTTGAGTTAGAAACCTCTAACTCAAATTTGCACTATGAAATACTTGTAGAAACCTCTACAAGATCAAATCATACACAAATCGAAATGTGACTCCCACAACACGGGATCACAAAACAAACTCTCACAACCGAGAGTACAACTTGCAATATTCAAAGTAAATTGAAATAGAAATGCTTACCACAAAATACATATGCCTTGAGTAAAACTTACGATTTAGGGCAAAGAGGATTTTGGGGAAGATGAAGGCACCAAACCCTAGCTCCAAGATATTGACATGCAATGGAGGCCTAGGTGGATGTTGGTGACCTAGAATCAAGCTCTTGGCTTGGAAGGCTCACAATCAATGAATCTCTCTTTTGAAATAAGAGTGAGGGAGAGATTCAAGTGAGAAATGAAAGAGCTTTGAATGAAGATTAAATGCTTCTCTTTGATTCTCTAAAGATCAATTAATATCAGCCTTGAATGCTATGAAATCAGCACTCCAAGTATATATAGGATAGAGGAAAGAGAGAGCAAAATTCGTGGCATTTAATGCTCCAACGGCTCTATTCTGAAGCAGACTAGTCGGTCAAAGAAGGACCACTGACCGACTAGTTCATCAACTAGTCGGTCAGTGAAACAACATGAACCGACTAAGAGGTGAACAGCCAAAAGAAGAAGTTCAGACAATAGAGAACTAGTCGGTCCAAGAAGACTTGCCAACCGACTAGTTTCACAACTAGTCGGTCGGTGAGTGAACTTAAACCGACTAAGAGATGAAATCAAATAGTCTGAATCAAATACAGCTAGTCGGTTTAAGAACAACTTCTAACCGACTAGTTTCTCAACTAGTCGGTCGGCCGTTGAGCTTTGACCGACTAACTGTAAACAGTAAGTTAGGCTGAACAGTGGAAGCTCAACTAGTCGGTCTAAGAAGGATTCCTAACCGACTAGTTTCACAACTAGTCGGTCGGTGAACCTTCTTTGACCGACTAACTGTAAACAGTAAGTGAGCTAGAAATTGAGAAGGCATTCTAGTCGGTTCAAGAAACTTTGCCGACCGACTGGATTGCAATCTAGTCGGTTGGTTCTTCTTCTTGAACCAACTAACATGCACAAGAAGCCGCGAATCGAAACGCGAAGCTTCGGGAAAGTTCGTATGGGCTTCTACTAAGATCCTAGCTCTAAGATATGAGCGTTATGAAGATTAAAACGTAAGACCTACTCAAGGCTTAACATTCTACGAAAGAAGCTAGAAGACTATAAATAAAACTTGACGAACCGTCTTCAAACGCTTCATTCCGAATCTCTTGACTTCAATAATGGTCCTTGAGCTTCAACGAAGCTCCAAGCACATGATCACACGCTTTGAGAAGTCTCGAGACGTCGCTTTAGATGTTCATAGAAATTTGGCGACGATCTCCATAACTGCGCTCACAAAGAGTTAGTTCACGATATTTATGTTTGTTCATCACCAAAGCCCAAAACTGGGGAATCAATACTCAACATTCTCTCCCCTTTTGGTGATGACAAACCAACATAAATAATAATAAAAAAATAATGATTCAAATGAAATTTACTTACTCCCCCTGCATTGATGACACGTTAATTACAAAATAAATAATAATCATACGCATCAAGCAGACGAGTAAAGTATAAAATGTGAATCAATTATTGAAATATCGGATTTGAAATCCATTTTTATATCTTAACTCCCCCTGAATCTAACATATCAAATTAGATTCACGGTAAATTGCTTTGAATTATCATTTAGCACATCGTTATTGTTAATTCTCTCCCCCTTTGGCATTAGCAAAAAGAGCGGGAGGAGATCAACGACAACAATGGCTACAAACAAAAGCACGGGAGTCGTTGAATACGACCACGGTCCAAATGACACCAAAGGAAAATACGAATAAAATCAAAGCGTGTCAATGAGACCTTAGTCGATAATCGAAAAATAAAATCATCAAAACTCAAATTAATTTCACGAATTGAGTTATGGAATATACTCTCCAATATCAACATTCTTGATGAATTAAGTGCATGGAAAACAATTCTATGTTTCCATAGAAATAATTTCTATTAAATCAAAAGTAATCATCGAGCGACGAAGTCAACATCAGAGACAAAAATATAATGTGCACAAAAGTGGTAAATGGCAACACGATGTATATATATATATATCAGAACATGATACAACAAAATGTATACATCCGCCAACATACAAAAATCACGATCGAATGATCGGAGCACATCATATATCACACATCACAACAAATATCAAAGTATCTCAAAAACATACAGACATCTATCCAAAATACATCAAAATACATCAAAAATACATCAATATATCATAACCACCCAAGCTATCCTACCCCACTCTCTCACTAAAAGATATATAATCCAAAGTGCAAAGGGAGAGTCCTCCAAGCAAGCTCAGGAGGTGGAGGCAGGGTCCGCAACAGCAGCAGCAGGCTCTGCAGGAGGGGTGGTGGTCACTGGGTCAGCAGGAGTGTCCACAGACAAGAGAGTCGCAGCAGGAATGGCCTCGGGAGCACCGGACGAAGTATCCACCAGAGGAACGGTGGCAGCAGGTGTGCTCTTGGGGACACCGGTAGAAGTATCAGCAGCAACAGACGTACCCTCTGGGGCACGAGCAGCAGATCCAATAAGCTCCTGGAGCTCATCCTCATCCATCTCCTCCTCGTCAGAAACAGACGGAGGAACGTCTATGCCCATGCGGGAGCAGATGCGAGCAAGCATCGCCTCCGAACGAGCACAACGAGACTCCACACGTCTCAACGAATGAGCAAGCTCAACGAGAGTAGGAGTGGGAGGAGCAGAAGAAGCAGAGGCAGAAGGAGTCATTCTCTGAACGTGATGAAGCGCCGCAAGAGACTTCTTGACGGCCGTCGCATTCAGAGGGGGACCAAGAGGACGCTCATCATCGGGAGGGAGAGGGACCCGAAAGTGACGGAAGACGAGAGTCAATAGGCACGGGTATGGAATGTGGGCTGACTTAGTGGACTTTCGAATACACTCGAAAGAATCAATCTTGTCAAGAATAATCCGTGCCCAATTGATCTCGGTCCCCATGAAAATAGCATAAATGAGTTTGAGGAATGGCTGGGAGGGTAAGCTAGATGAGCCGTACTTCGGAAGGAGGCACGACTTCAAGAGAAGATTTAGAACCCATGCATTCAGCTTAAAAGACTTGGATGGGACGCCAATCATGGCGGGAGGGATGACATGGAATATCTCAGAGAGCATGGCCTGGTCAAGAGAAGAAATGTCATCGACAGAGATATCGGCAGGGAGGAGGCCCGAAGAGGAGACACCAATCAAATCCCCTAAGATTTCTGCCGTAAGGACAATAGGTGTCCCCAAGACAGTCGTCTCAATGGAATGGGTCTCGTCATATTGACCCCGGATACGATTCGTGTAGAAATGCTTGACTAGGCGGGGGTACGGGTGTGGATTCACCTTAGGGTCATGGCGAAGATAATCGATAAGGCCGGAATGGGAAAGAAGATCGGCTAGATGAGGGAAGTCAGAGAACTGAATGAAGTGCTCCAATAACAGCGGACAGTGTTCGATACAATTGTATGCCGCGAGACACAACGGGTCATCGCGACATAGCGAAATATCGACACCGCCAACTGGCATGGGAGCCTTCCCCTTAGGCTGACGAGTGCTAGATCGGGGTGGAGGAGTAGGATCCCTATGGGTAGGCTCGGTCTCAGGGATATATTCCGTGTCGGAATCAGAATCAGCAAGAGGAGTGGGAGCACGGAATGAAGCTGGAGACACGGGCTGTTTCCTAGGCTTAGGTTGAGATCTAGGCTTGGCAATCGCCGTCCTCTTCTTCTTAAGAGGAGACGAAGACGAGAAGGATGGGTTGATTTAGATCGGCGTTTGGGTTGCGGGGGGTCCGTAGGAGGCGACTCTACAGTCATGGGAAACGAACTCGAGGGTCGGATAGGGATGCGTGTCTTTGCCATAATTGAGACGAGACACGCACGAAATCAAACTAGAAATCGAAATCTAAACCCTAACACAAACCCTAGACAAACCCTAAACCAAATGAACCTAACCCTAGACGCAGAAATCAAACCCTAGGAGCTGAGAGGAGGATACCTAGGTCGACAGGAGGAGATGAGAGAGATCTGCGACGGAGGAGATGGCCGGAAACGACGATCGACGGCGGAGGGAGGGAGGAGTCGAAGGGGTTTTTGAGCTGGGAGATAATTTCGCACCGACTAGAATGGGAAATAGTCGGTCTGAGAGAGTTTAAGTCGACTGGAATTCGAAAAGACACATCAGTCCCTGAACAATTAGTCGGTCACAGTTCAAGCGCTGACCGACTAGATGACCATCTAGTCGGTCGGCTAATAAGCTTGAACCGACTAAGTGCAAACAGTAACTGAAGCCAAAATTAGGGCTTGAGTTAGTCGGTCTAAGTTCATTCACTGACCGACTAGAACGCAATCTAGTCGGTCGGTCAATGAACATGAACCGACTAACAGTGTTCAAAAATTTTAGAATTCGAAATTTTGAGTTCTCTCCTAATCGCACTTGGACGAAACATCGTACTACTCTCATATAACGTTATACTACCTCATAAAACATCGAAAATCTTAAATACGACGTTCATGAAAGATTCGAACATAAATTCCGAAAATTTAACCAAAAATCCAGAAAATCTCAATAATTCTAGCATGAGCATATATAAAGAAATTTAATATCATGCAATAGTATTGAACAAATTATGAATCCTAAATCTCGGATTCACCCATAATCCCCAATTCTCGACGCAACCGCACAAAGGAGTCTTCCTTGAGTGGTTTCATGAAAATATCGGTGATTTGCTTCTGGGTTTCAATGTACACTAAAATGATGTCCTTTTTAGCAACATGATCATCTAAGAAATGGTGACGGACATCTATGTGTTTAGAACGGGAATGGTGTACCGGATTCTTAGAGAGACGTATTGCACTTTGGTTGTCCACAATGATAGGGCAAGTATCACAGTTTATACCAAAGTCTTTAAGAGTGTGTCTCATCCAAAGAACCTGAGCACACGCGGCACCGGCGGCAATATATTCCGCCTCAGTGGTTGAAAGTGATACGGAATTCTGCTTCTTGGAAAACCAAGAGACAAGAGAATTTCCTATAAAATGGCAAGTGCCACTAGTACTTTTTCTGTCGGATTTGCATCCCGCGTAATCTGCGTCACTATATGAGATTAACTCATATGTGCTAGACTTTGGATAAAGTAATCCAAAGTCAAGTGTGTAACTTAAATAACGGAAAATACGTTTTACCGCTACTAAGTGAGATTCCTTAGGTTGAGACTGATAACGAGCACATACACATACGGCAAACATAATAGCGGGCCTACTTGTGGTAAGATATAATAAACTACCTATCATACCTCGATATAGACGAATGTCTACATCTTTACCGCCCGTATCTTTATCAGGATGTGTAGTAGTGCTCATTGGAGTCTTCTTCCCGGAGGCATTCTCCATTCCAAATCGCTTTAGCAACTCCACCGTGTACTTGGTTTGGTGGAAGAAGATTGCATCGTTCATTTGGCGAATTTGGAGACCTAAGAAATATTTGAGCTCACCCATATGGCTCATCTCAAATTGATCCTTCATCACATTAGAAAACTCTTCGCAAAGAGTGAAGTTAGTAGCACCGAAAATGATATCATCAACATAAATTTGAACTAAAATTATATCATTATTCAAATACTTAACAAATAATGTAGAATCAAATTCTCCCATTTTAAAACCTAAATCCAAAAGAAAATTCTTTAGACGGTTATACCAAGCTCGAGGAGCTTGTCTCAAACAGTAAAGTGCTTTCTTAAGTTTGAAAACATGATTTGGGAATTTTTCATTTATAAAACCCGAAGGTTGAGAAACATAAACTTCCTCAACAACATCTCCGTTTAAAAACGCACTTTTTACATCCATTTGAAAGAGTTTAAAATCTTTATGGCGTGCAAAAGATAACAATAATCTAATAGATTCTAATCTAGCTACCGGAGCAAAGGATTCTTCGAAATCTATACCTTCCTCTTGCCGATATCCTTGAGCTACTAACCAAGCTTTGTTCCGGACGACGATTTGGTTTTCGTCGGTCTTGTTCTTGAAAATCCACTTCGTTCCTATAACGGTGTGGTTCTTCGATGGCAATGGAACGAGCTCCCAAACTTCATTCCTCTCGAATTGAATGAGTTCCTCCTCCATGGCACGGATCCAAGCACTATCTTCGCACGCTTCGTTAATATTCTTTGGCTCTATTGAGGAGGCAAAGGCACAATGAGCGAAGTAGTTGACTTGAGATCTCGTCTTGACACTATCAAGGATGTTGCCAATGACTTGCTCATGAGGATGGTCACGAACGGTATAAAGCCGTTTGGGAATTCCTTGATCACTAGGAATATTCTCAAAAAATTCATTAGTAGGGTTAGTATCAATAGAATCAATAGAGTTAGAATTACCAATAGAATCACATAAGACATCCATGGAGTCATCATCATTAGTAATTCTAGTAGGGACAACACCTTCATTAAATGAAACATGAAGTGATTCCTCGATCGTTGAGGTTCGTTTGTTGTATATCCGGTAGGCTTTGCTACGAGAGGAATATCCAACAAATATCCCCTCATCGGATCTTGGATCAAATTTATCCAAACTACCATACGTGTTTTTAATAAAACATTTTGTGCCGAAAACTCGAAAATGTTTAACTTGAGGCAATCTACCAAACAACAATTCATAAAAAGTTTGTTTGGTGCCGGGCCTCAAAAGTATCCTATTAAACACATAGCAAGCGGTATGTACCGCTTCCGTCCAAAATTGATGGCCAAGTTGGCTATCATCAAGCATATTGCGAGCACATTCCACTAGCGTCCTATTTTTTCTCTCAACAACACCATTTTGAGGAGGTGCGCGAGGGAATGAAAAAGTGTGAGTAATACCAACTTCATCACAAAAATTTGAGAAAGACTCATTCTCAAATTCCCCTCCATGATCACAACGAATAGTGACAATGGTGGTTCCAATGAGATTTTGTACTTTCTTAACAAATAGTGTGAAGTTTTTAAAAGCATCATTTTTATTACTTAAGGAAAATACCCAAGTAAATCTAGAAAAGTCATCAACGATGACAAGACCGTATCATGCATTTCCTAACGAAGCAACTCTAGTTGGCCCAAAAAGATCTAGATGTAATAGCTCTAGAGGCCGCTTAGCTGAAATGCTTTTCTTAGGTTTAAATGATGATTTTGAAAGCTTGCCTCGTTGACACGAGTCACAAAAGCTTTTCTTTTGAAAGACAAGCTTAGGGAAGCCTCTAATAGAATTTAACTTGGAAAGTTTAAAAAGTGTTCCAAAGTTCACATGACCAAAACGTCGATGCCATAAGTGTTGTTCACTTGTGTTGGCAATGCGACATTGTTCATGTGATCTTCGAAGATCTAGGATATATATTTCCTTATGGCGTGTGCCGGAAAATAATAAATCATTATTATCTTTTCTTAAAATATGGCACATTCCTTTCGCAAAGCTAACTTTGTAACCTTTGTCACAAAGTTGGCTTATTGAAATAAGATTGTGGTTTAATCCTTTAACAAGGTAAACATCACTTATTAGTGGTTTAGAAGGATTACCCACTTTGCCAACACCTATGATGGTTCCGCTCTCGTTGCCTCCAAAGACTACGCGGTTTCCATTTGCAATGGGCACCACTCCGGAGAGCAATTGAGCGTCACCCGTAGGGCTGTTGACGAACGAGCTTGAACGAGCTTGAACAGGGAGCTTGGTTTTGTTCATGAACAAAATCCATGTTCAAGCTCTGTTCGTTTACTAACCGAGCTCTAAAAACATGTTCAAGCTTGTTCGTTAAGCTTACCGAACGAACGTAAACGAACGTAAACAAACATTTACCGAGCTTGTTCACGAGTAGTTAATCGAACGTTCTGTTCGTTAACAAGACTTATCGAGCTTGTTCGTGAACATGTTCAGGAACATGTTAGTGAGCACACAATCAATCTTGTTCATGAACGAATTTTCAATCAAACAAACGAACGTCAATTTTTTAATCAGGAATAATACTATTTAAACATAATTGCCAATGACTAAATCAATTAAATAAAAGGATTAAATATTTGCAGGACAAAAACAAATAAATCCAGCATAATAGCTCCATAAATCCCATTACAAGCATCCACTCAAGTATAGTAAAAAATATAGTATTTGTCTAAATTTACTATTTTCGGTACATGTTCGCTCACGAACACTTAACGAGCTTGTTCACGAACATTTAACGAGCTTGTTCATGAACATAAATGAATGAACACAGTTATATTCAAGCTCTGTTCGTTTACTAACCAAGCTCTAAAAATCTGTTCAAGCTTGTTCATTAAGCTTCCTAAACGAACGTAAACGAACATGTACCGAGCTTGTTCACGAGTAGTTCGTCGAACGTTCTGTTCGTCAACAGCCCTAGTCACCCGTCATGTGTTTTGAACACCCGCTATCGAGTATCCAATTATTCTTGGAGCTAAATTTGGATTTGTTGCTCCGTTTCTTTTTCTTGAGTACATAAAGATAAACATATCATTCCATGGTACCCAAGGTCATTGGGTCCTAAAAGATTAGACCTTTGGAAGCCAAGTCCAATTGGACTTAGACTTCCCAATGAAATCATCATTATGCACGACATTCATAAAACAAGAATTCATGTATGCTTGTTTTTCATTCATGCTTGTGTTCTTCGGGCTCCAAATAGTGAAGATTTTGGAAGCCCTAATCCTATTAGGAGCATGCATGCGTTGTTGATTTCTACGTGATGCATGTCGTGGATAGGCATATGGCACATGATGAAATGGTGCATGATGATAATTGTTCATACGATGATGTGGGTGAACATATGCATGTGGAGGAACACGTGCGTGAGGGTGTCTCACATGGTGTGCACGTGCCCGTGGATGTGGTGCATAAAAATCATCATATGTGTGAACATGTGGAGTAGGATGTGTGTTCCTACTGGCATGGTATTGGTGTACATATAAGCATGACCCTTCTTTGGAGGTCCACCCAAAGTGGGTTTCTTTCCAAACGAGGGTGTGTACGAGGTAGAAGCACCATTGGTAGATGAACTACCAATAGAGTGTTTGCTCCCACTCGATGATGCATCAGAAGTTGGCCTAACAAAGGTAGTGCCCGACTTGGATGAATTTCCCATCTTATACCCCAAGCCAATGTGGTGATTGGCCGGAAGTAAGTCATTTAGGATATTATCCAAATGGTCCTTACCTTTATTGAATTTATTAATTCGGCCTAATGTGCACTCATACTTCTCGGTGAGAGAAAGCATAGAAGCATCCAAAGTGGATACTTGCAATGTGAGTACACAAACACGAGATTTGAGATTCTCATTCTCAATACTCAAAGTAGAGTTTCGAGAAATCAAATCCGCCATCTCATGTTCATCCGATTCCTCGATATGAACATGCTCAAGTTGAGATTTGAGATTTACAATCTCATTTCTCAAATCTTCAACAACGGTATCGTTGATGATGATGATAGGTTTAGGCGAGATTTGGATGCTAGCTAACTCATCTTTTATCTTAGTATATCTATTTATTAATTTAGAATACTTAGACCATATTTGTTCGTTAGCTAATCTAAGTTCATTCATAGTTACCTCATCGCCTTCATCCTCGCTATCATCGGAGGAAGATCCTTGTTCATTTTCCTCTCTAGCCATGAAGCACATATGTGCTTGCTCCACTTGTTCATCATCCGACTCTCCACTTGAGGAATCCTCGGAGTCGGTGAATGTCCCGACAAGCCCTTTCTTGTACCATTTCTTGTACTTCGTTGACTTGTCGAACTTTGGCGCCTTCCACTTCTCCTTGTGTTTGTTTTGAGGACAATCCGCTTTCATGTGTCCTGGCTTGTTGCATTTGAAACACAGAGGAGCGGAGGCGTTAGAAGAACTAAACTTTGATTTGTTTTGAAATTACCTTTCAGAAAGAACCGGTTGAACTTCTTTGCCATGAGGGCAATAGATTCCAAGTCCAACTCGTCTTCCGAGTCTTCATCATCAGTAGATGTGGATGTAGATGGAGCGGCCTTGAACGCAATCGCCTTTTTCTTTGGCTCGTCTTGCTTCAAGTAGGACTTCATCTTGTCCTGTAACTTTAGTTTGCTATCCTTGCATACCTCATAAGACATTATTGTACCCTTTAGTTGAATAACCGTATATTTACTCATATCATTACCTTCCTCGATGGCGAAGGTATGTTTCTCCCAACATGAAGGAAGTCCGTCAATGATCTTTGAGACTTTCTCCTTTTGGGTGTAGGTTTTCCCAAGAGCCTCCAATTCATTGGTGATGTCGACGAAACGAGCATAGTACTCCTTCATCTTCTCACCCTATTGCATATGAAATTACTCGTAATCTTTATTTACAACTACGAGTTTGGAGTCTCTTACCCTACTCGTTCCTTCATGCAAGATGAGGAGGGAGTTCCATATTTGATATGCACTCTTACATGTGCATATCTTGTTGAAGTCCTCGGGCTCTAAAGCGCATTGCAAGGCGTTCATTGCCTTGGCATTGCTAACCTCCGCGGCGACCTCCGCGGTAGTCCACTTCACGAAATCTTCTTCTTCGGGCTCGACGTACTCCGTCAACGTGGCTCTCCATAATGAAGCACTCTGGAGGAAAGCTTCCATCCGGCATTTCCAGTACCCGTAATTGGTACCGTTGAAGAAGGGAGGCCTTGTCGAGGAGTGTCCTTCAATTACCGAAGAAGCTCCTTCACGGTTCCTGAAGGTGTTATAATCTGAAGGTGGACGTACGGTTTTGTTGTCGTTGGAAGACATAGCTAGGTACTTGGCACTGATACCAAATGTAATGCCCTACGTAGCTACTGCACAAGTACTAGAGGGGGGGGTGAATAGTACTTTAAAATAATTAAGAAGATAATTCCTAATAATCTTGCAAACTCAACCAACAATGCGGAAATGTAAATATTGACAACAAAGAAAACAATCGCAAACAGACAATTTAACGGGTTCGGATCCACCAAGTCTCCCCGACTTGTTCCCGGTGATCCTACGTCCCAAACACCCGGATCCCCTCCGGATACTTGAGTTAGAAACCTCTAACTCAAATTTGCACTATGAAATACTTGTAGAAACCTCTACAAGATCAAATCATACACAAATCGAAATGTGACTCCCACAACCCGGGATCACAAACAAACTCTCACAACCGAGAGTACAACTTGCAATATTTAAAGTAAATTGAAATAGAAATGCTTACCACAAAATACCTATGCCTTGAGTAAAACTTACGATTTAGGGCAAAGAGGATTTTGGGGAAGATGAAGGCACCAAACCCTAGCTCCAAGATATTGACATGCAATGGAGGCCTAGGTGGATGTTGGTGACCTAGAATCAAGCTCTTGGCTTGGAAGGCTCACAATCAATGAATCTCTCTTTTGAAATAAGAGTGAGGGAGAGATTCAAGTGAGAAATGAAAGAGCTTTGAATGAAGATTAAATGCTTCTCTTTGATTCTCTAAAGATCAATTAATATCAGCCTTGAATGCTATGAAATCAGCACTCCAAGTATATATAGGATAGAGGAAAGAGAGAGCAAAATTCGTGGCATTTAATGCTCCAACGGCTCTATTCTGAAGCAGACTAGTCGGTCAAAGAAGGACCACTGACCGACTAGTTCATCAACTAGTCGGTCAGTGAAACAACATGAACCGACTAAGAGGTGAACAGCCAAAAGAAGAAGTTCAGACAATAGAGAACTAGTCGGTCCAAGAAGACTTGCCAACCGACTAGTTTCACAACTAGTCGGTCGGTGAGTGAACTTAAACCGACTAAGAGATGAAATCAAATAGTCTGAATCAAATACAGCTAGTCGGTTTAAGAACAACTTCTAACCGACTAGTTTCTCAACTAGTCGGTCGGCCGTTGAGCTTTGACCGACTAACTGTAAACAGTAAGTTAGGCTGAACAGTGGAAGCTCAACTAGTCGGTCTAAGAAGGATTCCTAACCGACTAGTTTCACAACTAGTCGGTCGGTGAACCTTCTTTGACCGACTAACTGTAAACAGTAAGTGAGCTAGAAATTGAGAAGGCATTCTAGTCGGTTCAAGAAGCTTTGCCGACCGACTGGATTGCAATCTAGTCGGTTGGTTCTTCTTCTTGAACCAACTAACATGCACAAGAAGCCGCGAATCGAAACGCGAAGCTTCGGGAAAGTTCGTATGGGCTTCTACTAAGATCCTAGCTCTAAGATATGAGCGTTATGAAGATTAAAACGTAAGACCTACTCAAGGCTTAACATTCTACGAAAGAAGCTAGAAGACTATAAATAAAACTTGACGAACCGTCTTCAAACGCTTCATTCCGAATCTCTTGACTTCAATAATGGTCCTTGAGCTTCAACGAAGCTCCAAGCACATGATCACACGCTTTGAGAAGTCTCGAGACGTCGCTTTAGATGTTCATAGAAATTTGGCGACGATCTCCATAACTGCGCTCACAAAGAGTTAGTTCACGATATTTATGTTTGTTCATCACCAAAGCCCAAAACCGGGGAATCAATACTCAACATTCTCTCCCTTTTGGTGATGACAAACCAACATAAATAATAAAAAAAAAATAATGATTCAAATGAAATTTACTTACTCCCCCTGCATTGATGACACGTTAATTACAAAATAAATAATAATCATACGCATCAAGCAGACGAGTAAAGTATAAAATGTGAATCAATTATTGAAATATCGGATTTGAAATCCATTTTTATATCTTAACTCCCCCTGAATCTAACATATCAAATTAGATTCACGGTAAATTGCTTTGAATTATCATTTAGCACATCATTATTGTTAATTCTCTCCCCCTTTGGCATTAGCAAAAAGAGCGGGAGGAGATCAACGACAACAATGGCTACAAACAAAAGCACGGGAGTCGTTGAATACGACCACGGTCCAAATGACACCAAAGGAAAATACGAATAAAATCAAAGCATGTCAATGAGACCTTAGTCGATAATCGAAAAATAAAATCATCAAAACTCAAATTAATTTCACGAATTGAGTTATGGAATATACTCTCCAATATCAACATTCTTGATGAATTAAGTGCATGGAAAACAATTCTATGTTTCCATAGAAATAATTTCTATTAAATCAAAAGTAATCGTCGAGCGACGAAGTCAACATCAGAGACAAAAATATAATGTGCACAAAAGAGGTAAATGGCAACACGATGTATATATATATATATATATATATCAGAACATGATACAACAAAATGTATACATCCACCAACATACAAAAATCACGATCGAATGATCGGAGCACATCATATATCACACATCACAACAGATATCGAAGTATCTCAAAAACATAAAGACATCTATCCAAAATACATCAAAATACATCAAAAATACATCAAAATATCATAACCACCCAAGCTATCCTACCCCACTCTCTCACTAAAAGATATATCATCCAAAGTGCAAAGGGAGAGTCCTCCAAGCAAGCTCAGGAGGTGGAGGCAGGGTCCGTAGCAGGAGCAGCAGGCTTTGCAGGAGGGGTGGTGGTCACTGGGTCAGCAGGAGTGTCCACAGACGGGAGAGTCACAGCAGGAGTGGCCTCGGGAGCACCAGACAAATTATCCACCGGAGGAACGGTGGCAGCAGGTGTGCTCTCGGGGCACCGGCAGAAGTAGTAGCAGCAGCAGACGTACCCTCTGGGGCACGAGCAGTAGATCCAATAAGCTCCTGGAGCTCATCCTCATCCATCTCCTCCTCATCAGAAACAGACGGAGGAACGTCTATGCCCATGTGGGAGCAGATGCGAGCAAGCATCGCCTCTGAACGAGCACAACGAGACTCCACACGTCTCAACAAACGAGCAAGCTCAGCGAGAGTAAGAGTGGGAGGAGCAGAAGAAGCAGAGTCAGAAGGAGTCATCCTCTGAACGTGACAAAGCGCTGCAAGAGACTTCTTGACGGCCATCGCATTCAGAGGGGGACCAAGAGGACGCTCATCATCGGGAGGCAGAGGGACCCGGAAGTGACAGAAGACGAGAGTCTATAGGCACAGGTATGGAATGTGGGCTGACTTGGTGGACTTTCGAATACACTCGAAAGAATCCATCTTGTCAAGAATAATCCGTGCCCAATTGATCTCGCTCCCCATAAAAATAGCGTAAATGAGTTTTAGGAATGGATGGGAGGGTAAGCTAGATGAGCCGTACTTCGGAAGGAGGCACGACTTCAAGAGAAGATTTAGAACCCAGGCATTTGGCTTAAAAGACTTGGATGGGACGCCAATCATGGTGGGAGGGATGACATGGAATATCTTGGAGAGCATGGCCTGGTCAAGAGAAGAAATGTCATCGACAGAGATATCGACTGGGAGGAGGCCAGAAGAGGAGACACTAATCAAATCCCCTAAGATTTCTGCCGTGATGACAATAGGTGTCCCTAAGACAGTCGTCTCAATGGAATGAGTCTCGTCATACTGACCCCGGATACGATTCGCATAGAAAAGCTTGACTAGACGGGGGTACGGGTGTGGATTCGCCTTAGGGTCATGACGAAGATAATCGATAAGGCCGGAATGGGAAAGAAGATCGGCTAGATGAGGGAAGTCGGAGAACTGAACGAAGTGCTCCAATAACAGCGGACAGTGTTCGATACGATTGTTTGCCGCAAGACACAATGGGTCATCGCGACATAGCGAAATATCGACACCGCCAACTGGCATGTGAGCCTTCCCCTTAGGCTGACGAGTGCTAGATCGGGGTGGAGGAGTAGGATCCCTATGGGTAGGCTCGGTCTCAGGGATATATTCCGTGTCAGAATCAGAATCAGCAGGAGGAGTGGGAGCACGGAATGAAGCTGGAGACATGGGCTGTTTCCTAGGCTTAGGTTGAGATCTAGGCTTGGCGATCGCCGTCCTCTTCTTCTTAAGAGGAGGCGAAGATGAGAAGGATGGGTTGATTTAGATCGGCGTTTGGGTTGTGGGGGGTCCGTAGGAGGCGACTCTACAGTCATGGGCGACGGACTCGAGGGTCGGATCGGGATGCGTGTCTTCGCCATATCGAGACGAGACACGCACGAAATCAAACTAGAAATCGAAATCTAAACCCTAACACAAACCCTAGACAAACCCTAAACCGAATGAATCTAACCCTAGACGCAGAAATCAAACCCTAGGAGCTGAGAGGAGGATACCTAGGTCGACAGGAGGAGATGAGAGAGATCTGCGACGGAGGAGATGGCCGGAAACGACGATCGACAGCGGAGGGAGAGGAGGAGTCGAAGGGGTTTTTGAGCTGGGAGATAATTTCGCATCGACTAGAATGGGAAATAGTCGGTCTGAGAGAGTTTAAGTCGACTGGAATTCGAAAAGACACATCAGTCCCTGAGCAGTTAGTCGGTCACAGTTCAAGCGCTGACCGACTAGATAACCATCTAGTCGGTCGGCCAATGAGCTTGAACCGACTAAGTGCAAACAGTAACTGAAGCCAAAATTAGGGCTTGATTTAGTCGGTCTGAGTTCATTCACTAACCGACTAAAACGCAATCTAGTCGGTCGGTCAATGAACATGAACCGACTAACAGTGTTCAAAAATTTTAGAATTCGAAATTTTGAGTTCTCTCCTAATCGCACTTGGACGAAACATCGTAATACTCTCATATAACGTTATACTACCCAATAATACATCGAAAATCTTAAATACGACGTTCATGAAAGATTCGAACATAAATTCCGAAAATTCAACCAAAAATCCAGAAAATCTCAATAATTCTAGCATGAGCATATATAAAGAAATTTAATATCATGCAAGAGTATTGAACAAAATATGAATCCTAAATCTCGGATTCACCCATAATCCCCAATTCTCGACGCAACCGCACAAAGGAGTCTTCCTTGAGTGGTTTCGTGAAAATATCGGCGATTTGCTTCTGGGTTTCAACGTACACTAAAATGATGTCCTTTTTAGCAACATGATCCTCTAAGGAATGGTGACAGACATCTATGTGTTTAGAACAGGAATGGTGTACCTGATTCTTAGAGAGACATATTGCACTTTGGTTGTCCACCATGATAGGGCAAGTATCGCAGTTTATACCAAAGTCTTTAAGAGTGAGTCTCATCCAAAGAACCTGAGCAGGCGCGGCACCGGCGGAAATATATTCCGCATCAGTGGTTGAAAGTGATACGGAATTCTGCTTCTTGGAAAACCAAGAGACAAGAGAATTTCCTATAAAATGGCAAGTGCCACTAGTACTTTTTCTGTCGGATTTGCATCCCGCGTAATCTGCGTCACTATATAATATTAACTCATATGTGCTAGACTTTGGATAAAGTAATCCAAAGTCAAGTGTGTAACTTAAATAACGGAAAATACGTTTTACCGCTACTAAGTGAGATTCCTTAGGTTGAGACTGATAACGAGCACATACACATACGTCAAACATAATATCGGGCCTACTTGCGGTAAGATATAATAAAATACCTATAATACCTTGATATAGACGAATGTTTACATCTTTACCGCCCGTATCTTTATCAAGATGTGTAGTAGTGCTCATTGGAGTCTTCTTCCCGGAGGCATTCTCCATTCCAAATCGCTTTAGCAACTCTACCGTGTACTTGGTTTGGTGGATGAAGATTGCATCGTTCATTTAGCAAATTTGAAGACCTAAGAAATATTTGAGCTCACCCATGTGGCTCATCTTAAATTGATCCTTCATCACATTAGAAAACTCTTCGCAAAGAGAGAAGTTAGTAGCACCGAAAATGATATCATCAACATAAATTTGAACTAAAATTATATCATTATTCGAATACTTAACAAATAATGTAGAATCAACTCCTCCCATTTTAAAACCTAAATCCAAAAGAAAATTCTTTAGACGGTCATACCAAGCTCGATGAGCTTGTCTCAAACCGTAAAGTGCTTTCTTAAGTTTGAAAACATGATTTGGGAATTTTTCATTTATAAAACCCGGAGGTTGAGAAACATAAACTTCCTCAACAACATCTCCGTTTAAAAACGCACTTTTTACATCCATTTGAAAGAGTTTAAAATCTTTATGGCATGCAAAAGATAACAATAATCTAATAGATTCTAATCTAGCTACCGGAGCAAAGGATTCTTCGAAATCTATACCTTCCTCTTGCTGATAGCCTTGAGCTACTAACCGAGCTTTGTTCCGGATGACGATTTGGTTTTCGTCGGTCTTGTTCTTGAAAATCCACTTCGTTCCTATAACGGTGTGGTTCTTCGATGGCAATGGAACAAGCTCCCAAACTTCATTCCTCTCGAATTGAATGAGTTCCTCCTCCATGGCAAGGATCCAAGCACTATCTTCGCACGCTTCGTTAATATTCTTTGGCTCCATTGAGGAGGCAAAGGCACAATGAGCGAAGTAGTTGACTTGAGATCTCGTCTTGACACTATCAAGGATGTTGCCAATGACTTGCTCATGAGGATGGTCACGAACGGTATGAAGCCGTTTGGGAATTCCCTGATCACTAGGAATATTCTCAAAAAATTCATTAGTAGGGTTAGTATCAATAGAATCAATAGAGTTAGAATTACCAATAGAATCACATAAGACATCCATGGAGTCATCATCATTAGTAATTCTAGTAGGGACAAAACCTTCATTAAATGAAACATGAAGTGATTCCTCGATCGTTGAGGTTCGTTTGTTGTATATCCGGTAGGCTTTGCTACGGGAGGAATATCCAACAAATATCCCCTCATCGGATCTTGGATCAAATTTGTCCAAACTACCATACGCGTTTTTAATAAAACATTTTGCGCCGAAAACTCGAAAATGTTTAACTTGAGGCAATCTACCAAACAACAATTCATAACAAGTTTGTTTGGTGCCGGGCCTCAAAAGTATCATATTAAACACATAGCAAGCGGTATGTATCGCTTCCGCCCAAAATTGATGGCCAAGTTGGCTATCATCAAGCATAGTGCGAGCACATTCCACTAGCGTCCTATTCTTTCTCTCAACAACACCATTTTGAGGAGATGCGCGAGGGAATGAAAAAGTGTGAGTAATACCAACTTCATCACAAAAATTTGAGAAAGACTCATTCTCAAATTCCCCTCCATGATCACTACGAATAGTGACAATGGTGGTTCCAATGAGATTTTGTACTTTCTTAACAAATATTGTGAAGTTTTCAAAAGCATCATTTTTATTACTTAAGGAAAATACCTAAGTAAGTCTAAAAAAGTCATCAACGATTACAAGACCGTATCGTGCATTTCCTAATGAAGCAACTCTAGTTGGCCCAAAAAGATCTAGATGTAATAGCTCTAGAGGCCGCTTAGAAGAAATGCTTTTCTTAGGTTTAAATGACGATTTTGGAAGCTTGCCTCGTTGACACGAGTCACAAAAGCTTTTCTTTTGAAAGACAAGCTTAGGGAAGCCTCTAATAGAATTTAACTTGGAGGAAGATCCTTGTTCATTTTGCTCTCTAGCCATGAAGCACATATGTGCTTGCTCCACTTGTTCATCATCCGACTCTCCACTTGAGGAATCCTCGGAGTCGGTGAATGTCCCGACAAGCCCTTTCTTGTACCCTTTCTTGTACTTCTTTGACTTGTCGAACTTTGGCGCCTTCCACTTCTCCTTGTGTGTGTTTTGAGGACAATCCGCTTTCATGTGTCCTGGCTTGTTGCATTTGAAACACAAAGGAGCGGAGGCGTTAGAAGAACTAAACTTTGATTTGTTCTTGAAATTACCTTTCCGGAAGAACCGGTTGAACTTCTTTGCCATGAGAGCAATAGATTCCAAGTCTAACTCGTCTTCTGAGTCTTCATCGTCGGTAGATGTGGATGTAGATGGAGCGGCCTTGAACGTAATCGCCTTTTTCTTTGGCTCGTCTTGCTTCAAGTAGGACTTCATCTTGTCCTGCAACTTTAGTTTGCTATCCTTGCGTATCTCATAAGACATTAAGTTACCCATTAGTTGAATAACCGTATATTTACTCATATCATTACCTTCCTCGATGGCGAAGGTATGTTTCTCCCAACAAGAAGGAAGTCCGTCAATGATCTTTGAGACTTTCTCCTTTTGGGTGTAGGTTTTTCCAAGAGCCTCCAATTCGTTGGTGATGTCGACGAAACGAGCATAGTACTCCTTCATCTTCTCACCCTGTTGCATATGAAATAACTCGTAATCTTTGTCAAGTGCAAGCAAGTTAAATATTTGTCAAAGTTTGCCTCTAATTCTAACAAAGTTCCTACTTGTTACACTTGCAGTGGAAAAGGTCACCTATCCACTGAATGCCCTTCCAAACCCAACAAAGAGACTTACAAGGGTAAAGGGAAGAAGCATTGGAAAGGAAAGTCCAAGTCCAAAAAGCACAAGAAGGGGCTTGTCGGGACATTTGATGATTCGAGCGAGGATACATTTAGTAATGAAGAAGTGGATGTCATGGAGAAAGCCCACGCGTGCTTTGTGGAAATTGATGTTCCTACATCAATCCCCTCTGGCTCAAATGAAGAAGAGTTAGAAGCTTGGCTCAACTCATGTGAGGAAATGGGCCTCATGTCTATCGAGGAGGAGTCATCGTCAAATTCTAGAGAGGAAGAAGACGATGATGAGATTGAGGAGAAGATCTCATACGAGGAGCTTGAATATCAGCTTGATATGGTCTCCGAAGAAGCTAGTAAGTGCATCAATGTTTACAATAGATTAAAAGCTAAGTATAAGATTGCTAAGAGTAGATTTCATGAACTGAAACTAGCTAGTGTAGACAATGATGATATGCATATTTGTGACACTAGTGTGAGAGACACACTCATATCTCAAGTTAAGGAATTGAGTTTGTTTAATGATAATCTTGTTACTCAAAACCGTAGCTTAGAAACTCGCATTCAACAATTTACGTTGAAATGTGAAGAGGAATCCTGTAAGCTCAAAAGCTTTGTGTATTCTAGGGATTCACTCCACGGTTTGCTTGAAAAACAACATCCGGTAAACCATAGAGGAGGCTTGGGGTATATTCAAGATGTGGTACCCAAACCCACCTCTAATTCATCTTATGGTGCTAATACAAGAAATATTGCTAAATCATCTAAGAAGAATCACCATGCTTTCATGTATAACAATAACATCAACAAGAAGCATGTAAATCACAAGGTGTTGAGGAAGAATGAAAACTCTTCATTTTTTGCTAAGAAGCAAACTCCTCATTCTATGCATGCCAAGAAATTCTTTTCTACACCTAAGCATACCACATCCACCCCACTTGCAAAAGCAAACCCCTTACCTAGGAAATCCTTGAGTTTATGGATTCCCACTAAGGTTAGTGTGCAAGAGAGGGATAGTTACATCAACTCTCTAGTCAGGGATGTGATCACCTCATGTGATTACATTAGGAAATCAAACTCCTCTTGTGTTTGGTTCCCTAATGTTTAGGTTCCTCGCGCATATGCATATTGCATGGGTAATGTGCTCAAATGTTTATTTTTAGCATACCCATTATTTGTGTGTGTTTCATGATTTTGAAAATATTTTCAAACTTATTTTTCATGAAAATGGGGACCTTGGTGAAGACATTGTCATGCATGCATTTGTTGATCCATATGTATGACAATAGGAGAGTTATTATATCTAATATGTTTAAAATATTTTAAAACATATTTTGACTCTCATTTTGGGCTATGGATAAAGATCATTATTTACAATTGGTTATTATGGTCTTGATCTTGACCCATTGTTATTGCCAATATTCTACAAGTTATACTTTGTTATGGCAATGACCTTGTGTATCAATGAAGCTTGATTTTTCCATATCTATTTGCTTTGATACACTTTAGGCCCATGACTCCAATATATGTTTATCAATTGGTAAAGAGGATTATCTTTCAAGATTTTTTTCTACAATTGGTATTACCTCAATTGTTAGATATTGTTTATCTCCTACTTTACAATTGATATTAGATCCTAGAAGTCAAAATTTGACCATTTCTATGATCTAGGGGGAGCATGAGATAGTGATTGATACCCACGAAATTTTACAAATTTGGTATCATACATTTCCTTACTCTTGCATATTATCACATCTTTGGTTAAGATGTCAAGGGAGATATAATTGATGTCCACCTTTTTGACGATGTCAAGGAGGAGAGATATATGCATTATGTAAATGTAATTCTTGTATTTCATACATATGCATTTGGGGAGAGATATATCTATGGGAGAGATACATGGGATTGTATAAACCATTCATGTATGCATGATATTTTCTAGTGCAATTAGTTTATGTAATCCATGCCTATTATATGTCACCATGATGTCTCATTATTTCATTTGGTATAATGAGTATTTACAATTGTGTATCTCATTTTACATTTGGTGCATATAAGTAGGGAGAGCTCATTAGCATTGTGCTTTATTTCTTTATGTATTACATAATGTGTGTCATCATCAAAAAGGGGGAGATTGTTGAGTATTGGTGTTTTATACCAATGTTATTTTGATGATGATCACAACATTTTGTTGTTGCTAATGACTCTCTTGTTTTAGTCTTATAGTTAACATTTCAAGAATATCATTGTTGGAGACTAAATACTTGGTGCAAGGATGGACATCAAGTGGAGAAGAGCCAAAGCTTGGACTCAAGGGGTGCCAAAGCTTGGAGATGATGGGGAGCATCATGGCATCTAGATTGAAGCCATAGACTCTAAGGAAAGCATTGTAATCTATGTAATATTTCCTTTATTGCTTTCTCTCTCGTTTGAGTCTAGGTTTATTGTAATGCCTTGATAGATGGTCTACTCATTCATGCATATGCATTTAACCATCTTAGTGAGCCTTAGGATTATCATAAAATCCAACCCAATAAGCTCATATTGTCCAAAGACTCATTTGGAGTCTATGGCTCTTCAACAGTCGCCTGATGAAGGTTTTACAGTCGACTGGGTGATTTCCAGTCGTCGTCGAGCCTTCTACAGTCGACTATGATGCACTGCTCAAGTCATCCTTTGATTGACTCTACTTGAGCTTTTCGCATCAGTCGACTGATGATCAATTTACAGTCGCATGTATATGTATAGTCGCCTGTGAATTGGTCAACAGAGAAGCATAAGTGCAAAATCTGCAACTCTCTGTTTTTCTCCATCTCCTGCAGCAGTCGACTGATGAAGGATTTACAGTCACCTGTCTATTTTACAGTCGCATGTATTCTTGTAATCAGTCGCCTGTATGCTTATTGGGAGAAAGAGTGCAACTCTCTGTTTTATTCCATCCACTGCAACAGTCGCCTGCTGAAGGTTTTACAGGCGCATGTTCTGTTTTAAGTAGACTGTATCGACTTCATCAGTTGACTGTCGAGGCTTAGATTATAGCCGTTGGATATTTTCTAGCCGTTGGACAGTCGACTGTCATTTGTTCATCAGTCGACTGTCAGTGACATTTCTGCCAAGAAACTAGACATTGCAGCTTTTTGTTTTTGGATGTTTCCTTGGGTTTTGAGAGTTGTTATAGGGTCCTATGAGAGGGCTGAGTTCATAGGACCTTCTTAATGCTATTGAAAATCCTTAGAGATTAATTAACCCACTCTCAAACTCTCTCATTTCACTCTTAGAGCTCAATATCCTCTTCATGCATTGAAGTCAAGCTCAAGGGAAATCATCCAAGTGCTTTCAAGCAAATCTCAACACTTGGAGATCCTCTTCCATGCCTTGCATTCATATATGAGTAAGTACATCTCAAGGCATAGGTAGAGTATTTGTTTTTCTTGGTGTTTTCTTATTACACTAATTCTCTTTGTGGAAATTAGTCTCTCTCTTAGTGGGAGAATTTCTCTTAGTGGGAACAGGATATTCTCTTTGTGAGAATAACTCTCTTTGTGGGAGTAACTCTCTTTGTGGGAGTTTGGTGTCCTAGTGTAGGGCTAACCCTAATTCTCTGAGTGGGAGTTAGTAATTCTCTAGGTGGGAGTTTGACCCTTGTGTAGGGTTGGTTGGGTCCTTGTGTAGGGCAAAATCCTCTTGGTGAGGTATCTCTTTGTGAGATTTGTATTCACTTCTCTTTGTGGGAATATAGTGAATATTGGTGTGGCTGGACATATCCAAGTTTTGGTGAACAAGGGTAAAATTTTGTGTTTGCGTTTGTTTTAATTGTGTTGATTAATTCCTCTTGCATTTATTATTCCGCATTTGCAAGTTAAATTTTAATTGCACAATTTATTGCCATTACACTATTCATCCCCATCTAGTGTGTTGTTGTTAGTATTGCAAGGGTAAGGCGATCCTTACAATGCAGTCACATGCAACTAAGATTGCATTAGCAATGGATGAGCGATCCATTGTAGCCTCTTTATAAGAGATTCAGCTAAACCATTCTGGGTGTGAACATGAGCTACGAGATGTTCAACTTCAATGCCATTTGCTTGGCAGTAGTCTAGAAAGATTCGTGATGTGATTTCCCCAGCATTATCCAGACGTATTTTCTTAATCTGGTTGTCTGGAAAATGTGCCCGCAACTTAATGATTTGTGCCAGTAGCTTTGCAAAGGCTATGTTGCGGGTGGACAGTAGGCACACACATGACCATTTAGAAGATGCGTCTATTAGTACCATAAATACCTGAATGGGCCACTTGAGGGGTGAATATGCCCACAAATGTCCCCATGTATTCTTTCCAGGAAGCTGAGAGACTCTGAGTCCACTTTAAGTGGCAATGGTCTCGTAATTAATTTACCTTTGTAACAAAGAGGATAATGAAAATCACCCTTTTGAAGTGACTTTAGGTTCTTCAATTTATGTCCACGAGACTCGGATATGATGCGGTGCATCATTGCCGATCCGGGGTGTCCGAGTCTGTTATGCCAGCGTTAGAATTCTGGTTGATTTTTGCAATTCTGGTGCTCAATTATATTAGCTTCCATTGCTCGAATTGTTGTATGATAGAGACCCAACGGGAGTCCCTCGAAACGCTCGACGATGGTTTTAGCACCGTTTTTAAGAGTCATTACATACAAGTATTTATTGTCGTGTTTGTCCACCGTTTCTAGGTGGTATCCGTTTAGACGGATGTCTCTGAAACTTAGTAAGTATCTGTGCGAGCTTGAGAGAAAAGAGCATCTTTTATTAAGATTTGTGTTTTATTGGAAAGTAAAAAGTTTGCTTCCCCTGATCCTTCTATTATACTTGATGGTCCGGAAATAGTATTTACGGTGCCATCGTAGTAGTTGATGCTTTGAAAAAAGCTAATGTCGCAAAGGATTGTGTGCGTAGAAGCACTGTCCAATATGCATTTATTATCCATCGATCTATAGAAAGAAAGGAATGTATATCAATATAAGACACAAATAAGCTAATTTCATTCAAATTCAAGAAATAAAGTAACATGCTGAGAGAAAACAAACATCTAGAAAGAAAATTGTTTTTTAACTACATTTCATTTCAGAAAAAGATAAAGCATCAGTCTAGCATGTCGTCGTTCGAGATATCCTCGACGATGAACCGAGTTGGAGCCAGGTCTTCATTTTTCACCAGGTTTGTTTCAGCAGCAAGTTTCTGGCTAGCCTGGTACAAATCCTGGAGGTGGCGTGGAGTAGGACAATTTCTGGACCAGTGTCTAGTCATGCCACATCTGTGGCATTTGTCTTTCCAGTCTTTCTAGTGGGCAGATGTCCGGCCGGTGTCCTTTCTCTTCCACACATTTTTCTTTTTTCCCTCATTATTGGTCTTTGGAGGGGGACCTCTAGCCTGCTTCTTCATTGCTTTTCCCTTCCGGTGTCTGCTTTTGACTTTGTTCTTCTTCTTCTGGGAGGAGATATTGTGCGCTTCAGGCGCAGGTGCAGTGCCAGCAGGGCGCAAGTTATGGAAGGCCAACAGAAGGTCTTTGTTCTGTTCTGCCATCCGAAGGTATGAGAGAAGTTCTGAGTATTTCGTGAATTTCCGTTCACGATACTGTTGCAGGAGGATAACATCCTTCTATGGAAGGATGTATAAGTCTTCTCCAACATGTGTTCCGCCGACACTCTTTTACCACACAACTTCAGGCGTGAGGTGATGCTGAATAATACCGAGTTGTACTTGGCAATGGATTGAAGTCCTGTAGATGAAAGTTCTCCCATTCGTAGCACGCTCGTGGAAGGATAACATCTTTTTGATGTTTGTATCGATCCTCAAGTGTAGACCATAACTCGTATGAGTCTTCCACTGTGAGATATTCGGCCTTTAGGGTCAAATCAATATGGTGTTTGATACATATAATGGCTTTCGCCTTATCTATATCAGACACTTTATCTCCTTCAGTAATGGCTTGACTCAAACCTTGTGAGCGCAGATGGAATTTAATATCCAACTGCCATCTCAAGTAATTCTTGCTTGTAGCTTCCAATACATCGAAGTCGAAGCTCGCTATCTTTACTACTTATCTAAGCATGTTAAACAAGTAATAATTAAATATTTGAAAAGAAATAAATAATCATGCAATCCAAACAGATATTTGTTGTGTGGATCGGCTAGTCACCATTTTTAAAATTACAAATTAAAGTCCATATACAATCCCATTAAAAAGAAAATACAACTTGGGAACCCACATGAGGCCCCTATTCTTCTGGAAGTAGATCTTTGTCTCCATGGGACGTGGGCCAGCTTGGAAATTAACAGTTTCATCCTCACCACAATTTCTCTCAAGAGAAATAAAAAATGCGAGGAAAATAAATGGTGACAAATAACCGATCCAAAACCACAACAGAATATCAACATTCGTCGCAGAAACATCAACAATGCAGCATGCATTTGTTTATTTATCACAGGCATGTAGTAATATTAATCGCAAATAAATTAATGCTACAGGCAATGAAAATATGCAATATCACAGGCATTTTAATGTAATAACATATTTATATTTAATAATTAATTGGAACACGTGAAAATGTCATTACCCGTTGATTAGTTGACTAACGACAGAGCAGTCTCAGGATCCTAATAATTGTTAAACATGAAAAAATATATAATAATCTAATCCAATATGAAAATGTCTAGATGATAAATTACACATAGAATGGACCAAAATTAATTTGAAAAATTGATCAAGAATTTACTGTAAGCTCCTGATTAATTTCCGTAATAGCCATTCGTTAAAAAAATTTAGGAACCCAAAATTAGGGTTTTGTGGCGACATGCCACGGGCGGGATTCTGCGCGGGGAGCGGCGATAGACAGCAGGCGGGGGCGCCGGGGGAGCGGCGACGGCCGCAGGCGGGGGCGTCGCGGGGAGCGGCGATGGCCGCACGCGACGGCGTGCGGGGGGGGGGGGGGGGGGGCTGCAGGCCATGGCGGCACGCGCGGGGGAGAGGGGGCTGCAGGCCGGCGGGGTGAGCGCGAGGGGGCGGCTGTAGGCCAGCGGGGTGAGTGCGAGGGGGCGGCTGTAGGCCGGTAGGGCACGCGGGAGGGGCGGCTGCGACATGCCGCGGGAGGTTGCCTAAGGCGGTGATCTCCCATTGTCCTCTAAATCCACAAATTTTGGAGGAAAATCAGAATTCTATTGTAAAAATACAATTTTTAATCTTTGAATCAACGTTTTTATTTCGTAATAATTTGATTTTTAACGCTTAAACATTGAATTTTGGTCCAAAAATGATTTAAAAATTGTTTATAATAGAGATCTATGTTTTTTAAAAATAGGATTTTTTTCTTAAAGATCAAAGCAGAAAAAGAGATTTCTAGTGGATCTAATAGAAAATAACACAGATTCATCATCATCATGCGCATGAAATATCAGATCTAGGGAACAAAGATGATTACCTCTAGATGCTACCCGCCGGATCTAGCGAAGTTTGGAGACGAAATCCCAATCCGCGTCCTCGCGATTTGTCCGTCGGCAGAGGTTCGGCTCAGCTGACGAGCGTGATGATAACGTGTTATGAAAGTGACGGCTACTGAACCAGTAGCCCTATATTTATAGTAAAAATGTTACATAATGGGTGAATAGCCTAAACACAAGTGGGCCTACAAAAGCCCATTCATAACATAAATTTAAAACTACAATATTTTTTTAAAAGATTATTTATTATAAACATGTTATGAATGAGGGAGGCCTTTGGCATCCCCTCATCATTATCCCTCCATTAGTCCATCATTAGTGAGTTTAATTATAGGACCTTTGGTATACCATGTCTTTTGGTATCCAATGACCCTTTGTTTTCCACTCATATGAATAAATAAAGTACCATAGCTTTAAGCCATTATTACTTATTCTATCTATTTCCTAACACGTTATCAGCACCAAAGCTCTCATCTCTTTGAGCTTTTCTCCCTTATCTCCGCAAATTAATCTCCTAAGCACGAAGGAATCTACTGTTGCGGCGATCAGTTCCGGCTTGCGGCGAACCGTTACAGCTATTTTCTAGGCGTATCGGGAGCGGGGATTTCGATCTACAGATTTTTATTACGATCGTCCCTAGATCTTTGATCTAGAGGTAAAACTTTTCGATCACGTAGATAATTAAAAGAAATATATATATTTGCTATGATTTTACACAGCTTTTCTTTAGGCTTGTATAAATCTGCCAATACAAATTAAAATTCATTAAAAAATATTTTTGAAGCCCTCAGCCTCCTCATCTCCCCCCGAAGGGGGATGTCTCTCCCTCGCCTGTTGCCACCCCCCCCCCCCCCCCCACGGAGGGGGGGGGGGCCTTCTGTCGCCGCCCTTCCCCCTGATGGGGAGGGGCAATTGTAATCACTGGGGGTAGCCCCCTCCGGCGATCAAAAAAAAAGAAGGGGGAGGAGGGGCGCTGTCCCCCCCCTCCCGTGATCAGAAAAAAGAAGGGGGGGTGCTGTCCCCCCCCCCCCCTCCGGCGATCAGGAAAAAGAAAGAGGGGTGTCATTATCCCCCCGGCGCCAATTTGACAGAGAAGAAGGGGGGCTCTATCCCCCCCCCCCCCCGCCGGTGATGTGCAGAGAGGAGAGAGGGGAGGGGGCGATGTCCCCCTCCCCGGCGGTGATTTGACAGAGAAGAAGGGGGGCTCTGTCCCCCCCGCCGGTGATATGCAGAGAGGAGAGAGGGGAGGGGGCGATGTCCCCCTCCCCGACGGCGATTTGACAGAGAAGAAGGGGGGCTCTGTCCCCCCCGGAGATATGCAGAGAGGAGAGAGGGGAGGGGGCGCTGTCCCCCAACCCGGCGGCGATCTCAAAGAAGATCGGGGATCGGGGGGCACTGTCCCCCCCTTGACCTGAAGAAGAGAGGGGAGGGGGCGCTGTCCCCCTCCCCGACAGCGGTCTCTAAGAGAAATGGGGGGGGCGCTGTTCCGCCCCCCCCCCCCCCTGCCGTTATAATTAGGAGGAGGGGAGAGATGCAATTTCTGCTCCTATTAATTAACGAAAAAACCTCTAAAACCCCTAATTAGGGCAATGGAGATAAGAGTTTTTGGGGCCTCTCATGATGGGCCAGAAGCCCGGTTAATAACATTGAAAATTAATATGAGTATTATTTTGCTATCGGGCCTGCAGCCCGCATCTAACCCGTGGGCCACTAACCCACAAGGCCAAAATTAAATTTATTAAGAACCTTGATTTTTCGGACTTGCGGATTATGTTATTTTATCTGCTTCTTTTCAATTATTAATCTCTTTAACATTTGATAAAACATTAATTTAAGTTAAATTGATTAAACGGATCCTGAGACTGCTCTGTCGTTAGGTTAGTTATCTAACCTAACGGGTAAGACGTTTCCCCATGGTCCAACTAATCTTTTTAACGTAAATAAAATTTTTTATCCAATAATTTGGGTTTGATGATTTTTGTAATGTATGTGATATTGCGCTATTATTATTTGCCTGTAGCATATAAAACTGCGTGGATGTTTAAATAAGTCAAAATGCGATTTTTGGGATCGGCCAGTTTTGATACCCCATTATTATATTCCTTCTCTTTGTAATTTCTTTTTTATTTTCTGAGAGAAATTTGTAATGAGGAATTTATGTATAATGCCAAAGACCGATGTTACTACCTATGAAGATGGAGAAGAAGATTGCATAAAGCTGGGACCCAAAAGGGTTTCCAAATTGTATTTTTCTTTATCTGCTTTATGGATTGTAATATGGACTTTGGACATTTTATGTTTTGGGTATTTGGCCGATCCCCACATTTTTTTCTTATTTATTTCTTTTAAGCATGATTTTAAATATTTAATTATTAATACATGCTTATTAAATTGCATAGATTAAAATGGCAAAATTGGCAAGCGTCGATTTCGAGGTTCTTGACACAGCGGGAAAGAACTATCTTAGCTGGCGAGTGGACCTGAAGTTCCACTTGCGTTCAATGGCACTTCTCCACTCGATTCTGGCCCCTGTAGTGGTCGGGACAGCTGCTAGCAGTGCCCCCGAAGTGGCACGGCCATCTAGCAGTTCTCCTATCGTTGTCTCCGACATAGATAAGGTGAAATCCATTATCTATATCAGGAGACACATAGATCAGACCTTAAAGGACGAATACTTAATGGTAGAAGACCTTTTGGAGTTGTGGACCGTGCTAGAGGCACGTTATAGAAATCAAATTGATGTCATATTACCACATGCCAGTTATGAGTGGGAAAACCTCAGACTTTAGGACTATAAGTCCATTGCTGAGTATAACTAAGCACTTCATAATATCACCTCACGCCTGAAGTTGTGCGGTAAAGAAGTGTCTGAGCATCGCATGTTGGAAAAGACATTTACCTCGTTTCACGAGAAAGATGCAATCCATATGCAACAGTATCGTGAACGCAACTTCACGACGTTCTCTGATTTGCTCTCTTGCCTTCTTAGGGCAGAGCAGAATAGAGATTTACTGCTTGCCACTCATAATTTGCGCTCTGCTGGTACTGCCCCTCTTCTTGAAGCCCACCATGTTTCTCCCCAGAAGTGGAAAAACAAGAAGAAGGCTAGAAAGAACAAAGAAAAAGCTGTAATGAAGCCAGCAAAAGCACCAACCCAGACAAACAACAATAAAGGGAAGAGAAACTTCACATGGAAGCGTAAGAACACTGATCCAGTGTCAATTCCTAAGAAGAACTGGGAGGATAAATGCCATAAATGTGGCATGACTGGACATTGGTCCAGAAACTGCCGCACTCCTCACCACCTCCAGGATCTGTATCAGGCAAGCCAGAAGTTTCAGCCTGAAACAAACTTGGCGGCTGTTCAACCGCTCACCAAGTTCACTGCAAAAGATTTCGAAAATGACGACCTGCTCGATCGAGCCCTACCTTATATCTATGCATTTAAATTTATGTAGCTTCATTTGTAGTTTGATTTGAAAGCACTTTTATTTGAATGTCAGTTTTTCATTTACTTAAATAAACTTTCATTTTGCTTATATATAGTTGAAGTATGAGTGCCTAGTGGACAGTGCCTCAACGCACACTATCCTTTGCGATCCATGCTATTTTTATAGCTTAAACATATATGACAGTCCTATTATTATGATTTCAGGACTGTCCAACATAATCGAAGGATCTGGAAAAGCAATCATATTGCTCTCAAATAACACAAGACTTAAAATACAAAATGCATTATTCTCTCCAAAATCCAATAAGAAGCTCTTAAGTTTCAAAGATATTCATTTTAACGGATATCACTTAGAAACTAGAGATGAAGAAAACATTGAATATATGTATGTGACTCGTCAAGAAGATGGCCAGAAGTCCATCTACAAACAATTTAAGGGACTTCCGTCGGGTCTCTACCACACGTATGTTCAACCAATAGAAGCCAATATGACTAAACACCAGAAGTCCCTTCATTGCCAGAGTTTCAACTCTGGTACAATAGACTTGGTCACCCTGGATCAGCTATGATGCGTCGTATTATCTCTGAATCCCGTGGACATAATTTGAAGAACATGAGGATTCTTCAAAAGGGTGAATTTCCTTGTCCCCTTGTTTTCAGGAAAAACTAATAACGAGACCCTCCATCCTGAAAGTGGGATTAGAGTCTCCTGGCTTCCTAGAGAGAACATGGCGACATTTGCAGGCCTATTCACCCCGCAAGTGGCCCATTTCGGTATTTCATGGTACTGATTGATGCATCCACAAAATGGTCTTATGTGTGCCTATTGTCCACTCGCAACCTAGCTTTCCCAAAGCTATTGGCACAAATAATTAGGTTGCGGGCTCATTTTTTCGATAATCATATCAAGAAATTACGTCTTGATAATGCGGATGAATTCACTTCGCAAGTCTTCGATGACTATTACCGGGCAACTGGTATTGAAGTTGAACATCCTGTAGCTCATGTTCACACCCAGAATGGATTAGCAGAGTCTCTTATAAATAGACTCCAATGGATTGCACGTCTATTGCTCATGCAATCCCAGTTGCTTGTGGATGCTTGGGGCATGCCATATTGCATGCCGCATCGCTGATTAGGATAAGGCCCTCAGATGGCCATATATTATCCCGATTCAGCTAGCATATGGTGCACCTCCAGATATCTCTCATTTGAGAGTGTTTGGTTGTGTGGTATATGTCCCAATAGCACCACCTCAGAGGACCAAAATGGGTCCTCAGCATCGTTTTGGTATCTATATTGGGTTTGATTCGCCCTCTATTATTAGATACATGGAACCTCTCACAGGTGACGCATTTAAGGCACGTCTTGATGACTGTGAATTCGATGAGAAAACTTTTTCAAAACTGGGCACACAGTCTAAGAAGCCTGACGCTTTCGATACCATTTCTTGGGACAATAAGTCTTTGTCTCTTTATGATCCGTGTACTAATCTGTGTGAAGATGAGATCCTAAAGATCCTTCACATTCAGAACACAGTACACCTTCTACCGGATAAATTTACGGACAACCAGAAGATTGTTCGTTCACACGTCCCTGCTGCCAACACGCCAGCTAGGCTTGACATCCTCAAAGATGGATGCAATCCACCGACAGCAGAATTGGCTGTACCTCAATTGAAAAGAGGACGCCCGCCAGATTCAAAAGATAAAGTTCCTCGAAAGAGGAAGATTCCTGGTGATAATAAGATGATCCCTCCACAGAATGTTGAGCTCAGGCCAGCGACCTCTCCTCTCCTTATTTCCCATGCAGAGGAAACAATAGAAGAAACATCATTAAATTACATACGTATTGGAGAGCTACTGGACAGAAATAGCACAGTCGTCGTCGACGATTTTGCGTTCGCTATTGCCGTTCACATCGCTGAATACGACGATGACGTCGAACCACGATCTCTAGCGGAATATAAACGTAAAGATGATTGGCCAAAGTGGGACGAGGCAATACGAGTAGAGCTGGATTCATTCTTGAAGCGCAAAGTCTTTGGACCAGCAGTCCAAACACCTGTAGGTGTTAAACCTGTGGGATATAAGTGTGTCTTCATCAGAAAAAGAAATGAAGAAAATGTGATCGTATGCTACAAGGCACGCCTTGTAGCACAGGGATTTTTCCACAGACCGTGGATTGATTATGAAGATACATATTCCCCGGTCATGGATGCGATCACTTTCCGATTCTTGCTTAGCTTATCATCCCTGGAAAGCCTAGAAATGCAGCTCATGGACGTTGTGACTGCATATCTATATGTCGATATATATAAAGAAATCTATATGAGACTTCCAGATGGGTTTTATTTACCCCCAGAGATGAAAGAGAGACCTCGAGACGTCTTCTCGGTAAGGATTCAAAGATCATTATATGGTCTAAAGCAATCAGGAAGGATGTGGTATAACAGACTAAGCGTTTTCCTTGCACAGCAAGGATTTACAAACAATGAAATCTGCCTGTGTATTTTTATCAAAAGAACATGAACGGGATTTGTGATCGTCGCAGTATATGTTGACGACTTAATCTCTTAGGATCTCCAGCAGAGATCAATGAGATATCTGAAAGCCTAAAGCATACATTCGAAATGAAAGACCTAGGTAAAACGAGGTACTGTCTTGGCTTACATATTGAACACCTACGAGGTAGAATCCTGTTACACCAATCAAACTATATAAGAAAACTTTTAAACACGTTTAGAATGGAACAAAGTCATCCTTTAAGTACTCCTATGGTCGTTAGATCACTGGATATTCTTAAGGACCCCTTTCGGCCGCTGAAAGAGGGGGAGGAGTTACTGGATCCTGAAGTACCATACCTCAGTGCCATTGGAGCACTTCTATATCTGGCAAACTGCACGTGTCCCGATATATCATTCACATTTAATCTACTTGCCAAACAAGTGCTACGCCTACAAAGCGCCACTGGAACGGAGTAAAGCATCTTCTACGCTACCTCCAGGGTTCTATAGATCTGGGACTATACTACCAGAGAGGTTCCTCTTCACAGTTACTTGGTTATGCTGATGCAGGTTACCTATCTGATTCTCACACAGCAAAATCACAAACTGGCTTTGTGTTTACCTATGGGGGGACAGCAATCTCATGAAAATCAGTAAAGCAAACCACGACAGCGACATCAACCAACCACGCTGAACTCATTGTCATCCACGAAGCAAGCAAAGAGTGTTTCTGTCTTCGCTCTGTCGTCCAACATATCCTTGATACCACCGGCCTGAAGACTGGTGATTTTGAGCCCACTGTCTTATTTGAAGATAACACAGCATGCATAGCCCAACTCAAAAAGGGCTACATCAAAGGCGACAGAACAAAACACATTTCTCCTAAATTCTTCTGGACGCACGATCTACAGAAGAACGAGGAGGTCAAGATTCAACAGGTCCAGTCCTGCAACAACTTAGCTGATCTTTTTACTAAATCTTTACCGAGATGTATTTTTGTAAAACTTGTAAAAGGAATCAGTATGAGACAGCTGAAAGACCTACAAGCCTGAAGCTTGTACGGATAAGGGGGAGTAACTTGTGTGTTGCACTCTTTTCCTTAAGCTGTTGATTTTTCTCACTGGGTTTTCCATAGCTAAGGTTTTAACGAGGCAAACACGATTACTCTGGATCCAGAAGTATCCATCCTCTTAGCAAATTACGCTAAGACCAAAGTAATGGATGGATAAGGGGGAGTGTTATGAATGAGGGAGGCCAAAGGCCTCCCCTCATCATTATCCCTCCATTAGTCCATCATTAGTGAGTTTAATTATAGGACTTTTGGTATACCATGTCTTTTGGTATCTCATGACCCTTTGTTTTCCACTCTTATGAATAAATAGAGTACCATAGCTTTAAGCCATGGTTACTCATTCTATCTATTTCCTAACAAAACATTGTTTAAAATACTTTCATTTTATCATTTTGAATTTTTTATACTGTTATATTAAATATACTTCGATTTGTATAATGCCTAACTTTTTTCCTTCTTAAAAACTATTTTTAAATAATTTTATATAGTGCTTATAATTTTTTTAAAAAAATTTATATACTTCTTAACTTAATTTTTCTTCTTTAAAACATTTTTTAATTAATTTTACGTATTTATAAATATATTTCCAGACATTTTAAATTTTTTAATTTTTAAAATATTTTTGGCCCGCTTGGCCGGGCCCAGTCCGCTTGGCCCGCGGGCCGGGCTTCTGGGGGGTTCCTCCCCCCTGGCCCGTCCCGGAGCCCGGTTGTAACCCGGTGGGCAACGGGCTGTGCCGGCACGTTGGCCACCTTGACGTCTGATGCAGCTTAACGGGTCCGATCGGCTAAATTGGGTCCCAGCACGAAATCCATTTTTGGGGAGGAAATTACGAAGTATTGTTGTTGATGAACAGAACATTCGACGAACTACTCGTGAACAAGCTCGGTACAAGTTCGTTTACGTTCGTTGAGGAAGCTTAATGAACAAGATTGAATATATTTTTAGAGCTCGGTTAGTAAACGAATAGAGCTTGAACATAACTGTGTTCGTTCATTTATGTTCATGAACAAGCTCGTAAAGTGTCCGTGAACAAGCTCGTTAAGTGATGTTCATGAACAAGCTCGTTAAGTGTTCATTATAGTACATTGATGGTGGAATTCTTGGAATGTTGGGTTCTTACATTGTATTACATTTATATAAATACTATATTTTTTTACTATGCTTGGAATATATGCTTGTAATGGGATTTATGGAGCCATTATGCTGGATTTGTTTGTTTTTGTCCTGCAAATATTTAATCCTTTTATTTAATTGATTTAGTCATTGGCCATTATGGTTAAGTATTATTATTCCTGATTAAAAAATTGACGTTTGTTTGTTTGTTTGAAAATTTGTTCATGAACAAGATTGATTGTTTGTTCACGAACATGTTCTTGAACATGTTCACGAACAAGCTCGATTAGTATTGTTAACGAACAGAACGTTCGATGAACTACTTGTGAACAAGCTCGATATATGTTCGTTTACGATCTTTTTCGATCGTTTACGTTCGTTCGATAAGCTTAACAAACAAGCTTGAACAGGTTTTTAGAGCTCGGTTACTAAACAGACAAAGCTTGAACACGGATTTTGTTCATGAACAAAACCAAGCTCCCTGTTCAAGCTAGTTTTTCAACAGCCCTACTTGTTGCCTTGAAACTGGAGTGCTGCTAATCAATTTACACATTTTGCTAAACATATTACATTTATTTACAAGTTGCTTTTTATCCATTGGAATGCAGGAAACACTGGCCGTGGAGCAAGGGGTGCACCCGCCCTAATCGCTGAACCTCGAACACGGAGAAGCCAGGTATCCATCGAGCTCTAAAAGCTGAAAAATAAAGAAAAATTTTAAGGGGATATGTGGATAGTGGGATTCGAACCCAGGCCTCTTTCGAGACAGCAGGGAGATTCAATCACTAGGATGAGCAATGGAGCTCTTTTTTAATCATCGGAATTAAAATTACAAGTTCTTTTTTATACAATGGAATATAGAAATTCCTTTTCTGATACACTTGTAAAGGAAAGGGATAATTTCGCAAAACTACCTTATACTTTTGCTGAATTTCAAAAAATACCTCCTATTATGATATAATCGCAAAACTACCCTAAACTTTTCATGTTTCGATAAAGCCCCTAATGTTTGTTAATGGAAAATTGAATTGACGAAATTGCCCTCACTTTAATAATATCGTGTGACCCATCTCCTTTCAGTGAATCAATTACAGCTTAATTTCGCAAAACTACCTCATACTTTTGCTAAATTCCAAAAAACTACCTTATACTTTCTTTTTAGGTTTCAGAAAAGTCTCCAATGTGATGACCGCTTATTTGACGTGAGCACGTGATGATCAGGTGTCAAGTAATGCTTAAAATGCCATTTGACTTTGTTATGGGATAAAATCCGCTACAATGAATTTGTATTGATGTGTGGAACCAAGGGCACGATGGTTACAAGTTTACGGGGAGGATGGCGAGGCCAACTGTGGTCTGAGGATGATTTGAAGATGAGGATCTCGAGGTCGCCCGTCAGGAGGAGTTGGTCGCCTGCTGTTTGATTGAAGGAGGCTCGATCGTTGGTGAAGGATGGCGCACGTCGCTCGTCCGGTGGCAGCAAGGGCACACTTCCTACAAGAAGAGCAACTTGTCAGAAAGGCCAGGCCGGTTTTCAGCCCGTAGCCCCTCCGATGCCTAAGTCAGTAGATGGCTGAGGAGAAGATGTCGGACACGAAGAGCGATCTAAAAGGCAGATCAGCGCTTCCGTGGCGGACTAATGTGAAGGTCTGAATGTGTGGAGGATATTTGGCCTTAAAAGTGAGTAGAGGTGTTAAGAATTTGTTACCAATTAGCCAGCCAACCCTTCTCGCGCTTGGAGGTAAGGGGGTATTTATTGGCTGCTGGAGTTGATTGCTTTTGTTGAGCTGGCGGTGCCAGGATGTCAGGGATCCTACAATTGACGTCAGGGCCGAACATGTCAGGCATGCTTTTGTCAGGCGGTCAGAGACGTAAATGTCAGGTGGCGCTTTTGTCAGGCTGTCTGGCGGCGAAACGGCTGGGCGTGCTTTCGGCAGATGGTCAGGCAGCGAAGCGTCCAGGTGTGCTTTTGTCAAGCCTTGTCTATAGTGAGACTGGCTGTGGCGTGTCATTTTCCTCCTTGGGTAAACTGGTAGGTGAGCAGCGTCTGGGCGAGCTTCCTGTAGGGCGAGCTGTTCTGGGCCCGAGCTACTCTGGCACGAGCAAGCGTGGACTTGTGTGATCTGTAGGAGGACTCTTCCCGATTCTGATGGCGAGATGGTCGTTCCATTTGGCGAGCTTCCTTGGACCTCGGCGTGCTTCGGCGAACTAGGCTTCATTACAGAGATTCGGCGGGCTAAGACTTGGGCCTTGAACAAGTGGGCTTAGATCGTCTTGGTCGATCTTGAGGTCGTAACAGACTTACTTTTATAATGTTTTTTAGGTGTCAATATTTCAAGAGGAAAAGTAATAGGCCAAGTAAAAGAATTTGGAGGCCCTTCCTCATTCAAATACCAGAGTTGTGCGGAAGTTCGACGGAGATGTCTTCGTGTTCGTCATATCGTCATGTGGCGTGTTGTTGCTTTTGCGGTGGGGCGGTCCTTAAGAGATCTGGAGAAAAAAGAAACCCGATTGCTTGTTTTGGAGATGCCCTAATTGAAAAACGATGGATTGCGGTTATTTCATGTAAGCAACCGACGATGAAGTCTCCAATAGACCAACAGACATGATTAATCTGTTGTTCTTTTAAAGATTTCATTGTCGGTTACCAACCTGAAATAGCCGCATCCCATCGTCGTCCAATTAGGGCATCTGATCGGGGTTCTTTTTTGTTACAGATCTCTTGAGGACGACCGCCCCACTGCAAAAGCAACAACATGCCACATGACTAGATGATGAACACGAAGGTATCTCTGTCGAACTCCCGCACATATCCACGAGTGGAATGGGGAAGGGCCGTGTAATTCTTTTACTTGGTCTGTTACTTTTTCTCTTAAAATAATAACACCCAAAAACATTATAAAAGTAAGTTAAATGGCATTTTAGACGTTACTTGACACTTAACCATCACGTGCTCACGTCAAGCAATCTACCGTCACGTTGGGGGACTTTTCTGAAACCTAAAATGAAAGTATGAGGTAAATTTGTGATTATATCATAGTAAGAGATAGTTTTTTGGAATTCAGCGAAAATATGAGGTAGTTTTGCGAAATTAACCCCATAATATAAAAGTAAGTCAAAGGGCATTTTAGAAATTACTTGACACATGACCATCACGTGCTTCCGGCAAACAAACGGCCATCACATCGGAGACTTTTTTGAAACCTAAAATGAAAGTATGAAATACTTTTGCGATTATATCATAGTAAGAGTTAGATTTTTGAAATTCAGCGAAAGTATGAGATATTTTTGTGAAATTAAGCCTAAAAGAAAAGATAAACTTGTAAATAAATGTAATAAGGTTAACGAAACGTGTAATTTGAATAGCATCACTTTGGAAATTGTGAGGTTTTCCAACTGTAGCTAGACTTGACGTTACGAATTGTGGAACTGAACCGTTCCAAAACTGGACGGTCGGTTCCAAGAACCGGAACCGGAACCGGGCCAAGCCGGTTTGGTGCCAGTTGCAGATTTGTAGAACCGCCCGGTTCCGAGAACCGAAACCGGTTCAGTTGCCTTGTAGGCGACTGGCCAAGAATTTTCAAGTGGCACCTTTAAATTTAAAAATAAAGGGGCAATAGCTAGTTGGAGAGCCGTTGCAATTGTCCCCCTTTAAACCCCCCAATCCAAAAAATTATTTTTTCCGCACACCACCAACCCCCAAATCCATATAAATACACATCCACTCTTTCAAACTCTTACACAATTCTTCTCTCAACTCTCAATCTTCAATTATTCTCCTTTCCAATGTACCCAAAAAAATCTTCAATTATTCTAATATACTAATTTTCATTTAATTTCTTTGAATTTTTTACTCTAAATTATTCATGTGTTTTTTTCTCATTTTTTTCTCATTGTCAAGTGGGTCCTCAAAATCAAATAAACGAAAAAATATTTCTGTCAGTGTCAATGATTTTGATGATGATTTTAATCAATTTGATCTTCATCAATATCAAGATTTTCCCAAAAATACTAGTTTACCCATTTCTGATGGCTTTTCCAATCCTCCAATCCATATTGATGATCATCTCCATATCCTAATGTTCAATTTTCTTCATCTGAAATTTTGAGAGATGTAGAAAATTATGATGCGGAAATTGATGTTGGTAGACAAGAGAGCAAGTGCAACCCATCGGATTTGTTCACAATACATATGAAGAAAGTTAAGACGCCCGATGGAAAATTAATGATAGAATGTGATTATTGCAACGTTGAATATTTTTGGAGTACATTAGGAGGTTATGGAATATATTGGAATCATAGAAAGAGTAAACATTTGAGCAAATTAGGCAATTCATATTCTCAAGCTAAAATTAGAACGTATGCTACTTCTACCAATCAAATGTTTAAATATTTTGATGCTATTAATAGAAAAGGGTTAGCAAGAATGGTTGCCATTGAACATCTATCTTTTAGTTTTGGCAAGAAATTTGATTTTATGAATTATGTTTACTGTTAGGTATTGGTGTTTTAGACCAATATTGTTTTGATGATGGTCACAACATTATGTTGTTGCTAATGACTCTCAATGTTTTTAGTCTCATGTTTATCTTTTGGAGAATAGCTTTTGGGAGACTAAATGCTTGGTGCAAGGATATACACCAAATGGAACATTGCCAAAGCTTGGAGCTTGATGAAGGGAAGCTCATCAAGAGGTATCAAAGCTTGGAAGATGATGTGGAGTTCAAGGCCACTCTTGCTTGATGACTTAGACTCTAGGAGAAGCAAAATATAATCCATATAATTTCTATTACTTGCTTTTCTCTTTTTGAGTCTAGGACTTTGTAATATCTTGATAGATGGTCTACTCATTCATACATATGCATTAACCATCTTAATGAACCTTAGGATCTTCATAGGATCCAACCCAATAGGTTCCACATGCCATGAACTCCAATTAGAGTCTCTGGTCTTCCAACAGACGACTGCTGAAGGCAGTACAGGCGACTGGTGATCACCAGGCGTCTGGCCATCCTTCTACAGGCGACCGTTATGAACAGCTCAAGTCAACAATTTCTTGACTCTTTTTTGAGCTTTTGGTGCAGGCAACTGAAGAACAAAAGACAGACGTCTGTCAACCATCAGACGCCTGACGATTGTTCAGAAGTCGCCTGAGTGCCAATGTGTGTAACCTATCAAACTTGAGCACCAATCCATCTTGTGTGGCAGCCGACTGATGTAGAGTTTTCAGCCGTCTTTCTTTCTTCATACGCTTGGACTTTGTTCATTAGTCGTCTGAATACACAAGTACGAAAATTGACATTTCTCAGCTCCTTTCCATCCCATGTAACAGTCGCAATTCCCCCCAACCATAAATTTTGAGTCCTGGACATAAATTAGAATCCAGAGACAAAAGCCCCTGCCTTTGTCCGCGGCTTTCCCACTTATTGAGTGCTGCATTCTGTGGCAGCATATTAATTATTCAACATTGGAAAGGGGTATGGATGTAGAAAACTATAGAGTAGTAGATTTATAGGGCCAATGAAGGTGGAGGCTGTGCCATTGTGGTTTCTGTGCAATGGGAGGAATGTGATATTTGGATAGTTTCTACTCAAACTGTTACGCGCTTTAGTGGTAAAAATTACCTCTTGAGTGTAACCATTGCTGATTTGCTTGTAACTATTGCTGGCCAGTGCAGGGGCACTTCTCTTCTTGTTCCTTTCTTGGATTATCGGGATGCTTCATTACTCGTTACGATCGACGAGTACGCAATGATTTGGCTGAGCCGTGTAGAGAATTGTGTCTTTGTTGCTGCCAACCAGGGTTAGTTTGTTGTTTCGCTCTAAGAATATTGTCTCTCATGCCTAGAGCCAATTTCATATCCTTTCCCCAGTTCATCCTCCCACCTCGGGAAGCCACACGGAGCATGTATTTCGATTTCCATCCAGGATGTGCGCTGATTGCCATCTTCCACATGTAACCCATTGTAAGCTTTACATGATCAATAATTCCATCTTTTAACAAATAGACCAAGGCCTTTCTTGTTTTGCGATTTTTTTTTTTGGCAAAAAAGGGGATTCATATGTAATATCTGAATATAAGCTTCGCTTATACAGCACATCCAACTGCAACATATCCTACCGTTAATCTTTATTTTTATATGCCTAAAACCGTTAACTGTATTCATATGTTTAATACATTGGTTCTCAATAATGCATTCATCTTCTTGAAACTACTATTATCCGCAGCATTATCCCTTTGCATTATGTCATATTTCCGCGCACTCATTGATGCTGTGCTCGCGAGCTCCTTAATATTTTTGAGCTCCTGATCAGGAGTGTGTTGTGGAGGATGTCGATGGTGAGATGACCGATGCAGAGTGGTGCCTGCCGCCGCTTCCACCTGAGCACATCCAGCAGCTGAAGTCACGTGGCCTTCTATAACAGCAAATACTGGAGGATATTGCATGCCATTGTTGGGGACTAACCTTTTGGAAGAAAGCCGGCGCTCTTGTTGTTTTGAAGATGAATTTACATTGTTCACTTAGCTCTCCGGCCTGATCAAAAGGATCTATCTTTTTGTAACGACATAGAAAGGATTGAGGCTGCAATCTGGATTTGGTGAATATTGCCTGGTAAGCTTGTCTGTCTATTGGCCTTATCGCAAGAGTGTTATAATAATTACCAAGAGCTTGAGTATGGACTTGAGTTAATAGGCAGCAACCAAATCTTAAATACAGTTGTCTGGACTCTGAAACATCAATACAACCTGATCAATGTAATTTACTTTGAAAATTGCATTTTAGTTAATTTTCCATGAGCTTCGATTCTTGGCATAGCAGTTGATTATTACATTGCAGAGGAATTCTGTTTGTTATGTTCAAAATAAAAATCATCAATGCAACAAGCAAGCATGCCCAGAAATATCACAAGGACTAATCGCATGAACAATCATGTGGTATGCAAAGATCCATGGGAAACAACAGAATGTTCAGGTTTCTTGTCCCTTCGCGATGCACATAATATGACACCAAAGTACATGAGAACATAACATAACACGAGTATATGCAGCTGGCTTAATTGACAAAGATCGGCGATGTTTACAAATCTCAGTTTGTGCGTTGCAAATCAAACAAGCTTCAATGATATCAATAACGAAGATTCTTTCCAAATAGGTCATGCAATCAGCATTCTTCAACCCAAGATATCAATAGCTAAGCGATTTCCCCTCATTTCTGCCACTATTGAAGTAATACATCATCTTTCGTACTATAAAAGAATACAATATGCACGAAGCAGTTTGCAGGTGACTGGGGGGGGGGGGGGGGGGGGGGGGGGGGGGGGGGGGGGGGGGGGGGGGGGGGGGGGGGGGGGGGGGGGAACATCGCTGTGCGCTATAATCACTAGTTTATCTGTACAGCCAAACAGTTCTTTTTTTAATTGTCTTTTTTTTTTTCATTTTTCTATTTTTTTCATCTTTCTTCTACTCTCTATGATTGCTATCTGAATCTCAAATGAACTGGAAGAACAGCTGTGTGCATTTAAAAGTAAATAAATAAATAAGGCAATCGTATCAGGTGAAAACTATATCCATGTGTCTAAACTACTTCTTTGTGGCATCAATAAACATGGCCCTTGTCCAATGCTCGACATTTTCAACCTGTGATGGCGGAGGGGGGAGAGTAGGGCGCTCCACCAAATCCCATCCATCCACAAGGCTATCTGGTTTTCTGTAATCGGCTGTCTCAGCTGAGTAGACAAAGCTTGCCACTGAATTTGAGATGTGATCATGTGCACTCGGCTAATGATTTAATTAGAAACAGAAAAACGAAGAAGAAATTACGCATGAGTGGGAATGCGAAAAAAAAAGCAGTTGAAGATGTGTTTGGATCTTAAATTTACCATTATAACGGTGAGAGTGCTCTCTGCTAGGCTGCTAGATGATGACGCTGAGCTTACGTTCCACACCGATTTCTTAAGCCTGTGAGCTTGAGCATCATTTCTGCACGAAATGAGAGGATATTCCAATTCACAGGTTGCAAAATAGGACATGGTATCTACTTATTCATAAAAGTAACACCTTGGGTAATTCATAATAGGTATTAGGGACCATCTAAGATGATACCTTTGGTCCGAAACCTTCAGCTAGTTTAATTACTCGATACAGAGAAGACAAAATAACATTAATTGATTATCACATTTTTGGAGGTTTTATTTGACACTGTTGTTGGAAACCCCATTTTTTGGGCTAAATCATTGTTTTCGCTACCAAGTATATGCTAGGAGAATTAATTCTTGAACGGTTATGAATTCAATTGGCAAATATCGGAACATTTTTAGTATCATATATCATATGGGCGTAAATGTCATAAGAAAAGTCCACTCTCCCCTATTTATTTGGAGGATTGACTCTGTTAGTTTTAATGTTCATATTCTTAAACCACAAACATCAAATATCAAGTGAACCTAAACCACAACATCAAATATGAACCTAAAGCTTTTTCCTTATCTATCTAGGGGCGACAAGTTATATTGATGTAAAAGCGTTAATTTCCCAACAAGCAGATCGATGAGCAAAAAACTTTAGGTTCATTCAATATTTGATGTGTTGGGATTTAGAATATAAACGTCGAAAATAACGGAGTTGATTCTAAAAAATAAGAGTGGACTTTTCAATGGCGACATATGAGCAAAGTGCTCAAATGTCATATGATACCCATTTCTCTTTTATTTTATATACGCCCTAAAATCTTCCAAAATTCCATACCGCTCCAAAACTACATCTATTATACATTTGACAGCGATTTTTGAATCCTAGGGCTGACTAGGACAAGCTGACTAAGACAAAGGAGTTGATAGAAAGACGGTTCAAATTTGATCTTGAAGAGATGAAGGGTTCAGATGATGTTTTGAAAAAAATTTGAACAGTACACTTTTGAAATTCGGAGAGAAACCTTTTTTGGGCTGGGGAAATAATGTGTTGTATGGAAAATTGATCCACTTCTTAAGTGCCTGCAGCCTTGATCCACGCAAATGCAGACGTCCCTTCAACTTCCGTCATAATATCCCTTCTCCTCTCTCCCCACCGCCAAACTCAGCTGATCACCAGACTTCAGTGGCCAAACACTCGCTGCCTCTCTCTCCCCCTTCAACCTCCCACCCTCACAAAAAACTCAGCTCTGTAGATCTCTTTCTCTCATTGACCTATCTCTCCTCTCTCTCTCCTCTCTCTCTCTCTCTCTCTCCCCCTCCATCCCTACCCAACTCAGCTCCCGATCTTACCGGTTTCCACCACCGAGATCCTCCCTCTGAGGGTTGGCTTCGTGTTAAAGTTCACCGGCTTAAGGAACGACAGCCACATCCATTGAGATCCTCCATCTACCGCCAGTGGACTTCCAAGATCTGGAAGAAGCCAGAGGTCAGGGTTTCGCCGGTCAGGAGCCTGGGACCTTGCCTGAGCTAGACGATGAAGATCTTGTCGATCTTTGCGCTCCTCTGTCGATTTGAACGGAACTCACCTCGATTCGAAAAATTTCATCGTTGCGCTCCTATGAGTATATTTCTAATTTTTGCCCTTTTATTTTCGTTAATATTTTTGTTCTTTTACATAACTCTGTTAGTTAAACCTTATGTAGGAGCCATCATGTGATGTTGCAATTATTTATGTAAATCCTTCTATTTTGCTCACAATCGTTGAATATTTTATCTAATTTTGTATCTTAATCATCGTTAAAATAGGAGCTTGCGCGTAAACTCTGAACACACGAAGAACTGCCAATTAATTTGATTGCTGAATTTTTGTTTCAATGACAGGTGATTATTTGTTTCGTGACATTAGCTCAATGGAATAGTAGTATGTTAGTTTTCAGAAGCTAAATATGGAAGTAAATTTACAAATTTCTTGATGAAAAGTACATTTAAATGTTTCACCAATCAAATTCTTCACAGATCTAGAGACATGATTTATAGTTTCTATATTTATTTATTTCATTATTACTGCTTTCTTGGTCTTTCAGGTTAAGGTACAATCTTATAAATGTATCAGCCTTGGATGCCATATATACGATGAATCAAATGTTCACAAGCTAAAGCATGTTAACGTAAGTCATAAGAAATGCATTGGTATTTCGTGTGACAAAAATCAAGATACTAGAGTTCTGTTTAGAATTTGAGTTATATATCCTAGATGAGTACCTTCTCACTCTCTTTGTATTTAAATTTCTGTTTTTTCCATACCCTAACCGTATGCACCCATGAGCTTCTAACTTGCCATCCTCTCTTCCGATATCATGGGGTTTGACATAAATCCTGATTTATCTTGATTCGTATTATCATTTTCCCATCAATTTCACAAATCATGTGCATCATACAGATTTGAAAATTCAATTTACTTAGATACGTTCAATGGCATTTGTTGGCAAATTCATTCAATTGTAAATACTTTAGATGTAAATTTACTATGTCAGTGAATTTTATTATTTCATATTTTAGATTCAAGAGAAAGTATTTGTACTTTGAAAAATTTTACATGTCTTTTTCTTATCTATGCTGCTGATTTTTTTGGTTGCAACGTTTCAGGCAATGGCTTTGGTTTGTATTTGAGCCCTAGATTTCTGACAGCAAACACCTTTTTCAAGGTTGCGACTGTTATTGATAAATGGTATTGTCCGATATTCTTGCTCTCACTGAAAACAAACACCTTTGTTTATTTTCTGGCATGTTCATTTTTGATTAACTGATAATGGGATTCTGTCAGTGTTGTTAAAATAAGAGATAAATCCGGTTGCTTTCGTTTTTGGTCAGTCATTTATCATTTGCCGATGCCTTGGTACATATCACCAGAAAAAGAACTCAGCTTCAAATGTCTTGAATCTTGAATTAACAATATTTATTTTGAGTTCATATTTCAATTGTTTTGAACTAAAATTTCAGGAATTTTATGCTTAAAATAACAGTCATGCTTTCCACATATGGGTGAGTTTTTTCGGCTTAACATAACAGTCACGCTTAAAATAACAGTCACGCTAACATATGCTTAAAATAACCCTCTTTTTTCTTTCGGCTTTCCACAAACTTGGATATTCACAGTATTTTACTGACACAAATCGGTTAGGAATGACCATGCAATTGTCTGGGCGGATCAGTGCCTTCTTGCTTTGGTACGATTGAACTTCACAAGTTGTGTTATAAACACTAACAGTCTTTAAAAGTTAATGAGTTTCTTTTACTGTTAGAATGTTGAATTTATACCATGATTTCTAAATAATTATGTTTATTTGTATGGCAGGTTTGCCATTACACACACAAACAATTTTATACTTCCTCCATTTTGTCTCACATTCTCTTGGTAAATCAATGTACTATTTAATTCTTAACTCCAAGCAAAAGCATGATCTGATGATGTAGAATTGTTTGTTGAAAGTATAGAAGAAATCTAAAAGGAATAAGAATCCTGCTGAAACTTAAGAAACAAAATCAAATGCATTTATCACTTGGCTTACTTCAAACTTATGCAGACTGAGCCTGTTCATAAGCCACACACAACTTGGAGAACATGAAGATATGATAGCTTGATTACATGAACACCTTACATTCTCAAACTGCATCTGTTATTTTTTTCAGGAATTTGTATGCCTGAAATAACTGAAATTTCATTTCACATAACTCATTGTATTCTTAAAATAACTCATTGTAACATATTTTTTTACCTGAACAGAAATTTTTTTCAGGAATTTGAAGTTCTCACCGAGTGAAATTTGTTTGAAATATGAACAATGTTACTTTAAGCATACATATTGAACTGAAATTTTTTTAACTGAAATTTGAAATCAGTTTTCTTAACCAGTTATTTTAAGCATACAATACTGAATTTTTTTTGATAACAGATACAATGTTATTGATAAAATGAGTCATTGTAATAACATTGTATCAATGAGTTCAAATTTTTTTTTGCTATGTTTCATTGAACCCTTACCATTGATTGTGTTGTTTAGAGCTTGAACCATGATGAAAGATTCTTGCGTCTCATATCATTCTTTTCCGACTGCATTCTATTCATGTAAATACATCGTTTATTTGGTTTGCTTGATGTCTAAAGACTGATGTATTGAATTACCGGGCTGTTCTCATGGAAATTTCGAAGCAACTTCTAGATCTCATTATTTGTCTATCGAAAAATGATATAAGGAAATTCTTGCACTATTATTTTGTAATTTTGGGTCAATGTTCTTTGATTTATTTCAAGAAGGTGAATGACGGTTTCTTATTTGTTGATTTGCAGAGTTTTATTGATATTTGCATTGAGTATGTTAAGGAGCTACTTCGGTCAAATTTTGGCAAAGAAGTAATATTTGAGGTGATTCTATCTCCCCTCCCCTCTCTCAACTTCCCTCTCTCCCACATGCGCAGCATGCATGTACATGTGTACTGGATTGTCAAGGGGGTTTTCAGATGTCTTAGATTTGCAAATACTTATTTTATATTATGCTTCCATTGCCTTTTCGTTCTTACTGACAGATTTTACATGTTAAATTTCAAAATGTTCTTACGAACAGATTTGTACATTCAGTAAATATACATGTACAATCAGATTTGTATGTGCAATCTGAATGTACATGTACTATCTGAATGTTAAATTAAATGTTCATTCTGTTTTCACATCAGCATCACAGATTTGTACAATCAATTTGAATGTTAAATTAAATTTTGATATTATGCTTCCATTGCCTTTTCGTTCTAACTAAATATGTGATGGTGTAGCTCAAGTGAGAAAATACATCAATCATTTCAACTTAAATATATTTGTGTGTGGAAAAAATAAGCAAAAGATTGTCACAAAAAAACATGCTCTACTAATAGTAATGTTAAATCTATCAATAGTCAAGCCCGCACGAGCAAGAAGTGGTGTGATCTCAACCGTGCTCTCCGAATATTCTTTCAAGAAAGTATACTTTTTGACCAGTTCCTGCTCTACCAACATTCTTCACCATGATGAACATGTATTTACAGCTGAAGACTGAGACAAGGCACAAGCTTATAAACCTCGATTTCTACGTGTCGCCGGACGAGCGCTTCAGCCGGAACAAGCTGTCGGAGTTCATAACGAGCTTGCTCCAGGCAATACTCCACTTCGTGACCCCAGAGCTGCAAGCAATGTTCCAAGGGGACCGTGTTAGCTTCGAGTCATTCGAGCAGGTGGCAAAGGACCTGTATGGCAGGAAACGAAGCCGCCTGCTGGAGGGCATGGTGATGGGCAAGCTGAAGGGTTTCTCCCAGAAGAGCTCTTCAAAGAAATCGTCAGAATGAAGAAGGCGAATCCAGTGAAGTTTCCAGTTCCACAGGTCATCACTGGTCAGTTAATTTCTTTCTCCCTGCAGAAAATGCATAGTAGTGAAATTTTGTCTAGTCATTAACCATGTACCACAATGCAGCCGATGAATACGCATGGAAGACCGACGAGAAATTTGCACGAGGGGTGTCATTACCAAGAAAATTTCCTTGGCTATAGACAAGGTAACCCAGTTTAACTGTCAATTCTTAGGCTTACACAATTAGGGGCGTATTCCCATAAAGGGTTTGTGTTTATTCCTCTCGGTTTCATGGTGCATATAGTGAAATTTGAATGTGTGTATTCCCAGAGAGAGTTTGTGTATAGTCCTATTAGTTTGATCTTTTTCTTAATTGTTCTTAAATTAGTGAGATATGTGATGCCTTTTTGTTGAAATGATAAAATGTATGCTCAAATTCTCATATTAGAATAGCAGTATATACATGTTTGGGCATGAACTGAAGTCAATTATCTCATTTAGGTGGATTCAACTACATATTCATCATTTTCTGTTACTTAGTCTATTTCAAATTTTCCAAGAGATGAATTACAAAACTCAAGACAATGGAATTAAATTGCATTTGCAATGTTTCTATGTAGGGAGTAGTTTTGAAAATAAATATTGCGCAGAAAGGATTACTTTTTATTTGTTTATTGTATAAAGAGATTTTTGGTCATAAATTCAGTGCATATAAGATTAGTTTTGATATATCTTTTAAATGATTTGCCATGGTGTGGTAGCTTTGAAATTTGAAGATTAGTTTTGATATATCTTTTAAATGATTTGTCTTAAAATAACCATGGTGTGGTAGCTTTGAAATTTGAACCATGGTGGGGCTTGCTTTCGTTTGCAAATTTTTTGTTCCGCTCATTATTCAACTTTTTTGTTCTTTTTTTTTGCACAGATTGCATGGAGTAGGAGATGGTTATGGTGTGTTTCAATTGGTGTTCTTTGAGCAGTTTGCAGAGTCGACGTTGAAGATAGGGAACATCAGTCCGCTCACTGGGTAGAAGGGGGAGATCATGAAGAACTGCAGGAGGATAAACCATTGATTTTTAAACGAGTTAAGGTGTTGGATTGTTGATTTTTGTCTCGCTTATTGTGCTATCGTTGCTTCTTTGACTCCAGTTCTTTTTTGAGTCCAAGCAATTGTTTTTGTTGCTGTTTTTTAAATGATATTGTATGTTGAAGACCTTTGCAATGTAATTTGTTGGGTTGACGTAACTGTGAAATGAATGAGTCCTTTTTTTTGTTTTATGGTATTGTATGCTTCTTTCATTGATGTTAGACCTTTTGTCAATGTATTGTATACATTGATGTTAGACCTTTTGTCAATTTGTGTAAAAATGGGCTCAATGACGTACAGCTTATAGGGCCCACTCACATGAAGCTTCAATTTGGCATCAGCAAGTGGGCTTTTGAAAATGACAGTACCCGTGGCCTAAGGTGTGCATGTTCATTCATTCATCTAGCAGATGCAAAACCTCTCTAAAAAGAGATTGGGGGTAGGTTCGTAAAAATAAGAGGGGGGGACGGTTGGGATTTGATTGTAGGGAATGAACGGCTAAGATGAGTTTTGAGAAAGTTTGAATACAAAATTTAATACAAAAGAAAATTAATTAATGATGCGTTGCATGTTCTGTTCCCAAGAAAATTAATTGAAGTGTTTATCACTATTGAATATTTGGAGAGAACAGTAAATGATGTCAACAAGTAACTGTGGAAGCAGCGTCCTATCCTTTCTTTTCTATCTTGGCTAACGTACGCCTCCTCGGGTATCTATTTCAACTTTTGTTAGCCCTGAACTTGCGTGCAAAAATTCCCACTGGGGAACGAAAGAGGCAGAACGAAAGAGGCGGAACGAAATTTAATTAATGGCGGTTGGAATTTGCCTGTTCGCATGGTGGGGCCCGCCGTAAGCAAGTCTGTTGTGGGGGAGGAAAGAGAGCAGGTTTTCTATTTGCCTTTTTAAATTAGCTTCCAGCTCATCGATCCAAGTGACCCACTATTCGAACACAGATCCAAATGCTATCAGCCGTTGGATTAACTCTCAACGGTGCCCACATGCTAAGGATAATTAAGTGGTAGCGTTGGATATACATATATTGCTATATAAAGGAAGGTTAGGCCTTTAGGTTTTAGTTGGGGACGTGCAAAAGAAAAAGAGGGCATACACCTCCAAATTTGTTGGGAAAACCAAAACTTTTGAAAACCGCACCATCTCTCTTTCCAAATTTTTTGAAAACAACACTTACATATAGCAGGACGCATACGCTTCCATCTTATTCATAATTTTGCCTGTAAATTAATGAACTTTGCATATTCTCAAATTTCAAAAGAATTAACACTAACCAAACAGGAGCAGGGTTCAGGAATTAAACATTGAGTCGATTAAGAGTCGATTTTCATTCAGAGGCACAAAACAGAACATACGACGCATCATCTCTTTAGCCAGAGTTCACAATACAATACAATTAATCGTGATCGAATTAAATTAGATGTCGGTTATTGCGATTAAAAGACACGTTTGAATCTGGGGTTTGTTTGACGACACGTTGACAGACACCCTTATTATAAGCTGTTATACAGGAAAAGAAATTAGAATGTGAATGTAGATGTGTATTAATCTTTGTTAGTCAAATCAATGCGTAATTGAACTTTAATGTTTGGCTATACACTTGGAGCCGAATGCATCCTCGCCGAAGCTAAATTTTTGTTTGTTTACATTTTAGATGGTAATATAATTTTTGGGGAGAACAAATATTTTGTGGGGATGTCTTAAATGAACCGTGCCCGAGGGCACGGTTCATGAGCGCCGAAGGGGCCAACGCCGAAATTGTTGTTCGTTGCTAAATTTTTGTTCGTTAAATTTTTGGAGGGGAAATAATTTTTGGGGACCAAAAACGCCCGTGCCAAAAATTTTGTTCGTTGCTAAATTTTTGTTCGTTAAAATTTTGGTGGGGAAATAAATTTTGGCATCGAAGGCGCCCGCGCCATTTTTTTACGCTAATTTGTTGTTCCGCGCCGAATGCACCTGCGCTGAATTTGTTGTTTCGCACCAAAGTCGCCCGTGCCGAATTTGTTGTTCTGTGTCGAAAGCGTCTGCACCCTTGATGAAGGCGCACATGCCGCTAAATATTTTTACGCTGATTTGTTTATTTTAAATTTTGGCTGCGGAAATAATTTTTTGGGGAACAAAGATTTTGCGGGGAAAATCTTAAATGAACCGTGCCCGCGGGCACGGGTTATGACTATTATTTCTATATTACCCCAACCCCCCACATATATATATATGGGATTAATGGGTATCATACGCCATATGAGATAGGCTCTCATACTCTCACATAAAGCAACCAAGTACAAGCCCACATGGGCTTGTACTTGGTTGTACTTTGTTGCTTTATGTGAGAGGGCGTATGAGAGCCTATCTCATATGGCGTATGATAGCCATTATTCTCTCTATATATATACATATATCTATATTACCCCACCCCCACCTATATATATATATATATATCGCTGGAAAGGATCCCCTAAGTACCATCGCCAAGACAGCCCTAACAGCGCTAGTCTGGCACATCTGGAAAGAAAGAAATAGAAGGATCTTTGACGGCCTACATAAGACTAAGTTGCAACTGTTCGAGGAAATATCTGCTGATATCAGAATTATTTTTAGAGATCTAGATCCTAATGATGCTAACAGCGCACGTGCTATGGATAATTGGGAGTTTAGAGATAATGGATGATTTAATCACAAATCGTTGAGATTGTATCTGCATTATGTAGGGGGAGGGAGAGCTTGGTAGTAGGGAGTGACGGCGCATGTGCCCGCTCTTCTCTCTAACAAACTCAACCTTCCACTAGTACTGTATTTTTTGAACATTTTTGCTACTTTAATAAAGTCACACACTAACTTTTCACATATATATATATATATGAAAATTTTCAAATGAGAACATTTCGCACCGTGCGAAAATGTTTTTATCTTTTTTTTTGAAATTTTTTTTTCAAAAATTCTTTTTCCTACCCTCATTATATGTTGTTATACCCCCCTCAAAAAATAATGGTTGAGAAATAATGTCATTTGGCCTTCGATCAAGCCATTTCATCAAATTCGCACGTTTTGAGACCGTTAAATTTGTAACGGGTGGATGGGTGCTCTAATGCCCAACGGGTTCACCCATTATTTTCCCTGGGGTATATAATTGTATGGATTAAACATCAAAAAAAAAGAATTTTTGAAAAAAAAAAGTTTTCGCGCGGGTTTTTTCGCACCCGAAGATCACTATATATATATATATATATATATATATATATAGGGCAATCTTCCATTGCGAAAAAGTGGTGCGAAATGCCGTGCGAAAACATTTTTTTTATTTTTTTGAAATTTTTTTTTTCAAAAATTCTTTTTTTGATGTTTAATCCATACAATTATATACCCCAGGGAAAATAATGGGTGAACCCGTTGGGCATTAGAGCACCCATCCACCCGTTACAAATTTAACGGTCTCAAAACGTGCGAATTTGATGAAATGCCTTGATCGAAGGCCAAATGACATTATTTCTCAACCATTATTTTTTGAGGGGGGTATAACAACATATAATGAGGGTGGAAAAAAGAATTTTTGAAAAAAAAAATTCAAAAAAAAGATAAAAACATTTTCGCACGGTGCGAAATGTTCTCATTTGAAGATTTACCTATATATATATATATATATATATATATATATATATATATATATATATATATATATATATGATTAGTTGTTTAAAAATATCCATGTTAGTCTCAGTTAGGAACCAGTTAGTATAATCGTTCCTCCCTTATTTCTATGTTGAACATGAACCTAAGTCAATTTTTTCAACAACAAAAAATCAATTCCACAAGCCATAAAACACTAGATTGTTGACTGTGTTCTAATGAATTTAATGAGCGAAGCAAGTAGTAAGTTAGATGTTTGATGAAAAAAAGATGAGAGGAGAGAGAAAAGTACTGTTGGGAGTTCTAAAACATGAAAGATTAGGTTAGATAATAGAAAAGAAAGAATATGCTTCAGATCTGCCGTTTCAACTAACTTGGGTTTTTGTTTTGAACTAAGCAAATTTGGGTCCTATGGAATTTTGGAAGATTTTAAGGGACCTTAAGATACTTCAAATTTTCCATAAGATGCTCCCAAATCAGAAAAAGTCTATATGAACCACAGGGGGCAGGTAAGTTGTTCTTTAAAAAAAACCGCTCAAGTTAGTTTAAACAGAAAATCTAAAGAATATACTTTCTTTTCCAATCATTTAACATTAGTATTATGTCACGTGCAACATGCACGTGCACACTATTTTAAAGACGTGCTCAAAAATAAATGAGAAAGAGTGGAAGGAAAAAAATAAAAAATATTTTTAGCATGGGTGTACAATAAAACAGAGTTTTACTGTTCCGCAAATAAATAATTAATATTATAATATTTATTTTCGGGTGAACAGTAAAACCAGTCCATCTGTTACTGTAGGCTTCAGTTAACATAGTAGATATTTTATATTTCAAAAATTCCAATAGTACACTTATCTTCCCTCTCATCTCCTTTCTTTAAAGACCATTTCCTCTCATTAAACCCATTAAGATACCCACAGGAAGCTCCTTCTACTCCAAATCTAGGGCTCCATGCCTGCATAATGGAAAAAGAAACTTTCTCTTCGAAAAATCAACCATGATTTATGATGAAACCAAGTCAATTTTGGTTCTACGGTTTCATAACAAAGAGGAAGTATGTCCAACCCATAGAGCCTAATGCCGAGGGTTTGCACCTTGGGGTTTTTGTTGTTGTTTGGGGGGGGGGGGGGGGTGTGTGTGTGTGTGTGTGTGTGTGTGTTGGGGGGGTTGTGTATGGGTATACGGAAAATTTAAAGATTTTTGCATTTTTTTTTGTTTGGGGGGGAGGGGGGTTTTTTTTTTTTTTTTGGGGGGGGGGGGGGGGGTATGTTTTTTTTTTTATTTTGTGTGTGTGTGTGTGTGTGGGTGGGGGGGGGGGGGGGGGGGGTATCACAGACGACAAGCATGCACACAAAGTCAAAACGTTGGACAACATCAAGCTAGAACACAAGTGCCACTGTAACACAGTGGGAAAACCTTTTTGCCATGGGAATATTTCTGGGGGGCATGAATTGATGCTTTCAATGAAGCATCCATAAATGCCCCAAAAGCATATGAATCAATAAACAGTCAGCTGACTCAGAATTTTAACTGCAAAGTGTAATTACTACTTCTTGGAACAAGCTGCTAAACCGCAAAAAATATATCGGTATGGCAAAGTTATTTTATAATCTGCAATTGTTAATAGATCTTATTCTTGGTCGCCAGTTTGCCTCAAAGCATGATGGGATGAAAATCCATTCACCTCCTACATCCTTTCTATAATTTTATTATTTCTGATTATGCACATGATACAGGAATAATCAACCACAACACAGCAACAAATTTGCAGAGCCTTCAAAACTCAAAAGTAACATTCGGAAAGCATTCCCTATCAGAGTTCTCTTTCACGTTTGGTTAAGCGCTATGTTTTGTAATAAACTTTTTCTACATATTTGAGTTTATTCAGTAAAGTTCAGATTGATTTATTTAAGCACATCTACACAAAAACCTAATGGAACTACTGTGGGTACTAATGCATTTGCCATACTGCCACTAAAAAGAAACATGATCCACAAGTTTATCACCCATTTTACTTCCCCAAAAAGGATTGCGTAAGTGCTTATCAGTATAAACAGCAAATGTAAATAATTGGACTCAGCTATACATGTAATAAGTGGAAATGCTCCAAAAGTTGAGACAGAATAGAGGGCACAATTAAACTCAACTGCATACCTTGTGCTTCCCATCTTCAAAGAAAGGACAGAGCACATTTCTCTTGAAGATGAAAGTGTGGCCAACAATCTTGCAAATGCTTCAAAAGTGGAAAGTTCTGAAGGTACATCCAAGCCTAAGGAATTATAACAATATGTTGTGATGCATGCCACACTTTTCTTGAGCAGCGATATCCCTTTCTGCAGGTCCTTGTGGGTGTCTATGGAATGGGGAGAGGCGGAGGAATAATCAAAGCTACTGCTTCGAGCATCAAGAGAAGGTTTTCTTTCAGACTCCACTGAATCAACACCAAAATTACTGGAGCTCCTATCGGACCATGAAGTATCCCCACCAGAGCATAAATTCTGACGTGGTATAAAGAGTGGATACTCTTTGCTGCAAAATGGTATAAAATCTGTAATGGAACTATGAAATTTATTCCTTGGAACAAATTATCAAATCCTTATATAGAACCTTTGTGATGATGGGCGTGCATCCCAATATGAGTCCCGCTGCCATATACGGGAACATGAGCCCTGGACCAACATTTCACAGTAAAGATTTAAACTACATTGTTAAATGTCAAGCAATTCTAACAATATATTAACTTTGGATGTGATTACTGAAAATATTCACAAAGGATGTTTGTGATTCATCATCGAGCCTAGAATTGATAGCCAGAGATACAAAAGAAGGTTGATTTTCCAGTAAAAATCAAGTTAATGCATAAGTGTGGTAACTATAGCCTCAAATATAATCAACAGACAGAACTAGAATTAAATATTTCCATCTCAGTTTGGTGTAACCTTTGGCTTACTGTTCTATGACACTATATTAAGCACAACATGAAAGTCTTATTGCCAAGTATAGTGAAAATAAAACACAATGTTTTGAGTTCTTTATTTTTTTTCTTTCAGACCATGATTAGTGGCTCACCGCAAAACCTGAATTATGCAGTGCTGGGGCTGCCAAGCTGGGTATAGCAAGGTTTAGTAATTGGACCATATACCTGTTACAAGGATATAAGCAAAGACCAGTCAGTATATATATTAACCAAAAGGGCAAAAATTAAGATGTTTTATTATAAAAAAAGTTGATTATTTCATGAGAAGTAGTGGAAAAGCCATACAAGACAGGAAAATGGTAAATGGCATTGACTTTTAAAAAAAGAAATCTATTATACAATTGATCAATGTTTTTGAATAGGGTTGCTGACTAGGACAAAAAGATGGTTATAAAGACGGATGTGATCGAATCTTGAGGAGTCAATGGTTAGGATGAGACTTTGTGAAAATTTTGGGAGGAAAACCATAAAATTTTAGGGGAAACTAAATCCGGAGAAAATTAAATTTTGAAAAACTAAAATTTAAAACTTTAAGAGGGAAACTAAATCTGAAGAGAACTAAATTGTTTGGAAAAAAACTCAATTTTCTGAGGCAATTACATTTTAATTTAAAATTTTGGAGGGAACTAAAATCTGGATGAAACTAAAAATAATTTTAGTGGAATTTATAAATCTGGATGGAGCTAAATTTTAGAGAACTAAAGTTTTAAATTGGCGGGAACAAAATTTGCAGGACAACTAAAATTTTTGAAGAACTAATTTCTCTGGATAGAACTAAATTTTAATTTATAATTTTGGAGAGAGCTAAATCTAGATGAAACTAAAATTTTAAATTTTTAAGGGGTAACTAAATCTGTAAGAAACTAAAATTTGGGGGAACTAAATTCTCTGAAGAAAACTAAGCTTTAGTTTATATGTGGTTAAAAAGTTTAATTGGGGGTGGAATATTTTAAAGGTTTTTGCAAATTTTTTTGGAGGAATTTTTGAGGAGGTTGCAATTTTTTTTTGGGGGGGGGGCCACATTTTGAGTGAGTTGAAATTTTTCAGAGGAATACTTTTGAATGTCCTGTGACATATGGTCATGTGTTATGACTACTTCTAATTCAAAACTAACGGTCCATGTGGCTACTTGAAGTCAACACCCATGGTAGAATTCATGATGTTCAACTAGATGACCACCGAAATCCATGGTTCTATTGGATGTATTTAAAATGCCGCTTTCCGTTCACGATGACTGTTTGGAGTATAGGTGCAATGCACAATCCATCTTGTGATAGTGGCTGTAGCTAAAAATTGTGGTTATAGGCACCTTACACTAATATCATTAATAATTTAATTCTCCACTACATAAATTTACTGACTTAGCAAGCCAGTTCGTAAATGTTTATTTTAATAAACAGCTGTGAAGGACATTTAGTTGAAATATTTACTTCAATGAATCGGTTAAACTTATAAATTATGTTAATTAATGAAGAATTAAAAGCAACAAAATGACTAATTGGTAATTTGCTGTCTGGGCAAGAGAGATACAGGATATAGTTCCGAACATGCCATGTGGAAATTCAATCGACTAGCAGCCAAGCAGACAATTTGTGTGGTAATCAACTAGACCTTAAATTGCATATGTTTCCTCTGATATGTGATGCCAATGATGGAAATAAGTTGCAATCACCACACTTGTGCTGCAAGAAACCATTACAGTTCCCTGTTCCAAATCACCCTAATTCATTTTGAAAGGATTGCTTCTTGTTAATATTTCTTGAAGGTTTTAACAAATAAAACAAAGAACTTGACAGTTTCTTCTTCTCCGTTCATATGCTTATTTTGAAATGTATATCCAATACATAACTTTCTATTGATAATATCATCTGCCTCTAACCATGATGTTCTTCACGATAGTATTAACTGAATTGCACTATAACACTCTTCTTCTTTTGTGTCAACATCTAGTGCAAGCTGCCCCTCACCCATTTTGCAACTGGATCAGTGTTTTCATTCATAGCCATCAATCATTTTAGATACTTTGATGTAATCTTTCCTTCGGTCACAACCCTATGCTTCATTTGCGTATAAGGATTATTACAGCACATGCATCATTGTATTCGGATTGAGTTTTTTAAAAAAAAATCACTTCACTTCTTTGGACAGAAGTGACTTCTGCATGACATTTTATTGCCAATATTATCAAGGGTGTCCATAAAAAGTGTTACGATTTTTCTAGGGTTTGATGGATAAAACGGGGATTTTCGAGGGAAAGATGAGATTTTTAAGGGTAAATGAGGGATTTTAATGGTAAGAAAGAGACATTTGGTGGGAAGAAAATATTTTTATTGATAATAAACTGAAATAAAAGGGGATACACAGATACTCGTAAGTTCTTTCTAGAGTAACTCGCTCTCTCAAGCCGCCTATTCGAGAGGATGGTCGCGCTATCCAACAAAGGATTATCTCGACATCTCCCAAGTTTCTTCTCAAAATTCGACACCCTATCTAATTCTCCTAGTCCCTACATAAATACCAATATGAAAATAACAAAATTACAGAAATAACCCTAAAGCTAAAAATTACAAAAATAACCATATAAAACTAAAAATTACAAAAACGTCCATGAAAACTAAATAATCTAGATCTGCGGTCCTATCATTTACCAGTTGATAGGATTTTTATAGGATTTCGATGGATAAAAGGTTATTTTTGAGAGGAAAGATGGTATTTTTAGGGTAAAGGATGGAATTTTAGGGTTAGAAACAGAGAATTGGGAGAAAGATAATATTTTTATTGATAATAAACTAACAGAAAGGCGGATACAAAGATAAATGTGACTTCTTTCGAGAGAAACTCGCTCTCCCAAGCTGCCTATTAGAGAGGGTGGTCGTGCTCACCAACAAAGAGGAAAATCTCAACATCACAAGTTTCTTATCAAGATCCGACACGCACTAATCTCCCTAGCTCATATATAAATACTAATCTGAAAATAATAAAATTACAAAAATAACCCTAAAGTTGAAAAGTACAAAAATAACCCTAGACAACTGTGAAAACTGAAAATTCAAGATCTTCGGTCCTATCATCACTCCACCGCGAAGAACCACCATGTCCTCAAGGTGGTGTATGAAGTGTGTGGGCATGCTACTCTCCGATTGATGATGCTCGTCCCCTCCTGGATCAGAGCTCAAAATTCATCCGCCACTATCATCGTTGATCTCGAACAGGCCGTCGCTTTCATGTGGTCCTCACTACCTCCGCCTAAGCCATGCGTGTATCTGCCATCGTTATAGGGCCACCCAAGATCTCCACCGTCCTCCACGAAGCCTAAAAGGAAGCTATAGTAGTCGTCAAAGTCCATCATGGTTTTGTCGTGCCCCAAAGCAAGTCGTCGATCCAAATGGGCCCATCGTCAACCTCCAAGGCCCAACGGGGCCCCTGGCTCGATGTCCCGGGGCCGCGGGGCCCTTGGCTGCTAGGCCAGGCCCGCAGCGGCCCTGTAGGTAGGCCCTTGACAACCAGTGAGGGGGCCGTCGTCCCCTTCTACTTCCTCCCGAGGGTCATGATGCCCTAGATCTGTATTGGAGTAGTCGTCAGGATTCAAATTTGAAGCCGGATCTACTTTTCAATGGATCCCCTTCTCAAAAGAGATGTTTTTCCCTTGTCCCTTTCCTAAGGTGGTGTCTTTTGTTCTGGATCTGAGTTGTCGCCTGCGTTGTCCAAATCTGAAATTTTCGTTCCTTTTGGAAACAAAGGATAGTTGAGGGAAGTGTTAAGATAGTAGTTACGTTAGGTTTTGCAAGAAAGCATTCAACTTCACCTCCTCCTTGCCTCTGATGTCCTAATCTCATTTCTGAAAGACGCAAAGGTTTTTTCCATTGGTGCCAAGATCATTGCTCTGATACTTATTTGTTAGGATTTTTCTCGGGTTAGATGGATAAAAAGGAGATTTTTGAGAGAAAGATGGGATTTGTAGGGTAAATGAGTGATTTTTAGGGTTAGAAAGAGTGATTTGGGTGGAAGATAATATTTTTATTGAGAATAAACTGAAATAAAGAGGGTTACAAATATGAATGTGAGTTCTTTCAAGAGGAACTCCCCCAATTCGCTTATTCGAGAGGGTGGCCGCGCTCTCCAACAAAGAGGAAAATCTCAAACTCTCATAAGTTTTTCAAGATTTGACACCCTCTCTAATCCTCATAGCCCTTATATAAATAATCAGAAAATAACAAAAATAACCCTAAAGCTGAAAATTAAAAAATTAACCCTAGAAAACTGAAAATTACGAAAACACCCCTGAAAACGGAAAATTACATATGTGCGGTCCTATCAAAAATTCACTTCGATCAAGTTTACGTAGGTCATTTGTTTCAGTTTTCTGTAGATGCTAATTTGGCTTGTGGCTATCATTGAGCTAACTCTCAAAGGTTATTTCTTCCAGATTCTACCTTCACCATTATTCAATTACAACGTAGAAACTCTTCATGTTGACTTATGATGTGATTAAGCAATATGACGATTCATAACATACTCAAAAATCATATATAATAAGGCCTTGATAAATTTCCGATTCAGATATGTTATCATTTTTCCTCCATATCCTTTACTTGATACTACAAGTCTACATTTCACATCAGCTTACAAGCAACATCGATACCATCATCAGGTTCCCTACCATGCACACATCATAAATAGAATCGACAAAGGAAGGTCTAATTCCCTAAATCAGAGGCTTGTAAAAACAAATCCCATTCTTTTGACGATCGTGTCTCAAGGAAGATGCTTGAGTTGTAATTTTTATATAAAGATAATAGAATGATGCACAACATTTTTCTCTCCTTTTCTTTTTTCTGGTAGAATTGCAGAACAATCCTATCTGCATAATATAAAGGAAAAGGGAACCTAGTAGAAAAGGTCAGAAGCAAACCCTAGAGAGGCTGCAAGCTCTTCAGAAGGAACTGAATGAGGATCAAGTCCTCTAGGCAAACGTGCATTGCATATTTGATCATATGAAGCAACCGAACTATCCTTTTTATCCCCATCTGAATTCACCTGGAACATTGTTGCATCAAGCATCATTCAACACCATTAAATGGATGGCCATACAAAATAGTAAACAAAACATATTTGAATCAATATCAGTTCAGATATAACAAATTCAAGTTCATGAATATCTATCACGGGTAACAGCAAGCATGAAAAAATATGTGTATTACAAGTATTGTGAAAACCAGTTAGAGTATTGTGCAAGTGATCCGAATCCCATCGGGACAAATAACCTTACTATGCAACGATATTATAGGTCAGCTTTCAGACTCATTCTTCATGGACATTACCCTTGCTTGTAAAATATATTAAACTATAGGAAACTGTACTCGTGTCAAAGAACTTACTCGGCGCATTGGAAACAACTTGCAAATCTGTTTTATTGTCACTGATTGTTTGTGAAGAAGCTCAGAGGTGATTGCCATCTGCAACACGCATGTTAGTGCGGGAGCCTTTAAGCAAACACGGGGGGGGAGGGGGGGGGGGGGGGGGGGGGGGGGCAAAAAATGAAACAACAAAATATACAGATGTTTTTCAGCATACTACTAACAAAAGAAAAGCTGGACGGCCCGAACTTCACTTGATTTGCTTCTGCATGAAGGAGAATAAATGCAGCAACCAACCTCTGGATGATAGTAGACAATTTAGCTAATGCATATGAAATCTTAACAATTCCCAGATGACAAAGGAAGGCTGAAGCATGTGGAGATTTCTATCCAAAGCTTTACTTGTTATATCCTGAAAGTGTCTACTAAGTACTTATGTTTCTTCTGGATGAACAACTAAATTCTATTGGTAAATAAGTAATATGACATTGAAACTGGCAGTAATTCAATAATGGCTTATGGTTTAAATTTATGTACACTCTGTCTAACAGACTGGCGGTGGCATGAAACAATTGTTTGAATATAAATATGGAATACAAATTGTCTTGAAGACTACTGAATCAAGTTATATGACGTTTTCATCTGGATGCATATCTTGTATGCCTACTAACAATGCTTAACGATTCAAAATAGTCCAACCATTAAGACCATCTTTCTTTGTAAAACAGTTTGGAATTATTTCTGGTAGAAAGCAAGACAAACTAAGGCCTAATAAAAACTATAAACAATGATAACGGTTATAAAACATATATCTTGAACTAAGGCTTTTGTTCTTTGTTTTCTTTGAAATTCTCTAATCTATTTCTCTCCAAACTTTTTTCTTACCATCTTGTCCCAATCACTTATTCTTGCCAAAGGAGGCCATAAGATGTGCAATGGGATTAGCAGCATAGGTTCTAAGTTGGGATACCAACTTATTTGATCAAGCCTAATAGATTATGTTGCTAGATGATTTCATCATAATATTACATTATTTCCCCCTTATGGGACCCCAATTTGTGCATACATAGATGTTAAAATAGCTCTAGTATAGTCATATTCAGACTATCATATAATATTAGAGCTTAATCTCATAGTTTGCACAACTATTAATTTTTGTGAACTAATTTGTGCTTCTTCATATTTTTCAGGAGTAGAGCTCGAGCCCACGATTCCAACGGCTATTTATTCGTATTTTTCGGAGCTCGGTGGAAATTTCTAGAAATTTTTGAAGCAAGACAGTTCATGTTTATTAAAGAAAAATAAGAAAAATAATTCAACACAAATTCACTAATTTGTGACTCTTCAACTTATTTATATGATTAGAAGCCAAAGGGATAGAAGATGAAGAGCCATGGGAATTTATTCTCAAATAAAGAGGGGAAATGAAGAGCCATTGGAATTTATTCTCAAATGAAGATCCATGGGAATTTATTCTCAAATAAAAAGTGGGGAAATGAAGAGACAGTCACCATAAACCCCTTAGTATTCTAAGCCTATATAAAGAGGGGAGAGCTTCATTCTTTTCATGTACTATTCCATATAGAATTCCATAGCCAAAACTGAGAGTTTCTTGAGTTTTAAAGAGCATTGTGAGTGAGTTTCATAAGATTTTTAGAAGAAGAGGAAGGTGTCTCATTTAAAAAGGAATGAGGGTGTAAATTGGTGATATCTTCTCCAACTCTTTTGTTTTCTTTTAAGTTTCTTTTCCTATGAATAAAATTATGTTTTCTATATTTATAATCTCTTTTATTCTCAACATGTATGGCTAGATTTTGATTGTGCATGATATGCCGTAGTTAGGGAACACGTTTTGTGTTACTTTGGTTGAATTTTAATGTTATCACTTTCATGTTTTTAAAGTTATAATCTTTATTTAAAATCTTCTCATTCATCTTCCAAAAGATTATGAATGAGTTGATAATCACCCCACAAGGGTGAGTTTTGATCTTCCCAAAAGGAAGTTTCATCTCTTATTTAAAAGATTATTACTTTAACTATCTTTTTCATTATCGCGGTTAATCCTCACAAGGGTATTTTCCGATGACTTTCTCTCAAAACGAGGTGTCATTGAGTTATCTCTAATCAACCAAATTAATATAAATCATGTATCCTAATGAACTCATATCATGTGCATACTTATAAATATTTTCAATAACAAAAAAATGTTCTTCGCTCATTTTTCCATAAACTTAAAAACCACATCCAAAACCATAAAATCGTCATCATTCAAAGTAGTTAGCTTCTCTAAGATCATTCTCTAATTGATTTGAACTTGTGGTTGCAACATGTTTTCTCCCGAGGATACGATATCCGGACTCCCGGAACTTTACTACTTGCACGAACTCTTACGCTTGAGGGTAACACGTTTTTTGGGTGAGGCAAGTTTTTGGCGCCGTTGCCGGGAAGAACGGCTTGCTACCAAAGTTTATTTCATTTAGAGGACATTCGATGAGATTTTTTCACTTTGCTGTTTATAGATCTTTCCACTTTTATTTGCTTTAAATTTTTTTCATTTCTTTAAAAATTCAAAAAAACAATGGACTTTAATGACATAAATTTTCAATATGATGCACCTTCATCTTCTTTGCACAAGGACATGTTATTGAAGCTCAAAATTGCCATCTTTGAAAAGCGTGATGGTGAATCATTCTTTTAGGTCTGAAGGAGGTTCACAGATGAAGTTAGTGGCTGTCCACATCATGGATACACGGTTGATGTTCTGCAGGAAGATGCACAAATTTTCATGGAGAAGTTGGACAATGGAGCTTTCATGGAGTACACATCTGAGGATGCTTGGGAGCGTCTAGAGTCCCTGAGTGAGGATGCTCAGACATTGGTGGGGACTCCAGAGGATTTGATGATGGAGTCGTCAGAGCTTCCTAGTGGTGATATATGCAGAGATGGAGTGGACGAGCATACAATTTTGGATGGAGTAAAGGAGGAGACTAGTAGGGCCATGAGCTCATCGATCATTTTGGTGGAGCCCGAACCATGCTCTCCCCCAATCTTGTCCCAAAATCCATTATTCCTTTCCCTCGTGGTCGTGCATCATACCAAGATGAATGCAATCGTTTTAGGGAGTTTTCGCCACCACTCTTTACGTTCATTAATTTATTTTGATGAATATATTTGGCGAAATTTTTTCGAATGGCAACAATGCCCACTTTGGATTAACACAACACATCTCTTACAGGACATGGTCATACATTTTGGAGAGATGCTTATAGTTGTGTTGCTTGAGTCCAAAGTGATTTGTGGAGTGAAGACGCTCGCGGAGGAGCATAAGGATCTAATTGAGCTACTTCCTCCACCGTTATACGTCCGAGATCCGCCTTTCGACTTCGGTGACTTCTATCCAGCATTGTAGAAAATAAAATAATTTTTTTTGCTTTCGTATGATTTTCTTTTCTTTTCTAGGATCTTTTGCCAAGATCTAATACTCATCCCACATTGAGGACAATGCTTATTTTAAGTTGGGTGAGAGAGTATAGATTATTTTTCAACTTTTTTAAATAAAATAAAATAAATAAATAAATAAATTGGAGAAGGCTTCATCATTTTCATCACATTCCTTTTGCTTAGTCCCTAAATGCTTAATTCCATGTGATTTTCTCGGATTATTATTTGGTATCAAATTCATATATGTTTGATTGGCATGTGTTAATTTCTTTTCCACAAGGAAGTCAAATGTTAATATGCCATGTATGATACTAGTTTATATGTCATGATACCTTCTTGAAATAATTTGGGAATAGTTTGGTGCAAGCTATTGTTATGTGTGAGTGATAAAGCAATTGAGTTGATTGGTTCTAAATTGGATAGGATTTTGGCCATTTGCATATGTTTGGTGACTTCTAATGAGTGTGTGGTTGAGTTGATATCTCAAGTTGAGAGTGTGAAATAAATAAAATAAGTGAATAAGCGAATGATTCTCCTAGTCAAATTGAGTAGCCGGGGCCCCACGAAACATTGGGGATGACACCAAAGACGAGATTTGGGGGGGTCATTCTAGCACTTTGTTTATATAGTGTCATCGCGTATACACAAAGGTAGCCTTGTTTGCATTTCATAGCGTTATCGCGTGTATGCAAAACAAAAAAAACAAAACAAAACAAAATAAATAAATAAAAATGAAAATCAGTATGAGTGATGCAATCTCAACCCCCGCAAGTTAGAAGAAGCTTTACATTGTTTGACCAAATAATTGAAGATTTAAAACTATGATATGATTTGTGATATATCCTTACAAATGCAAACAATACTCACTACTTTACTATTCTCTGAATTAGAATGAGGGGAGTGTCATATAATATTCTCTTTCATACATTGTGCATATTGGCTTTGAAATCAATTGGAAATAACTTTTGGAGTAGGCCATGATAATATCATGAGTTTGGAACATGTTTTTAATTAAATCTGAATTTATCGCATAATTTGCTAGAGACTAGCAAGTAGCTAGTTGGGGGTATGATTTCAGCATAATATTACATTATTTTCCCTTTATTGGACCCCAATTTGTGCATACATAAATGTTAAAATAGCTCTAGTATAGTCATATTCAGACTATCATATAATATTAGAGCTTAATCTCATAGTTTGCACAACTATTAATTTTTGTGAACTAATTTGTGCTTCTTCATATTTTTCAGGAGTATAGCTCGAGCCCACGATTCCAACGGCTATTTATTCGTATTTTTCGGAGCTCGGGGAAAATTTCTAGAAATTTTTGAAGCAAGACAGTTCATGTTTATTAAAGAAAAATAAGAAAAATAATTCGTCACAAATTCACTAATTTGTGACTCTTCTACTTATTTATATGATTAGAAGCCAAAGGGATAGAAGATGAAGAGCCATGTGAATTTATTCTCAAATAAAGAGTGGGAAAATGAAGAGCCATTGGAATTTATTCTCAAATGAAGATCCATGGGAATTTATTCTCAAATAAAAAGTGGGGAAATGAGGAGCCAGTCACCATAAACCCCTTAGTATTCTAAGCCTATATAAAGAGGGGAGAGCTTCATTCTTTTCATGTACTATTCCATATAGAATTCCATAGCCAAAATTGAGAGTTTCTTGAGTTTTAAAGAGCTGTGAGTGAGTTTCATAAGATTTTTAGAAGAAGAAGAAGGTGTCTCATTTGAAAAGGAATGAGGGTGTAAATTGGTGATATCTTCTCCAACTCTTTTGTTTTCTTTTAAGTTTCTTTTCCTATGAATAAAATTATTTTTTCTATATTTATAATCTCTTTTATTCTCAACATGTATGGCTAGATTTTGATTGTGCATGATATGTCGTAGTTAGGGAACACGTTTTGTGTTACTTTGGTTGAATTTTAATGTTATCACTTTCATGTTTTTAAAGTTATAATCTTTATTTAAAATCTTCTCATTCATCTTCCAAAAGATTATGAATGAGTTGATGATCACCCCACAAGGGTGAGTTTTGATCTTCCCAAAAGGAAGTTTCATCTCTTATTTAAAAGATTATTACTTTAACTATCTTTTTCATTATCGCGGTTAATCCTCACAAGGGCATTTTCCGATGACTTTCTCTCAAAAAGAGGTGTCATTGAGTTATCTCTAATCATCCTAATGAATCCATATCATGTATCCTAATGAACCCATATCATGTGCATACTTACAAATATTTTCAATAACAAAAAAATGTTCTTCGCTCATTTTTCCATAAACTTAAAAACCACATCCAAAACCATAAAATCGTCATCATTCAAAGTAGTTAGCTTCTCTAAGATCATTCTCTAATTGATTTAAACTTGTGGTTGCAATATGTTTTATCCCGAGGATACGATATCCGGACTCCCGGAACTTTACTACTTGCACGAACTCTTACGCTTGAGAGTAACACGTTTTTTGGGTGAGGCACTAAACAAACAACTTCTACAGGAGTTCACATATCACGGTCAGTTGAAGGTTTGTAAAGTCCAAAGACCTATGACGTCATATGGTATTGTAGTTAAAATAATAAACCTCAAAATATCCTGACTTGTTTTTTTGCAGCTCTAAAATTAAATAAACTAGTTAGACACTAGAAAAACAAAAATGTTGATCCTGTAAGAGATTTTAAATAATACAAATTAAACAAAGTAACAGCAAATGTTATATTAAGCAAAAGCATCCATCTTGTATAGACGAAGACAATACATTCTGGCTAGCTTAGCAGATAAATGATGCGACTGATATTTGATGAAAAATCTCTATGCACACAACAAGTCATGGAGGAATTACTTGACGCACAACGAGTCGGGGGATTGCTTTATGCACTACAAGGAGGGTTTTCTTATTTAAACTAGGTCTAGCCGTCATTTATGATTATGCTTGATTATTGATATTTTGAGAGAATTCTACGAGAGTTCCTAGGTAGATCTAGGAGAGTGCAGACGTCCTCGCTTAACGATGTCTTGGGAGGGAGGTTACACCTATCAATTGTAGCCAAACTTATCTTTTATTCTATGTTTTATTAATATAATTTCAGATTTGCTTTCGGATCCTATCATTTTGGTATCGGAGCGCGACGATTCTACGGCCATGATGAAAGATCACCAGGTGTTTGATGAAACGCTACAAATAGCTGATGTGCTGCGACAAAAAGGGAACAAGCTTTATCGATATGAAAAATTTCAAAAGGCATCTAATAAGTATGTTCTCGCAAAAACTCATTTCAACAACATTCCCAAAGCAAAGGGTGGAACCCAACATTTACAATGTCTAGTTAAATTGATGAGTTGTTATCTGGTGACTGGATGCCATCAAAATTGCATTGCATTAGGTTCAGCGATCTTAACTTTTGATCCAACGAATATTAAAGTTTTTCTTTATAGAGAACAAGTTTGTAGAGCACTTGGTATTCTTGAAGCTGCTGACTCTGAAATGATGAAATTTTATGGGATTTTTTCCGAGGATGAGACCCATCCGAAGGGCGACACGACATCAAATCTGAATAAAGATGAAGACAACGACAGATATACGAAACAAAAGGTGCCAGCTTTGGTAAGAGACAATGTCAAAATCATCACTTTTGAGAAGAATGTCCAACAAAAAGAAAATCCATCTTCAGATCTGAACCCGGCCGACGACACCGACGGATATTCAAGGCATCTCGACCATTAGAAGGATGCGAAAGGGGGTAGCGGCCCCCTCACATGCCCCCAGGGCTCTGCAGTCCCTCTGCAGGGCCGACAGGGTCCCCCGCCTGCGTTGTAGTCCCACCACAGGCCTTGTCCTGGCACCCAAGAGCCTCACAAAGCTTCAAAGGTAGACGGTGGGCTCATTCAGGTCTTGCGACTAGTTTCATGTCGTGATGAATTCATGAGAAACCTTGGCGATTGTTGTAGCTTCTTTTCGGGCTTCGTGGAGAACACTGGAGACCTTGGATGGCCTTTTGATCCAGGAGGTGAGCACCATCGGTCGGAGATGAGTATCACATACACTTCATGCACCACCTTGAGGACAAGGTGGTTTTTTGGGGCGGAGTAGTGATGCGATTGGGATAAATCGAATGTGGACGAGATCTCAATTGGTAATGGTTTAATGGAAAAATCATGCCATTAAATGAGAGAGTGATTTTAGGCACCTCATTTGAGAAGGGTTTAATGGAAAATGATGCGATTGGAAGGTGCGACGAATGCGAACGATACTGCGAACATGGACGGGATCTCATTTGGAAATGATTTAATGCGAGAATCGTGTCATTTAATGGGAGAATAATATTAGTACTTAATTTGGCAATATTTTAAATAGGGAGGGTGAATTAGTCCTTTTGACTAATTACCTAATTAGTGGAAATCTTATTATAAATAAAGTGGGAGATTAAAGAGTGGGATTATGTGAGTTTTGATTATTTTGATAAATCAGAGAGATAGTTCTTCGTTTTATGGAAGAGTGCGGACGTCCTCTTCAATCGGCGTCTTAGGAGAGAGGTTACCTCTACAATTGTAATCAACAGTATCTTTTAATTTCAGTTTTAAACTAATAAATTTCATATTTTCTCGTTCCTATCAATTTGGTATCAGAGCACGTGACGATCCATGGCGGTGCCGACGATATCTGAACTCATCTCTTCGATCCAGTGGGAAAGGATGCCACCTTGTAGATTGACGACGAAGGAATTAGCGGATCACATGCAATACTTCCAAGAGTCCAAACAACGACGTCAAGAGATCACGCAAGGGATCGAGCGAATTGAGCTTCTCTTGGCGAAATGGGGAAACGACGGCAAAAACCCTAATGTTGGGCAAAAGGCGACAACTTTGGACGAGAAAGGACCAGATCTACAAATTTCAGATTTTTCAGATCCAGATCTAAAATTTTCAGATCCAGATCTGAAAACGACGGTGGAAGACGAGGGTGACCCCAAGAAGAAAAAAACCTAGCCGTCACATCAAGAAGGCGACGGGTCACATCCAGAAGGCGGCGGGTCGCGGCAGCCACTGCAGGCCGCGCCCCTGCAGGGGCCTGCAGGGGCGTGGCAGCCCCTGCAGGGGCCCAGCAGGCCCCGGCAGCCCCGACATGGTCTTCCATGGTGGCTTTCGCCTCTCCAGCGCCGACGACAGGCCCTTCGAGGTGCCGGACAGCAAGTTTTCCACTTTCTGGGCTCAAGACAGCGAACATTCGAGCTTCCGGGAGGGCGACGTGGGCCCCAAGACCATTGGTTTTCAGTTCGAGGTCCTTCAGAGCGCCAACATTTCAGATTTGAGTATAGAGGACTTTCAGATCTGACTGGCAACGACCGTGGCTTTCAACTGGGCGTCGTTGACGATGGTGGAGACCAATTGTATCCTTTTGACCCGGTAGGAAGCTTGCATGCACTTGGAGTAGGGCCGCCGCGGACTTCATGCCCCACCTTGAGGACAATGTGGATTTTCAGGGGCGGGGTAGTAATGCGACTGATATTTGATGAGAAATCTCTATGCACATAACAAGTCATGGAGGAATTACTTGGCGCACAACAAGTCGGGGGATTGCTTTATGCACTATAAAGAGGGTTTTCTTATTTAAACTAGGTCTAGCCGTCATTTATGATTATGCTTGATTATTGATATTTTGAGAGAATTCTACGAGAGTTCTTAGGTAGATCTAGAAGAGTGCGGACGTCCTCGCTTAACGGCGTCTTGAGAGGAAGGTTACACCTATCAAGTGTAGCCAAACTTATCTTTTATTCGTTGTTTTATTAATATAATTTTAGATTTGCTTTCAGATCCTATCAATAAACTAGGATCAAGGTAGCAATACAATCACAAAATATATCAGTAAGCTGTATGATAGCTAATTAACAATAAAGACAGAGGATCACTTACATGCCCTAAGTTCTGGGTGCGGTTGAGATTTCGATAGAACTTCTCTAACAAATCCACACGAAGTTTCGCTATCTGAAAGTGACAGAGGGCTTGCCATATAAACTCCAAGCACATTCCATAATGCAAATAGAATTGAAGAAAGATCAACATGCAAAAGCCATTACCATCGAAAAAGCTAGCTCCAACGATTCATATCTGGCCTTCAAATCATTTGATACAGTCGTGACCTCAGCTTTATCTGGAGAATCCCAAAATTCCATAGCATGAGGCACATAAAAGCAAAAAAATAAAGCTAATTTCATGGACTCCAGCGCCACATATCCATTACCTATCGAAGAGACCAACCTTGTAAAACTTGTTTCTGCAAGCTATGAAGCACATCTTTCAACTTCACAATCTTCTCATTTTGTAGCATTCTCCAATTAAGTTGGTTATCCATTTTTTCCTACCCGGCAAACATTAAAAAATAATGAAAATTTTGCTATATACTATAAAATTTATTCATTTGCCTCAAATTTTCCACAAATAAATAAATAAATTTGACTCAACAAGGGGGATTAACCTTAGCCACCAGTTTTGCTTCCATTTTTCGATAGAGCAAATTCCGAGAGCTCTGCAATGATTTCAACTTGGTATTGTACTCGTTTAACCTGCCAAAGCAAACTAATTGTCAAGACAAAAGCGAAAATTCCGATCAAATGAGACCCGCGTGTGAATTAGGGTTAGGGTTTGGGGTTTTAATACCTGTAATTGACGCACGAGGCGCAGATCGAAGCGAGATTGTGATTCTCGCAGAAGGCGCAGCTGCCGTTGCTCGATCTCCTCGCCATCAATTCGGTTCGATATTAGATATTTTGAGGAATTAGGTCTCCGGCGAGCGCGACTGATCAAAAAAGAGTTCGAAATTTTTTTTAAAAAAATGATTTTGAGGGGTTGAGTGTTGACAGAGGGAATTCGAATTGGGGCCTGTTTCTTTGTGTGATTGTTGGTTGGGATTTACTGTTGTGAATAGTTAATCCATGTTCGATTTTTGAGGAGAGAGAAATAGAGTTTTGTGTTTCTTTTGGAGGAAAGTGGGTTGGAAAGTTGGTTTGGGATTTGTTTGTGGGTCACACACTAAAGTTTTTTGTTTCTTTGAATTGGAATTGTTAGATGAGAAAAGGTGGAAGTGTGGGAAATATTAACAAAATAATATATTTAAAAGTTAAACTAAAATTAAAAAAACTCACAAAAGAAAAAAAAAAGCCATACGGCAGCCCGCGATTGGCTGCCAAGCAACTGGGCCCCCAAAGTTTGGTTTCACTGCTCGCAATCCCCGCAAATTGCGTGGATTTTGGGGGGCGTCATAATTGCCGTGAGAATTCTCAAAGCAACGTCACGTCATCGCGGGAAATCCCATGCAAAAGAAACACGCGCGTGGATTGTTGGGGAGGATTCCGACTAATTCTTTGTGAATTGATGTGCTACAGTGCGTAAAACGCACTTTCTCAGCGCGAATATGCCGAAAGAAACATGCCCTTGGGGAACGAGAAGTCGTCTAGTTGAATACGGTGTACTTTTTCTGTGGCGCCGGACGGACTTTATTTAGAGCACTGATGTATACACCCCTATGACTAGGGGTGTATGTATCTTTTATTTCCAAAATTAGGAAAAACTTTTACTGAATTTGTCAAATCAATCTTGTTTTTTCTATTTCAAGATTCATTTGTCACTTACTCCTATGTACACCCTATGAGTAGGGGTGTATATAGCACATATTTTATTTATACGTATGCCCTTACCACGTGCGGGGCACGTGTAAATGTGATAAATAAAAGTACAAAAATGAAAGGAGAAAAAAGGTCATAGTAATAGCGAAAATTGGAAAACTCTCCTGACCGGGGGTTGGTTGCGTGAAAAGTGTCTCTATGTGAAAAGTAGAGGGATTCACGAAGGATAGCTACATCGCTTAATTCCATCGACTAGGGGTGGCAATTTTCGACCCGGCACGATAGCCCGGCACGGGCCCGGCCCGATAAAACCGTGCTTGGGCCAACAATTTTGGCCCGAAATCCTTATCGGACCGGGCTGGCGCGGCCCGGTTCATTTTCGGACCGGACCCGGGCCAAGCTTTTCAGCCCATGGGCGGCACGGCACGGCACGAAAAGCATTTGATTGCCCCACTTCAATTTGACCACACACCAATCTAAAGCAGATTTCAGTAATGTGCATTCATTTATAGTGTTGAGTCCAATGTCATGAATCTTATTAGATCAAGGTCCAAATATCATAAATTTTAACAACTTCCCGTCAGCGCCAACTTTGATGTCTTCGGATCTTGGGGGTCGATCTTAGTTTCCGAGAAGAGACAAAGAACCACCAAACAAGTTACTTCATCTTGCCAAATAAATGAAAACAATGTAGGACACATCACCTTATGCAACCCACTCAATCCTCTTCTTTCGTGCTCCATTTCAATGCATCTTTAAGCATATGAGACAAGGTTGTGTTTAAAAATATGATAAAATATTGTCACAATACATAATTTATTCAACCCTATCGGACCGGGCCGGGCGGCCCGAATTTTTATCGGACCGTGCACGGGCCTCTCCGAAATGGCCCGAAGTCTTATCGGGTCGGGCCGGCCCAGTCCTTTAAGAAAACCGGACCGGGCCGGCACGGCCCGATAAGACCGGGCCGGCCCGAATTGCCACCCCTACCATCGACTAATTTAGTATGTGAGTATGGGTGTCAGCCTTGCATACTTCTAATTTGGTGCATGTCTGTCCTACTAGTGACATGATACTAGAGTTCGGGGAAAAAAATGGAAGACTCTTCATGAAAATCATTATCCTTTAAATTTTTCAGAAAATAAGTTATATTAATATCTCAAGTTAATCATTTTCCTATTTCCTTTTCTACTCTTTTCATTTTCTTTCGTTTTGCTTTAGTAATGCTTATATTGTATTTGAGCAACAAATTTTTCATTTATTTTTGAGAAATACTTAATGTTCAAAATTGAAAATTTATAAGAGAACAATATGTAGCATATAACATATAAGGTTGGGTCTCATATACGGCATTACACACTACATTCCATTTTTTAGTATTCAACACACTACATTCAGTTTTTAAGGATAAAACGTTCATTTTAATCTTCATATTTTAAAAACCCAAAACATCAAATATCAGGTAAACCTAATGAGTTTTGTAACAACCCTTTTTCATCAACACGTCTAATTACGTATTTAATCTATTTTATAGTGGTTGATCAGGATTTTTATATCAAAATGATTACAAAAATTTCTTATAAAAATATTTTGATGCATCAAACTAGTTATGGTGTATTTCAGTAAGTTCGGATTTCATCAAATACCTCTAAACCATCTTATAATAATTCATTTTCAATTGTTACTGTTTTAGCTGAATGAATTAATTTTCTATATAAATATCATCAAAACATTTTCAAACTTCTACAATATCATTCTAAGATCATTTAGGGCTCCCCATATTAATTTCGTAATTTTCTGATATCAAATCGACCTAGAACCCGCAAACCCGCTTCCTAAACTTTTTGGCCTAAAACTAGTATCTCCGTAGCTCAAACCCCAAAATGGACCTCGTATTCGTGATTCTCTTGACGATACGAACCCGTAGCTATGTTTTCGTAAATTTTCGGACACGTTTAATCTTAGGGGCAAAATTGTAAATTCGTTACTAAATTTTACTAATGACATTCACTAATTACTTTTTAACTTACCTTAAATACATTAACCTAAACAAAAAATTACCCTAACCATGTCTAAAACGTGGGAGTGGACACATCAAAAATTTTCTTAGCTTAGTCTAAATCTAAACCTAATTACATTAAATACATACCTAACATATTAATTATTTTTTGACTCCCTGCTAATTTTTTTATTGATTTTATTACCTATAAATAACCAATCCCGTATAATTCTCACTTTTAAAACAAAACAAAATTTTTTTTACCAACTCTCTCTCAGGCCTCTCTCTCTCCCTCTCCCGGTCTCACTCGACTCTCTCCCTCCGGCGGCCTCGACTGCCGCTCCGTCGCCGTGTTCCGACACCAAGCCCCCCCGAGAGTAGCACCCCACGCCCTCTCTCCGAGCTCTAGCCCTCCACCGCCGTAGCACGCCACAAACACCCCCAAAAGACTCCCCGCCTTCGATCTCGCTCTCCCCGCTCGGAGCTCCGACGAGCTTCACGTCGTGTCGCGCCTTCGCCGCTGTCGCTTCCCCTCGACTTCGCCACCGCCTTCTCCGTCGCCTTGGCCGCTCGCCACTGCTCCCCTCCGCTTTGAAGGAGCCCGCAGCCTCGAGCAACCCCGTCGGAGTCCACCGGAGCACCTCTCCGCCTCCCCTCGACTGCCTCGCCTCCACTGCAAGCCCCAGCACCCTCCGCCGTCGCTACCACCGTCGTTGTTGGATATTGGACTCCCCGGATTTGGTTTTGGATGATGAACAAACATAAATATATCGTGAACTAACTCTTTGTGAGCGCAGTTATGGAGATCGTCGCCAAATTCATATGAACATCCAAAGCGACGTCTCGAGACTTCTCAAAGCGCGTGATCGTATGCCTAAAGCTTCGTTGAAGCTTATGGATCATTTTAGAAGTCATGAAGATTCGATTGAAGCTTTTGAAGACGGTATCGTCAAGTTTTATTTATAGTCTTTTAAGCTTCTTTCGTAGAATGTTAAGCCTTGAGTAGGTCTTACGGTTTAAATCTTCTTAACGCTCATATCTTAGATCTAGGATCTTAGTAGAAGTCCATACGAACTTTCCCGAAGCTTCGCGCTTCGATTCGTGACTTCTTGTGCATGTTAGTTGGTTCAAGAAGAAGAACTGACCGACTAGATGGTGATCTAGTCGGTCGGCCAAGCTTCTTGGACCGACTAGTTTCCGTCAGTCAATTCCTAGCTCTTTACTGTTTACAGTTAGTCGGTCTACGTTGACTCACCGACCGACTAGTTTGTGAACTAGTCGGTCAGTGCTGCTTCTTGGACCGACTAGTTGAGCTTCTACTGTACATGCCAATTTTCACCTGAGCTATTGTTTATCGTTAGTCGGTCTATGTACATTTGGCGACCGACTAGTTGATGAACTAGTCGGTCAACATTTGTTCTTGGACCGACTAAATCAATTTTGTGTTCAGACTATAGTTTTATCTCTTAGTCGGTCTCAGTTGAGTTACCGACCGACTAGTTGTGAAACTATTCGGTCAACAACTCTTCTTTGACCGACTAGTTCCCTTCAGTCTGAACTTCTTCTATTCCATGTTCACCAGTTAGTCGGTTCATGTTGATTGACCGATCGACTAGTTGATGAACTAGTCGGTCGGTGGTTGTTCTTTGACCGACTAGTTTGGTTCAGAATAGAGCCGTTGGAGCTTTAATTGAAACGTTTTTCTCTCTCTCTTTCTCTCCTCTAACCTATAAATACTTGGTGTACTGCATTCATTGCACTCAAGGCTGATATTAAGACAAGTTTAGAGATCAAAAAGAAAGCATTCATTCTTCAATCAAAGCTCTTTCCTTCCATTCAATAATCTTTCCCTCAATCCTATTTCAAAAGAGAGATTCATTGATTGTGAGCCTTCCAAGCCAAGTGCTTGATTCTAGGTCACCAACAACCTCATAGCTCTCCATCGCTGATCTACATCTTGGAGCTAGGGTTTGGTGCCTCTTCATCTTCCCGAAAATCCGTTTTGTCCTAATCGTAAGTTTTACTCAAGGCATATGATTTTGTCGGTAAGAATTTCTAATTCACTCTCGGTTGTGAGAGTGTGTTAGTGATCCCGGGTTGTGGGAGTCACAAGTTCTTTTGTGTATGATTTGACTTGTGAAGGTTTTCCACAAGTATTTCATAGTGGAAATCTTGAGTTAGGGTTTCTAACTTGAGTATCCGGAGGGGATCCGGGTGTTTGGGACGTAGGATCACCGGGAACAAGTCGGGGAGACTTGGGTGGATCCGAACCCAGTAATATCGTTTGTTTGCGATTGTTTCTTTGTTGTCTAACATTTACATTTCCGCATTTTCCGCAGTGTTTGGTAGAGTTTGCAAGGTAATTAGGAATTAGCCTCTTAATTATTTTAAAGTACTATTCACCCCCCCTCTAGTACTTGTGCAGTAGCTTAGTAGGGCATTACATTTGGTATCAGAGCCAAGTCTATAGCTATGTCTGCCAACGACAACAAAAGCGTTCGTCCACCTTCCGACTATAGCACCTTCAAGAACCGTGAAGGAGCTTCTTCGGTAATGGAAGGACACTCCTCAACGAGGCCTCCCTTCTTCAACGGTACCAACTACGGGTACTGGAAATGCCGGATGGAAACTTTCCTCCGGAGTGCTTCACTATGGAGGACCACAATGAAGGAGTATGTCGAGCCCGCCGAAGAAGATTTCGAGAAGTGGACTCCCGCGGAGATCGCCGCGGAGGTAAGCAATGCCAAGGCAATGAACGCCTTGCAATGTGCTTTGGAGCCCGAGGACTTCAATAAGATATGCACATGTAAGAGTGCATATCAAATATGGAACTCCCTCCTCATATTGCATGAAGGGACTAGTAGGGTAAGAGACTCCAAACTCGTAGTAGTTAATAAAGATTACGAGTTGTTTCATATGCTACAGGGTGAGAAGATGAAGGAGTACTATGCTCGCTTCGTCGACATCACAAACGAGTTGGAGGCTCTCGGTAAAACCTACACCCAAAAGGAGAAAGTCTCGAAGATAATCGATGGGCTTCCTTCTTGTTGGGAGAAACGGAACTTCGCCATCGAGGAAGGTACTGACATGAAAACCTATACCGTTGTTCAACTAATGGGTACCTTAATGTCGTACGAGGTACGCAAGGATAGCAAGTTGAAGTTGCAGGACAAGATGAAGTCCTACCTAAAGCAAGACGAGCCAAAGAAGAAGGCTATTGCTTTCAAGGCCGCTCCATCAACATCCACAACAACCGATGATGAAGACTCGGAAGACGAGTTGGACTTGGAGTCTATGGCACTCATGGAAAAGAAGTTCAACCGGTTCTTCAGGAAAGGTAACTTAAAAAAATCGAAGTTTAATTCTTCTAACGCCTCCTCTCCTTTGTGTTTTCAATGCAACAAGCCCGGACACATGAAAGCAGAGTGTCCTCAAAACAAGCACAAGGAGAAGTGGAATGCGCCGAAGTTCGACAAGTCCAAGAAGTACAAAAAGGGGTACAAAAGGGACTTGTTGGTTGGGACTTTCACTGACTCCGACAATTCATCTAGTGGAGAGTCGGACGATGAGCAAGTGGAGCAAGCGCACATGTGCTTCATGGCAAGAGAGGAGCAAGATAAAGATTCCTCTTCCGATGATAGCGACAACGAAGGCGATGAGGTAACAATGGATGACCTTAGAAATGCTAATGAGCAATTATGGTCTAAATACTCTAAATTAGTAAATAGGTATACTAAAGTAAAAGATGATTTAGCTAGCATCCAAACCTCGCCTAAAACTATCATCACCAACAACGACACCGTTGTTGAAGAGTTGAGAAATGAGATTGTAAATCTCAAGTCTCAACTTGAACATGTTAGCATTGAGGATTCGGAGGAACGCAAGATAGCGGATTTGACTTCTCAAAACTCGACTTTGAGTATTGAGAATGAAAATCTCAAATCTCGTGTTTATGTGCTCACATCGCAAGTATCCACTTTGGATGCTTCTATGTGTTCTCTCACCGAGAAATATGAGTGCACATTGGGCCGAATCAATGAATTCAATAAGGGTAAGGGCCATTTGGATAATATCTTAAATGACTTACCTCCGGCCAATCACCACATTGGTTTGGGGTATAAGTTAGGAAATTCATCCAAGTAGGCCACTGCCTTTGTTAGGCCAACTTCCGATGCTTCGACGAGTGGTAGCAAACACTCTATTGGTAGTTCAACTACCAATGGTGCTTTCACCTCGTACACACCCTCTTTTGGAAAGAAACCCACTTTGGGTGGACCTCCAAAGAAGGGTCATGCCTATATGTACACAAATACCATGCCACGTAGGAACACACATCCTACTCCACCGGCTCACGCATATGATGATTTTTATGCACCACATCCACGGGCACGTGCACACCATGTGTAACGACTGATTTTCATGTATCTGGATTTATTATTATATAATATATGTTTTGGTGGATTTTCTCCTCATGTGTGGTTTTTGTCTCCGTGACTTTCATTTCGATCGTTTCGTCGTGTTTTCTCGTTTCTTCCTTAGGATCGTCGATTTCGAAGTACGTCATTCGTGACGGACTTCATAACGGTCGTATCTTACTATTAGATCAAGCCTAGGAGTCTTAGGAATCGATCCCGGGGCCCCGCGCTCCGTATCGGAACTTTTGGTGCTCATTAGCCGGTGTAAGAAGGGGCACCGACCGACTAGATGACGATCCAGTCGGTCGGCAATCCTTCTTGGACCGACTAGTTGGCTTTCTAAATTATTCAGGAGTTACTGTTTATCGTTAGTCGGTCTAAGAACGTTGGTTGACCGACTAGGTTGCAAACTAGTCGGTCAGCAATGCTTCTTTAACCGACTAACTCTTCAACTTAATTTTGGTATCAATACTGTTCACTCTTAGTCAGTCTAAGAACGTTCGTCGACCGACTAGATGTTAAACTAGTCGGTCAGTATTATTTCTTTGACCGACTAAATCTAAAACATATTTTCGTTCAGGAGTTACTGTTTACACTTAGTCGGTCTGCGTTGGTCGACCGACCGACTAGTTGCCAAACTAGTCGGTCAGTGGTTGATCTTTGACCGACTAATCTGTGTTAAAACCCTAATTTCTGGGCAGCCGCCAGCCTAGCCTGTTTAACCCCCTCCCAAACGTTTTCATCTTCCCCCACTCGACCTAAAACCCTAAAATCTCCCCCTTTGTGCCCCCATCTTCCTCCTAGCTTATTCCTTCATTCCAAGCCCTAGATCCATCATCTAAACCCTCCATCAACTCACTCTACCTCTCATCTTCCCCGAAATCTCATCAAATCCCCAAAATCCCCCGAAACACTAGTTCTCCAAACTTCTCCATTCGTTTCCAGATCTGGTCCTAGGGTTCTCCGGAGTGTTTCTTCCGCCTCCTCTCGGTAAGAAATAGATCTATTGATGTTTTCATACCCTATTTGTATTTTTATGAAACCCTAATGGAATTTCATGTTGTTTGATTGTTGTCTCCCTATAACAGTGTTTTCCCCGTAGATTAGCATCCGTGAGGCGAACCCTCGTTGATTGTCATCCCCGGTGCTAGGCAAGTGAAACTTGCCACTTAGGGTTTCGGCCATGTTTTAGGCCATTTGTTCGTTGTAGGCGTAAAAGAGGCTAGGCGACGAAATGATACTCGCCTAGGCGCAAATAGGGGAACTAGTTTGACAACGAAGCTAGTTCCGACATTTAGCATGTTGCACAATTACCATGTCATGTTTACTTTTCATTAACGGTACGCAAATTAATTGTCATGTCATTGCATTCTTCATGTAATCCCGTGATTGCGTAGCATCGCTACAATACTTGTGTTTCCTGGCTCGTGACCAGAAGCGAGCATAATGAGTTGCTAACCCCAACGCTCGATATTAAGGCTAGGTGCACCCCTACGCCAATTGTTTATGAATCGTGAAATAGAATACGAGCTCCCGTGCGGGGCAACCCCGGCTCACTTGCTGAGCTCATGTGCGGGGACCCTGGCTCGATTACATGTGGGTATTGGGGGTAAGAGTTAAGCGGCCATTCAACTGGGAGTCTGCCTGATCAGCAACTGCAGTTGTAAGGCGTAAACTCTGGGTTTTGGGGTAGTTGTTAAGCGGCCACTCAGCGTGAATGTGAAACCGTTCAGCTGTAAGGCGTAAACATCTACAAAACAACGTGAATAGTGAATTGATTTGAGATTGTTAGTAGCTTGGCTACTCTTGTCTTGTCGTGTCCCGATACTTGTTCTCTTGTACAAATTGTCTTGCCATGTCTTGATTTTACACTCATGTTATAACTGCCATGTCATGCATACCATAACTGCTAGGTTGCTAGTTGCCTTACTCGCAGTTTCCTTGCCCAAGTCTTTTAGACTTGCTGACATGTGCCCCTTTACTCTTTTGGGTGACACATGTTAGATCCCGAGCCTGAGTACCTTGTTGTGGACGAGGTGTTTGCTGACGCCGAGCCCGAGCTTGTGTTTGACGGGGAGTACGTGGACACTGGGGACCAGTCCTAGTGTCTTCGTTGTGTTTTACTTTTGTTTAGGCAGTTGTTTTGTTGTCGGTGCGTAGCACCTATACTTTGTTATGTCGTTGTACTTTTGTTGGCCTTGTTCTGGGCCTTTAGACTCTTTCTTTTAGCCTGGTGGCTTTTCTGGATGTTGAACTTATTTTCATGTTGGACAATTTATGAGATATGAGATTTTATTTCAGTCTCTCCTTGTGTTATTATTGTTGTTCCGTTGTGGTTACAGGGACATGCTTATGTTTTATTGACGCTTATCGGGTTTGGGGCTTCACAGCTCCACTCCCGTGCGGACCTTTTCACGTCTCGCCTCCATTTTAGGGAAGCGGGTCGTGACACCATGTGAGACACCCTCACGCACGTGTTCCTCCACATGCATATGTTCACCCACATCATCGTATGAATAATTATCCACATGCACCATTTCATCATGTTCCTTATTCCTATCCACGACATGCATCACGTAGAAATCAACAACGCATGCATGCACCCAATAGGATGAGGGCTCCCAAGATTTTCACTATTTGGAGCCCAAAGGACACAAGCATGGATGAAAAACAAGTCTACATGAATGATTATTTTATGAATGTAGTGGATAAGGATAATTATGTGGGGAAGTCTAGGTCCAATTGGACTTGGCTTCCAAAGGTCTAATCTTTTGGACCCAATGGCATTGGGTACCATGATACGATATTGTCTATCTTTAGGTACCCAATGAAAGGAAAAAGGAATGGAGCAACAAATTTAAATTTAGCTCCAAGAGGAATTGGATACTCGATAGCGGGTGTTCAAAACACATGACGGGTGACGCTCAATTGCTCTCCGGAGTGGTGCCCATTGCAAATGGAAACCGCGTAGTCTTTGGAGGCAATGAGAGCGGAACCATCATCGGTGTTGGCAAAGTGGGTAATCCTTCTAAACCACTTATATGTGATGTTTACCTTGTTAAAGGATTAAACCACAATCTCATTTCAATAAACCAACTTTGTGACAAAGGTTACAAAGTTAGCTTTGCGAAAGGAATGTGTCATATTTTAAGAAAAGATAATAATGAATTGTTGTTTTCCGGCACACACCATAAGGATATATATATCCTAGATCTTTCAAGATCACATGAACAATGTCTCATTGCCAACACAAGTGAACAACACTTATGGTATCGACGTTTTGGTCATGTAAACTTTGGAACACTTTTTAAGCTTTCCAAGTTAAGTTCTATTAGAGGCTTCCCTAAGCTTGTCTTTCAAAAGAAAAGATTTTGTGACTCGTGTCAACGAGGCAAGCTTCCAAAATCTTCATTTAAACCTAAGAAAAGCATTTCTTCTAAGCGGCCACTAGAGCTATTACATCTAGATTTATTTGGGCCAACTAGAGTTACTTCATTAGGTAATGCTAGATATGGACTTGTCATGTTGATGACTTTTCTAGGTTTACTTGGGTATTTTCATTATGTAATAAAAATGAAGCTTTTGAAAACTTCACAATTTTTGTTAAGAAAGTACAAAATCTCATTGGAACCACCATTGTCACTATTCGTAGTGATCATGGAGGGGAATTTGAGAATGAGTCTTTTGAGACATTTGTGATGAAGTTGGTATTACTCATACCTTTTCATTCCCTCGCGCACCTCTTCAAAATGGTGTTGTTGAGAGAAAGAATAGGACGCTAATGGAATGTGCTCACACGATGCTTGATGATAGCCAACTTGGCCATCAATTTTGGGCGGAAGCGGTACATACCGCTTGCTATGTGTTTAATAGAATACTTTTTAGGCCCGGCACTAAACAAACTTGTTATGAATTGTTGTTTGATAGGTTGCCTCAAGTTAAACATTTTCGTGTTTTTGGTTCAAAATGTTTTATTAAGAACACGTATGGTAGTTTGGACAAATTCGATCCAAGATCCGATGAGGGGATTTTTGTTGGATATTCCTCGCGTAGCAAAGCCTACCGAATATACAACAAACGAACCTCAACGATCGAGGAATCACTTCATGTTTCATTTAATGAAGGATTTGTTCCAACTAGAATTACTAATGATGATGACTCATGGATGTCTTATGTGATTCAATTGGTAATTCTAATTCTAATAATTCTATTGATTCTATTGAGACTAACCCTACTAATGAAGTTTTTGAGAATGTTCCTAGTGATCAAGGAATTCCCAAACGGCTTCATACCGTTCGTGACCATCCTCATGAGCAAGTCATTGGCAATATCCATGATAGTGTCAAGACGAGATCGCAAGTGAACTACTTCGCTCATTGTGCCTTTGCCTCCTCGATTGAGCCAAAGAATATTAATGAGGCGTGCGAAGATAGCGCTTGGATCCTTGCCATGGAAGAGGAACTCATTCAATTCGAGAGGAATGAGGTTTGGGAGCTTGTTCCATTGCCATCGAAGAACCACACCGTCATATGGACAAAGTGGATCTTCAAGAACAAGACCGACGAAAACCAAATCGTCGTCCGGAACAAAGCTCGGTTAGTTGCTCAAGGATACCGTCAAGAGGAAGGTATTGATTTCGAAGAATCCTTCGCTCCGGTAGCTAGATTAGAATCAATTAGATTATTATTGTCTTTTGCATGCCATAAAGATTTTAAATTATTTCAAATGGATGTTAAAAGTGTGTTTTTAAACGGAGATGTTGTTGAGGAAGTTTATGTTTCTCAACCTCCGGGTTTTATAAATGAAAAATTTCCAAATCACGTTTTTAAACTTAAGAAAGCACTTTACGGTTTGAGACAAGCTCCTCGAGCTTGGTATGATCGTTTAAAGAATTTTCTTTTGGATTTGGGTTTTAAAATGGGAGAAGTTGATTCCACATTATTTATTAAGTATTCGAATAATGATATAATTTTAGTTCAAATTTATGTTGATGATATCATTTTCGGTGCTACTAACTTTGCTCTTTTCGAAGAGTTTTCTAATGTGATGAAGGATCAATTTGAGATGAGCCACATGGGTGAGCTCAAATATTTCTTAGGTCTCCAAATTCGCCAAATGGACGATGCAATCTTCATCCACCAAACGAAGTATACGGTGGAGTTGCTTAAGCGATTTGGAATGGAGAATGCATCCAGGAAAAAGACTCCAATGAGCACGACTACGCATCTTGATAAGGATACGGACGGTAAGGATGTAACCATTCGTCTATATCGAGGTATGATAGGTAGTTTACTATATCTTACCGCAAGTAGGCCCGATATTATGTTTGCCGTATGTGTATGTGCTCGTTATCAGTCTCAACCTAAGGAATCTCACTTAGTAGCGGTAAAACGTATTTTCCATTATCTAAGTTACACACTTGATTTTGGATTACTTTATCCAAAATCTAGCACGTATGAGTTAATCTCATATAGTGACACAGATTATGCGGGATGCAAATCCGACAGGAAAAGTACTAGTGGCACTTGCCATTTTATAGGAAATTCTCTTGTCTCTTGGTTTTCCAAGAAGCAGAATTCCGTATCACTTTCAACCACCGAGGCAGAATACATTTCCGCCGGTGCCGCGTGTGCTCAAGTTCTTTGGATGAGACACACACTTAAAGACTTTGGTATAAATTGTGATACTTGCCCTATCATGGTGGACAACAAAAGTGCAATTTGTCTCTCCAAGAACCCGGTACACCATTCCCGTTCTAAACACATAGATGTCCGACACCATTTCTTAGATGATCATGTTGCTAAAAAGGACATCATATTAGTGTACGTTGAAACCCAGAAGCAAATCGTCGATATTTTCACGAAACCCCTAAAGGAAGACTCCTTTGTGCGGTTGCGTCGAGAATTGGGGATTATGGGTGAATCCGAGATTTAGGATTCATTTTTATTCAATAATCTTGCATGCTATTCAATTTCATTATATTTGCACATGCTAGATTAATTGAAATTTTCTGGATTTTTGTTGAATTTTCGGAACTTTCGCTCGATTTGTTCGTAAACGTCAAATTTCAGATTTTTGATGTTTAATGGGGTAGTATAATGATTAATGAGAGGTTTACGATGTTTCGTCGAAGTGCGATTAGGAGAGAACTCAAAATTTCTAATTCTAAAATTTTTGGACTCTCTTAGTCGGTCCAAGTTCATTGGCCGACCGACTAGATTCAGATCTAGTCGGTCAGTGAATGAGCTTAGACCGACTAATTCTCGTCAGTGTTTTTGGCTTCTGCCACTGTTTGCAACTAGTCGGTTCAAGCTCATTGACCGACCGACTAGATCGTCATCTAGTCGGTCAGTGCTTGAACTGTGACCGACTAATTGCAACGGGGACAGTTGCGTCTTTTCGACTCCCGGCCGAATTATATTCTCATCCGATCGACTAATCTCTTTTCTAGTCGATCAAAAACCTCTCCCTCAGCCAAAACCGTTCGACTTCCCCTCTCCCTCCGTCGTTTCCGATCATCTTCCGACCTATCTCCGGCCGTCTCTCCGTCGATCTCCCCTAGGGTTTGTTCTAACCTCTCTCCTAGCTCACTAGGGTTCATTTTCTAGCTGTCTAGGGTTAGGGTTCCCTCTAGCTTCAATCGATTTCGGCTTCTAGGGTTTGTTTTGGGTTGTCTTCTTCGATCTCTTGTGTTGATTGCGTTGTTTCTTGCTTCGATTATGGCAAGAACACGAATCCCGATCCGTCCTACGAGCCCTTCGCCATTGACCGTTGAACCTACTCCTACGGATCCCAATCAACCTACGCGATCCCCACCCAAACGTCGTTCGAAGCCTACTCTACCTTCGTCGTCTTCGCCTCCTCTCAAGAAGAAGAGGACGACGACCGTCAAGCCTAGAGCCCAATCTCAGCCCAAACCCAAGCCTAAGAAGCAAACTGTGTCCCCCTCCTCTTTCCATACACCTTCGGATTCTGACACCGAGTACATACCCGAGACCGAGACCCATAGGGATCCTACACCACCTCCTAGGCAACCTGAGTCTAGCTCTCGACCCCGTACTTCCACACATAAGCCTAAGGGAAAGGCTCCGATGCCGGTTGGCGGTGTCAATATCTCGTTGTGTCGCGATGACCCTATGTGTCTCGCGGCTTACAACCGTATCGAACACTGCCCACTGCTTCTGAAGCATTCGTTCAGTTTTCAGACTTCCTTGGCCTCACAGATCTTCTTTCGTCTTCCGGTCGTCTCGATTACCTTCGATATGACCCGAAGGCGAACCCACACCTTTACCCTCGCCTCGTGAAACTCTTATATGCCAACCGTGTCCGGGGTCAGTACGACGAGACCCACTCGATTGAGACGACTGTTTTGGGGACTCCGATAGTCCTCACGGCAGAAATCTTAGGAGAGGTTTTGGGTATCTCCTCGTCTGGCCTCCGTCCGTCAGATATTTCCGTCGATGACATATCCTCTGTAACGACCCGCTCTCGGGGGCCCGTTACTTATTTGATATTTGCGCAGGTTCCGCAGTTTACCAGTGAATTCAGCATAGCCACAACGCAGAGATGTACCAACAACACTCAAACCAGCTTACAGACATTATTACAGTCCAAATTACAACAACAACCATCACTCTCTCACACCAGTACATGAAAGGAAATACTGAAAGGAAATGCAGAAAAGGAAATACATAGTACAATACACACTCCTGACATAAAGTAACTAAAACTCCGCGGCCTCTGGGTCGTACACAGGCTCCTCGTACTCTGGAGCAATCTCCTCAACCAGATCTTCGTCTGTCGGTGCCACAAGTGGAACCGAAGGTAAGTCACAAAGACTCTAAACAAAGAAAAGAAGTACTGTACAAGTATGACAAGCAGAAGTAAAGTAAAGTACGGTGTAGTGTCTGTACAAGTGCAGAAAGTAAAGTGCATGACTGTAAAGAAATAACCGTGCAAGCTCCATTAGAACTACGTGACTCAAGTCGGAGAGTACAATATGTGACCGTTCAGTTCGTCTCTTGCCTGGGTGCTACCCAAACGAATGCCGGTACCCAGGCAGCAGTATGGTTTGCCGAAACGCAGGCAGCAGGACAGGGCGCCGAAACACAGGCGACAGGACAGGTAGACCAAACTCTAGTCACTCCCGTACTCTCGCAAACTATGAGTTACCCCAAAACCCGGTGTTGTGTCAAGTACAAGTTATTTACATGAACGTTCCACGGGATGTTCCAAGTCAAGTCCAACACAAGAAAGTAGCGTATGTTTCCGTGCTTCGAGCACGTAGTAGGTGCGGTGCTACAAGTTCGTACGAGCACAGTGGCTAAATTTCTAAGGTTAGAACCTATCGTGACTTACCAAAATTAATACCGTTGTAGTAAGCCGGAAGAGGATCTAGGGCTTCCTCAGAAGTTGGTACACCAGAGTCTGTACCTGCAACACAAAATTCTTATTTTAGAAAAAACACGACTTGTTCCTATTTAATAATTAGGTTAGTTTGATTTTTAAACTCGTTAAAACGGTGTCGGAAAATATTTAAAAATTTTATATAAACCTAAAATAATTATTTAGATTTTACTGCAAGAGGGGAGAATTTTCAGAAGCTTCTGTATTTTTTTATAATTTTTAGAAACTTAGAAATAGCTTTAAAATCCTAAAAACTTAAGGAACGTGTATCTTCCGTAATTTCTTACGGGAGCAATACAAATCGGAATTACATGAATAAATAGTCAAAATGATCGTATCAAAGTCTATTGTCACATATAATTTTATCACATATTATTGTGAGCGAAAACAGCGAGTTACAATTTTTAGAATGATTTATACGTATTTAATCTTTAGGTTCGAAAAATCATTTTGGAAAAAGTAGACGTCTGAGACGTCTGGTCGAGGTAAGACCAGCGCCATTGGATCCGAAATGTCGTTTCTGATTTTCTGGGACTATCCACTCATTTTTCCGGGCCCTGTATAATTAGTTATGCAATTAAAACCATTAAACCACATTATTAATTAATTAAATTACGAAACTTACGAAATATTCGACATTTACAAGTTTGCCATTGCAAACTTACGCACAGCGTTCTCGATCGCCGGAGGGGGGCGGCGCTTTCGGCGTGCGGAGGCGGCAACTGCAGCGAAGGGGCGGCGCGACGTGGAGGCGGGGTCTCCGGGGGCGGACGGCGATGGCGGAGGCGGGCGACGGCAGCGGCGGGCGACGGCAGCGGCGGACGCGGGAGGCGGCGGCGAGCTTTGCCGGTGTGTGTTGGGGCGAGGGGGGTCCGCCGGCGACGCTGCTGCACGGAGGCGACGGCGACGGCGGGGGCTTCGGGCGGAGCGGCGGTTGAGGCGGCGGCGGATCGCCGGAGGGAGAGGGAGGGAGAGCGTGAGAGAGAGAGAGAGAGAGAGTATGTGAGGGAGAGGAAGTCTGTGCGAAATTTTAAAATCAAAAGTTAACTTAAGGTTAAGCGGGATTAGGGGTGTATTTATAGGGTTAATACCCTACTATTTGTAATTAATGAGGGGGTTAGGGGTTGTTGACTAACCCCAACATTTTTAATACGGTTGGTATTCTTTTTGACTAACCTAAGAAATTTTTGGAAAGTGTCTAAACGTGTTTATCATGTGGGGTTAAAGTAGTTAGTAATTAGGTTATGGTAAATAGCTAGGGTAATTAAATGGTGGTAAAAATTTGTAACGAAATTACGAATTTGTCCCTACTAGCAAATGTGTCCGAAAAATTACGAAAACATACCCACGGGATCGTATCGTCGCGAGGATGGCGAATACGAAGTCCGTTTTAGGGTTTGGACTACGGGGATACTAATTTTTGGCCAAAACGTTTAGAAAGCGGGTTTGCGGGTTCTCTATTGAAATGTTATCAGAAAATTATGAAATTAATGTGGGGAGTCCTAAGTGGTCATAGGAGGTTACTGCAGAAGTTTGAAAACGTTTTGAAGACGTTTGAATAGAAAATAAATTCATCGAATCAAAACGGTAATTTTTGAAAGTGAATTTTAACAGGAATGTTTTGGGTATTTGAGGAAATCTGAAAATACTGAAATACAATAGAATAAGTCTAGTATTTCAAAATATTTTTATAGAATTTTTTTGAAATCATTTAAAACTCCTGACAAACCATTACAAAATATATATTAAATTTGTAATTAAAAGTTTTGAAAAATTTCGAGTCGTTACATCCTATCCTCCTTAAAATAATTCCGTCCTCGGAATTTCTTAAATAACTTTGTTATGAAGAAGCTCAAGCAAATAAATGATAATAATGGTCTACTAAATCAGGTTGTAAATAATATAATGTGACATCATAGCATCAAGAAAGCAAGAGATGATATTTATGAATACTTACTATTAATATTACGACCGCTTTCGTAACTAATCTCGTAACTAGTAGGATTACTTGATTCGGTAAATAGGTACGGGTAGCGTTCTCGCATCTCGTCTTCTCGTTCCCAAGTAGATTCTCCAGGTGAGTCGTGACGCCACATTATCCTGACAAGGTTGATTACTCGATTCTTGAGGATCTTTTGTCGTCGGTCCAGGATTTTGACTGGTTGTTGTTCGTAAGATAGATCCGGACGAACAGCAATCTCGGAGTAATCCACAATATGACTAGGATCAATCACGTAGCGTCGAAGCTGTGAGACATGAAAAACTTCATGTACTCCTTCCAATGCAGGTGGCAAGGCAAGGCGATAGGCCACCTCGCCTACTCGCTCCAAGACATCAAATGGACCAATGTATCGAGGGCTGAGCTTCCCTCTTCGTCCAAAACGAATCATCCCTCGATTCGGCGAGATCTTCAAAAATACATGATCGCCAGGCTGGAACTCCAAATGTCGGCGCTTCGCATCTGCCCAATGCTTGTATCGATCTTGCGCCAACTGTAGCTTCTCTCTGATGGTCCGAACTACTTCAACTGCTTCTATAATCAAATCCGGACCGATGAGCTCTCGGTCGCCAACGTCGTCCCAGCTCAAGGGGGAACGACACTTCCGGCCATATAGCGCTGCAAAAGGCGCCATACCGATGCTGGCCTGATAACTGTTGTTGTATGCAAACTCCACTAGATGTAGATGATCCTCCCAAGATCCCTTGAAGTCCAACATACATGCACACAACATGTCCTCCAGGATCTGAATGGTGCGTTCTGATTGGCCATCAGTCTGAGGATGATAAGCTGTACTGAAGCTTAATCGGGTCCCCAGACACTCCTGCAAGCTCTTCCAAAAATGAGACATGAATCGAGTGTCTCTGTCCGAAACAATGCTGACAGGGACACCATGCAACTTCACTATCTCCTCCATGTACTTCTTGGCAAGCACCTCGGTCGACTGGCCCACTCTGAAAGGAATGAAGTGTGCTGACTTGGTCAATCGATCAACGATCACCCAGACAGCATCATTGTGTTTCGTGCTCTTGGGCAGTCCCATCACGAAGTCCATCGTGATGTGTTGCCATTTCCATTCTGGGATGGGCAAAGGCTGCAACAATCCGGCAGACCGGTGATGTTCAGCCTTCACCTGTTGGCACACTATACACTTCGCCACACTGCGTGCGACGCTTCTCTTCATCCCATGCCACCAGTAATGTTGTCGCAAGTCTTGATACATCTTCGTTCCTCCTGGATGAATGGAATATGGAGAACTGTGAGCTTCCTCCAATAGAGCTTCTCTGACGTCTCCAGATGGTACGCAGATGCGGTTACCGAATCTCAAAGATCCATCCTCATGGATCTTGAATTCAGGCCTCTGACCTGCTAACACCATGTCTCTGATCTTCTGCAGCTTCGCGTCTCCGGCTTGGGCAGCTTTGATCTTCTCCACCAGGTCGGATTTGATCTGAAGGTTGAGCAACGAAGACGTTACTCCAGGTAGTATGACATCCATCCACATGGCTCGGATCTCGTGTCGAAGCCTCCATTGTGATGTGAGAGTCATCACTACAGGGAGGCGACTCAAAGCATCCGGTACGACATTGACCTTCCCAGGATGGTACTGAAGGTCAATATCATAGTCCGCCATCAGCTCGATCCATCGGCGTTGGCGCATGTTGAGCTCCTTCTGGGTGAACAGGTATTTGAGACTCTTGTGATCTGAGAAGATCTTCACATGTTCGCCCAGCAAGAAGTGCCTCCATATCTTTAGGGCAAAGATAACTGCCGCCAACTCAAGGTCATGAGTGGGGTAGTTATTTTCATGGATCTTCAATTGCCTGGACGCATAAGCGACGACTCGACCGTGCTGATGCAGCACGCATCCAAGTCCTTTGCCAGATGCATCACAAAATACTTCGAATCCTCCAGTTCTGTCTGGGATGACCAGAATCGGGGCAGAAGTCAGCCTCTTCTTCAGCTCCTGGAATGCATCCTCGCAAGCTTTCGACCAAACGAACATCACGTCTTTCCTCGTCAATTGCGTCATGGCTCCTGCGATCTTCGAGAAGTCCTGGATGAATCGTCGGTAGTAACCAGCCAGTCCTAGGAAACTTCGAATCTCGGTTACAGTCTTCGGGGCTGGCCAGTTCTGAACAGCAGCTACTTTCTCGGGGTCGACAGATATCCCTTCTCCAGATATGATGTGGCCCAGGAAAGCCACCTTGTCGAGCCAAAACTCACACTTACTGTACTTGGCATACAGTTGGTGTTGTCTTAGCGTCTCCAAGACCTTCCTCAGGTGAACTCTATGTTCTTCGGCGTCCTTTGAGTAGATGAGGATATCGTCGATGTAGACGACTACGAACTTGTCCAGATGGTTGTAAAGAACCTGGTTCATGAGACTCATGAATACAGCAGGTGCATTAGTCACACCAAATGGCATCACCAGGAATTCGTAGTGTCCATATCTCGTCCGAAATGCGGTCTTGTGGACATCCTCCTTCTTCACCTTTACTTGGTGATATCCGGTCTTCAGGTCCAGCTTTGAATACACGCTCGATCCTCCAAGCTGGTCGAACAGGTCGTCGATGCGGGGCAGTGGGTACTTGTTCTTCACCGTCATCTTGTTTAGCTCGCGGTAGTCAACGCTCATACGCTGGGATCCGTCCTTCTTCTTCACGAGCAGCACTGGGGCACCCCATGCGGATACACTAGGTCGTATCCATCCTTTCTGTATAAGATCATCTAGTTGAGCTCGAATCTCTTCAAGCTCAGGTGGTGCCATGCGGTAGGGTCCCTTGGACATTGGTTGTGCACCTGGGATAAGATCAATGGTAAATTCAAGGCCGCGATCCGAAGGCAAACCTGAGAGGTCGTCCGGAAATACGTCCAAGAATTCTCGCACTATCTCAGGCTTCTCTTGCTCATCTTCTGCTGTAGTCGCCATGGCTTCTGAAAGTCTGGCTCGGTACTTCACATGTCCTTCTGATCGACTTCCGCTGAGGAACTCGAACTTTGGATGGTTAGGTATCTCGAATTCTACCCTCCTTTGACGACAGTCAATAGTGGCATGAAAAGTTCCTAACCAGTCCATCCCAAGCACAGCATCGAAAGTTGGCAACTCTATCACCATGAAGTCGGCGTAGAGATCTCGTCCACAAATCACAACAGAGCATTGGAGGCATCTGCTGGTTACTGGTAGAGGCCCACCACCGGTCTCGACCTTCCAACGGGAAGTCAGAGGTTCTACAGAGACGTCGTGTGTTTGGACGAATCGACTTGCCATGAAGCAATGTGTAGCTCCTGAGTCGAACAGTGTGAGGGCAGGCTTACCGGCTACTAAAACGATACCTACGGTAATGAAAGTCACATCTAAGCTCACGATCCCTAAACAGTATAGTGGGTAGCTGAGCGAACGGAAATCTCATACCTGTGATCACCTTGTCTGTTGCCTCGGCCTCCTCTACTGTCATGGTATAGGCTTGGCGCCTTGGAGGTGGCGCCTGTGGGCGAGCTTGCTGGTATACTTGCTGCTGGGGCGGAAGTGGCTGACGTTGCTGAGTAGGTGGTGGTGGACGTGGTGGCACATTCCTGGCAGGGACGTGGGCCGGAGCAGGGTTAGGTAGCTGAGACTTCCTCTCAGGACAGTCCCTTGCAACATGGTCCTTTGATCCACAGACCAGACAGAGGTTTAGAAAAGATCGGCATTCTGAGCGGAGGTGCCCTGGTTTCCCGCAATGATGACATGTTATGCGCGGTGGTGGTGGTGGTGGTGGTGGGCCCTGCCTCTTGAACTGCGTCTGTTGAATGGGCCGATACATCTGATTAGGCGGGGGTCGTCGGCTAGGTCCAGCAGCAGGGGTTGGAGGTGGTTATCTTCTGTGAGGGGCAGCCAACCCACGCCTTTCTTCCCTCTCCACAAACTCATGTTCACGAGCAGCAGCTAGAACTTCGGTGTGGGTAGATAATGTACGTCCAACTAAATTCTGACGGATCTCTATGTTGAGACCCTGCTTGAAGCGTCGAGCCTGGGCTATTGGAGTGGCAACCAACTCAGGAGCAAAGCGGCACAGCATGGTGAACTGGGCGTCGTATTGTTCCACCGTCATGGAACCTTGCTTCAACCCAACAAATTGCGCCTCAAGTTCCATCTGGGCCTCAGGAGAGAAATATTGGGTGCGGAAAAGTTCCGTGAATGTCTCCCATTCAATCGGTCGTTGGAGACGCTTTTCTGCAGAGCCCCACCAGACTCTGGCCCCATCCGTTAGTTGGGACCTGGCAGTATCCACCCAAGCATGCCTCCTGATCTGGGCGGCTCTCAAGTTCTCTTCAGTACTTTCTAGCCATTCATCGGCCTTCATCGGGCCATCTTCTCCGTTCCAGGTCTTCGGGTAGAGGGAGCGAAATTGTCGGATGCCTCCCGTAGGGTGATATTCGCCTTTGATGGCTTCGACCATTTCTCGCAATGCCAGATCCGAGATCTGATGCACTGTGGGAGTTGGCCCGTTGTCGGTCGGGTTGTTGGCTTCAGACTGATAGGCTCCATTGGGGGTCTTTGAGGTGTTTCCGTCCATTTCTCGAGCGCCAAATACGAAAGACCTGTTCATAATGTTTAGTAAGAACGTGTATATGTTTAAGGAAATCTATTTAATATAAAAAGATTCCAAGAATGTCAAATAAAAAGGTCATCAGGCTTGAAGAGAGGTTGATAGTGAATAAGATCGATGACGTCACATAATCATGATTCACATCCTTGCGGTCCAGCGGACACGGCCAGGGAAGTGACTAAGCCAGGATCACTTATGCCCAGTCTAGCTAGGTTGATCCAACAGACTTTAGCCAAGCACATTGACTGGTATCATGGTCCATTGAAGGAAGATTATCATTCATATGAGTGCCACCGATACAGAACGATTTTTATTAACAACTAGTTAATCCTATCAAAATTTAGGTTTTGTTAATGATTTCTTATTAAGGTCGGATAGATCCACTCCATTGGGGTTCTCCATCCGTCTTTCGAGTGTCGAACCTGCATCCAAAGAAATGTCAGCTTAGTTGAGTATCGTATACGATACACCCTGGTTTTGCTATACTGTTCACGAGGTAGTTAGCGCGGACCTGCATGGGCCACCAAACTTGTAACGACCCGCTCTCGGGGGCCCGTTACTTATTTGATATTTGCGCAGGTTCCGCAGTTTACCAGTGAATTCAGCATAGCCACAACGCAGAGATGTACCAACAACACTCAAACCAGCTTACAGACATTATTACAGTCCAAATTACAACAACAACCATCACTCTCTCACACCAGTACATGAAAGGAAATACTGAAAGGAAATGCAGAAAAGGAAATACATAGTACAATACACACTCCTGACATAAAGTAACTAAAACTTCGCGGCCTCTGGGTCGTACACAGGCTCCTCGTACTCTGGAGCAATCTCCTCAACCAGATCTTCGTCTGTCGGTGCCACAAGTGGAACCGAAGGTAAGTCACAAAGATTCTAAACAAAGAAAAGAAGTACTGTACAAGTATGACAAGCAGAAGTAAAGTAAAGTACGGTGTAGTGTCTGTACAAGTGCAGAAAGTAAAGTGCATGACTGTAAAGAAATAACCGTGCAAGCTCCATTAGAACTACGTGACTCAAGTCGGAGAGTACAATATGTGACCGTTCAGTTCGTCTCTTGCCTGGGTGCTACCCAGACGAATGCCGGTACCCAGGCAGCAGTATGGTTTGCCGAAACGCAGGCAGCAGGACAGGGCACCGAAACACAGGCGACAGGACAGGTAGACCAAACTCTAGTCACTCCCGTACTCTCGCAAACTATGAGTTACCCCAAAACCCGGTGTTGTATCAAGTACAAGTTATTTACATGAACGTTCCACAGGATGTTCCAAGTCAAGTCCAACACAAGAAAGTAGCGTATGTTTCCGTGCTTCGAGCACGTAGTAGGTGCGGTGCTACAAGTTCGTACGAGCACAGTGGCTAAATTTCTAAGGTTAGAACCTATCGTGACTTACCAAAATTAATACCGTTGTAGTAAGCCGGAAGAGGATCTAGGGCTTCCTCAGAAGTTGGTACACCAGAGTCTGTACCTGCAACACAAAATTCTTATTTTAGAAAAAACACGACTTGTTCCTATTTAATAATTAGGTTAGTTTGATTTTTAAAAACGGTGTCGGAAAATATTTAAAAATTTTATATAAACCTAAAATAATTATTTAGATTTTACTGCAAGAGGGGAGAATTTTCAGAAGCTTCTGTATTTTTTTATAATTTTTAGAAACTTAGAAATAGCTTTAAAATCCTAAAAACTTAAGGAACGTGTATCTTCCGTAATTTCTTACGGGAGCAATACAAATCGGAATTACATGAATAAATAGTCAAAATGATCGTATCAAAGTCTATTGTCACATATAATTTTATCACATATTATTGTGAGCGAAAACAGCGAGTTACAATTTTTAGAATGATTTATACGTATTTAATCGTTAGGTTCGAAAAATCATTTTGGAAAAAGTAGACGACTGGTCGAGGTAAGACCAGTGCCATTGGATCCGAAATGTCGTTTCTGATTTTCTGGGACTATCCACTCATTTTTCCGGGCCCTGTATAATTAGTTATGCAATTAAAACCATTAAACCACATTATTAATTAATTAAATTACGAAAATTACGAAATATTCGACATTTACAAGTTTGCCATTGCAAACTTACGCACAGAGTTCTCGATCGCCGGAGGGGGGCGGCGCTTTCGGCGTGCGGAGGCGGCAACTGCAGTGGAGGGGCGGCACGACGTGGAGGCGGGGTCTCCGGGGGCGGACGGCGACGGCGGAGGCGGGCGACGGCAGCGGCGGGCGACGGCAGCGGCGGACGCGGGAGGCGACGGCGAGCTTTGCCGGCGTGTGCTGGGGCGAGGGGGGGTCCGCCGGCGACGCTGCTGCACGGAGGCGACGGCGACGGCGGGGGCTTCGGGCGGAGCGGCGGTTGAGGCGGCGGCGGATCGCCGGAGGGAGAGGGAGGGAGAGCGTGAGAGAGAAAGAGAGAGTACGTGAGGGAGAGGAAGTCTGTGCGAAATTTTAAAATCAAAAGTTAACTTAAGGTTAAGCGGGATTAGGGGTGTATTTATAGGGTTAATACCCTACTATTTGTAATTAATGAGGGGGTTAGGGGTTGTTGACTAACCCCAACATTTTTAATACGGTTGGTATTCTTTTTGACTAACCTAAGAAATTTTTGGAAAGTGTCTAAACGTGTTTATCATGTGGGGTTAAAGTAGTTAGTAATTAGGTTATGGTAAATAGCTAGGGTAATTAAATGGTGGTAAAAATTTGTAACGAAATTACGAATTTGTCCCTACTAGCAAATGTGTCCGAAAAATTACGAAAACATACCCACGGGATCGTATCGTCGCGAGGATGGCGAATACGAAGTCCGTTTTAGGGTTTGGACTACGGGGATACTAGTTTTTGGCCAAAATGTTTAGAAAGCGGGTTTGCGGGTTCTCTATTGAAATGTTATCAGAAAATTATGAAATTAATGTGGGGAGTCCTAAGTGGTCATAGGAGGTTACTGCAGAAGTTTGAAAACGTTTTGAAGACGTTTGAATAGAAAATAAATTCATCGAATCAAAACGGTAATTTTTGAAAGTGAATTTTAACAGGAATGTTTTGGGTATTTGAGGAAATCTGAAAATACTGAAATACAATAGAATAAGTCTAGTATTTCAAAATATTTTTATAGAATTTTTTTGAAATCATTTAAAACTCCTGACAAACCATTACAAAATATATATTAAATTTGTAATTAAAAGTTTTGAAAAATTTCGAGTCGTTACATCCTCCCTCGATCAGGTCGTACTTTCTGAGATTTTCCACGAGATTCCTCCCGCCATGATTGGCGTTCCCTCTAAGTCCTTCAAGCCGAATGCTTGGGTGCTAAATTTGATTCTGAAGTCGTGCTTACTTCCTAAGTACGGCTCCTCCTCCTTACCATCCCAGCCTTTCTTGAAGTTGATTTATGCCATTTTCATCAGGAGCTCGATTAACTGGGCTCGGATTATACTCGATAAGATGGATTCTTTCGAGTGTATCCGCAAGTTCACGAAGTCGGCTCATATCCCATTCTCGTGCTTGTTGACTATTGTATTCTGTCACTTCCGTGTCACCTTGCCTCGTGACGATGAGCGCCCTCTCGGTCCCCCTCTGAACGCGACGGCCGTCAAGAAGTCTCTTGCGGCACTTCGTCACGTTCAGAGGACGACCCCCTCTGCTCCAGCGTCTGCTTCTGCCTCAGCTGCTCCCTCTACCACTCTTGACGAGCTCGCACGTTCAGTGAGACGTGTGGAGTCTCGTTATGCTCGCACTGAGGATATTCTTGCTCGTATCGCTCGTCACCTTGGTATTGAGATCCCTCCGTCTGTTTCTGAGGACGAGGAGGAGCTGGATGATGAGGAGATTCTCGAGCTTGCTCGTGCTGCTGTTGTTCGTGCCCCTGAGGGTACTCCTGTTGCTGCTGGTGCTTCTGGTGCTGCTGTTGCCTCTTCTGTTGGTGACCCCGAGAGCACACCTGTTGCCACCGTTCCTGCGGTAGATACTACGACTGGTGCTCCCGAGGCCACTACCGTTGCTGCTCTAGAGATCGTCTCTCCTGCCGTGCCTAAGATCACCACTACCGTCGCTCCCGTGGACACTTCAGCTGATCCAGTGACCACCTCCACTCCTGCTGAGCCTGCTGTTGCTTCAGATCCTCCCGCTTCCTCCTGAGCTTCTTTGAGGACTCTCTTGATGCACTTTGGATGATAGATCTTTTAGTGAGAGAGTTTGGGTAGGATAGAGTGTGGTTATGATTTTTGATCGTTTTGATGTATTTTGTTGTATCCCTGATGTATTTTGATGGATTTGTATGTTTTGTGCTACTCCGATGTCTTGTGTGATATTTTTGATGTATTTTGTGCTTCGATCGTTGGATCACTTATGTATGTTGTCGATGTTTCAACTTGATGTACTCATGCTTTATATATATATATATATACACATCGATGTTGACATTCATTCTCTTGTGTACATTATATATTTTTTATATGTCTCTAATGTTTGATTTCGTCACTCGACGATAATAACTTGGTTAAATAGAAATTTCTTCTATGGAAACATAGAATTGTTTTCCATGCACTAAATTTACCAAGAATGTTGATATTGGAGAGTATATTCCATAACTCAATCCATAAAATTGATTTGAGTTTTGATGATTTCGTTTTTCGATTTTCGACTTTGGTCTCATTGACACGCTTTGATTTAATTCGTATTTTTCTTTGGTGTCACTTGGACCGTGGTCATATTCTACGACTCCCGTGCTTTTATTTGAAGCCATTGTTGTTGTCGTTGATCTCCGATCCCGCTCTTTTTGCTAATGCCAAAGGGGGAGAGATATAATAATGACGATGTGCTAAATGATAATTTAAAGCATTATTCCAAGAATCTAATTTGATACGTTAGATTCAGGGGGAGTTAAGATATATAAATGGATTTTCAAATCCGATATTTCAATAATCGATTCTCATTTTATACTTTACTCGTCTGCTTGATGCTTATGAATATTATTTAATATGGAATTAACATGTCATCAATGCAGGGGGAGTAAGTAAATTTCATTTGAATTATTATTTTTGATTATTATTTATGTTGGTTTGTCATCACCAAAAAGGGGGAGAATGTTGGATATTGGACTCCCCAGATTTGGTTTTGGATGATGAACAAACATAAATATATCGTGAACTAACTCTTTGTGAGCGCAGTTATGGAGATCGTCGCCAAATTCATATGAACATCCAAAGCGACGTCTCGAGACTTCTCAAAGCGCGTGATCGTATGCCTAAAGCTTCGTTGAAGCTTATGGATCATTTTAGAAGTCATGAAGATTCGATTGAAGCTTTTGAAGACGGTATCGTCAAGTTTTATTTATAGTCTTTTAAGCTTCTTTCGTAGAATGTTAAGCCTTGAGTAGGTCTTACGGTTTAAATCTTCTTAACGCTCATATCTTAGATCTAGGATCTTAGTAGAAGTCCATACGAACTTTCCCGAAGCTTCGCGCTTCGATTCGCGACTTCTTGTGCATGTTAGTTGGTTCAAGAAGAAGAACCGACCGACTAGATGGTGATCTAGTTGGTCGGCCAAGCTTCTTGGACCGACTAGTTTCCGTCAGTCAATTCCTAGCTCTTTACTGTTTACAGTTAGTCGGTTTACGTTGACTCACCGACCGACTAGTTTGTGAACTAGTCGGTCAGTGATGCTTCTTGGACCGACTAGTTGAGCTTCTACTGTACATGCCAATTTTCACCCGAGCTACTGTTTATCGTTAGTCGGTCTATGTACATTTGGCGACCGACTAGTTGATGAACTAGTCGGTCAACATTTGTTCTTGGACCGACTAAATCAATTTTGTGTTCAGACTATAGTTTTATCTCTTAGTCGGTCTCAGTTGAGTTACCGACCGACTAGTTGTGAAACTAATCGGTCAGCAACTCTTCTTTGACCGACTAGTTCCCTTCAGTCTGAACTTCTTTTATTCCCTGTTCACCAGTTAGTCGGTTCATGTTGATTGACCGACCGACTAGTTGATGAACTAGTCGGTCGGTGGTTGTTCTTTGACCGACTAGTTTGGTTCAGAATAGAGCCGTTGGAGCTTTAATTGAAACGTTTCTCTCTCTCTCTCTCTCTCTCTCTCTCTCTCTCTCTCTCTCTCTCTCTCTCTCTAAACTATAAATACTTAGTGTGCTGCATTCATTGCACTCAGGCTGATATTAAGACAAGTTTAGAGATCAAAGAGAAAGCATTCATTCTTCAATCAAAGCTCTTTCCTTCCATTCAATAATCTCTCCCTCAATCCTATTTCAAAAGAGAGATTCATTGATTGTGAGCCTTCCAAGCCAAGTGCTTGATTCTAGGTCACCAACAACCTCATAGCTCTCCATCGCTGATCTACATCTTGGAGCTAGGGTGTGGTGCCTCTTCATCTTCCCGAAAATCCGTTTTGCCCTAATCGTAAGTTTTACTCAAGGCATATGATTTTGTCGGTAAGAATTTCTATTTCATTTACTTTCATATTGTATGATTCACTCTCGGTTGTGAGAGTGTGTTTGTGATCCCGGGTTGTGGGAGTCACAAGTTCTTTTGTGTATGATTTGACTTGTGAAGGTTTTTCACAAGTATTTCATAGTGGAAATCTTGAGTTAGGGTTTCTAACTTGAGTATCCGGAGGGGATCCGGGTGTTTGGGACGTAGGATCACCGGGAACAAGTCGGGGAGACTTGGGTGGATCCGAACCCAGTAATATCGTTTGTTTGCGATTGTTTCTTTGTTGTCTAACATTCACCTTTCCGCATTTTCCGCAGTGTTTGGTAGAGTTTGCAAGGTAATTAGGAATTAGCCTCTTAATTATTTTAAAGTACTATTCACCCCCCTCTAGTACTTGTGCAGTAGCTTAGCAGGGCATTACAGCCGCTGCCGCTTCACCGCCTTGCCGCTATCGCCGCCCCGCTGCCGCTTCACCGCCAACGTCCAAAGCGAGAAACCCAGCTGCATGCACACGAGAAATAACGAAGGGGTGAGTTTATTATCAACGTGTATTTTTATATACGAATACAGATAAGTCTCGTATAAATACGCGCATAAATGGATATAAAAGGATTTATTGGTCTAAAATTGATAGTAAATAAAATTGCAAGTGCCAACTCCAGAAAATCGGAAATGACATTCTGGATCCAATGGCGCTAGTTTCATTTCAATCCGAGGCTTAGCTTTTTCACAATTAATTTTTAGCCCTAAAACTTAAATACGTCGTTATCACTTGAAAATCCATAACTTGTTATTTTCACGTAAACTGATACGTGAGAAAAATACATGTTGTAGTACTCTCTGAGACGATCATTTTGACAGCTCACTTGTAACATTCCGATATGTATTGCACCCAGAAGAAATTATTGAATAAACACGTTACCTAATTAAAATTAGTTTTTAAATTGATTTTTGAGTTTTTAAAAATTATAAAAAATAACAGAAGCTTCTGAAAAATGTTTTCTACTTCGGCAAATTATTTTCTTCATATCTAGCCTATATAAAAATTTAAAACATTTTTCGACACCGTTTCGATCGTTTATAAAATAGAAACGATCAAGTTAATTAGATAGAAAATAAGTGTATTCATTAACTGAGTATTCTTGTGATTGCAGGTACCAATTCTAGTGTACCAACTACCATGAAGCCCTAGATCCAGTCCCGGCTTGCTACGTCAACCTCGAAATTAGTAAGTCACGACTAATTCTAGAATTAGAAAATTAGTTAGTGTACACGTACGAACTTAAGAACACCACTTATAGCCTCAGAACAGCTATTCGCCTTGAACCAAACTAAAGACCTAATCTAATAGAAAAGTAATCAACTCTAGATTACTTTGCCAACTTTCAACTTTGGTGGTTGTAGCACACAACCATCAACTTGGGTAAATTGTGTGATAAACAACACTACCACGTGCTCAAAGCATGGAATCGACACCCCGAATGTTGGACTTGTCTTTATCCTTTAATTTCCTAGCATCCACTGTGCTTTGGCACAATATGCTGTGAAATGAGTTAGTACTTTCTGGTTTTCAATAAGAAAGTCAACCAGTTGTCTTGGTTTGACTAGCATCATGTGATACACCGTATGGAACATCTTGTGAAACATCCCATATAGCACTTGACACTTCACTGGGGATTTTGGGGTAACTCATGGTTTGAGAGAGTGCAGGAGTGACTGGAGTTCATCTACATGTCTAGCTGCCTGGGTTTCGGCATCTTGTCTAGCTGCCTGTGTTTCGACAAACATAATTATGCTGCCCTATCAGCATCCTGTCTAGCTGCCTGTGTTTCGGCATTCGTCTGGGTAATCGTACCCAGGCAAGAGTGAACTCAATGGTCATATATTGTACTCTCCGACTTGAGTCACGTAGTTCTAGTGTAGCTTGCACGATCACTTCTTTGAAGCACATGCACTTTACCTACTACACATGTGCAGTCATCAATACTTTACTTGTCATACCTATAGCTACTGTGGTAGAATACTTCACTTGCTTAGCATGCTTTACACTTGCACTACCACAGTACAGTTTATTCTCTCAGTCCAGTTTACCTTTACTACTCAGTTGTGTACAGTTATTGCTCAGTACATTACTTTTCACTCTGGTTTGCTTGTACGTAGTTAATTTTGTCATACTTGTGCACTGCTTCTTTTTTGTATTTAGAATTTTTGTGACTTACATACTGTTCCATTTATGACACCGGCAGACGACGACAGAGCGAAGAAATTGCCCCTGAGTTTGAGGAGCCAGAGTTCGACCCGGAGACTGCAGACTTCTAGCTGCTTGTGTTGTTGTGTGTACTACGTTATGTATTTTCTTTCTGTATTTCCTTTCTGTATTTGGTGAGAGAGTGTTGCTTGTTGTTGTACTTTAAAATTGGACTGCAATAATGTACACTGGTTTGAGTATTGGTACATCTCTGGATTGTGGCTATATTGATTTCACTGGTAAACTGCAGAGTTGCAATTAAAATCAAATAAGTAATGGCCACTGAGAGTGGGTCATTACAAGTTTTGTCTGTTCACCCACCCGTCACAAAATTTCAATTCATGAAAAACTGCTCAGTTTACGATAGGTGGGTAAACGAGTAAAACCTTTTTGGTTCTTTCGATATTTGGTGTCTTGGTTTTTAGAATATGTAAATCAATATATATACATGATTCCGATACTTAAAACAAAACTAAGGGTAGACCTTGGCGGCGTATATAAGGCTTAAATTCATATGGTACATGATACCCATTATTCTCGAATGATAAACTTAAAGAAAAGATTTATTTCATTTGACGTTATGAAACCACTTAAACTATCCGTAAAAATAATATCAACAATTATTTCTTACCCAACATCAACAAGGTAGCAAAATAGCCAATTTCAAATGATTTTCTTTTTCAAAAAAGATTGATAAGTCAACAATACCCAAAAAAGAATCAAGGCTACACAGAGAGATGCATAAAAAAGAAAAAGAAATTTCTAAATGGACCTAATGAATTCTTGAAAGAAAGAAAATATTATTAAAAAAGATATAAAAAATTATTAGCAATGTAGCATATGCACTTTAATTGGGCATATATTGAATGAAAACTAATCATAACACGGGATCATATGTAACTGGTCATTCAAAATATTCAGCTGAACAATTCAATCCATTTAAAATCACCCATTGTTGAAAAAAATTTGCAGCGGCATTCAATCTAAAATTTGGTTTTCATGAGAGAATTTAGTTCACTCAAAAAATTTAGTATCATCCAGATTTATTTCCATCAAAATTTAAAATTTTAGTTATCCAAAATTTAGTTCACTCCAGATTTAGTTCTCTCTAAAATTTTAAATTAAAATTTAATTTTTCAAAGAGAATTTAATTTCACTAAAACCTTTAATCTAAGTTTGAATATAACACAAACTAATTTCCTCCAAATTTAGTTAATTCCAAAATTTAAAATTTTAGTGACAAAAAATTTAGTCCCGTCCTAATTTAGTTCCCCACAAAATTTTAAATTAAAAATTAGTTTTCCCAAGAAATTTAGTTCCAACTAAAATTTAGCTCTGAGTTAGTTTACACTGAAATTTAAAATTGTAATTCCATCCAAAATTTAGTTACATCAAGATTTAATGCCTTGTAAAATTTTAGGTTTTTCCCTCAAAGTATTCACAAACTATCATTGTAAGATTCCATAAGATTAAATCTTAACAATCTTTCTATCTACTTTTTTGTCCTAGTTAGCAAATATGTTCAAAAACACAACTCATTTATATAATAGATGGATTACAATAAACCATCCGATGGCTTTCGTACACCGGCAAACTCGAATTTACGATGAAAACGCAATAACATGCTTGAAGACAATTTTCTGAAGTAAAAAATAGACTCGAGTGTATAAACATGAGTAATAGGTATCATATGACACATAAGAGGTTTACATTGCATACCACGGCGTAACATATGTTTTATCTTTTGCCTATCTTTTATGATGAAAGATAACTCACATCATCGTATAATGCAAGAGATATCTTGTATAGTTGTAATAGTCATAAACATGTGACCATAGTTCACGGGGAATACAGAACATTTCACCGAAAAATTCCAACACATTCAAAATATTCCCTCCAACAAATTCAACTTTGTACAAAATCCCATCCAAAAAAATTTGTAGCCACCTTTAGTTTCTTAGATAACTCAGAGTCCTCGCCAAAATTTAGTTTCATCCTAATTTTGTTTCTCAAAAATTTAAATTTTATCGTAGATTTAGATGACATACATAACTATGTAAGCACTAGAAATAACCCGTGCACATAGTGCACGGTACCAAAAAAACCGCCACGAACATGATACGGTACACGCGCGCAACCGAAAAGGAGTGAGAACTGTGGGTGTGTGTCGGTATCGTCAGGAGGTAAAAGAACACCAAAACAAAGCACAAAACCCTACCCCTAGTGAGATCCACCGAGTTCTTTGGTGTTGTTTGAACTTGGGTGTGTTTTTGGGTTCTTTTTTGGGTGTTTTGGGTGATGTGGAGGAGGTTGTCCTGGCGATGTGACATTGCCACATGAGACAAACACAACCTCGATAATTGTAAGATGAGAAAATTGGCTAAATACCATGGGTCAACCATCACTTTTAATTTCTACCACCCTATTTAAAAACTTTGCTAGATACCACACCCCCTAAAAAGACTAAAATACACCCCTTCGTTCCCAAAGATTAAAACCCGTCCGCAGTGAGCGTATATTGACGCCTATTGGCGCAAATTGGCGCATATCTATGTCGATGACGAACTCCGATCACCCCGCTTCAAAGCCCGTCCGCAGCTGCCCTCCGACGTCCACGGAGAAGCCAGACGCCGTTGCAATATGCGCATATCTACGCTGGCTTCTCCGTGGACGTCGGAGGGCAGCTGCGGACGTGCTTTGAAGCGGGGTGGTCGGAGTTGGGCATCGACGTAGATATGCGCCAATATGCGCCAATATACGCCAATATACGCTCACTGCGGAAGGATTTTAATATGCGCATATCTACGCTGGCTTCTCCGTGGACGTCGGAGGGCAACTGCAGAATTGCGGGCTTTGAAGCGGGGTGGTCGGAGTTCGGCATCGATGTAGATATGCGCCAATTTGCGCCAATATGCGCCAATATACGCTCACTGCGAACGGGTTTTAATCTTCGGGAACGAACGTGAGTATTTTAGTCTTTTTTTAAGGGGGTGTGGTATTCTAGCAAAGTTTTTAAATAGGGTGGTAGAAATTAAAAGTGATGGTTAACGCATGGTATTTAGTCAATTTTCTATTGTAAGATAGAATTACCACAATGATCTAGAAGCACCCACTGTACCGACTCGGAGAAACCAGCATCCAATACAAGAAACCAAACAAGCCCAAAGTATTGATCTAACAAAAGCAGACAATTAATCACCCAAAAGGAACAATAATTTGACGGAGACACAAACAGACTTGTCGACCTTATCCAAAAACCCATGCATTTGAAAAGCGGCAAGCACCGACCCAATAATCTAAACCCATGTGCCGCATAATTACAAGCAACCCATCAATACAGAGCTTTAAAAAACAATGCTATATAAATCCTACATCTCGGCATTAACAGCCCCATCACTTCAAAAATCGTGTTTAAGACTTGTCTGAGATTTCTTTTTTGATGGCAGATATAGCTTTGTTGGTGGTTGAGGATTTTGAGAGGAGGAAGAAGAAGAACAGCTTAATAGAGGAGGATCATGGCCTGAAGGTGTCAGTTGGGTTTAATGATCTCTTCGCAGTTGGAGACAAGAATAAAGAGGAGCTCTCTCGTTTGATCAGGAAAAGGATCGCTGTTGAGCCCAAGAATTCTATGGGATTGGCTGTCATTGATGGTTCCTTCTCTGCTTGATCTCTTTGGCTTAAATTTCCTTACTGTTTTATTTCCATGTTAGTGTATATACTGTTCTCTTGAAACTTTCCAATATATTGTGTATTAATCATGACTTAAAAAAATTATCGTGCCTTAATTAAGAGTACATGGGCTCCGTTCTTCTCCTTCTTCTCGAAGAACTGCTTGATGAAATGCAAAATGAACAGTGAATACAGACTGTAGTTTTGACATTCAACTAAGAAAGCAGAACATAGCGAAGAATCAATTGCATCTGTTTTTTTTTTCACATCTCTCTTCGGATACTTCGGTATACAAATAATATCAGAAAGATCCGACAATTTAGTAAGGGAATTGCTACCCGCAAACCGTGTTTTACTTGCACTCACAACTGACATCCTGTATATTTGCAATTTTGCCACTCAAAATTACTCATCGTACACAACCCGAAAAATGACTAAAATACTTCCGGTTGTGCGCGGTGAGTAAAATGCACGATCGCCAACGGACGAGATCGCTGCCGCCTTTGCCGATCTCCCCAGCCCTGCCTCTCTCCACACCTTCCTTCAATCTCCCCACCCCCTCCGTCGCGACGACCCCGCCCCGCCACCTCCTCCGCCCATCTTCATCTTCCCAGCACTCTCCGTCGCCCCCTCCCACATCCGACCCCTCCGCAGACTACCAAGCCCCTCCGCCGACTACCCAGCCCCTCCGCTGTCCCCTTCGCCGACTAACCAGCCTCTTACCCTCCACCGACCCTCATCATGTTCCCTCCGCCACCCTTCCCCCCACCCACCCCCTCTGATGAACACCCCAGCTCCTCACCCTTCGCGCCCCCCCCCCCCAAAAAAAAAAGAAAAAAAAGAATTTTCTATGTGTTATGAATGAGGGAGGCCTTTGGCCTCCCCTCCTTCATTACCCACTATCATTAGTCCCCATTACTATGAGTAATGGGGACTCTTGGTCTCCTTTAGGCCTTTCATCTCCTCCTCTATATCAATATATAGAGAACCATGGCCTATGGCCATGGTTACTTATTCCTTTTGGCTATGAAAGCTTCTCTCTCTATCTCTTGAATCCAATTATTCTATAACACGTTATCAGCACGTGTTCTCCTCTTGAGCACAAATTTTTCAACAAAATTTTCATCCCCTACGCGCAAGGAATCTATAGTTACTGCGGCGAGGAATCTATTGGTTGCAGCGTTGCGGCATCCTCAAGGCGTTCGGGAGCTCGGATTTTTATCTACGGTTCTAATCTAACGGTCGTCCCTAGATCATCGATCTAGAGGTAAAATTTTATTTCCCGTAGATTACAATACATGATAATTTTTACATTGTTATAGTACAAGTAAAAATTAAAATGAAAAAAAATCCCCTACTGTAACCCGCCGCCCGACTGGGGGGGGGGGGGGGGCTCTGTCGCTGACCCGCCGCCGCCGCCCCAGTCGGGGGGGGGGGGGGGGGGGGCTTCTGTCGCTGACCCGCCGCCGCCCCCCCAGTCGGGGGGGGGGGGGGGGGGGGGGGGCTTCTGTCGCTGACCCGCCGCCACCCCCCCAGTCGGGGGGGCCTCTGGCGCTGACCCGCCGCCGCCCCCCCCCAGTCGGGGGGGGGGGGGGGGGGGGGGCATCTGTCGCTGACTTGCAGCGCCCACCCCCCCAGCGGGGGGGGGGGGGATTCTCAGCGCCCACCCCCCAGCGGGGGGGTTCCTCCGGCAGGGCCCCCCCCCCCTGACGGGGGGGGGGGGGGATTCGCAGCGCCCACCCACCCCCCCAGGGGGGGGGGGGGGTTCCTCCGGCAGCGCCCCCCCTGACGGGGGGGGGGGGGGGGGGGGGGGGGGGGGGGGGGGGGCGATTCACAGCGCCCACCCCCACCACAGCGGGGGGGGGGGGGGGGGGGGGGGGGTTCCTACGGCATCACCCCCCTGAGGGGGGGCGATATGCAGCGCCCCCCCAGCGGGGGTTCCTTTGCCAGATCGGCATCGCCTCCGCCCCGACGGGGGGCTCTTCTCTGTCGCCTTCCACCCTCGCGGGGCGCCGGGGGGGGGGGGGGGGGGGGGTATTTTACTCTGGCTGCTGCGTGGGGGGGGGGGGGGATTTCTGGCCACTGTCAGACTCAAATCAGTAACTAATGGGGTGGAGATTGAGGGTACAGACTTACGGTTTTTGGGGATTATTGGGTTTTCCCCAACCTAAAGTAGGCTAAATTTAATTAAAAATGATATATGGGCCAGAAGCCCATTAGTAAGTATCAATAACACAAATATATTATTTGGGCCTGCAGCCCCTATTACATTATATTTAGCACCTATTACACAAATACTTTAACGGTAAAAATTATATTTAGCCTACTAAATAATTGCCTGAAGCCAATTCTTTAACGGGACTCTCCCCTGAGTAAAATCAAAAATAATCTTGTTGACAAATTATTTTATACATCCCTCTTGCATATTATAATCTATGTTTTACTAGGACTCTATTTTTAAAAATATAACTATCTCAAAGATCCTGAGACCGCTCTGCCGTTAGTCATCTAACCTAAAGGTGTATGACGTTTCCACGTGGTCTACGAGATAATTATATTTTATATTTTCCTTTACAAATATGTTTTGCTTGAGATATATGCGTGGTTGTACATTTATATGCAAGTAGCATATTTAGAACTGCGTGGATGTTTAAGTAAGTAAAAATGTGTTTTTCGGGATCGACCATTGAATACCTATTTACATTCCTGCACTTTTATTTTTCTTTTGAGAGAATTTGTAAGTGAGGAAATTTGTATTAAAAGCCAAAGCTCGGTGCAACAGCATATGGAGACGGAGATATAGGGACCCAGTTTAGGTTTCCAAAGTTGTATTTTTCTTTTTTTATAGACTGTAAACGAACTTTGGACTGTGTACTATTTTGGGTATCTGGCAGATCCCCGCATTTTTACTTGTTTATTTCTTTGTGCATGAATATTTGAATTTTAATTAATTCATGCTCATTTTAAATTGCGTAGATAAATGGCAAAATTGGCAAGCGTCGATTTCGAAGTCCTTGACTCTGCATGGACAAATTACCTGAGTTGGCGAGTGGACCTGAAGTTCCACTTGCGTTCGATGGCCCTCCTTGGGTCCATTTTGGCTCCTTCCTTGGCCCCAGCAGCGGCCGACGCTTCTGCTACATCAAGCAACAGCCCTACAACCACTGTATCCGATGTAGATAAGGCGAAAGCCATAATCTACATTAGGAAACATATAGATCGGACCTTGAAGGCCAAATACTTAACGGTTGAGGACCCAAAGGACCTATGGACAGCGCTGGAAGTACGGTATAAACATCAAATTGATGTTATATTACCCCGTGCCAGTTATGAGTGGGAAAACCTCAGACTTCAGGACTATAAGTCCGTCGCTGAGTATAATTCTGCACTTCATAACGTCACCTCACGCCTGAAGTTGTGCGGTGAAGAAGTGACAGAACAACGCATGTTGGAAAAAACATATACCTCGTTTCACGAGAAAGATGCAATCCTCATGCAGCAGTATCGTGAACGCAACTTCACGAAATTCTCTGATCTGATCTCATGCCTACTTAGGGCAGAGCAAAATCGAGATTTACTGCTTGCAACTCATAACTTGCGTCCAGCTGGCACTGCCCCAATCCCTGAAGCCCACCATGTTTCTCCCCAGAAGTGGAAAAACAAGAGGAAGCCTAAAAACATTAAAGGGAAAGCGGTAATGAAGCAACCAAGAGGTGCAACTCCCCAGACAAACAAAAACAATAAAGGAAAAAGAAACTTCACTTGGAAGCGAAAGAACACCGAGCACGTTTCACTTCCAAAGAAGACCTGGGAGGACAAATGCCATAGATGCGGTATAACTGGCCATTGGTCCAGAAACTGCCGCACTCCTCGCCACCTACAGGATTTATACCAGGCGAGCCAGAAGTCTCGACCTGAGACAAACTTGGCTGGTGTACTGCCGCCAACTGTCTTTACTGCTAAAGACTTCGAGAACGATGACCTGCTCGATTGAGCACTATCTTTTATCTATGCATTTAGAATTCGATGTATCTTCATCTTTATTTTGCTTTAGTACGATCTTTTATTTTCGAATGTTATCTACATTTTCGCTCAAATAAAATTTCGTTTTTGCTTATATAGATGATGTCTGAGTGCCTAGTGGACAGTGCCTCGACGCACACAATCCTTCGCGATCATTGCTATTTTAATAGCGTAAACAAATATGACGGTCCTGTTATCACAATTTCAGGACTGTCCCAAATAATCGAAGGAACTTGTGAAGCTATTATATTGCTCCCAAATAACACAAGACTTCAAATAAATAATGCATTATTCTCTCCTAAATCAAATAGGATTCTCGTAAGTTTCAAGGATTTCCGTTTAAACGGCTATCACTTAGAGACCAGAGATGAAAATAAGGTTGAATATCTAATTGTAACTCGCCAAAAAGATGACCAGAAGATCATCTGCGAGCGATTCAAGGGACTCCCGTCGGGTCTCTACCAAACATACATTCAACCAGTAGAAGACAATATGATTGTGCAGCAGACGTGCCAATCACTGCCAGAGTTCCAACTATGGCACAATAGACTTGGTCACCCTGGAACAGCAATGATGCGCCGCATCATCACTGAATCCCGTGGACACAAATTGAAGAACCCGAAGATTCTTCAAAGGGGTGAATTTCCATGTCTCCCTTGTTTCAAGGGAAAACTAATAACGAGACCATCCCTCCTGAAAGTGGGATTAGAGTCTCCTGGTTTCCTTGAGAGAATACATGGCGACATTTGCGGGCCTATTCACCCCGCAGGTGGCCCATTTCAGTACTTCATGGTACTGATTGATGCATCAACCAAATGGTCTTATGTGTGCCTCTTGTCCACCCGCAACCTAGCTTTTCCAAAGCTATTGGCACAAATAATAAGGTTTGCTTGCTCATTTCCCCGATAACCATATCAAGAAACTACGTCTTGATAATGCGAGAGAATTTACTTCACAAGTCTTCGAAGACTATTGCCGGGCAACGGGTATTGAAGTTGAACATCCGGTAGCACATGTTCACACCCAAAACGGATTAGCTGAGTCTCTTATAAAGAGACTCCAGTGGATTGCACGTCCATTGCTTATGCAATCCCAGTTGCCTGTGGATGCTTGGGGCATGCTATTTTACATGCAGCATCACTTATAAGGATAAGACCCTCTGGAGGTCACACTTTATCCCCGATACAACTAGCATACGGCGCACCTCCAGATATCTCTCATTTGAGAGTGTTTGGTTGTGCGGTATATGTCCCAATAGCACCACCTCAGAGGACTAAAATGGGTCCTCAACGTCGTCTCGGTATATATATTGGGTTTGATTCACCCTCTATTATCAGATACCTTGAACCCCCTGACGGGTGACGCATTCAAGGCACGTTTTGCAGACTGTGAATTTAATGAGAAATTTTTTCCAAAACTGGGCACACAGTCTAAGAAGCCAGAAGCTTCTGAGACCATTAGTTGGGACCAGAAGTCTTTGTCCCTTTACGATCCGCGTACTAATCTGTGTGAAGAAGAGATCCTGAAGATCCTTCACATCCAGAATACAGTACATCTATTACCGGATAATTTCACGGACAACCAGAAGATTGTCCGTTCACACGTCCCTGCTGCCAATACACCAGCTAGGATTGACATCCCCATAGATGGATGCAACCCACCGGCAGCAGATTTGGCTGTACCTCAAATGAAAAGAGGACGCCCACCAGGTTCAAAAGATAAAGTTCCTCGAAAGAGGAAGACTCCTGGTGATACTAAGATTATCCCTCCACAGGATGCTGAGCTCAGACCAGCTACTTCTCCCCTCCTGATTTCCCCAGCAGAGGAAACAATAGGAGAAACATCATTAAATTTTGTACGTACTGGAGAAGTACTGGACAGAAATAGCATAGTCGTCGACGACGATTTTGCGTTCGATATTGCCGTTCACGTCACTGAATATGACGATGACGTCGAACCACGATCTCTAGCGGAATGTAAACGCAGAGATGATTGGCCAAAGTGGGACGAGGCAATAAGAGTAGAGCTGGACTCACTCTTGAAACGCAAAGTCTTTGGACCGGTAGTCCAAACACCAGTAGGTGTAAAACCTGTGGGCTATAAGTGGGTTTTCATAAGAAAAAGAGATGAAAATAATGTGATCGTTCGCTATAAGGCACGCCTTGTAGCCCAGGGATTTTCCCAAAGACCGGGGATTGATTACGAAGATACGTATTCTCCGGTCATGGATTCGATCACTTTTCGATTATTAATAAACCTAACTTCTCTGGAAAGCCTAGAAATGCAGCTCATGGACGTTGTGACTGCATATCTATATGGCGATATAGATAAAAATATCTATATGAGACTCCCTGATGGGTTTAATCTACCCCAAGAGATGAAAGAGATACCTCGGGACGTATTCTCTGTAAGGCTACATAGATCATTATATGGTCTAAAACAATCGGGAAAGATGTGGTATAACAGACTTAGTGACTTCCTTGCACAGCAAGGATTCACGAATAACGAAGTCTGCCCTTGTATCTTTATCAAAAGAACGGGAACAGGATTCGTCATCATAGCTGTATATGTAGATGACTTAAATCTCATAGGGTCTCCTGCAGAGATCAAAGAGATATCTGAAAGCCTTAAACATACTTTTGAAATGAAAGACCTAGGCAAAACAAAGTATTGTCTTGGCTTACAGATAGAACACCTAAGAGGTGGAATCCTATTACACCAATCTAATTACACAAAGAAACTTCTACACAAGTTTCATATGGATAAATGTCATCCTTTAAGTACTCCTATGGTCGTAAGATCACTAGATGTATAAAAGGACCCTTCCGGCCACTCGAAGAGGGGGAGGAGATACTGGGTCCTGAAGTACCCTACCTCAGTGCCATTGGAGCACTTCTATATCTGGCTAACTGTACGCGTCCCGATATAGCGTTTACAGTTAATCTTCTAGCCAGACACAGTGCAGCGCCCACAAAGCGCCACTGGAACGGAGTAAAGCATCTTCTACGATACCTTCAGGGTTCCATTGATCTTGGACTTTACTACCAGAGAGATGCCTCCCCCAAATTGTTTGGTTATGCTGATGCAGGTTATCTCTCTGATCCGCACACGGCAAAAGCCCAAACTGGCTTTGTTTTTACCTATGGAGGTACTGCTATCTCCTGGAGATCGGTGAAGCAAACCACAACAGCTACATCATCCAACCATTCAGAGCTCATTGCGATCCACGAAGCAAGCAGAGAGTTTTATTGGCTACGATCCGTCGTCCAACACATTCTTCAATCTACTGGCCTGAAGACCGGTGATTTGGAGCCTACCGTTCTGTTTGAAGATAACGCTGCATGCATTGCTCAACTTCAAAAAGGCTACATCAAGGGCGACAGGACGAATCACATATCTACAAAGTTTTTCTGGACACATGAGCTAAAGGAGGACAAGCAGATCGAAGTTCAGCAGATACAGTCCTGCAATAACTTAGCTGATCTTTTTACTAAGTCTTTGCCCAAATGTATTTTTGCAAAACTTGCAAAGAACATTGGCATGCGACAACTGAATGAGGTAAGGGGGAGTGTGATGAATGAGGGAGGCCTTTGGCCTCCCCTCCTTCATTACCCACTATCATTAGTCCCCATTACTATGAGTAATGGGGACTCTTGGTCTCCTTTAGGCCTTTCATCTCCTCCTCTATATCAATATATAGGGAACCATGGCCTATGGAGGCCATGGTTACTTATTCCTTTTGGCTATAAAAGCTTCTCTCTCTATCTCTTGAATCCAATTATTCTATAACACTATGAATTTTAATGGCTTAAGAAGATTTTTTTAACTTTTTAAACTTTTAATTAAAAAACCACAGTCTTGCCTCGCCCGGTCTGGTCCGGACCACGTGCCAAACTTTCTTATCCTGATCATCGGCCGGTCCGGTCCGGTCCGTGGCTCAGTTAAAGTCCGCTCGGACCGGACCGATGGCGACCCTAATGTCGTCCAGTCACTAGTACAAACAAAATTGGATCTTTTTACAACAAAAAAACAAAAAAAAATTTGGATCTTTTAAAGGCTTTTTCTACCGATCTTCCCTCTAAGACGGACTCCACCAAAACCCCGTTTCGTAGAACCTGGCCCACATCTCCCTCTCCATCGCCGCCTCCTCCGGCGACGGCTCCGCCATCGGTATCCCCCACTCCTCCCTCACCCTCACGCACTGCAGGTCGTCGTCGTCGAAGCTGGACCCCGCCTGCGGGCCCCACATCGCCTTCTTCATCGTCCTTAATCTCCGCCTCCGCTTCTTAATGTACGCCTTCTTGCACAGCCCCACCGGGAGCATCACCACCGCGCACACCACCAGGCCAACGATCCCGCACGGGAAGCAGCAGCACACCGCCGCCGTGCTCCCTACGATCTCCCCGATCCTGGAAGTATGATTCGTCGCCGATTCCTTAAGGATTACCGGCCGCCGACGGCGGGTCAGCGGAACCGACGAGGAGACGCTTCCGCTCTCCGATCTTGGTGTCGTCTTCGAAACCGGCAGCGGAGACGGCGGTGGCGAGGGCTGAGTGAACGTCATTGATTGAGCCGGCGGTGAGATCTCAAACTCGAATGCTCTAATTTCAGTTTTTCTTGTATTGTTTTCTTGAATTTTGTTCATTTATGATTGACGGCGTCAAGGGAGGGCGAGACGCCATCGGGCGATCGGAGAGGCGTCCGATCGCTAATGGGGGGCGAATAATTCAGGGGAAACTGAATTCGAGGTTTTGTGCGAATTGTTCGCGAAGATAGCGGAAGAAATCGTTTTGAACGGTGGAGAAGAAGAGAGGAGCGGAAGAGGGAAAGGGGCGGGGAGATTATGTAGAGGACGAATGAGGGGGTTAACATAATTTATGTTATTGAAGTTAATGGTAACGGCTACGTTCAGTTGGAGTGAGTTACGAATTTGCACAGGTACTACTCACAGGGGTTTCTTTGCATAAAAAACCTAAATTAATTGTGAAAATTTAAAAGGTTGCAAAATTAACGTTGAATCCTAAATTTGTGGGAAGTCTCTGGACGTGGAAATTGCGACCGCTTCTCTAATCTTGCAAGTTGCAATCTTGCATGCTCTCCCCGTGGGCTGCACAAATGATGGTTTCTAGAAGACTCTAAAAAGTCATTTGTGGCTGCTATAGTGCCGTTAAAAAAATTTATAAGAAAAAAACGTTTAGTTTAAATAAACTACTTGAAATTGGTTGTTTTAAATCAAACTTGTCAAATTAGAGTCTGACACCGTACAAAAGAGAAGTATAAATAAATGTAGATACCGTTTCTGTACCGGGGCATGCTAAGCACAACTGTGGGCTCCATCCAAGCTCAACAGATGGAACCCACTGTGAGTCCGAGCCAGATCTCCTGATGTTGACTAGAGAGGCCATTCCGACCTGGCCTCATCACAGCTCTTACAAGAACGATCACCGCGAGGTCGGCCTCCTCGGCCACGTGGTCCGGACAACCCGCACGTCAGCAACACCGCATGGGTCTTCTCAAGGCCCTTGTCAGCATTTTAATGCCAGCATTCAACTCCACCCATACAGAGCAGTCATCAGACATGCACGATGGCCCGTACATAGCAGCCCACCTTGCTAGGCGGTGCGCAGCCAGCTTTGTCGGGGGAGTGGCTACAGCACCCGATAAGCCTTCGGACGATCTTGCTACCTAGGGATGCGGGGTCCTTCTGACGTGGTGTGACCATTCATTGGTCCTATAAATTAGGAGGAACACCCATTTCATGAGGTAATCAAAATGGGTACGTCCAACACCCTACGCCCAATGCCCTAACGGCTAACGGAGACGCCTACACCACGGGCTCATCCATACGACTCATGCATATGGGCTATCTTATGTCTATCACCTCCTTCCCTCCATCATCGCATGCCTTAGGCATCGAAGGTAGTCAGGGGTCCACCCTTTGACCCGAGGGGTTTGCCCTTTCGGCCCTCTAACTTCTTTGCCTCTCTCTTTCAAGTACCAGAGAAGGATGACGGCTAGACGAAACCATCATATTCTGGCTCTCTGTTGCAGGAATGCTTGCATCAATGGTTCGGCCTAGGCATCCAGTGTCTTGGCCTAGGGCCTACAGGATTCCATACATCAACAGTTAGCACTAAAGAAAGGGCCTTGTGACAACATTCGTCGTAAAGGCTCTCAACCCATCATCCTCTAACGCTTTCTTCGCCCCCTCTCATGGCGAGAAGCGAGAAGAACGTACGAGATCTATCTGGCTAACTCAAGTCGTTGCGAGACGGCTTCGGATCCGACCCAAGAAAGTAAGATCCAAACCTTCGTCACAAAGTTTCAGTCTTGGAAGCACTGGTCTACTACGCATGCGCAAAAGGACACAAAGGTTCCTATGGACTACCACGGGTCTACTCCTTAACGAGCTACACTCCATAGGACGGCCTAGACTGTCACACCCCGCTTCCCAGTATACTTGGGGGCGAGGACGCGAGCGGGTCCGCATGTGATTAAAGCAAAGAAGAGGTACTTATTTTTTTCTCCCTTCTTTGACTTAAGCACACTAAGCGTGATTTTAGCGAAGGCAGGTCCCTGCACGCGAATTTCTCAGAAACAGCACAAATATTTATTACATTACAATACCAGCGTCTAAAGTAAACACACAAACAATTAAGGCCTAGCATGGCCGTACAATCTGTTGAAAACAAACACACCTGAAAATAACAATACAATAATAAACTAAAATATAAACGTTCCGCTCTCGTCTTTTGCAGGGAGGATCTAAGTGTTTTCGTAGCTCTGTTCAGCAGGGTCCACCTCTAAAGTGGGATCCTCAAAGGTAGGGTCCTCACGGTACTCTGTCTCTGAACCTAACATATATTTCATAACACGTTGAAATATATGTCAGCGATAAGCTCGGTAAGATATTTAAAGTAATGAAATGAGAAACAATTATAAGATGACAAAAGAGCGTTAGTACACAGTTATAAATAATAAGTGCAGAAAAATAAAGTACGAGCATGCATGGATATTTTTGCAGTTAAAAGTAAAGTAAAACAGTTGTATGTTGAGTATTTGATTGTTTGTGCTCGTGATAAGTGCATGCCTGGGTAGGTGAAATGTTCTCGATACACCTTATCACCGGTGGTTTTACCGTGACGCTCCACACAATGGCTGCCTCCACCGGAGGGGCCGTAATCGTGTTCGAGACACACTCACAAATCCTACTGCAATGGACCAACCCCACCCAAAGTGTACCGCCGTATACTAGAACATGAGCCAGACTAGTCATATGTGACCCTACTGGAACACGAGCCAGACTAGTCACACATGACCTGACGGGAGTAGCCAACTCAGCTTTTTGTGTATGTTTATTTACTGATTAAGTTTCACCCCATCTATATTCGATGGTTTCACCCCGTCTGTATTCGACGGTTATCATATATGTGTAGTAACATACTCGTCTTTTCCAAATTTGTTTATCTTGTTAACATGCGAAACGCAATAGTAATCCCGTTAAGTAAAAAGAGCAATAAGTAAAGTGAAACATAATGTCCGGCTACTAGAATTTGTCAAACATATTGAAACCAGGTTTGATGCTAAGTTTTAAAGACCAGGCTTGCAATTCATTCTACACATGTTTCCGAGGGTCGTGACACACCCTCTGTTCCGTTTGGGTTAAAAAATCGTTCTTTATCAAAGAGTCATTAACATGAAATGTCCGTTTTTAATTAGTTACAACAGATAAATTAGGAATGTAAAAATGATGACTGCACTAGTTTTAGCAATTGTCCCATATTCAATTACAATAAATACTTTCCTTGACGTGGGTGTGGGTGTCCTGGTGGTGGTGATGTGAAGCACGTTTTATCTGCGTAAATTAAATCGTGTCATCAGTTTAATCGTTATCAACCAGTTAAGATATCTAAATTAATTTACTAAAAGTGACATTTACTTAAGGGCTAACGTTAACTGTTAACTTAGACTCCTAAACGAACACTATAACAGGAAATTTGTTAGCTAAACTAGTATGGTAGTTATAAAACTTATTTAATAAATCCACCCAAAAATAACTAAACTTTATTAACCAAAAATAAGTTATATAACAAAAATAACTTAGACTAATTATATAATAATTTTAACTTAATAATAATCTTAATATAACTTATAACACAAATTAATTTACAATTTTAAACCAACAATAATAACTTATTTTAAATAATATACTTAAACTATTATTTATATTTATAAAACTTCATTTAACCCTCACCCTCTCTGTCTCTCTGCCCGATCCCTCTCTCTGTCTCTTCACGTTTTCCCATTTTCCTTTTTTTTGTTTCGATCTCTGCAGGGACTCACGGCGGCGCGCAAGTCCGAGGCGGCTTCGGAGCGGCACGCGGCGACTCCCAGGCGGCTTCGGGGGTGGCGAATCGGAGCGACGCAGTCGATCGGAGATGGGCGGCTACTCGAAGGCGGAGGCGGCTTCTTCGAAGGCGACGCGCGGCGGGCACGGGGGCGGATCGACGGCGTGCGGTGGGATCTGAGGCTCGGCGGCTGGATGCAACGGATCGAGGGATCGGGGTGGTGGATCGATGCGACGACGCCTCCCAGGCGCAGCTGCGGCCGGCGGTTTGGGGCGCGGTGGATCTCGGTGCGACGGTCTAGATTTGAGATGTGGCTGGAGTTGGGTATGGTGGCGGGGCTTAGTTGGAGTTGAGAGTGGTTGTGGAGGAAGAAGACTGAGATGTGGAGGAAGCTTGGAGAAGAGTTGATGAAGAGTTGTTGTGTTGTTGCCTTAACAAAATGAAGTAGGAGACCTGATGTGTTCTCCCAAATGAATGAGAACAAGCTTCGTGTTGGTTGTGGGTTGCGAGGAGTGAAGGGTGATTTTGATGGGGAATTTTTTTTTGTTATTGTATGCTGGATTGGATGGGTTTGTTGTAAGGAGGAGAAAATGAAGAAGAGGAATGAGAGTTGTGTTGTTGTGGAGGGGATGTCCGAGAATGGTTTTCTAGGGAAGGGAAGATTTTTGTAGTGATGGGTTTATGTTCTTCCGATGAAGAGAGAGAGGGCAGTTTTTTTCCAAGGAATTACTTTGTTCTGCATACGAAAGTGTGTATCGAGGGATTTAAAATAGCAAGTAGAGCCTGAAGCCCATTAAAGTCTCAGAATAAAGGTGGGAAGCTGATGGTTGGATCCGAACAGTTCGAATCTGACCAAACCAATACGGCCCTTTATTGCGGGTGGGGTTCGTTAATTAATTATGTGGGGTTAGGGGCAATAATAACAATGTAATAGTAATTATAAAATCGTAATTAGTACGTATGAGTATGAGTAACAGTAAACAGAAAAAGAAATTTTAAAATCATTTTAAATAACTAAACATTTTTAAAATACTGCTAAAATGTAATAAAAATATGTAAAGTACGTAAATATTCGTACCGGTAGACACAGGCCGTCACATAGACGGTTACACCCACGGTCTGCTCCTTCACGAGTTACGCTCTACACAAACGGCTTATGCGGTTACACACACAGTCGGCTCCCTAAACATATACGCTTCACAAAGACGACCTTCACAAGGGTCGGCTCTATAACAACTACGCTTCACATGGATTACTTTAGGTTACACCCACAGCCGGCTACTCAACGGGCTCTGCTTTTACAAGGTTGATCCTAGTAGCTACACCCATGGTTGACTCATTTGCAGCTACACTCCCACAAGGACGATCTCAATGGTAGACACCCGAAAACAACTTCAGAGGGCAGCATGGCCGACCTCCCAACATGACTCTGCAGCTCAGTAAAGCCCCTCATTCAACTTCACAAGTTAGTTCAATCAAGCTCAAGCACAGACACGGTCGGCGATCGCAGCAACATTACCATGCTCTCAAGGGAATCTAAGCCCTCAGCTCAGGCTGGGTCCCCTGCTGGTCCGAACTCAGTGACCTAGCGGGGGAACATCATTCAAGCAGCATTCTGTCCAACAGTCCTACCTTTAGCAAAGCTCTCAGCTCAGGCTGGGGCCCTCGTCAGTCCGACCTTAGTAACCAAGCGGGACAAACATCCTTTAAGTAGCATTCCACCCAGCATTGTTGCCTTCAGCAAAACCCTCAGCTTAGGCTAGGCCCATTATTGATCCGAACTCAGCAACCTGTCGGGGCGAACATCCTTCAAGCATCACTCCACCCAGTAGTGTTGCTGCCTTCAGCAAAGCCCTCAGCTCAAGTTGGGGCCTCCACTGGTCCGACCTCAGTGACTTGACATTGCGAACATCATTCAAGCATCACTCGGTCCAGCAATACTACTTTCAACAAATCCCTTAGCGCAAGCTCGAGCCCCCACTGTTCCGACCACAACGACCCAACATGACGAACATCCTTCAAGTAGCACTCCACTCAGCAGTGTTTCCTTCATCCAAGCCCTCAGCTCAAGCTGGGTCCCCTGCTAGTCCGACCTTAGCAACCAGGTAGGACAAACATCCTTCAAGCAGCACTCTGCCCAGCAATGCTACTTTCAGTAAAGCCCTTAGCTCAGGCTGGGTTGTGACGCCCCGCTCTCTAGGATACCCAGGAAGTACGAATCCGTCCCAGGTGATCCAGAGTAGCGACAGTTACGAAGGAAGAAGGAAAAGAAATACTATCGAATCAACAGGTCCACTACGCACTCCTGGGGTAGTACCTGTCATATTCCCAATAGACAACCAACATCCAACACAGAAAAATCAAAGAACACAGAAACAACACTGAGAAACCAAAGAAACACTGATATTAATAACTATGTCATGAACCTCTTTTCTTTATACACAACATCTATACCACAACCACTCACCCCAAAGAAGCCCAAAGGTACATGGTCTCTCACGCTCATCTCACACCCAACCCACACCTCAACCTCACACAGCTCCAAGCCTCCCACCAGCTGCCCCAACTCTACTCCACCTGTAAAACCACAAAATGGAGCACGTTAAAGCGTGTCCAAGTAGTAAACCCAACTCGTGCAGTATGTAAATATTAATTTGGGGCAGTTGTTTCAGTCACAAAGGAAGGGAACCATAGTTACAACAGGCAAGACAAGTAGTAATCACACATTGCAAATTCAAAGCACTTAAGTACTTAATTAAAAATTGTTTAGAGACCTGTGTATGTCGTTGAATATAATGAACTAGATTCCACCCCAAGGTGGGGGCGGAAAGGAGCACCCGTCAGTGGTACACGAGCACTGTTTTCTTAACAGGGCCTCTCACTCCACACATATCCTCCCGCATCGGAGTGTGAGTGAGGAAAACTCCACAACATAATACATCGTACCTGAAACTGAGCAAGGTACGAAGATCATCACAAAGTACCAGAAACTGAGCAAGGTACATAACACAACATCACAACACAGTCCAGTCCTCATACCCCACTAGTACTCAGTTCTCCTCCAACCCCTTTTAGGGTGCTCACCCGCCACATGGCAGAACGAGACATCCCTATTCTTTATTAACATCACAACATCGAAATGTATACAACTTCAGATTTGCAATAAGGTGACATAAGGGAACATAAGGCTTGCAACACAAAGGAAGCAACATAAAACATACATTGAATTAAAAGGAATAACATGCAATTAGAAATTTCCAGTATGAACTATACAACATCATGAGTTCCCTTGTCAATTATCACGACACCAATCTCCATTAACATAAGCCATTCTCCCAAACTTATGCCCAACTTCATAGAGTTCTGTCACGACCCGCTTCCCTAAAATGGAGGCGAGACGTGAAAAGGTCCGCACGGGAGTGGAGCGGTGAAGCCCCAAACCCGATAAGCGTCAATTTAGTATAAGCAGGTCCCTGTAATTGCAATCGAAACAACAACAATAATAATAAGAGACGGATAAGAAACACCAATCCCAAAGTTTGTCCACAAAATATTCAACATCACAGAAAAGCCACCAGGCTAAAAAGAAGGAGTCTAAAGGCCCAGAACAAGGCCAAACAAAAGCAACGACATAAATAAGTATAGGTGCCACGCACCGATAACAAACAACTGTCTAACAAAAGTAAAATACAACGGAGACACTAGGACTGGTCCCCAGTGTCCGCGTACTCCCCGTCCAACACGGGCTCAAGCTCGGCGTCCGCACACACCTCACCCTCAGCAAGCAACTCAGGCTCAGGGTCTAACATGCGTCACCCAAAAGAGAGAGGGGCACATGTCAGCAAGTCTAAAAGACTTGAGCAAGGAAACTGAAAGTAACTAGCAACCTAGCAGTTATAGTATGATGTATGGCATGGTAAGTATAGTATGGAAGTGACAAGTAAAGTACAAGTGGTAAGTGTGACAAGTATAGTCAAGTAACAACAAGTACAAGGGATCACCCACACATGGATGCCCTATTGCCCGCAGGCTGTATTCAAGTATCAAGTACAAGGGATCACTCAACGAGTGCCCTTTGCCCGCAGGCTGTGTTCAAGTGTCAAGTACAAGGGATCACTCAACGAGTGCCCTTTGCCCGCAGGCTGTGTTCAAGTGTCAAGTACAAGGGATCACTCAACGAGTGCCCTTTGCCCGCAGGCTGTGTTGAGCTCGTCTTCTGGAACACGAGCCAGAAAGTGGATTTAACAAGTATGGCGTAGGGGTGCACCTAGCCGGAACAAGTAACACTAGTATGTAGCAAAGCTACTCAATCACGATGAGTATTCAAGCATGCAATGACATGAGCAGTTACTTTGCGTACCGTTAATTGTAATTAAACATGGCAGGCAAAATGCAATGACATGAACAGATATCCGCGTACCGTTTATTTAAATGAAACATGACAGGCAAAATGCAATAGCAGTTAAGGATGCATGGATGACATGAACATTTAATACGCGTACCGTTTAATTGAAAAGTAAACGTGACATACAAGCATGATGAGGGTGACGGACCAAGCTTCGTTGTCAAGCTAGGTCAATGGCGTCTAAACGGCTATCCTTTCACCGTTTAGTCTCTTTTACGCTAAAAACAAGGTAATGGCCTAAGACATGGCCCAAATCAAGGGATGCAAGTTTCACTTGCCTATCACCGGGGAGAACGGTTATGAAAGTTCGTTTCCGCGGATGCTAGCCTACGGGGAATCACTGTTATGGGGAACAATCATCAAAACACAAGTATTTTATTAGGGTTTCATAAAAATTGCAATAGGATATGAAAACAATGGTAGATCGATTTCTTACCGAGAGGAGGCGGAAGAAACACTCCGGGGAACCCTAGGACCAGATCTGGAAAAGTTTGGGGAAGTTTGGTGAAACTAGGGTTTTGGGGGATTTTGGGGATTTGATGGGTTTTGATGGAGATTTGGGGAAGATGAGGGGTAGATGGAGTGAATGGATGGATTGGATGATGGATTTAGGGTTTGGAATGAAGGATTGAAGCTTGGAGGAAGATGGGGGCTTAGAGGGGAAGAAACTAGGGCTTAGGGTCGTGTTGGAGAAGAAGAAAACGAATGGGTTGGGTATTTATAGGTTGAGCTGGCGGCTGCCCAGAAATTAGGGTTTTAACACAGACTAGTCGGTCAAAGAACAACCACTGACCGACTAGTTTGGAAACTAGTCGGTCGGTCGATCAACGCAGACCGACTAAGTGTAAACAGTAACTCCTGAACGAAAATAGGATTTAGAGTTAGTCGGTCCATGAACAAGTACAGACCGACTAGTTTAGAAACTAGTCGGTCGATGAACGTTCTTAGACCGACTAAGAGTAAACAGTAACTCAACTAAAATTAAGATGATGTGTTAGTCGGTTCAAGAAGCATCGCCGACCGACTAGTTTGCAACCTAGTCGGTCAACAACTCTTCTTAGACCGACTAACGATAAACAGTAGCTTCTGAGAAAATTTAGAAAGCTCACTAGTCGGTTCAAGAAGGTTTGCCGACCGACTGGATCGTCATCTAGTCGGTCGGTGCCCCTTCTTATACCGGCTAATGAGCACCAAAAGTTCCGATACGGAGCCCGAGGCCCCGTGATCGAATCCTAAGACTCCTAGGCTTGATCTAATAGTTAGATATGACCGTTATGAAGCCCGTCACAAATGACGTACTTCGAAATCGACGATCCTAAGGAAGAAACGAGAAAATACGACGAATCGATCGAAAATTGAAAGCTACGGAGACGAAAACCACACAAGAGGAGAAAATCCACCAAAACATATATTATATTATAATAAATTCAGATACAAGAAAACCAGTCGTTACAAGTTCACTTGCACCATGAATCTTTCTCCATGAAACATCATTAACCATTGGAAATGCAATCTTGCAAAAGCAACCAATAAAATGCAAGCTTAAATAATAACCATTTTGTAAACTACTTAGCAGCACCCACAATTAGTTGTAAGATTAAGCAATTCTACATTAAAAATGTCACATTTTTAAACTAATGGGAATTGCATAAAGATACTTCTACTCAAATATGAAATCCTAAGCAATTCTACACAAATATGCAATCTGTACAAAGGCTAATGGAAATTGCATGAAGATAATATCATTCTAATTAACACTAATTTCATCATGGCATTAGTGCTAATAAAATCTTAATTAGTGAGAAACTCATTGCCATAAACATATTTTACTAAAGAGAATGCTAGCAATAGTGAACAAAGCCATGAAAGTTTCCACCGTTGGCATAATTTGGCATGTTATTTAAGAAAAATGTTAACTTTAAATGGATCTTAACTAAAAACTACAAATTTATCATACTACCATGAATTAATTGCTACTACCATTATCACAACAACTCCAAATTAATATTCACTACATGGAGTGGAGAATCCTACCTTATATGAGTGTGGATGTCCCCGCCTCTTCCTTTTTTCCTTTTTCTTTCTCATTCCTCCGTAATTTTTTACCCTTTCTTTCTCTTCCTTTCTTCCTTCTTTTGTTTTGTTTTGTTTTTTTCTTTTTTCTTTTTGGATGAGTGGAGAATTCGACCATAATGGGAAGAAAATGGGAAAAAGAAAACAGAAAAGAAAAATGAAGAAGAAAGAAGAAGAAGAATGTAGAAGAGTTTGAGAAATAGTTAAATAAATATCTCCATTTCTAGAAGCCCCTTTATTTACAAGTTTGCCATGGCACAAAGATTGTATTTAAATGCCCTCCAACTTTGTATAGTAATTACGTCCCATGCCATTTCCTAACACTCCTAAATAAATTCCCTTCAATTTGGTGTTTTGTTTACAAGTTTGCCACTCCCTTACACTTACTCTCTTACCTTACATACACAACTACACTTAATTACAAGTGAGCCATTCTTATGCACACACACACACTTACCCTTTCAACTTGGCCCTCCAACCTAGTGTTGTAATTACAATGATGCCACTGCATCATGCTTCTAAATAAAGACACTCTAACTTTGTATCTTAATTACAAGGGTTGCACTATCCTTGACCCCTTTCACACTTGTTCCCCTACTCCATGCACACACACAACACGTGAATGCCACACATATGTAATAATACTACTAAGACTAACAACAATACTGATAACAACAATAATTATAATACTAATAATAATGATGATGCACACTAATACATTGCTCAATACCTTGCTAAATACACTTCCATATTAATACCCAAAGAATCCTAATAATAATAGTAACAATAATAATATTACACAATGAATCCTACACTCAACACATTACTAGATAAACATCCTTATTAATACAAATCCTAGCACACTAATATTATTAATCCAACAATGATTAATAATACACTAATATTAATATACCAACCTCTCACTACACAATAACACACACTGCACTCTATTATTATACACACTACACACATTTTCAAGCATACTTACGCTATATATCACACAAAAAGATAGTCCCTAACGTATATGGCACCCTGAGCCATTACATGGGCCCCCCACTGGCATGACCTTAGCGACTCGACATGGCGAACATCCTTCAAGCAGCACTCCACACAGCAGTAGTGCCATCATCCAAGCCCTCAGCTCTAGGTGAGTTCCTACTGGTCTGACCTCAGTGACCTGAGCGAATAGCCTTCAAGTAGTACCCACTCAGCAGTACAACCTTTAGCAAAGCCCTCGGCTCAGGCTGGGGCCATCGCTGGTTTGACCTCAGCGACCCAGCGGGACAAACATCCTTTCAGCAGCACTCCACACATCATTGATGCCTTTAGCAAAGCCCTCAGCTCGGGCTTGGGGCCCCATTGGTCTGACATCAGTGACCCAGAGGGGTGAATATCCTTCAAGCGGCACCCGCCCAGCAGTGCTGCCTTCAGCAAAGCCCTCAGATCTCATTGGAGCCCCCAATGGACTGATAAGGTTATGATGCTAGTAATCTAAAATATTTAGATCATGCAACGGAAGACAGAAAATTCAAAATTTTCTAACTAGCAATCAAACAAAGGTTCTATTGCTAATCCAGGAATTGTATCGCTGAATAAAAACCATAAAGGCTGTACTGTTGCGCGAGTATACTTAAGCGATACTCGCAGACCTTTAATCTCTTTCGGTGAAGACCAGAAGCGTCACATTCACCTCCTCCAAGCAATGCCTTTGATCTCCTATCTCCAATCCAGTGCCTTGGATGAATCATAGGATGAAGAACACATCCACAATTTACAAGCCCCTAAGAACGCGAACAGCCCTCCTCGCTTTGCTAGATCGAAGAAGAAGGAGAAGGAAAAGATCTTACTTTTCTCAAGAGAAATTGGTGTTTGCATATATCTCAAGAGGGCTAGGGTAGACCCCTTTATATAGTGCCAAAGAGAGCCGAATCTGATTTGGATTGAGTGTTCGTATAGAACTCAACTTCATCGCTTAACACACACAGAAGAATAAGCGTCATTAATAAGTTCTAATCGCATTAAAACTCTAGGATATAAATTAGATTTGATTTAGGATTGATTCCCAATCAAATCCCGCATCAAATCTGTAATTCTGTGTCACGCCATGTCAGCATTAGTCAATTAGTTGACTAGTGATTGTAGTGTCACGCCCCGCTTCCCATTAGACTTGAGAGCGAGGACGTGAACGGGCCCGCTTGTGTAAGTTAGGAGGAGGTAATTTTGCTTTTCTTTCCCATTGACTTATCACAATAAGCGTCTGTGTAAAATCTGCATGTTCTTGCTTGCATTACTCAAAAACAACACAGATAAGTAAAACATTATTATAATCTCAACCGTCTCAATGGAATTACAACAAATGGAGAAAAGAAGAGTGGGTCTTATGACCCGTACAACAAGCGAAAAGAAGTGCAATGAATGTTCACTAGTTTGACAGTTCTTGGTCCACTGGTTCAGCTATCTCAACTAGTCCTCCTGGTGCTAAAGCTTGGGATCTGACATACATCCAAAAACATGAATGTATGTCAGCAAGGGTCTGCAAGTAGAGATTAGAACCCAAGGCAAGGTATATACAAATTTATACTGGATTTAAGAGGCGTTAATAATTTAAATGAGATGATGACAACAAGATTAAACATGCTGATTATAAAAGACATCATATCATGCAGTTCTAAGCAGTTTAACAAGTAAAGTAAATCTTCTCTTTGGTTCATTAGCATGTCAATATAACTGAGATAACAAATCCAAGTTGCAAGTTTCATGTTAGCATTTCACGACTGTTAGTATTTCACGATTGTTAGCATTCACGATTGTTAGCATTCATGTCTATAAAAGGGTTCTCGCCTTTAGGTTGTGATGAGTGAGTCGTCCTTCTCACGGGGGCTTACCGTGATTGGCGCTAACCCACCGCCTACGGGTGGTGCCCTTGAAGAGAGTACTCGTTCATACGCCTAGCAGTCGCTCAACCCTTACCCCACCCAAGATTTGTGCTGGAACACGAGCCAGCCTAATTCACGAATTACAAGCACGAATTTGTCAACTTAATGACATCACGAAAGTCACGATTTCGCCTTTGAGGCGCACGATTTCACGATGTCTCACGCTAGTTAATTATTTCAAGGCAAGCAACAATTAAATAACATGATCATTTATTTCCATGCAGTATTTTCTATGTTACAAGAGTATCGAAAACAACATTCGCAATGATTTAGCAAAAAGGGTTAACATGCGATTTTAACGAAAACGAACAGAAAATTGATTTCTCATGTTATTGTTCTAAACTAAGCTATATCAGGTTATATGCCGTTGGATCATATTTTTAGCCACGGATGTCATGGTGGTAATATCACGCGTCATTTCACGGTTAGATTTTAAGTTACACAACTTTACGTGCAAAACACTAATTTAACATCCAACTTCAAAAATACACTATAAATTGTATACTTGCCTGATTTCGGTGATTTTGGTGCTGTTGGGTTCGTCTCGATGAGTACTACGTGTCGGTATGTCTGGTTCTCTGTTTTGGTCAAACATATCACCGAATTAAATTTATTGCGAGAAACACAAAATATCAAGTTAATCTTTAAAGTGGGTTTGTCTAATTTTATTGGGCTATCTGACTAGGGTGGTGTTTATACTGGGTTATAACAACATGATATGTCTTATTTCATACAAATACCCTAACAAGTTACTACTAAATTTAACTAACAAGTTGGACTAACAAGTTATCATTTAAAATTAACACTAGCCTAACACAAACTAATTATAAAAATAATTTCATGGTTAACATCACAATTAATTGTACACCTACCCCACCTATCTCTAACATTGACTAAGGATAAGTTAAAATACTAATAGGTTACCCTCCCCCTCTCTCTCTATTACTCTTACAACCTGTCTCTACCTCTCTTCATTATTCTGTCTTCTTATCTTCTCTTTTTTTTGTTTCTTTAGAGTTTTGCAGCAAGGCATCACGCAAGGGGAGCAAGTCTTACCGTGCACGACGGACGGGGAGGAAAGCAGGCAGCGACGGCGCTGTTCTCGTTGGCAAGCGGTGCTCCGGCGGGTGACTGGCGGCGCGCGCGGCTCAGGCAGGCAGGCGGCGGCTCCCTTCAGGCGACGGCGCGCGCAAGCGAGGGTGAGGGGGGTGGTGCGGCCAAGGTGAGGGTGTTCGGGTTGTTTGAACAGTGGGAAGAAAGAAGGACTTCGATCTGAAATCTATTTTCAAATCTAAGTTTGTTTTTAGATCCATGTTTGTTTTTGATTGAGTCTGAAATGGAGAATGAATCTGAAGTTGTGTTTTCAGAATTGGGTGTTTTTGGATTTTGTGATTGCTTTTGAATTTGAAATTATCCCTCAATGTTTTTGGTTTCTGATTTCAAAAGAATCAGTTTGGGTTGTGTTTGGGAATTTAATTTTTGGGGAGAAACTGTTTGGGGAGAAATTTGGTAAGCTGAAGTTTGGTTTTGAGAATTTGGTTAGCTGATTTGTAGAAATTGCTTTGGATTTTGGCTTGGAGAATCTGTTTGCAGGGAGCTGGGGTTGATGGACTTTGCAGGGAAGAAGGGTTTGCAGGGAGATGAAGATGGGTTAGCAGTGGAGATACTGCCTTAAGAAGAAGCTTGGCAGAAGACAGTTTTAATGAGTTAGGTGTCGGATTAGGATGGTTTAATTTGTTGTTGACTTAAGAGAGAGGATGCGTACAACATTTCCCCTTATCATTCAAAGAACGAGCGGGGAACAACTTCAATGTGTGTAGGACTGATTTAATTAGTTTTGTTGACTTTAAACAATGGGATGTATCTGGTTAAGCAATGTGATACGCTTCCCTTCATCTTTCAAAGAAAGAGCAGGGAACGTTTTCATCATTCAAAGGAAGAGTAGGGGACAGTTTAAATGTGTGTAGGTTTGTGATTTGGACAAATTTAATGCAACTATTAACTAAAATATTAGGGGGGAGGAACCTGAGATGAGAAACGTGTTTGTTAACATTGTGTTTTAAAATTAATAGTAAATGAGGAGTTTAAGATAGGAGGTTAATGAATTGAGGTAAATAAGTAAAATGTGATTGGTAAAATAAATTACTAGAAGTAATTAGTAAGATAAGTAAAGTAATTAGCAATGTGTAATTATTAGGATAATTAAGTTAAAGAAATTTGTTAAACTTGACAGTCAATTAATGGTGACACGGTAAAAACGAAATCGGAGACGCGCTCGCGTCAGCACATAGCAGAGAACGTACGGACTAAAAAATATTATCCGGATGACAGAAGTAAAATACTGGTACGCACGATCCTACACACGTCTAGAAATACAGGCAGTTACATTCTACCCACCTTAAAAAAATTCTGTCCTCAGAATTCCTATTAACTAATGAGCAGGATACAAGTACGGATAATGCTCTCGTATTTCTATGTGGTAAATTATGACCTGAATACTTCAAGACGAAGAAATAAAATTGATGAGGAAAAGACACAAGTGATGTGGTTAAGATTGGGTTTCAGAAAGGGGTTCGGATGACTAAGCACCATTGATGGCCTTAACCAATACTGGGCAAGTGAAAAGGCTAGGGACGATTACTCAAGATGAGAGAGATGAGGATAAGAAAAATAATAATGTGTATACGTATCCTCTTAACAGCCACCCCAATATTCTGACACTCAAGTTGCTAAACTCATAAACCTAAACAAGTGTACCTAAAATAAATCATCACTTCTCGTCTCGTCACCGAATAATGTTACAATTGCAAGCATACACTGAACTTAAATATAGGTCCATTACTTCTCTTCTTCTTTTTGATTTCAATCTCATAATTCTTGTCTTAAACAATTAATACTTTAAACAAGGCAACTTTGGAAGGGAAAATATCAATTGTCCTTAATCAATACTTCTTATAAATTTCCTTACTCCTTTGCTCATCATTGCTATTAAAGCAGTAACATCATCTCGGGGAATCTTTAATGTACGATATCCTCTATACCCAAGTTCTTCAAAAAGCTGTACATTCTCATAGGTTACCCATCCGCATTGTATCATCCATTGTTCATTGTATAGCCTAACTTGTAATACCATAATTGTGACATCATAATACCATAATTGTGACATCATCTAACTCCAACATTTATCATGCTCCCAATTCATTCTTCATCGTGACAACTCACAAGTTTAAACACCTTAATTAACAAACTATTAAATCACATCTCTTCATTTCTCATTGAATCTTATCCCAAGCAACTTAAACACCTTAATTAACAAACTATTAAATCACATCTCTTCATTTCTTATTGAATCTTATCCCAAGCAACTTAGATCAATTTACGCAACACCATTCGTAACAACATATCATATAATTTCTGACGTCTCCATCACGCTATCCGTACGATGAAGTCTTGTTACTTTACATACTCCACTAATCATCATCGTCATCATAAATCATGCAATATCTACAAAGTTTTTCTCAGCCGTGACTAATATGAATTCCAAATTCGTAATGTATTCGTCTTCCTGTGCACTACCCATAGGATGGAAACCTATTGAAACCATAACGAATGGGTATAAACCAGATGTGAAATATAATTCTTGAACACATCATTCTATATATCATATAGTAAACAATCAATACAATTACACCCTACATCATCTCAAACTACTCATATCCGTAATTATAACATCTAATAACAACAATCATATCTAACATTCTATCAACATAATGTATAACAAAAATTCAACATTGTTTGATGATAGAAATAAAAGTAGAAGTAAACATTTTAAAGAAAAGGTTATAACACAAATTTAAAACTAAACTCTCTAAAGTAAGTAAATAGTTGTACTAATGTGTAACCAAGAGATAGTGTAGGTTACAGAGTTGTTTGATGTAACAAATCAAGTTTGCGAGAAAGGGTTCAGGTAAGGTAAGGATATGGAGTTCGCTTGATCAAAAAGATGATCTTATAGGTGGAAAAAGTAGAGTAAGAACATACATACAAATATGAGTGAAAAGTAAGGTATTGGTGGCTGCTCAAGTGTGATTAGTAAAGTGCGTGTAACGTATAAAGTAAGGGTGACCGTGCAAGTGCAGTAGTAACGATGGTGGCATGTCATATGACAGTAACAATGTTTTAAACAACAGGCAATGCGATGACAATAATAAGACAACTAGGTAGATGCAGAAATACTGAAAATGATAAGTACTGAGCGGGCATGAGAAAAACAAACGTCGCTTGACTATCAAAAAGTGTAGGCTGGCCTAATAATAAGAAGTCTAGTTTAACCCTCAAACCAGCCAGGCAGTCAGGGCTTGAAGGCACAGGTCACTTCTATGACCTCGGGACAAGTCCTTTGGTTAACCAACCCTCTTCCCATTCCTTTCTAGACAATGATCCAGTAGTAATTTAAGACCGCTTATTATTATACCGTTCTATCACGTTAGAGTAGTCTTGACTTAGTTTGTAGGACAGTGATATCAAATCAGTAGTCGTGACCAGGGTTAGCTTTGATCAGGTGGCAAAGAGATGGTTATGAATAATTCAATGGGAGAATGGGAGGTATGTGTAAAAAATGTGATAATATCCCATTAACGTATATAAGGATAGTGAGTATGTGGTATAAGTTTACAATAATAGATAAGCAAAATACGAAAGAGTCCTGGGTGTAGAGATGTAGTGTTTGCTCATAAATGGAGATAGATTTTTTTTTAAAAAAAATCTAAAAGTATAAATACGATGAATACAGAACTAATACACTGAAATAGTTGAAGTTTTATTTAACATAAAAATATTTAAAATTAGTGTATGGTCGGTTGTTTTGAAATCTGTTGTAGTACAATAATGACATACATAATCATGAATCAGGTCCTTGCGGTCCAGCGGACACGGCCAGGGAAGTGACTAAGCCAGGATCACTTACTCCAAGTCTAGCTAGGGTGATCCAACAAACTTAGCCAAGCACATTGACCGGATCATGGTCCATTGAAGGAAGCTTATCATTTATATGCGTGCCATCAACAAAAGATTTTAAAGATAAAGATCTCCATATGTAGGAAGTAAAATAAGAAGTAAAGTAGGTTTTAAAAATTTAGTGACTAAAATTTTCAGCGGAGGAAACTCAAAATCAAATAATAATTTTAAGTCAGGTGAAAAAAAATATTACGCCTATGTAAAAGATTTTTAAAGAAATTAAACTGGGCGAGAAATTTCATAAAAGAGATATCGATAGTAAAATCAGTATAATAATGGGAGTGATTCAAAGGATAACGATGGCTGTCAGGAAGATCACGTGGGTTGAAAGCAAGGATTAGAAATGTGAGTACGGGTAGGAATTGACTTGTGAAAAGTTACGATAGATTCCTAAGATCAAAAGTGAAATGTAAAATGAAGGGAGGTTACAGATCAAGGATATACTGATTTGGTTGACTAAGGATCAGGAAACTTAGGACTGTAATCTTCTAATGAAGTTGATCGGGGTAGAAGATTCTAGGGAAAGTGTTATTTGAGTGTCAAGATTGTAATATTATCTATGCTGTTTTGAAGTATTTTGCATGGGCATAGACCTGCATGGGCCACCACTAAAACCTGTCACGCCCCGCTTCCCATTATACTTGAGAGCGAGGACGTGAACGGGCCCGCTTGTGTAAGTCAGGAGGATGTACTTTTGCTTTTCTTTCCCATTGACTTATCACAATAAGCGTCTGTGTAAAAACTACAGGTTCTTGCTTGCATTACTCAAAAACAACACAGATAAGTAAATCATTATTACAATCTCAACCGTCTCAATGGAATTACAACAAATGGAGAAAAGAAGAGTGGGTCTTATGACCCGTACAACAAGCGAAAAGAAGTGCAATGAATGTTCACTAGTTTGACAGTTCTTGGTCCACTGGTTCAGCTATCTCAACTAGTCCTCCTGGTGCTAAAGCTCGGGATCTGACATACATCCAAAAACATGAATGTATGTCAGCAAGGGTCTGCAAGTAGAGATTAGAACCCAATGCAAGGTATATACAAATTTATACTGGATTTAAGAGGCGTTAATAATTTAAATGAGATAATGACAACAAGATTAAACATGCTGATTATAAAAGACATCCTATCATACAGTTCTAAGCAGTTTAACAAGTAAAGTAAATCTTCTCTTTGGTTCATTAGCATGTCAATATAACTGAGATAACAAATCAAAGTTACAAGTTTCATGTTAGCATTTCACGACCGTTAGTATTTCACGATTGTTAGCATTCACGATTGTTAGCATTCATGTCTATAAAAGGGTTCTCGCCTTTAGGTCGTGATGAGTGAGTCATCCTTCTCACGGAGGCTTACCGTGATTGGCGCTAACCCACCGCCTACGGGTGGTGCCCTTGAAGAGAGTACTCGTTCATACGCCTAGCAACCGCTCAACCCTTACCCCACCCAAGATTTGTGCTGGAACACGAGCCAACCTAATTCACGAATTACAAGCACGAATTTGTCAACTTAATGACATCATGAAAGTCACGATTTCGCCTTTGAGGCGCACGATTTCACGACGTCTCACGCTAGTTAATTATTTCAAGGCAAGCAACAATTAAATAACATGATCATTTATTTCCATGCAGTATTTTCTATGTTACAAGAGTATCGAAAACAGCATTCGCAATGATTTAGCAAAAAGGGTTAACATGTGATTTTAACGAAAATGAACAGAAATTTGATTTCTCATGTTATTGTTCTAAACTAAGCTATATCAGGTTATATGCCGTTGGATCACATTTTTAGCCACGGATGTCATGGTGTTAATATCACGCGTCATTTCTCGGTTAGATTTTAAGTTACACAACTTTACGTGCAAAAGACTAATTTAACATCCAACTTCAAAAATACACTATAAATTGTATACTTGCCTGATTTCGACGATTTTAGTGCCGTTGGGTTCGTCTCGACGAGTACTACGTGTCGGTACTTCTGGTTCTCTGTTTCGGTCAAACATATCACCGAATTAAATTTATTGCGAGAAACGCAAAATATCAAGTTAATCTTTAAAGTGGGTTCGTCTAATTTTATTGGGCTCTCTGACTAGGGTGGTATTTATACTGGGTTATAACAACATGATACGTCTTATTTCATACAAATACCCTAACAAGTAACTACTAAATTTAACTAACAAGTTGGACTAACAAGTTATCATTTAAAATTAACACTAGCCTAATACAAACTAATTATAAAAAAAATTTCATGTTTAACATCACAATTAATTGTACACCTACCCCACTGTAACGATCCGCTCCCGGGGGCCTGTTACTTATTTGATATTTGCGCAGGTCCTGCAGGTTACCAGTGAAAACAAAATAGCCACGATGCAGAGATGTACAAAAATACTCAAATAGTGTCCAATTATTACAATCCATACTGTACAAGATGTCCCAACAAATATATATGAAAGAAGAAAAGTACATTAGTGAAAATAGCTCTGGAAGCTGCGGTCGAATTCTGGCACTATTAGCTCAAGAGCATCTACCTCCATATGTACGTTGTCTGCGGTGCCACGGATATGGAACCGTAGGTAAGTCACAATAATTCTAAATATAGAAAAGAAGCAGTGCACAAGTATGACAAGAGTAACTACATACGTGTAGACCAGAGTGAAAAGTAAAGTACGGAGTAACAACTGTACACAACTGAGTAGTAAAAGTAAACAGAACTGAAAGGAGAGAACAACTGTACGGTGGTAGTGTAAAGTAGGCTGAGCAAGTGAAACGTACTACTGTTGTAGCTAATAGTACGACAAGTAAAGTACCGGTGACTGTACAAGTGTAGTAGGTGAAGTGCATGCAATACGTAAAGTAAAGGTGACTGTGATACGTAAAGTAAAGGTGACTGTGATGCGTAAAGTAAAGGTGACTGTGCAAAAGTAACTACACTACGTGACTCAAGTCGGAGAGTACAATATGTGACCATCAAGTCCATCTCTTGCCTGGGCGCGACCCAGACGAATGCCAAAAACACAGGCAGCTGGACATGTATTTTGCCAAAACCCAGGCAGCAGGACGGGTTGCCAAAACTCAGGCGACAGGACGGGAAGATCGAACTCCAGTCACTCCCATTCTCTCTCAAACTATGAGTTACCCCAAAACCCCCGTGAAGTGTCAAGTGTTCTATGTACATGTTTATACGGGATGTTCCACAAGATGTTTCATGAGATGTTCCACCAGATATTCCACAAGATATTCCACAACAAGTTTCACAAGATGTTCCATACGGTGTATCACATGTTAGTCAACCGAAGTCCACTGGTTGACTTTCTCATTGAAAACCAGAGGGTGATAACTCATTCCAAAGCTGACTGTGCCAAAGCGAACTGAGGATAAAGACAAGTCCAACAACAGTAATACCGATTCCATGCTTCGAGCATGTAGAAGTATTGTTTAGCACACAATTTACCCAAGTTGATGGTTGTGTTTAACAACCACCAAAGTTGAAAGTTGGTAAAGTAATCTATAATTGATTACTTTCCTATTAGATTAGGTTTCTAGTTCGAGTCAAGTAGCCGTTCTGAGGTTATAGTGATGTCCTAAGTTCATACGAGGATACTAACTAATTTTCTAATTTTAGAATTAGTCGTAACTTACAGATTTCGAGATCGACGTAGCAAGCCGGAACTGGTTCTAGGGCTTCTACGGATGTTGATGCACAAGAATTTGTACCTGCAATCACAAGAACACTTGGTTAAAGAACGCGACATTTCTATTTAAATAATTCGATCGTTCTGATTTTCTAAAATGGTTGAAACGTTGTCTAAAACCGTTCTAAATTTTTCTGTAGGCTAGATATGATGAAAATAATTTTATCGTATGAGGAAATAATTTTCTGAAGCTTACATTAATTTTTATAATTTTTTAAGAGCTCAAAAATAATTTAAAAACTATTTTTAATTAAGTAACGTATTCATTCAAACATTTATTCTGGATGCAATCTGCATCGGAATGGTTCAAGTGAGGTGTCAAAATGACCGTCTTGAAGAGTACTTTAACATATATTTTTCTCACATATTATTGTATGTGAAAATAACAAGTTACGGATTTTTAATCGAAAATAACGTATTTAAATTTTAGGCTTAAAAATTAATTCTGGAAAAAACTAAGCATCGGATTGAGATGAAACTAGTGCCATTGGGTCCAGAATATCATTTCTGATTTTCTGGAGCTGGCCATGTATTTTTCTGACCCTAATATGATTAGTTACGAATTATTTACTATTAAATCCATATATTTAATTACTAAATACGCAAATACGCGTATATATACGAAATACGTTTTCGTATTAAAACTAATTCGTTTCGAATTAACCCTCACCCGTCATTCCTACGTGCATGCGGGGGGATCGGGCTTTGTCGTTCGTCGGAGGGCGGTGGCGGCGTTCGTGGGTGTTGCCGGCGGGAGGTGGCGACGGCGGAGAGGGGCAGTCGGCGGCGTGGGCGGGGCTCTGTCGACGCTCGGTGGTGGTGCTGCTACTGCGGGCATCGGAGGTCGGTGGCAGACGAAGCGACGGCGAGGAGGCGAGCTCCGGAGGCGCTGGGGGCTCGCCGACGCTGCTTGGGTTGCTGATGGGGCGAGGGTGGAGCAGCGGAATAGGCGGAGGTCGAGGCAGTGGTGAACGGTGAAAGGTCGGAGCTTGGAAGCTCGGGGTGAGTGGGGGCCCTGCTGCATCGATGTACGGTGGTGGAGGGCTCGCGAAGGAGCTGGACGGCGCTGGGGTCGTCGTCGGAGAGCGTCAGGGTGTGTGGACGCTGCCGAGGGGTGCTGAGCTTGTGGGGAGCTCGGAGCGTCGTGGTCGAAGCTCCGACGGGAAGACACGGAGGAGGAGGAGGCGGTTTGTCAAGGCGAGTGGCTTCGCAGGTGAAGGGGCGGGCTTCGAGCGGGGGCGCCTCGTCGGAAGGCGGAGGACGCTCGGGGACCCTCGTCGGAGGGGCGAGCGGCGAGAGCAGCGGCGGCGGGGCACTGTTCGAAGTGATGGTGAGCTGAGGGCGGAGAACAAGGGAGGGTGAACTCGAAGCGAGATGATCGATCGAGGCAGAGCTCGACGGCGGCGGTGGATAGGCGAGCTCGGGCTGCTTCGAGGAGAGAGGGAAGGCGAGGGGGTCTCGGGGGTTTCTCGCCGGCGACTACGGGGTGCTTCAGGGTGATGCTGAGGCAATGGGCTAGCTGTCAGGCGTCGTCGTGCATGGGTGAAGCTGTGTGTAGGCTTGGTGAAAATGGGTTGCGGGTTGGGTTTAAATAGGGTAATGAGAATTAATTAATTAATGACCCCATAAAAACTTAGTCAATAGTATTAATGAGGGTGTTGGGAAGGTGTTGACGGAAAGGGCAAACGAAACAAACGTGGGCTGCATTTGTGGATGGGTTACATAAGTAATTAGGATAGGTAATTAGTAATTTAGCTAGGGTAATTAGTGACGGTAGCAGTAAAAATTGTAACAAAATTACGATTTTGCCCCTACTAGTAAACGTGTCCGAAAAATTACGAAAATATATCCACGGGATCATATCGTTGCGAGGATCGCGAATACGAGATCCGTTTCAGGATTTGGGCTACGAAGATACGTGTTTTAGGCCAAAACGTTTAGGAAGCGGGTTTGTGTGTTCTCTATTGATTCGTCTTCCGAAAATTACAAAATTAATGTGGGAAGCGCTAAATGATCATTGAATGTTACTGTAAAAGTTTGAAATCGTTTTGATGATGTTTGTATAGAAAATAAATTCATTAAGTCAAAACGGTAAAAACTGAAAATGAATTTTATCAGAAATGTTTTGAGTATTTGATGAAATCCGATCTTACTAAAATACTTCATAAATAGTATGATACTTCAAAATATTTTTATAAGAAATTTTTGAAATCGTAAAACTCCTGACAAACCATTATAAAATAGTTTAAAATTTTGAAAATACGTGAATAGTTGCATTGAAAAATACGGACCGTTACACCCACCTATCTCTAACATTGACTAAGGATAAGTTAAAATACTAATAGGTTACCCTCCCTCTCTCTCTATTACTCTTACAAATTGTCTCTACCTCTCTTCATTATTCTGTCTTCTTATCTTCTCTTTTTTTGTTTCTTTAGAGTTTTGCAGCAAGGCATCACGCAACGGGAGCAAGTCTTACCGTGCACGGTGGACGGGGAGGAAAGCAGGCAACGGCGGCGCTGTTCACGTCGGCAGGCGGCGCTCCGACGGGAGACTGGTGGTGCGCGTGGCTCAGGCAGGCGGCGGCGGCTCCCTTCAGGCGATGGCGCACGCAAGCGAGGGTGAGGGGGTGGTGCGGCCAAGGTGAGGGTGTTCGGGTTGTTTGAACAGTGGGAAGAAAGATGTTGGATATTGGACTCCCCGGATTTGGTTTTGAATGATGAACAGACATAAATATATCGTGAACTAACTCTTTGTGAGCGCAATTATGGAGATCGTCGCCAAATTCATTTGAACATCCAAAGCGACGTCTCGAGACTTCTCAAAGCACGTGATCGTATGCCTAAAACTTTGTTGAAGCTTTTGGACCATTGTAGAAGTCATGAAGATTCGGATCGAAGCTTTCGAAGACGGTTCGTCAAGTTTTATTTAATGTCTTTTAGCTTCGTTCCGTAGAATGTTAAGCCTTGAGTAGGTCTTACGTTTTAATCTTCATAATGCTCTTATCTTAGAGCTAGGATCTTAGTAGAAGTCCATACGAACTTTTCCGAAGCATCGCGCTTCGTTTCGCGACTTCTTGTGCATGTTAGTTGGTTCAAGAAGAAGAACCAACCGACTAGATGGTGATCTAGTCGGTCGGCAATGCTTCTTGGACCGACTAGTTTGCCTTCTCAATTCTAAGCTCTTTACTGTTTACAGTTAGTCGGTCTACGTTGACTCACCGACCGACTAGTTTGTGAACTAGTCGGTCAGTGATCCTTCTTAGACCGACTAGTTGAACTTTCCCTGTACATGCCAAGTTACTGTTTATCGTTAGTCGGTCAATGCACATTTGGTGACCGACTAGTTGATGAACTAGTCGGTCAACTTTTGTTCTTGGACCGACTAATTCAATTTGAACTCATATTATTTGTTTTATCTCTTAGTCGGTCTAAGTTCACTCACCGACCGACTAGTTGTGAAACTAGTCGGTTGGCAAGTGTTCTTTGACCGACTAGTTCTGTTAGTCTGAACTTCGACCTATTCCCTGTTCACCAGTTAGTCGATTCATGCTGTCTGACCGACCGCCTAGTTGATGAACTAGTCGGTCAGTGGTTGTTCTTTGACCGACTAGTTTGGTTCAGAATAGAGCCGTTGGAGCTTTAATTGAAACATTTTTCTCTCTCTCTTTCCTCTAACCTATAAATACTTGGTGTGCTGCATTCATTGCACTCAAGGCTGATATTAAGAGAAGTTTAGAGATCAAAGAGAAAGCATTCATTCCTCATTAAAGCTCATTCATTTCCTTTCAAGAATCTCTCCCTCACTCTTATTTCAAAAGAGAGAGTCATTGATTGTGAGCCTTTCAAGCCAAGTGCTTGATTCTAGGTCACCATCAACCTCATAGCTCTCCATCGCTGATCTACATCTTGGAGCTAGGGTTTGGTGCCTCTTCATCTTTCCCAAAATCCGTTTTGCCCTAAATCGTAAGTTTTACTCAAGGCATAGGATTTTGTCGGTAAGAATTTCTATTTCAATTTACATTGTTATTGTAAGTGATTCACTCTCGGTTGTGAGAGTTTGTTTGTGATCCCGGGTTGTGGGAGTCACAATTTCCTTTGTGTATAATTTGACTTGGTGAAGGTTCTTCACAAGTACTTCATAGTGGAAATCTTGAGTTAGGGTTTCTAACTCAAGTATCCGGAGGGGATCCAGGTGGTTGGGACGTAGGATCACCGGGAACAAGTCGGGGAGACTTGGGTGAATCCGAACCCAGTAATATTGCTTGTTTGCGATTTTTTCTTTGTTGTCTAACATTTACATTTCCGCATTTCCGCATTGTTTGGTAGAGTTTGCAAGATAGTTAGGAATTATCTTCTTAATTATTTTAAAGTACTATTCACCCCCTAGTACTTGTGCAGTAGCTTAGCAGGGCATTACATTTGGTACTAGAGCCAAGTCTATAGATATGTCTGCCAACGACAACAAAACCGTGCGTCCACCTTCAGATTACAGCACCTTCAGGAATCGTGAAGGAGCGTCTTCGGTAATGGAAGGACACTCCTCAACGAGGCCTCCATTCTTCAACGGTACCAACTACGGGTACTGGAAATGCCGGATGGAAACTTTCCTCCGGAGTGCTTCATTATGGAGGGCCACAATGAAGGAGTATGTCGAGCCCGCCGAAGAAGATTTCGAGAAGTGGACTACCGCGGAGGTCGCTGCGGAGGTCGCCAATGCCAAGGCAATGAACGCCTTGCAATGCGCTTTGGAGCCTGAAGACTTCAATAAGATATGCACATGTAAGAGTGCATATCAAATATGGAACTCCCTCCTCATCTTGCATGAAGGAACGAGTAGGGTCAGAGTCTCTAAACTCGTTGTAGTTAATAAAGATTACGAGTTGTTTCATATGCTACAGGGTGAGAAGATGAAGGAGTATTATGCTCGCTTATTCGACATCACAAATGAGTTGGAGGGTCTCGGTAAAACCTACACCTATAAGGAGAAAGTCTCGAAGATCATCGATGGACTTCCTTCTTGTTGGGAGAAACGTACCTTCGCCATCCAGGAAGGTAATGACATGAAAACCTATACCATTGTTCAACTAATGGGTACTTTAATGTCATATGAGGTACGCAAGGATAGCAAGATGAATTTGCAAGACAAGATGAAGTCCTACCTAAAGCAAGACGAGCCAAAGAAGAAGGATATTGCTTTCAAGGCCGCTCTATCAACTTCCACATCGACCGATGATGAAAACTCGGAAGACGAGTTGGACCTGGAGTCCATGGCTCTCATGGCAAAGAAGTTCAACCGGTTCTTCCGGAAAGGTAACTTCAAAAACAAATCGAAGTTTAATTCTTCTAACGCCTCCTCTCCTTTGTGTTTTCAATGCAACAAGCCAGGACACATGAAAGCGGAGTGTCCTCAAAACAAACACAAGGAGAAGTGGAAGGCGCCGAAGTTCGACAAGTCCAAGAAGTACAAGAAAGGGTACAAAAGGGGCTTGTCGGGACATTCACCGACTCCGATGATTCCTCTAGCGGAGAGTCGGATGATGAGCAAGTGGAGCAAGCACACATGTGCTTCATGGCTACAGAGGAGCAAGATAAGGATTCCTCCTCTGATGATAGCGATAACGAAGGTGATGAGGTAACTATGGATGACCTTAGAAATGCTAATTAGCAATTATGGTCTAAATACACTAAATTAGTAAATAGATATACTAAGGTAAAAGATGATTTAGCTAGCATCCAAACCTCGCCTAAAACTATCATCACCAACAACGACACCATTGTTGAAGAGTTGAAAAATGAGATTGTAAATCTCAAGTCTCAACTTGAACATGTTAGCATTGAGGATCCGGAGGAACACAAGATAGCGGATTTGACTTCTCAAAACTCGACTTTGAGTATTGAGAATGAAAATCTCAAATCTCGTGTTTATGTGCTCACTTCGCAAGTATCCACTTTGGATGCTTCTATACGTTCTCTCACCGAGAAATATGAGTGCACATTAGGCCGAATTAATAAATTCAATAAGGGTAAGGACCATTTGGATAAAATCCTAAGTGACTTACTTCCGGCCAATCACACATTGGCTTGGGGTATACGATGGGAAGTTCATCTAAATCGGCCACTACTTTTGTTAGGCCAACTTCTGGTGACTCAACGAGTGGGAGCAAATACTCTATTGGGTAGTTCATCTACCAATGGTGCTTCCACCTCGTACACACCCTCTTTCGGAAAGAAACCCACTTTGGGTGGACCTCCAAAGAAGGGTCATGCTTATATGTACACCAATACCATGCCACGTAGGAACACACGTCCTACTCCACCGGCTCACACATATGATGATTGTTATGCTACACGTTCACGGGCACGGGCACACTATGTGAGACACCCTCATGCACGTGTTTCTCCACATGCATATGTACACCCACATCATCGTATGAATAATTCTCATAATGCACCATTCCATCATGTTCCTTATGCCTATCCACAACATGCATCACGTAGAAATCAACAACGCATGCATGCTCCCAATAGGATGAGGGCTCCCAAAATCTTCACAATTTGGAGCCCAAAGGACACAACTATGAATGAAAAACAAGTTTACATGAATGCTTATTTTTCGAATGTCGTGCATAGTGATAATTATGTGGGGAAGTCTAAGTCCAATTGGACTTGGCTTCCAAAGGTCTAATCTTTTGGACCCAATGACCTTGGGTACCATGATACGATATTTTATATCTTTAGGTACTCAAGAGAAAGAAAAGGAGCAACAAATCCAAATTTGGCTCCAAGAATAATTGGATACTCGATAGCGGGTGTTCAAAACACATGACGTGTGACGCTCAATTGCTCTCCGGAGTGGTGCTCATTGCTAATGGAAACCGAGTAGTCTTTGGTGGCAACTAGAGCGGAACCATCATAGGTGTTGGTAAAGTGGGTAATCCTTCTAAACCACTTATATGTGATGTTTACCTTGTTAAAGGATTAAACCACAATCTTATTTCAATAAGCCAACTTTGTGACAAAGGTTACAAAGTTAGCTTTGCGAAAGGAATGTGCCATATTTTGAATAAAAATACTAATGATGTATTGTTTTTCGGCACACGCCATAAGGATATATATATATCCTAGATCTTCCGAGATCACATGAACAATGTCTCATTGCCAACACAAGTGAACAACACTTATGGCATCGACGTTTTGGTCATGTGAACTTTGAAACACTATTTAAGCTTTCCAAGTTAAATTCTATTAGAGGCTTCCCTAAGCTAGTCTTTCAAAAGAAGAGCTTTTGTGACTCGTGTCAACGAGGCAAGCTTCTAAAATCGTCTTTTAAACCTAAGAAAAGCATTTCATCTAAGTGGCCACTAGAGCTATTACATCTAGATTTATTTGGGCCAACTAGAGTTGCTTCATTAGGAAATGCACGATATGGACTTGTCATCGTTGATGACTTTTCTAGGTTTACTTAGGTATTTTCATTGTGTAATAAAAATGATGCTTTTGAAAACTTCACAATTTTTGTTAAGAAAGTACAAAATCTCATTGGAACCACCATTGTCACTATTCGTAGTGATCATGGAGGAGAATTTGAGAATGAGTCTTTCTCAACGTTTTGTGATGAAGTTCGTATTACACACACCTTTTCATTCCCTCGCGCACCTCCTCAAAATGGTGTTGTTGAGAGAAAGAATAGGACGCTAGTGGAATGTGCTCGCACTATGCTTGATGATAGCCAACTTGGCCATCAATTTTGGGCGGAAGTGGTACATACCGCTTGCTATGTGTTTAATAGGATACTTTTGAGGCCCGACACTAAACAAACTTGTTATGAATTGTTGTTTGGTAGGTTGCCTCAAGTTAAACATTTTCGAGTTTTTGGTTCAAAATGTTTTATTAAAAACACGTATGGTAGTTTGGACAAATTTGATCCAAGATCCGATGAGGGGATTTTTGTTGGATATTCCTCACATAGCAAAGCCTACCGGATATACAACAAACGAACCTCAACGATCGAGGAATCACTTCATGTCTCATTTAATGAAGGATTTGTCCCGACTAGAATTACTAATGATAATGACTCTATGGATGTCTTATGTGATTCAATTGGTAATTCTAATTCTATTGATTCTATTGATACTAACCCGACTAATGAAGTTTTTGAGAAGGTTCCTATTGATCAGGGAATTCCCAAACGGCTTCATACCGTTCGTGACCATCCTCATGAGCAAGTCATTGGCAATATCCATGATAGTGTCAAGACGAGATCGCAAGTGAACTACTCCGCTCATTGTGCCTTTGCCTCCTCGATAGAGCCAAAGAATGTTAATGAAGCGTGCGAAGATGGTGCTTGGATCCTTGCCATGGAAGAGGAACTCATTCAATTCGAGAGGAATGAGGTTTGGGAGCTTGTTCCATTGCCATCGAAGAACCACACCGTCATAGGGACAAAGTGGATCTTCAAGAACAAGACCGACGAAAACCAAATCGTCATCCGGAACAAAGCTCGGTTAGTAGCTCAATGCTATCGGCAAGAGGAATGTATCGATTTCGAAGAATCCTTTGCTCCGGTAGCTAGATTAGAATCAATTAGATTATTGTTATCTTTTGCATGCCATAAAGATTTTAAACTTTTTCAAATGGATGTTAAAAGTGCGTTTTTAAACGGAGATGTTGTTGAGGAAGTTTATGTTTCTCAACCTCCGGGTTTTATAAATGAAAAATTCCCAAACCATGTTTTCAAACTTAAGAAAGTACTTTACGGTTTGAGACAAGCTCCTCGAGCTTGGTATGACCGTTTAAAGAATTTTCTTTTGGATTTAGGTTTTAAAATGGGAGAAGTTGATTCCACATTATTTGTTAAGTATTCGAATAATGATATAATTTTAGTTCAAATTTATGTTGATGATATCATTTTCGGTGCTACTAACTTTGCTCTTTGCGAAGAGTTTTCTAATGTGATGAAGGATCAATTTGAGATGAGCCACATGGGTGAGCTCAAATATTTCTTAGGTCTCCAAATTTGCCAAATGAACGATGCAATCTTCATCCACCAAACAAAGTACACGGTGGAGTTGCTAAAGCGATTTGGAATGGAGAATGCCTCCGGGAAGAAGACTCCGATGAGCACGACTACGCATCTTGATAAAGATACGTGCGGAAAAGATGTAGACATTCATCTATATCGATGTATGATAGGTAGTTTACTATATCTTACCGCAAGTAGGCCCGATATTATGTTTGCCGTATGTGTATGTGATCGTTATCAGTCTCAACCTAAGGAATCTCACTTAGTAGCGGTAAAACATATTTTTCGTTATCTAAGTTACACACTTGATTTTGGATTACTTTATCCAAAATCTAGCACATATGAGTTAATCTCATATAGTGACGCAGATTATGCGGGATGCAAATCCGACAGGAAAAGTACTAGTGGCACTTGCCATTTTATAGGAAATTCTCTTGTCTCTTGTTTTTTCAAGAAGCAGAATTCCGTATCACTTTCAACCACCGATGCAGAATACATTGCCGCCGGTGCCGCGTGTGCTCAGGTTCTTTGGATGAGACACACACTTAAAGACTTTGGTATAAACTGTGATACTTGCCCTATCATGGTGGACAACCAAAGTGCAATATGTCTCTCTAAGAATCCGATACACCATTCCCATTCGAAACACATAGATGTCCATCACCATTTCTTAGATGATCATGTTGTTAAAAAGGACATCATATTAGTGTACGTTGAAACCTAGAAGCAAATCGCCGATATTTTCACGAAACCCCTAAAGGAAGACTCCTTTGTGCGGTTACGTCGAGAATTGGGGATTATGGGTGAATCCGAGATTTAAGATTCATTTTTATTCAATAATCTTGCATGCTATTCAATTTCGTTATATTTGCACATGCTTGATGTATTGGAATTTTCTGGATTTTTCGTTGAATTTTCGGAATTTATGCTCGATTTGTTCGTAAACGTCAAATTTCAGATTTTCGATGTTTAATGGGGTAGTATAATGATTAATGAGAGTATTTCGATGTTTCGTCCAAGTGCGATTAGGAGAGAACTCAAAATTTCTAATTCTAAAATTTTTGGACGCTCTTAGTCGGTCCAAGTTCATTGGCCGACCGACTAGATTCAGTTCTAGTCGGTCAGTGAATGAGCTTAGACCGACTAATTCTTGTCAGATTTTTTGGCTTCAGTTACTGTTTACAATTAATCGGTTCAAGCTCATTGACCGACCGACTAGATCATCATCTAGTCGGTCAGTGCTTGAACTGTGACCGACTAATTGTGACGGGGACTGCTTGGTCTTTTCGACTTCCAATCTATTTTATATGCCCCCGACCGACTATTTCTCACTCTAGTCGATCGTTTTTCCCTCTCTCTGCCAAAATTCCCCCGAGTCTCTTGGTCTTCCTCCCTCTCCGATCATTTTCTGACCAAATCTCCGGCCATCCCCGACCTAGGGTCCGTCGATCTCCCCTAGGGTATCTTCCTATCTTCTCTTTCAGTTGTTTAGGGTTCTAGGGTTCGGGTTTCACTAGGATTTCGGCCTAGGGTTGAGTTTTAGGGCTTCCGATCTTTCGCTCTAGTGTTGATTCTTGCTTTGTCTCGTCACGCTTATGGCGAAGACAAGGATTCCGATCGATCCCTCACATCCATCGCCTATGACCGTAGAGTCGCCCCCTAGGGAACCGTCGCAACCCAAACGCCGTTTGAAGACAACCCAACCCCCTTCGTCGTCGTCGCCTCCTCTTAAGCGAAAGAGTACGGCGATAGCGAAACCCCGTTCCCAGCCCAAACCTAGGAAGCAACCTGTCTCTCCTGCTTCATTCCATGCCCCTACACCTCCTTTCGATTCCGACACGGAATACATACCCGAGACCGAGACCCATAGGGATCCCTCACCCCCTCCTAGGGAACCTGCGTCTAGCTCTCGACCCCGTTCTTCCACACGTCAGCCTAAGGGAAAGGGTCCGATGCCAGTTGGCGGTGTCGATATCTCATTATGTCGCGACGACCCGTTGTGTCTCACGGCATATAACCGTATCGAACACTGTCCGCTGCTTTTGGAGCATTTCGTACAGTTTTCAGACTTCCCAGGCATAGCTGATCTCCTTTCGTCTTCCGGACTTATCGATTACCTTCGATATGACCCTAAGGCGAATCCACACCCTTACCCTCGCCTAGTCAAACTCTTCTACGCGAACCGTGTCCGGGGTCAGTACGACGAGACCCACTCGATTGAGACTACTGTCTTGGGGACACTGATTGTCCTCACGACAGAAATCTTAGGAGAGTTGATTGATTGCTCGTCGTCTGGCCTCCTCCCTTCCGATATCTCCGTCGATGACATCTCTTCCCTCGATCAGGTCATACTTTCTGAGATTTTTCATGAGATCCCTCCTGCCATAATTGGCATGCCCTCGAAGTCTTTCAAGCCTAATGGCTGGGTCCTAAACTTGATTCTGAAGTCGTGCTTACTTCCTAAGTACGGCTCCTCTTCTTTACCTTCCCAGCCATTCCTGAAGTTGATCTACGCCATCTTCATGGGGAGCGAGATTAACTAGGCTCGGATCATACTCGATAAGATGGATTATTTCGAGTGTATCCGTAAGTCCATGAAGTCTGCTCATATCCCATATCCGTGCCTGTTGACACTCGTATTTCGTCACTTCCGTGTCCCTTTGCCACCTGATGATGAGCGTCCCCTCGGTCCCCCTTTAAATGCGACAGCCGTCAAGAAGTCTCTTGCGGCACTTCGTCATGTTCAGAGGACGACCCCTCTGCTTCAGCGTCTGCTTCAGCCTCTGCTTCTCCTGCTCCCTCTTCCACTCTTGACGAGCTCTTACGTTCAGTGAGACGTATGGAGTCTCGCTATGCTCGGACTGAGGAGATACTTGCTCGTATCGCCTCTCGTTTGGGTATTGAGATCCCTCCGTCAGTCTCTGATGAGGAGGAGTTGGATGAGGAGGAGATCGAGGAGCTTGTTCATGTTGCTGCTCGTGCCCCTGAGGGCACTTCTGGTGCTGCTGCTTCGTCTGCTGGTGACCCCGAGAGCACACCTGTTGCCACCGTTCCTGCGATGGATACTCCGACTGGTGCTCCCGAGGCCACTACCGTCGCTCTCGTGGACACTTCAGCTGATCCGGTGACCATCTCCATTCCTGCAGAGCCTGCTGCTGCTGCAGATCCTCCTGCTGCCTCCTGAGCTTCTCTGAGGCCTCTCCCAGTGCACTTTGGATGATAGATCTAGTGTGAGAGAGTTTGGTTAGGATAGAGTGTGGTTATGTATTTTGGATATTTTGTGATGTATTTTGGACATGTATTTTAGTGATACTCTGATGTATTGTGTGATATTTTGATATATTTTGTGCCCCGATCGTTGGATCGTTTATGTATGTTGGCGATGTATACTTTTGTTGTACTCATGCTTCATTTATATATATACATCGATGTTGACATCTCATTTATTAACTTGTGCACAATATATATTCTTTTTATGTCTCTGATGTTTGATTTCGTCGCTCGACGATAATAACTTGGTTAAATAGAAATTATTTCTATGGAAACATAGAATTGTTTTCCATGCACTAAATTAACCAAGAATGTTGATATTGGAGAGTATATTCCATAACTCAATTCGTAAAATTAATTTGAGTTTTGATGCTTTTATTTATCGATTTTTGACTTTGGTCTCATTGACACGCTTTGATTTTATTCGTATTTTCCTTTGGTGTCATTTGGACCGTGGTTGTATTCTACGACTCCCGTGCTTTTATTTGTAGCCATTGTTGTTGTCGTTGATCTCCTCCCACACTTTTTGCTAATGCCAAAGGGGGAGAGATATAATAATGACGATGAGCTAAATGATAATTTAAAGCATTTTTCCAAGAATCTAATTTGATATGTTAGATTCAGGGGGAGTTAATATATAAAAATGGATTTCAATTCCTAAATTTCAATATTTGATTCACATTTTATACTTTACTCGTCTGCTTGATGCGTATTACTATTATTCATTTTGGAATTACCGTGTCATCAATGCAGGGGGAGTAAGTAAATTTCATTTGAATCATTATTTTTTATTATTATTTATGTTGGTTTGTCATCACCAAAAAGGGGGAGAATGTTGGATATTGGACTCCCCGGATTTGGTTTTGAATGATGAACAAACATAAATATATCGTGAACTAACTCTTTGTAAGCGCAGTTATGGAGATCGTCACCAAATTCATTTGAACATCCAAAGCGACGTCTCGAGACTTCTCAAAGCACGTGATCGTATGCCTAAAACTTCGTTGAAGCTTTTAGACCATTGTAGAAGTCATGAAGATTCGGATCGAAGCTTTCGAAGACGGTTCGTCAAGTTTTATTTAATGTCTTTTAGCTTCGTTCCGTAGAATGTTAAGCCTTGAATAGGTCTTACGTTTTAATCTTCATAACGCTCCTATCTTAGAGCTAGGATCTTAGTAGAAGTCCATACGAACTTTTCCGAAGCATCGCGCTTCGTTTCACGACTTCTTGTGCATGTTAGTTGGTTCAAGAAGAAGAACCAACCGACTAGATGGTGATCTAGTCGGTCGACAATGCTTCTTGGACCGACTAGTTTGCCTTCTCAATTCTAAGCTCTTTACAGTTTACAGTTAGTCGGTCTACGTTGACTCACCGACCGACTAGTTTGTGAACTAGTCGGTCAGTGATCCTTCTTAGACCGACTAGTTGAGCTTTTCCTGTACATGCCAAGTTACTGTTTATCGTTAGTCGGTCAATGCACATTTGGCGACCGATTAGTTGATGAACTAGTCGGTCAACTTTTGTTCTTGGACCGACTAATTCAATTTGTACTCGGACTATTTGTTTTATCTCTTAGTCGGTCTAAGTTCACTCACCGACCGACTAGTTGTGAAACTAGTCGGTTGGCAAGTGTTCTTTGACCGACTAGTTCTGTTAGTCTGAACTTCGACCTATTCCCTGTTCACCAGTTAGTCGGTTCATGCTGTCTGACCGACCGACTAGTTGATGAACTAGTCGGTCAGTGGTTGTTCTTTAACCGATTAGTTTGGTTCAGAATAGAGCCGTTGGAGCTTTAATTGAAACGTTTTTCTCTCTCTCTTTCCTCTAACCTATAAATACTTGGTGTGCTGCATTCATTTCAATCAAGGCTGATATTAATAGAAGTTTAGAGATCAAAGAGAAAGCATTCATTCCTCATTAAAACTCATTCATTTCCTTTCAAGAATCTCTCCCTCACTCTTATTTTAAAAGAGAGATTCATTGATTGTGAGCCTTCCAAGCCAAGTGCTTGATTCTAGGTCACCATCAACCTCATAGCTCTCTATCGCTGATCTACATCTTGGAGCTAGGGTTTGGTGCCTCTTTATCTTCCCCAAAATCCGTTTTACCTTAAATCGTAAGTTTTACTCAAGGCATAGGATTTTGTCGGTAAGAATTTCTATTTCAATTTACATTGTTATTGTAAGTGATTCACTCTCGGTTGTGAGAGTTTGTTTGTGATCCCGGGTTGTGAGAGTCACAATTTCCTTTGTGTATGATTTGACTTGGTGAAGGTTCTTCACAAGTACTTCATAATGAAAATCTTGAGTTAGGGTTTCTAACTCAAGTATCCGGAGGGGATTCGGGTGGTTGGGACGTACGATCACCGGAAACAAGTCGGGGAGACTTGGGTGAATCCGAACCCAGAAATATTGCTTGTTTGCGATTGTTTCTTTGTTGTCTAACATTTACATTTTCGCATTTCCGCATTGTTTGGTAGAGTTTGCAAGATAGTTAGGAATTATTTTCTTAATTATTTTAAAGTACTATTCACCCCCACTCTAGTACTTGTGCAGTAGCTTATCAGGGCATTACAAAAGAAGGACTTCGATCTGAAATCTATTTTCAGATCTAAGTTTGTTTTTCGATCCAGGTTTGTTTTTGATTGAGTCTGAAATGGAGAATGAATCTGAAGTTGTGTTTTCAGAATTGGGTGTTTTTGGATTTTGTGATTGCTTTTGAATTTGAAATTATCCCTCAATGTTTTTGGTTTCTGATTTCAAAAGAATCAGTTTGGGTTGTGTTTGTGAATTTGATTTTTGGGGTGAAATTGTTTGGGGAGAAATTTGGTAAGCTGAAGTTTGGTTTTGAGAATTTGGTTAGCTGATTTGTAGAAATTGCTTTGGATTTTGGCTTGGAGAATCTGTTTGCAGGGAGCTGGGGTTGATGGACTTTGCAGGGAAGAAGGGTTTGCAGGGAGATGAAGATGGGTTAGCAGTAGAGATACTGCCTTAAGAAGAAGCTTGGCAGAAGACAGTTTTAATGAGTTAGGTGTTGGATTAGGATGGTTTAATTTGTTGTTGACTTAAGAGAGAGGATGCTTATAACAATTCCCCTTATCATTCAAAGAACGAGCGGGGAACAACTTCAATGTGTGTAGGACTGATTTAATTAGTTTTGTTGACTTTAAACAATGGGATGTATCTGGTTAAGCAACGTGATACACTTCCCTTCATCTTTCAAAGAAAGAGCAGGGAACGTTTTCATCATTCAAAGGAAGAGTAGGGGACAGTTTAAATGTGTGTAGGTTTGTTATTTGGACAAATTTAATGTAACTATTAACTAAAATATTAGGGGGAGGAACCTGAGATGAAAAACGTGTTTGTTAACATTGTGTTTTAAAATTAATAGTAAATGAGGAGTTTAAGATAGGAGGTTAATGAATTGAGGTAAATAAGTAAAATGTGATTAGTAAAATAAATTACTAGAAGTAATTAGTAAGATAAGTAAAGTAATTAGCATTGTGTAATTATTAGGATAATTAAGTTAAAGAAATTTGTTAAACTTGACAGTCAATTAATGGTGACACGGTAAAAACGAAATCGGAGACGCGCTCACGTCAGCACGTAGCAGAGAACGTACGGACTAAAAAATATTATCCGAATGACAGAAGTAAAATACTGGTACGCACGATCCTACACACGTCTAGAAATACATGCCATTACATGTAGCTAGTCGACTAGTCAACGCTCTGTAACAATTACAGTCTACTGGATGATTAGTGGACTAGTCAATAAGCACTAGTCGACTAATCAATGTGGATTGGCTGTCTTCTTCTTTTCTGATCACAACCCATTGTGATCTTTGCCTTAGTATATCATATATACTCAAACTTTCTTCCTCAGCTTTTCATGAGGAGTTCATCATCAGTGTGAGACTCTAATAGCCAAAATCCTACTTCAATAGTAAACACGATCACATCGTGTCGCCGATCGGAAATAACCCTAGCTGAACTTGCCTACCCCCATTTCAGAATAGTAATTATCTGGTTTAGGAGACTGGAATCTCTCCGAGATAATATGGGTGTTACCGTGACAGATTCCGTGTAGTCCGGTCCCTTCGTCATCACCATGTCGCTAATGTGTCTGGGGTATGGTATAGCGTCAAACCCCGTTACACCTTAAACCTTTTAAGTTAAATGTGATCACATAGTTATTGATTGGATGATACTTGTTAACGCTTTAACACGTTCATCTCCTAAAACCTTTTAAGTTAGTATATCATATATCCTTAAACTTTCTTCTTCAGCTTTTCATGAGGAGTTCATCACCAGTGTGAGACTCTAATAGCCATAATCCTACTTCAATAGTAAACACGATCACATCGTGACGCCGATCGGAAACAACCCTAGCTGAACATGCCGACCCCCATTTCAGAATAGTAATTATCTGGTTTAGGAGACTGGAATCTCTCCGAGATAATATGGGTGTTACCGTGACAGATTCCGTGCAGTTCGGTCCCTTCGTCATCACTATGTCGCTAATGTGTCTGGGGTATGGTATAGCGTCAAACCCTGTTACACCTTAAACCTTTTAAGTTAAATGTGATCACATAGTTATTGATTGGATTATACTTGTTAACGCTTTAACACGTTCATCTCCTAAAACCTTTTAAGCTAAATGTCATCACATAGTTATTGATTGGATGATACTTGTTCACTTTAACAAGTTCATCTCCTACTTTAGCCAGTGATTTACTATGGATTCATTTACTCAACTGCGACACTAACCTTCTATATCGGAGGAGATGAATCCTGGTAGCATGGCCACTCCCTTCACATGCATCCAATCATACCCAGCAGGTACTACACATTCGCTATAAAGCCAATGTTTGGTAACTATCAAAGTATAATTTTCCACATGCATGGTCCTCTGGCACATCTTTAGTCAAAGGACTAACCTGCACTACTGCCACTAGAGATCTTCTGTTGACATTCAGAGTATGATAACTGTATAAAAGTATCTCTAACGAGTCGTTCAGTGAACTTGTTCTCCTAACATGCACATGTGCATTATCTAACGATGTCTCTACACCGAGTGACTATCTGGCCAGTCGCTACCATCCGATGGTATAGATTAATACACATGGGTCTAACCAGAATATCGATGTCCAGTCTCGGTATTCCTCCGACCAGGAACAGTTCTAGACATATGACCAACAGACACATTGACCTCATTAACATAATTTCATCATAATCCCAGTGTTCCTCACATAAGTCCTGGGACTTTATCCATGCATCATATAATCACAACAACAACATAGAAGCAATACAGAGGATATCATAGATAATGATTATCAAATAGCTTACTATTATTTCGAACGAGATGTCTACTAAAAAAATAATTTTTTAAGAGCATACATTCCCCAACAGGTCCGACCTCTGCGACCCAACGGGATGAATATTTTTTAAGCATCATTACGCCCAGCAGTGTTGCCTTTAGCAAAGCTCTCAACTCATGTTGAAGCCCATGCTGGTCCGATCTCAGTGACCAACCAGGTCGAACATCCTTCAAGCAGCACCCAACTCAGCAGTGTTGCCTTTATCCAAGCCCTTAGCTCAAACTGGGCCCCCGTTGGTCTGACCTCAGCGACTGTACAGGGCGAACATCCATCAAGCAGCACTCTGTCCAGCAGTATTGTCTTCAACAAAGCCCTCATCTCGGGCTGGGGCCCCCGCTGGTCTGACCTCAGCAACCCCGCACGGCAAACATCATTCAAGTAGCACTTCACCTGGCAATACAGTCTTCAGCAAAGCCTTCAGCTCAGCCTGGGGCCCCGTTGGTCCGACCTCAACGACCCAAAGGGGCGAACATCCTTCAAGTATCACTCTGCCCAGCAGTGCTGCCGTCAGCAAAACCCTTAACTCAGGCTGGGGGCTTCCACTGGTCCCACCTCAATGACTTGGCAAGGCGAACATCCCTCAAGCAGCACTCCACCTAACAGTACTGCCGTCAGCAAAGCCCTCAGCTCAGCCTTAGGCTGGGCGAAGATTTAGATGTCTGACTATCTTCTCTTATGTTAAAAGGAAACATTTAATTTCACCAATAGTGGGGTGCTACGATGCTGGGGACAAATTCATAGGCGAAGGCTCAAAGCTGATTAGCTAATGGCACAGATGTGTGGCATCTTCACTTTACGTCTTGCCTGTGTCGAACAGCAAACCGAGGGACAACTATTATGTCACAAATTACATGGGATTGGGCTTTGGCATGGTCTCAAGTAAACAAAGGATGTATGGATTGTAGAGGACACGTGACAATTTTGTTATGCGGGAGGGTTGATGGAGTACTTTAATATGCTTGTTTTATTGTTTTATATTATTAACTTTTTATTTAGATCAAAAAGGGTCCGTAGCTCAGTGGTAGAGCAATTGACTGCAGATCAATAGGTCACCGGTTCGAACCCGGTTGGGCCCTTAACGGTCTTTTTAATTTTTATTCAAATTTGTTAAGCTTATTACAACTTCATGAAAATCTAGCTTATTATAGCTTATCATATCCTCTCATTTTTTATTTATATTTTAAATATTAGAATTTCCTCCATACGATCCTACGTTAACGAAGATTTGGGAAATATTCCTCATGTTCTTCATTGTGCTTTGAGTGGAAACGTTGTATTACCGAAATCCTATCGAAAATTCAACAACCAAATGAGCAAATACTAAGAAACCACTGTAGACTCCAGTTATAGTAGGGATGTAATCATGTAAACGGTTAGAATACGAGTTGGATATTGGTTATTGGTTTTACTACATTTATATACGAAATTATTTTCTGAATGCGGATTCGGATGCAGATAATGTCATAATTTTCTTGAAAACCCAATCCAATGGCTATTTCTAATAGTTTTATATTCATAATTTCATATTTCTTCATCAGGAAAAAAGAAAAGAAAAACATCGTGTCAAGTTAATGGGGAGAGAGAAAAATGAATTGATTAGAATTTTTTGTGTGAAACATATAGACAACCATATGAAGGGATCATCTAAAAGAATTTCGAAAAAAATGTTAAAAGACAACACAACACGATGTTTCACAATCAATAAGGGCCAAGAAAACAAAAAATTTTAAGTTAAGGTCTTGTTCAGTCAAATAGCAATTTGTAGTAGCTGCTTCCATCTAATGATTTAAGAGAAACTTCACAAAATTGAAAATACATAATCATGACAATAACAAGGAAATTGTTAAAGGAAAGCCAGCTCAATAATTGAGGTCAAGCAAAACATTAAGATTAAAGGACCATTTGGAGAGTAAAAAGGGTAATAACAAATGCAAGCAGATTCAATAAAATAATTTTAGGAAATGATGGCAAACAGATGTACTGATTCTAAAAAGCTTGGGGCAAGCCAGGAACACAAGCAAGAGAAGACACTACACATCAACAAGACATTCTAAAAGCAGTACTCACAAAACAATATATAACAGCAAGAATTTCTCGTTCAATACGGAATACAACACAACACATCTTCACATATAATTTTGTTCTCAATTCATGTCCTTCCAAGCTACAAAAAACCCCTAGCAATTTTAATCCTTCACAATTACATGTGGTTCTTACATGATTTTGCGTCTTGACAGGGTTTACAAATTTACACAGTTTAGTTGAGAACAAGACCCCAAACCTTCCCTAATCTCCCGCACAACCACACATCATGACCTCCAGTACAAATTACATCAGAAACATCTCAACTACTGCAATTAGTCTAACCATCAGATCAGCGCAAAAATAAAAAAGTCCCTCCCCCTTTAAAATACAATCATACTATGCAATTTTACAAGATGAACAAGAAAAATGTTACAGCCGAACAATGGCGTTGGGTAATAAACAGGGGGAGATGGAGGGTATGGTTTCAGTAAAGCATCTCACATGATGAATTGATCGGGCTTCCTTCACTTGGGGACTGCTTGGGAGTAGATCGAAAGGTTCAAAGGATTGTTTGTACAAAAAATGTCCACATAACAAGTACACGGATGGTTTGGCCCCGGTCTGCCCTGTGAATAACGTAGAAGAAACTGAGTTAACATTGTACGTAAAGAGGTTAGGCTAATTGAAGATTGTTTACTAAAAACATGCAAAAGACAACAGATGAGTCTGCTGTTCAGAATTTTTGCACAGCTAGTGCATACCGATTTCAGGCTGGTTCAGATCACCACATCAGCCCCGTTAAACATGCAGAAACCATCACAAAACATATGAGACCTGCTTAAGAGATTTGGCAACCTGTTAGATGTAGGTTTGGTGGATTCACCGAACCTTTGAGAGTTGTACTTCAATTAATCCCGGACTTATACATGTTAAAGCGAACACCACTTTCCTTCAACAAGAAATATATACATCTACACAAGCATTTAAAGGGAAGATATTTATATACCACTGGGATTCCAAGTTCATGTCAATATATAGATAGGCTAAAACAAATCTAGAATTGAAACCGTCAAACAACTATTAACGTAGTCATTAGAAAGTATAAACGAAATGCAGTAACCGATTACACTACATTAGGCGCATCTAAAAGTTCATTTTCATACCATGACCACAGGAAAGATTCTAGGAATATTAACCCCCAAGTTCTTCTTCATTATAAATTTTATTCTCTATGCATGCATGGCAGTTGGTTTCGATGCACTACCGATGGGCAGAAGTTTACCTAATCAAATTAACCAATCTTCAGCGCCTCCCTAAGTCCAAAACTGAAGTTGTTATGGTGCCCCTTCCTGCCGAAACAGGTATTGCCTTTTTGCATCATCGCCACAAATTCGTTGTAATCGATTCGTCCATCCTGAAAAATATGAATATAAAAATGAATTTTCATGCAAAAGCTGGCAGTTTAAATGTTCAAATACAAAATTTTATGGCTTACATTATCCTGGTCTATTTCTCGGATAACCTCTTCAAGACGGGCATCTTCTATACCAAAATCCTCGCATGCTTTTTGGAGCTCATCTATAGTGATGTAGCCACTTCCATCTTTGTCAAAATATGAGAATGCTGCAAAAAGGTTATCCTCCCTCTCAACTTTGTTTAGATGCATGGTTGCAGCTATAAACTCCCCATAATCAATAGTGCCGCTGTTATCAATATCAGCCTGAAATTTTCATTTATAACCACCTAGATTAACAGCTCTAGAAAGAAAGAGGGCATTTTGTGTATATAATATATATTAAAACTACCGATGCCAATACATCATACGGATACTGGAACATAAGTGCAACATGCCCAAGAGAACAATAACCATCTTACTGTTATGTCAAAATATACTCTGAAACTTTATTTTACCTATAAGCATCCTCTGAAACATGAACTGATAACATAATTATTTTCATTTTTTGAAATATTTCCAATATTATGACAGTTGAATGCTACTTTTAAATAGTCATGTATTGCTTTGGACAACCAGTCAGATGGGGAATGTTGACCCACAAAAAGCAACAAACTCGACAGGGGTGAAGAAGAGGGGAAAACAATAGACTTGAACTCTTAGGTGCAAAATGATGGTGGTCTAATTAACTTTCGGAATTTAGAATCTTATTCACAAGAGCTAGTCACACGAGGACCATGACAAAAAATGCATGAACTCAACAAAAGTACAAGAATATGATGGCCTCCACCTCTATATGTAAATAGTCTGTTCTATAATTCCAAAGAAGCATGACCTTTCAGCTATAGATATAGAAAGTAGAAAGTATAGAAAGCAGAAAGCATAAACATCAGTTCACTGTCCGCTGGCAAGCAAATTTGAAGCGTCCATTACTAAATCCACCTTCATAACCGTGCATGGCCTCCCTTTCGTTTAGCCCATACGAGTTTCTATCATATTCATATTTAACTTTACTTTCCAGGATGATTGTGGAAGCATATACATTCTTTGGGGGGGAGGGGCATTGATGGAGGACAGAGGAGGGAGAGAATGGGAAAGAAGGGGCAATCTGGTCGGGTTGGGTCAAGTTTGACCCGACCTGGTTAAGGCCATACCCAAATCCGATTCGAGAAAAATCCAGGTACCCTATACCCAACCCACTTGGCCGTTTCTATATAGGTTGGATTTGGTACGGGATAGGATGGTGTTTGGGTGTGGGTTGTATGAAGAAATTGATGTGATCCGCTCAATCTAAAAGAATAAATTCAGATTTGTGGAAGATTTGTGGAAGAAAGAGAAGAAATTTAAGAGTGGAATAGAAAAGATTGCTTAAATTGAAGATAATTTGATCCTTTTTAGAGTCGATCTCTACCTAACGTGTGTTGATGGAACAAGTTTAATCCTCCAAGAACCCTAAAGATAATTCTCTTCAATTGCAAAATAATCGATAACCCAAAACTAGAGCCGGCTCGTAGGCTTAAAACCCTCTCCTAATCAATTTGATAATGAAAGACTAATATGCCCCTTCTAAATGCTAAACCCACTACTAAAGAAATGAGCTATAAGAAGTAAGTCACCCATCGGGTCAAGTGGGGTCCGAGCCCACACATTGACCCGCGATTCTTGCCACGCACCGCCTCTACCTCACATAAACCCGGATCACATCATCACTCCCCTCCAAAGACGAACCTTGTCCTCAATATTGAAGTCAGGAAACTGCGAAAGGATGGTGTCATAGGACTCACAAGTCGTCTCATGGTCCGGAAGTCCCCACCATCGTATCAACACCTCGGTGCCCCGTCCGCCCTCATGTCGCAACTCTAAGACATCCTGAGGCTCCAGCAACACTTCCAAATCTTCCGTCAGAGTAGGTGGTAGGGTAGATGTAGCCATGTGATCTCCTATAGCTTGCCTCAATTGTGATACATGAAACACGGGGTGCAATGTCGATCATGGGGGCAGATTCAACTTGAAAGTGACTGTGCCTATCCTCACCAAGATCTCGTAAGGCCCATAAAAGAGGGCCGTAAGCTTTTCATTTCTCCTCTTAGCCAGAGATCTCTGTCTGTACAGCCTCAGCTTCAAATACACTCGATCCCTAACCTCAAAGTGAACTTCCCTGCGATGACCATCAGCCTTTGTCTTCATAATCTGATGCGCGCTAGTAAGGTACTTCTTCAACTCCTCCAATATCACGCTCAAGTACTGCTTCAACTGAAAAACTGGAGTTGATCCCCTTGCTGTAGTGGACCAAGGAAGGGAAATCTCTCCCATATAAGATTCGGAACGGTGTAGTTCAGGCCGATGAGTGATAGGAAGTGTTGTACCAATACTCTGCCCAGGATAGCCACATATGCCAACTCCTCGGGCACTTGGACGTAAAACGAAGGTACGTCTCGACACTCCTATTGATGATCTCCGCTTGGCAATCAGTCTGAGGGTGATAAGCCATACTCCTTAAGGCGGTCCCATGTACTTGGAATAGTTCCTTCCAGAACTGGCTCATAAATACTGAGTCTCGATCTAACACTATCAAGGTGGAGAACCCATGTAAGCGAACCACCTCATGTATGAAAGCCGTCGCCACCGTCACTATCGTATAAGGATGTCGTAATGCGATAAAATGCACATACTTGCTCAAACGGTCAACCACCACCAAAATCACCATGTATCCATCAGATTTCGGAAGCCCGTCAATGAAATCCATACTGATGCCCTCCCACACCTGATCTGGAAGAGCCAATGGCTGCAGTAGCCCTGCTGGGGCCATGTCAAGGTACTTGTGACGCTGGCATATGTCACAACTGGTAACCATCCTCGCAATGTCTTTTATCATGGCCCGCCAGAACAGCTCCATAAACATCCGCATGTATGTCTGCTGAACCCCAGAATGCCCCCAACTACGCTCCCGTGGAACTCCTGAAAAATCAAAGGAATGTGCACCGACGTCTGAGGTATCACCAATCGTCCCTGTAATAGTAACCTCCCCCTGTCAAGTGCATAACCTGGGTGATCAGCCGTCCCCTGTGTGAGATCCTCTCGTATTTGGGCCAGATCCTCATCTGCATCAACCTCCCTCCAAAGTGGTTCCCAATCCGTCAACAGCAGTACCGACAATGCTACGACGCAAGCGACCTCTCCCATGCGTGAAAGAGCATCTGCCGCCTGTTCTCCAATCCGGGTCGATACTGAATCTCAAACTTGTAGTCCACAAGTTTAGAGATCCACCTCTAGTGCTCCTCCACGACCAACCTCTTCTCCAGCAGGTACTTCAAGCTCCCCTGGTCTGCGCGCACTATGAACTGTCGCCCCAATAGGTAGGGCCGCCACGTCTAAATTGTTAATACAATCGCCATCAACTCCCACTCATATACTTCAGCCTAGCCCCGCTGACAGTACCTAGCTGAAATAGGCCACCGGTCTTTGCTCCTGCATCAGTACTGTCCCCAAGCCATACCCCGAGGCGTCAGTCTCCACCACAAAGGCCTTGCGGAAATCCAATAATGCCAGCACGGGAACAGTGGTCATCGCTCGCTTCAATGCCTCAGACGCCTTCATGGCCCCTCATTCCATTGAAAATTGTCTTTCTTCAACTGCTCCGTCAATGACCAGATGATGGTGTTGTATCCCTGTACAAATCTACGGTAGTACCCAGTTAGGCCTAAAACCCCCCTCAGTGCCCGCACCGTCGTCGGCTGCGGCCAATCTAGCATCGCCTCCACCTTTGTTCTGTCCGCCGCTACTCCTTCTGCTGAAACGACATGACCCACATACTCCACCTTCGTCTGTGCAAACACGCATTTTTCTTGTTGGCATACAACTGGTGGGCCTGCAACTCCTGTACAACTGTCTCCAAATCCCGCAAATGCTCCTCCAATGACCGACTGTACATCAGAATGTCATCGAAAAATACTAACACAAACTTCCTCAAATAGGGCTTGAAAATCTTGTTCATGAGTGCCTGAAAAGTAGTCGGAGCATTTGTCAGCCCGAAAGGCATGACTTGGAAGCTATCTTCGGAATGTCCTCTGCCTTCATCCTAATTTAGTGGTACCCCCGACTTCAAGTCAATCTTCGAAAAAACTGACGTCCCATGTAACTCATCCAATAGCTCATCTATCACCGATATCGGAAACTTGTCAGGCACAGTCTCCTTGTGAGGGTGTGATAATCCACACAAACCCTCCAACTGCTATCCTTCTTCTTCAATACCGGGCTAGAAAAAGGACTCACATTTGGCTGTATCACCCTTGCATGTAGCATCTCCTGTATGAGCCTTTCAATCTCATCCTTCTATATATGAGGGTACCTGTGCGGACGCATGCAAACTGGTGACGCTCCCTCGTGCAAAACAATAGCATGTGTATGATCCCTCTGAGGTAGCCCATGTGGCATCTGAAACACGTGCTCAAAACTGTCGAGCAACTCCCACACCTCTACAGGCACCCTCTGCTCCTCTACTACTGCTCCAAACTCCTGATACTGCACCATAAAGCCTTCCCCTCCCCCAAGCATTGTCTGTGTTATGGACCTAAGGGACACTGCACAACAACATAGGCTAGGGTCGCCTAACAGCACCACTGTCATGCCCTCCTCCTGGCACTCCATCCTGAGTAACTTCTAGCTGAACTTGGTGTCGTTCAGCTTCTATAACCACTGCATCCCAACACGACATCCGACCTTTTCCAACTCCAAAGGGTAAAAATCATCCACTATTTGAGCCCTTGCACGGTCAGTATCACTTCTCGGCAAACCCCCTGCTCTCCTCTCCCTGACCGATGCCCCCAAATCACCCCAAAGGTCGTCGTATCGCTGAGTTGTAGCTCCTGCTGCTCCACCACCTTCTGCGTCGCCCCACTGTCTTCCAGCACTGTAACCTTCTGAACTGCCACCCTTCCTACCAACTTCATGGTGTGATACGGAGTAAATCCCACCACGGAGTTGAGAGAAATCTCTACTGTATCTAAATGTGAAGGCTGCTCTGTCTCGTTCTCACCTCTGTCGAGTAACACAACATCCCCCTCTTCCTCCTCTGTCGCAACCTCCAGCTGCATAGCCTTCCCGGCACATCGGTGCTCGTGTGTGAACCTCTCGTCACATTTGAAGCAAAAGCCTTTAGCCCTTCGCTCCCTTATCTCTGCCTCTGTCATGCGGCGAGTCTACCCCGGGCCTAGTCTCCGTCGCCTCCGCCTTGTCCGTCGCTGGGACCCCGCAGTGGTCTTGGTTACCGCAGTGGGTGCTGGACTGCGGAAAAATGCTCCGCCCCAAGCGCCCCTAGACCTCCTCTCCTCAGCCAATATGTCCTCCATTCTTCGTGCCACCCGCATCATGGCAGTTAATCCCTGAGGGTCCTGGACGCTCAGCTCAGCCCTAATCACAGGCTTCAGCCCCTTTCAAAAGTTTTCATCCATTGATTCATCAGATACACCCTCCACACGGCTCGAGAGTCTATCAAACTTCTCTATATACTCCCGCACTGACCCATCCTGCCTCAATGTATATAACTGCTCAAATAGCCCACCCCGTGGATCTCCTGAAATCTCTCCATGAGGCACTCAGTCAACTCCTTTCAAGTCCGTATAGACATCTGCTTCTAGGTCCCCTATACCAAGATAGTGCTTCGCCTTCGAAACTCGGTGCTACAGCCCTCAGTCTCTTTGCCTCGGTGAAGCCTGCGACGTCAAAATACCTTTCAATCTGATACAACCATCCATCGGAATCCTTTCCATCAAAGAGGGGTGCTTCAACTCTCATCTTACTTTCTGGATTGACGTCACCTCGTGGTGGACCCTCCTGGTTTCCTGCATGGCGTCTCTGATAAGGAGGCTCCTCTATCCTCCACCGCGCCTCCGGACACTGCCTTCAGTAACCTCGATCTTCTCCACTGGCCCTCTCGTTGGCAAGTTCTCCTACGTCTTCCCACTCGTCGTCCTGTTCCAGACGAATCCCATGTTCCCGTCGAGGCTCCCTGTGGAGCCGTCCCCTTTGTCGCCCCCAAGGGGGGCGGATCACCCCCCGCGGCCCCCAGGTGGGGCCGCCTGCCGTCGACGCCCCCGGGGGGCGGAAATACACCGCGGCCCCTAGGTGGGGTCGCCTGCCTTTGCCGCCCCCCACAGGGGCCGGAACTCCTTCGGCGGCCCCCAGATGGGGCCGCCTGCCTCAGGGGGCGAAAAATCCCCTGCGGCCCCTGATGGGGTCCGACAGCCTTCGCCGCCGCCCCAGTAGGGCGGGACGCCTCCCGCCATGTCAGATAGGGGCAGTCCTCTTCGTCATTGCCCTGGATTTTCTCCCGTCGCATCGGATTCGTCTGAGAGACCAGATCTGATGATTTCGACGTTTTCGAATCTGGATCTAGTTGGAAAAGTAGTTGTCGGAGCATCTTCGCTACCTCCACGAACCCCTCTTTCATCTCATTGGAACTTTGTTCAGAAATCCTCTTCACGTTCGCCTCCAAGTATGCGTTTAGATCTGTTTTCAACTCGGCCTTTAGATCGGTCATGTCCTTACTTAACCCCAAGATCTCTGCATCGAGTCGTTCCTCCATAGTTTTTGTCGTACCCGCCCGCGTGTTCGTCATGGGATCGATTGATCTGTACCAAATTGATGTGATTCGCTCAATCTAAAAGAATAAATTCAGATTTGTGGAAGAAAAAAAGAAATTTAATAGTGGAATAGAAAAGATTGCTTAAATTGAAGATAAATTGATCCTTTTCTGAAGTAGATCTCTCCCTAACTTATATTGATGGAACAAGTTTAATCCCCCCAAGAACCCTAAAGATAATTATCTTCAATTGCAAAATAATCGATAACCCAAAACTAGGGCCGGCTCGCAGGCTTAAACCCTTTCCAAATCAATTTGATAATGAAAGACTAATATGCCCTTTCTAAATGCTAAACCCACTATTAAAGAAATGAGCCATGAGAAGTAAGTCACCCATTGGGTCAAGTGGGGTCGGAGCCCACGCCTTGACCGGCGCTTCTTGTCGCGAGCCACCTCCGCCTCACGTAAACCCGGATCACATCAGAAATTCAATAACATCATCCTATGAAGTTCAGCAACGTGTAGCTGTTGTTTTTACTATAGGAGCGGCAGCAACAACGCTGAAATTCATATATCACAAAAAAGTTCATATACTCCAAGTTAAAATTACAAATAATTAATTCACATACAACAAATACCATAGTTCGCACACCAACTGGAGAGACAGGGATTTACTGGTTAGGGCGGATTTTGGGATGGATTTGAATTTGAGGGATATGATGAGAACTACTTGCTCACTTCTCTCCCTAAACTCTCTCCCCTCTCATTTTCTAACATTTTCTTTTCTTTTGAGACAACAAATTTGATATTGTGAGTTCAGGTTCCCCAAGGACCAAGAAATATAGGGCCAAGCTCTTGGGAGGAAATTACTAGGATCGAGCAGTTCTAGAGAGAGCCATGGCTTCTCAGGGATAAGGGGTGATCATTATGAATTGTGAACATGGCAGGAAAAGGGAAAGACAAGAGAATGAGAAAGAATGATGTATATATAAATGGATTAGCAAGTCAGGTAGTATTTCAGGTCAACCTGCCTAGCCTTTTTTGGATCGACTTGGGTCGACAACCTGAATCCTAACCGGGATAGCGAGTTCAACCTGATTGTTACAAGAACCCATTTTAGCCTCACCCATAGCTAGCAAAATGAGCCAGGTCCAATTTGCCACCTGCACTGGGTAGGTGTTGCTGCTGCTGCTTTCTTTCTTTTTTTTCTTTTTTCTTTTTTTTTTTTTTTGGGGGGGGGGGGAGTGAATCTAAGGAACAGTTCCCTATAAAGAATAAAATCCCACATTATATAACTTGTTTGCCTCCTACTAGAACCCATTGCTGCAAAGTGCACAAGTAGATAGACACATATATCACACCAAAATCCGACAAATTTCCAAAACCTTCAATGCATTGCAGCCACTGGATGCTGTGTAATAAGCCTGCAATATGTGTCCCTTGTTTTTTATTTACAAACCTTGCCATTGTACTTGAGAAAATTCAAGCCATTGATTTCTTTAAGTGACCGTGCTTTTGTGCGCAAGTCCAAAGCTCAGTAGATAACTCAATTAATTTCTGTTCCCCTGTTCAAAATAGCCTTTATTACTACCATAGAGTATGAACAATATATTACTATTTATAATCTACTTTTGGCCTAAATCTTTGTAAGTGATTGCTGCCATGTCGTGATTCCACATTCTTACTTGTTTGTGGAATGTGTCCATCTATGAAGGACCGAAGGGAGCTTGTTGATTATGTTGAGACCTAGCACAAGCTCACAGCTTCATCAAATCTTTTGTTACAATTTGGTTTATTGCATTTAGTTAGCTTGTAGTGACATTTGGACCTTGTTTGGTAAGAAGAGTTAGCTGGAGTTATTTTGAACCCCAGCTAACCCTTCCCAAACAGCATAATTTTTCCAGGTAATTATGGTCAATGGGGTTGTGTCAGGACACCGTTAAAAACAACCTGAATCCTAACCCGACCCAAATTTATGCCGGGATAGCGAGTTCAACCCGATTGTTACAAGAACCCATTTTAGCCTCACCCATAGTTGGCAAAATGAGCCAGGTCCAATTTGCCACCTGCACTGGGTAGGTGTTGTTGCTGCTGATGTTTTTTGGGCGGGCGGGCGGGCCCGGGGGGGGGGGGGGGGGGGGGGGGGGGGGATCTAAGGAACAGTTCCCTATAAAGAATAAAATCCCACATTATATAACTTGCTTGCCTCCTACCAGAACCAATTGCTGCAAAGTGCACAAGTAGATTGACACGTATATCACACCAAAATCCGACAAATTTCCAAAACCTTCCATGCATTGCAGCCACTGGATGCTGTGTAATAAGCCTGCAATATGTGTCCCTTGTTTTTTATTTACAAACCTTGCCATTGTACTCGAGGAAATTCAAGCCATTGATTTCTTTAAGTGACCGTGCTTTTGTGCGCAAGTCCAAAGCTCAGTAGATAACTCAATTAATTTCTGTTCCCCTGTTCAAAATAGCCTTTATTACTACCATAGAGTAAGAACAATATATTACTATTTATAAACTACTTTTGGCCTAAATCTTTGTAAGTGATTGCTGCCATGTCGTGATTCCACATTCTTACGTGTTTGTGGAATGTGTCCATCTATGAAGGACCGAAGGGAGCTTGTTGATTATGTTGAGACCTAGCACAAGCTCACAGCTTCATCAAATCTTTTGTTACAATTTGGTTTATTGCATTTAGTTAGCTTGTAGTGACATTTGGACCTTGTTTGGTAAGAAGAGTTAGCTGGAGTTATTTTGAACCCCAGCTAACCCTTCCCAAACAGCATAATTTTTCCAGGTAATTATGGTCAATGGGGTTGTCTCAGGACACCGTTAAAAACAGCTGGCTAGTTGTTTTGGAGCAGTCCCCCCCCCCCCCCCCCCCCCCCCCCCCCCCCCCCCCCCCCCCGCCCCCGGCAGTAAAAAAAAAACATCAAAACCCACCTTAAAACTAGTAACTCCAATAGCTACCACACAGATCAGATACCAAAAAGATAATGCTTGGCCCCCATTTAATTGACTTCATTTGATCATGTAGGCCATATAGTTTAATTATTGGAAGTTCCATCCGTTCGTTCATTTGCTTTGGAATACTTATAAAATGCATTTTCCTACTGTCATTCAGTTGATTGTTTCTGGTATATGTAGCGTTTTTGAAGTTAGGTAGACCCCCTTGGTCACTAATAAATGTTTTGTGCAACTTATCTCTTATCTCTTGAGCTCATCTAATCTCACCTGTTATCCTTTACTCACGTGAACTTGCATTTTGAAGTGAGGCATCGATATCCTTGACTTGACTTGCTCAGACTTAGATACGCATAATGCATTAAACAAGCCATATCATGCGACGGTGGCAGAAAATTCAGAATAGTGGCCACCTGAAGCTTCTTAGGAATTGCAGTTCCTGCGGTATCTAGGTCCTTAGCCAAGACAATCATCTTATTCACGTGTTTGGTGACATTGTCACCTTCCTGCATACTGCATGAATTTATATCTATGCAACATGAGTTGTATATTCGCGTCCGATGTAATGTCATACTTCTCCTTAATAGTCTGCCACATGTCCTTAGCAGTACTATAACTTTCAAACACTTTTATTAGGCTATTGTTCATGAACATATGCATGAGACTTCTAGCCTTTTTTTTTAAATTCCCAAAGAAAAGCTGTGGTGGGCCCTCATAAAAAACATCTCCTTCATTGGGAAGTACCGCACAAAGGAGCAGCCGATCATTTTCAAACGTTGCGGAGATTTTCGCTGAGCATAGCAGCGGGTCCCATATTCGATCAGCAGCACCGAGCACATTATTTTTGCGGACAACAAATCAACGTGCATACATTTCAGATCAGAACTACAATCAGGTTTCCAGTATTTTATTTTATTTACATTTTGCAATATTTAGTTTTGCATATATTTGCCCCCAACAAATTAAATCTAATATAAAATTTGATTCACTCATTAATTAAAAAGGGGGTTAGAGATTTATTTTTCACAAGATTATTGTAGTTTATTTTCTGCATACATAACCAAATAAAATTTGTCACGCTTAATAATTTTAAAATTTGATTATTAGGGTATGTTATTAGATATTGTTTTTATTGATCTGTATCGTCATATTCTTGAACTTTGTACCTGAACCTAACTTTATCAAATCAGTGGCATATAATGGCAAGCAAATTGATTGCTTCCGAACTGGCTAATATAGAACACCTGACCGGTCCAACTATGACATGTAGCACCGAAAAATCAAATACAGACTTTTACATGACAATTTAGATATTGTCATTGAGTCTACTGCTTCTGCTCTCCCTGAAAATCCCACTGATGCTCAGAAAAGAGAGCTAGACTAGTGGACAATAAATGACAAGGCTAGAAGTCTCATGCTTATGTTCATGAACGATAACATAATAAAAGTGTTCGAAAATTATAGTACTGTCAAGGACATGTGACGGACTATTAAGGAGAAGTATGACTTCACATCAGACGTGAACATACAACTCCTGCTGCATAATAGATAAAATTCATGCCGTATGCAGGAAGGTGACAATGTCATCGAACACATGAATAAGATGACTGTCATGGCAAAGGACCTAGCTATCGCAGGAACTGAAATTCCTGCGAAGCTTCAGGTGGCAACTATTCTGAATATTCTGCCACCGTCGCTTGATATGGGCTATCACTACGCTTAGACTAAATGGAACCATTAATCGTGTCACTGACTTACCAGCTCAGCTAGCAATGGAACATGACCTTCTGGCTAGAAGGAAGGGCTCGAATGTCAACCTTATGTAGGAGGAAGAGGCGAATGTTATTCAATACCGAAAGGCACAAGGGAACCAGCGTCATGGATCTGCAAGGCCCTCCTTCAAGGGATCCGGCCAACAATCAGCGGGAAGAAAGGACCTCCTGGATCTTGTTACATCTGCAGAAAGTATGGTTACTTCAAGGCCAACTGTCCTCATGCAATGAATAAGGGCAACTCTAAACGCACTGAACAAAGAGGATCCGAAAAGCGGGAGTTCATTGGTGTCACTGAATGCAACACTGCAACAATAGACGCTGAAGGTTGGTGGATCAACTCGGGTGCTACCCGACACATAATAAAGACGAAAGAAGGAATTGTCGACTTCCAGAAACTGAAGAAGGGAGACCAAAGGATATACATGGGAAATAATACCTATCTGGATATAGAAGGTATTAGTTCATATAGATTGGATCTTGGGGACAACATCATGATCCTCAAAGATGTGTTTTATGCACCTGGCATAAGACGTAATCCGGTCTCTGTTTCGGCGTTGCTAAAAGGGTCTTGAAGTGAGATTTTACAACAATATGGTCTCTATTGGAAAAGACAAGAAAGTGTTTGTTATGGGCAAGTTTGTGCCCGGTCATGATTTATTCTATCTTTCTGTTGTAAAATCTGATATTGGAAATAAAGATTGTGATTTGAATTATTCATCGTGTCTTTTGTCTGACTATGATCTTTGGCATATGAGATTAGGTCATCCTTGTAACAATAAGATGGACCCGTTAATCAAAATGGATTTATTACCGGAACTGACATGTGTAAGGACATTACCGTATGAACATTGTTTCATTGGAAAGATGACAAAGAAATCATTCTCGGAAGGTCAAATGGCTAATAAATTGTTAGAATTAGTTCATTCTAACATTTGTGGGCCCTTAAGTATAAAGACACATGGAAATAAGAAATATTTCATAACTTTCATTGATGATTATTCCAAGTACACTTTCGTGTATCTTTTAAGCTGAAAGTCGGAAGCCTTTGAAAGTTTTAAAAGATACAAGGCAGAAATAGAAAGAAAACTTGGAAGAAATATGAAGGTGTTAAGAACTGATAGAGGTGTTGAATTCAACTCAAAGGAATTTGAGAAATATTGTATTCAATACGGTATAAAGAAGCATACTACTATGCCTTATACGTCACAACAGAATGGTGTGGCTGAAAGGAAGAATAGAACATTAATCAATGCATTGAGATGTATGCTATCGCATTTTGGTCTCTCCAACGCTTTTTGAGGAGAAGCCATATTGACGGCCAATTATGTTCTGAACAGAATTCACACAAAATCAGTCGAGACAACGCCGTATGAGATATGGAATGGACGCAAAGCCAATTTAAGTTATTTGAAAAAATGGGCTTACGTAGCACATGTTCTCATTCAATATCAGGTTAGAGATAAGCTGGATTTCAAAACCGTAAGATGTATGTTCATAGGATGTTCTGAAAAGTCTAAAGGATACAAGTTCTTCCATGAAAATAAAGAAGTCATTGAAAGTAAGGATGCTACGTTTCTAGAAAATCTAGAAGAAAAGGAACAAGTCCAAGAAAATATACCACCTTTACTGGACTTAGATGATGTTCTGAATGATGACTTGGATATAGTGGATGATGTACATCATCTAGCTATGGAAGATGAACATGTAAATGAGAATATACCTATGGAAAATCAACCAGCTGAACCTGCCCAGCCTGCAACCCTTAGTGTGCAACAAAAGACCCAGAACAACACCCGCATGGATGGATGATTACTATCTAGATTCATGTGAACCATCTTGTTTCGCAGTGGATATCGATATAGATGAGAAAGCTGATCCTTTGAATTATACAGATGCAATGAAATCATCTGAGTCAGATCAATGGCTTGAGGCCATGAAAAGGGAGCTTGACTCAATTGAGAGAAACAATATATGCGAGCTATGTGACTTAACAGAAGAGAGGAAGTCCATAGGATGCAAGTGGGTGTTAAAGAAGAAATATTGGGTTGATGGGTTTATTGATACATTCAAGGCCCGGTTAGTTGCAAAGGGATTTACTCAGAAAGCATGAATTGATTAGCATGAGATTTATTCTCCGGTGACTAAGTTGCATCCTTAAGGATAATCTTTGTGATTGTTGCGCATCTTGACTTGGAACTCTACCAGATGGATGTCAAGACTGCATTCCTCAACGGAGAGTTAAAGGAAGTAATATATGGATCAGCCTGATGGATTTCATGTTGAGGAACATGAAGACAAATTTTATAAATCGAAGAAATCTTTGTATGGTTTAAAACAATCATCTAGACAGTGCTATCTCAAATTTCACAACACTATTATCCAACTTGGTTTCGTTGCAAACAAATTGGATAATTGTGTGTATGTCTTGAAAAGTGGGAGTAGTTTTACGATATTATCCCTGTATGTGGATGATATTTTGCTCGCTGGAAATGACATTAAAGTGTTGAAAAGAATTAAATCAGCACTTTGTAATGAATTTGAGATGAAGGACATGAGTGATGCATCATATGTTCTCGGAATACAAATCCTTAGAGATCGGAAGTCTAGAATGTTAAGTTTAAACCAAGAAAAGTATTTGCATACAATATTGAGAAGATTTGGAATGAATAATTCCAATCCGACACCTACACCATTGGTTATGGGAAAGCGGTTAGGTAAAGAAGAATGTCCTGGAGAGGGACAAAAACCGCTGGGTGTTCCATATGCTCAGGCTATTGGAAGTTTGATGTATGCAATGTTGTGTACTATACCAGACTTGGTGTACCGGTTAGTCTGGTAAGTAGATATCAAAGTAATCCTGATACAGCTCATTGGGAAGCTATTAAGAGGATTATGGAATATATAAAGAGTATGATGCACCACAAGTTAGTTTATCAAGTAGATTCGCTTGAGATTCTTGGTTACTCCGATGTAGATTTCGGAGGGGGACAGAGATGACAGGAAGTCAACTGCAGGACATGTGTTCATATTTGATGGTGCAGCTGTTTCTTGGGACAGCAAGAAATAGGGTTGTGTAGCGAGATACACACAAAAACTGAGTATACAGTCTGTAGTATGGCGGCTACTCATGCCATCTAGATCAGACGGTTTCTATTGTACTTGGATCTCAATTTGGAAGATGGACCAATTAAGATGCACTGTGATAATCAAGCAGCCATCGGCTTGATCCACGATGGTGGAAACAGTTCCAAAGGAAGGTATATGGAAATACAATATCATTACATACATGATATGGTGGAAAGGAAAGAAGTCAATGTGACTTATATTCCAACAAGTGATCTGATTGCTGATCCCTTGACGAATGATATTCTAGCAGGTACATTCATCAAACATGTTGGTTTGATGGGACTTAGAAATATCTAAGTCAAGAAACTTTCATGAATAATGAAATGAGACAATCATGAATAATGATTGTACTCGATGAATAAAATGTGCATATCTCACGGATAGTGGAAGTATGTAAAATTACCTCATGCGTTATATCTCACGAATAATGAAAGTATGACTGGAATGCACTTGGCCATTTCACGCCAAGTGGGAGATGTAAGTTATTATGGCTTGAAACGGTCAAAGATCCCAGTATCAGACCCGATACTCGGTTGAGGATTTTCCTCAACCGAAAGACTGAGTCTCACGTGTCCGTTGAGAGAATTGAGGGTCGGTTGAGGATATCGCAGGGCGGTTGCAGGATGGAGGATATGGAGGTGGCCCTATAAATAGAGAAGGGTGATTTCTCTTCTATAGTATCAAAAGCATTCAGCTTTCAGTCATATCTGGAATCCCCAAAACAATAATTCTTTAATTGTATCAAAAGCATTCAGCTTTCAGTCATATCTGGAATCCCCAAAACAAGAATTCTTTAATTCTTGCTCTCTCAATTATGACACTGCAACCATCTCGTACAATTGACTTTTATCTGATTTACAATTAATATCTGATTTCATCAAATATAAAAACCGGGAAACCACTGTTTTTAATAAAAAGACTTTCAAATTGATTCAAAGAATACCGTAAAGCCTTTTTTTTAAAAGCATGAGCACCATCTAATTATGATGTCATAAGAGAATTAAACTAATTGCATGGTCAGTAAAGACTTTCATGGAGACAAGCAAAGGGCCAAGTAAAACAACACTTGATTACTTTTGTCATGGACCTTTCAGACATATCTGCAGTTAAGATAACAAAAAAGCTAAGTGGATATCTATTCAATCTTAGGATGCTTAAGGTTCAAACATGCCTAAAAGTTATACTATTAACCAAACTATTGACGTATATAAATATCCAATAAGATTAAGTTCTAAACGAAGTACGGGTATACATATTTAGTAAACTTGCTGAACACATCTTTTTATCGTGGCTAAACTAAATAATTAGACTCCTAACTTAGGTGACTAATTCTAGAAAATGCAAGATGTTACATGACATTGATCAGTGCCTCAAGCCTAAGGGATTTTATGCAATAACACATTTCTAGTAAGATCTAAATGTGCAATTTATGTCCATGAAGAGTTGGAAAAGGACCAACATTATAATACATCATTTGTGGCATACTTAACATTGTGTATTTAGTCTGTGATGTTTACACATGTTATAATAAATCTTATATTAACCATGAAAATGTGCGGAAAGATTCAAAAATAGCACAACAAGCTGACTCATCAGCAAATAAAGGATAAATTCAACCGATACAACAGGTTATTGACCAGGGAGCCAGGAATAATAGCTTCTTTGTGGGGAGCCGGGGCAGATGACTCCAAAGTACGTATAAAAAATAAAGCTGTCCCTTTTAGTGCTTGAAAAATGTAACTTAGCTGTTATCAAAATTTGATTTAAAAAATGATGAAAGCTTGTAAATTGGAATATATTAAACAATAGTTTGTATCAAATTATGCTCCTTACCTTGTACCCAAATATTAATTGAATAAACAAAATTATAAATTATATTGTATGTAATAATAACTAAAAACTATTTTTTGAGTTAAATAATAAATAATAAATTGTGGCCTCCCATTGTAGATATAATGCTTATAATAACAGTATTAACATTTCTGAGAATGTGCTGTTGAAGTTACTTCGCTGTTGCAGGTGAATAAACCCTTAGGGAGAGGCACAACCATGTAAAATTCTATATTTGACCATTTGGCCAAGTACCCTCAAAAAAGTTGAATTTTTTTTGACGGGGCCATCCCCCCTTCCCTGTATTGACCAAGGGTGAACCCACCTTATGCTGAGAGTAGGGGTCTGCCCACACTGGATTTTGCAAAAACATTTACTGTATATCAGAATTTTAAAGGGATTAGTATGTTTAACTACAAAATAGGCACATATGTTACTCTTAGCTCAATTGATGAGCCTTGAGTGTTAGTTTTGGAAGGTGTTGATTTCAACTCCTAATAGTAGAACGATCTTTCTTTCTTCTTTTCTTTTTCCCCCGCTCTCGTAGTGATATCGTAACTCCAAAGAATATATGCAATGGTTTAATTACACACACAAACCACCACCACCCCAAAAACAAAACAAAACAAAACAAAACAAAACAAAAAAACAAAACAAAACAAAAAAACAAAAAAAAAGGCATAAATACAACAATAGCTAATAATTTAAGATTCGATTATATTACTAATTTAGGTAGAAAAATCGTAGTTGTTCATGATCATCATCATCATCACCACCATCACCATTACTATATTAGTCATCAGTGGGACTTAGTCGTTCTCATTCTTCAAATTTGAGATCTCCGATTTCTTAAGCCAGTCTTTACATTAGTGAGCTGGACCTAAGAACTTTAGTTTCTAATTAAAAGATGATAACCATAAGTAATTTATTTTTTCCCTTCCCAATCCAAATTTGAACAGAGCTTAGAGGATCATATTTTGTCCGATTTATGTCGACATCTATTTCAAGAAACACGTTTCAAGATTTTCCATTTGAAGCTTAAATTTTTAAACTTTGTTGTAGACGCATTATGTGTGCAAAAAGTCTAATTAGTTGTATTACACTCACACTGAAAAAAAAAATCATGCATGTGTACCATGTATTTACCAATTACAGGTATTAAAAATAAACCCTATATAACACTAATTAGTACTTATTGATCATGACATGACCAACAGTATGCATCATTAAAAAATTACATGGATTTGACAAACACTGGGTGTTGAGTTATATCGCATGTTTGGTTTCTGAAATACTTTCAGATAACCTTAAATTGTTCTTCATTATTAGCAAGTATTCATAGCTAAAATTTAAAGTTCCGAGATTTATTGCGTCCTAGAATTTAAATTCCTTAAATTCTAATGTTAATAGCAACCTGCAAAAGATTAAATTATCATCCAGGATTAAGACAAGGAGGCATATGGAAGTGTAAGTCATGTTCTTGTGTGGAGTTACTAATGTAAATATCTCATACATACCGCTTCCATTAAAGCAGATATTTCAGACTCCTTAAGGTTTGCGCCAGCTCTTTCCAACCCAGCCTTGAGTTCCTCATACGTGATTTGACCACTATTGTCTGTGTCTATCATCTTGAACATTTCTTTCAGGCCAGCAATTTCGTCTTCTGACAAGTTCTCAGCAATAACCTACAAAATATTGCAGTTGGCATTAAGGAATGATTCAAAAGTTCATAAAAAATAACAAAAGATGGTCCACGATTTCCGACAAATAGTGTCGTTTTTTTCTTTTAATAGTTATAGCTTTAAATATTTTGACTTCTCTTGTAATTAAGATGGTGCTTCTCAAAACAAAAAATGATTGGGTCTGAGATTTTTTTTCCGCTATGTTAAGAAACCAAATTTTGAGATGAATGCGAAGATGAGGATGAGGATGATGATAAGCCTAAGTTCTAGGAGCCCTGACCTAGCTGGCTTCAAATAAATCACAGTATAAATGATCATCCAAGGAAAATAAAGTTATATGGGTTTGCTACATAAATATAACTATGCATGGAAAACTAACCGTTGGCTTTACTTTCACAGATAGTTCTCCATAACGGCAATAAGTTGCCCTACTTGAGCAATATACTCCCCTACATAACCTGAGGATATCTAGCTTCCCGTTCACACAAATTAACTGCAGACTGTCCCTTTATTGGAGTGGCAACCAACCCAACTTGCTGCCTCACAACAATTATTAAAGCAACTGGTCGGGTAGAAATAGAAAATGATAACAGGCGTAGTGAACTACATTCAGGACATGAGGAGAGACCAGTAAATCCAACTACAGTTCACATTATGTCTGGGTCTGATCACACCCAACTAAAAATGATTCAAAAATATTCACAGTTCTCAATTAAAGTTAAAGACATTAAAGAAAGCCCAAAACCTGTTGTCAAGTTAAAGACATTAAAGAACGCCCAAAACCTGTTGTCAATAACAGTGTGTCGGTGGCCCAGAATATCTACGTAAATGTAAATAGAGAAAAAACTTCTGGATAAGTTCCAGGTGGACTTTCCATCATGAGTTCTATCTTATGAAATAACTTATTGCTTTCTCTCTGTCCTAAAAGAAGTGTACCATTCTCACTAATTTTAAGACTGAATGAAATTATACATCAATGTCTGGTCAATATGGCCTCATAAAATATAAATATCCTAATAATGCTATAGCATATTCCTTGGAAAGATCCTATAGCCCCGGACATGTCAGATAATTTGCGGATTAAATACAGCAGATAAATGCAATTCATATAGAACGAGGTTCAAAATTTCGGTTTCGGTTTCGGTTTCTTTCTCGGGCGGCAACATATAGTATTGATGTCACACACAGTTTTCCAAAATGAGACAAGACGAGACAGGTCCGCAATTTATTTAAATACATCAAGCGTAAAATCATTGGATACGAATGCAATCTCAAGTTCTGCAGCATTTCCTCAACGAGCAACACAGATAAAAAAACAAACAAAGCGTTATTACATCCAAATTCCGATGTTTCAAACATAAAGTACTAAACTAACAGGACACAAAGGCCATTACAACTGATTATTACATTGAGAAAATAAAAGTACTGAAAAACGAAAAGGTGATTACTAGACTAAAAGGGGGGCTACTTGATAACTGGAAGGGATCTGCACTATTCACTAGTGATGACCTCCCAGATTCTACGTGCCTAACTTTGCATTCTCCACGAACGCATCTTCATGTACTGACGGATCATTTTAAGGATGAACCATCGACAAGCTTGCACAAGGTAGGTTCCCCAAACAAAAAGATAACAGATAACAATGACAGCAATAACAATATGAAACAATAGAAAGATCATCTCTGCGGATCATAAATATATGCATCTAAAGTAATGAGCAATTGCTCAGATGCCCTCCCCCCCCCCCCCCCCCAAAAAAAAACTACTACTTCAGGGAGGTGCGGGATGGAGGCCCGGTCGGCGCGCGCTTTACTGCTTTCCCATGTATCAAAAAAATAAACACAAGCATGGTAAATAAGTGTATGATATGCAACATTCGAGCATCATCCCTACCTCAGATCGTTCTCATGTCAAATAGAACCAAGTACGGTCAAATAGAACAATAATCAAGTACGGTCAAATAGAATCATAATCAAGTACGGTCAAATAGAATCAAGTAATATAACGGAGATCATTCTCGTGTCTTCTATGACAATGAGTTTCCCATGATGCTACGTTAGTTATATTAATATGTCAGGTTCATGGCGAACTCATGTATGATTCATGTCAGGTATGATAAACAAGTACAATATCAAATATGGCATATAGATACATTCAATTATTTGTATCATGGAATATAATTCACATTTCCAAGCACGTGTTTAATTTGCATTTCCAGTAGATTGGTAACCTCCAGATTACAAGAAGACATTAGCAAACAAATGGATTGAAATTGGTTCCGCTTGTCTAGATTTTATAGAATGACCTCAAAAGTTTAAAATTTCATTCTTCTTGAGCCCATGTTTATTTATCTACTAGAAATAACACGTGCACACAGTGCACATCGCAAAAAATTCATGAACAGGATGTGGTGCGTGCACGTAACCGATAATGAGTGACAACTGTGGGTGTGCCGATATCGTTGGGGTAAAAGGGGTTGGGGAGAAAAAAAGTGCGAGTGAAGGAGGAGTAAAAGCAGGGACTACATCGCAAAAATCCCTAAAACCCCACCCCAAACCAAAGACCCGAACCCCACACCCACATTGGGGCCCACCGAGTTTGTCCCAGCCAGCTTGTGACTGGGACAAACTTACGTGGACATCCCTCATTTGTATATAGATGAGTAACTAGTTTGTGCATGGCATTATTGAGTAACACATACATGAGCATAATTTGCAATAATTAATAGAACACTCTCAATATGTGTGGTAAGCTGCATTATAACAAGACAAATTAAAATCCAGAAAAGAAACATATAATGATGTACACAGATTTATTCCTTCCATATAAATCATTTTCATGCACATATATGTTTTATTTGCTAGTTCCAAGGTGAAGTACCTTATAGGTAGACAGAAGGGCCACTTGATCCCTTTTTTATACCTTTCTTTTATAATTAGTCATTTCTTCTGTGTAATGAATAGAAAGAAGACGAGAAATGAATAGGAAGTAATTTACTTAAAATGAATGTCTATCATCTAATAAGGGCAACTGGCAAAAGTATGCTCGTGTTGAGAAAATGAGATTTGTACATTGCCAGGAACTTTTAATAACGATAAGATTTCAAAAGTGCAGAAATGTGGAGGGACTTAATTTAATGAAAAGCATTCAGAAGACCATCAAAATAGTCAAGGTTTCTCACTTGATTATAGGCAACCAAGTTGATAGATTGTAAGAGGATTATCTGATTAACTAGCTTAGAGTCTTTTGCAGTTGTTTTAATATTCTTAATTAGGTAAAGAAAAATTACTGAGTTGAACATGCATTTTTGTTTGCAGTCAACAATAGAGGACCAACTCACTAAGAAGATTTAAAAATTCTAGAACACCTTTGGTTTTCTTCCATTATAGTAAGGTCGAATATCCTGTGGTTTGTGAACACCGAGAACATGATGCATCAAGAGCACTCGATATATAAGAACAGAAACAATATCATAATGAAACCCTATTTAATTAATTTGACAAGGTTTAGTGAAATCAAATTTGCATCATGTCATCAGGGAAAGACTTTTCCTATTAGGCCAAATATTGTTTGCAATTATTATTATGCTGCTTGACAATGACCTGAATTCTTCTCTTCTTTGTGGGAGAATTTAAATCAAATTTAATATATAACAAAGCATGCTAGGACTAGAATAACAAGAAATTGAAGTCCACATGTAACCAATGAAATCCAAGATCCTAACTATTTTGCTTTTGGGGTATAAGGGAGATTATGACAGTGAAACCAAAATATGTATGGAATGGATAAAATCCCTAATTTTTAACCTTCTTACCATCATAAAGAAACTTAGATAGTATATCACCTAAATTAAAAACCAGGGGGATCTTAAATTAATTTAAATTAAATCCTTGGGTAGGGAAACCTACATCTCGTTTGATTGGAGAAGGGGCAGCTCCGGCGTTGGTTGCGGGAGAAGAAGGCGTCGGATTGATGGCAAGCCTTGCTCCAGTGATCGCAAGGGAACAGGATGGAGAGGTGAAGGGAGGGATGGCTGGTGAGAGTTCGGGAGCTCGATGAGGAAGAGAGCTATGTGAGGATTTATATAAATATAAGTTAGGATTAATTAAATTATTAATAATATATTAATTAATTGGAGTTATTATAAGTTAGTGGGGTTATTAAGTATAGTTAGTGGGGTAGTGGGGGAGTGGGGGAGTGGTACTAGAAGACGAGGAGTTGAGGAGGTAATTGGTTTATAAATGGGTGTCGGGTAAGGGGTTAACCGGTTCAGTTTAATGGGTTTATTTAAACATTGAATGAAAAATTAAATTAATTCTTAAAAATTCTTAAAAATTCCAAAAATTATAAAAATTAACTTGACAAAATCTGAAATGTATACAAATTACTTTTACAAAAATTTACAATGAGATGGGCTAAGGTCATTACAATTGGTAGCAGATATTGTAAGTATCGGACAAAACGTATCGAAATTATCAGACTTTATGTATCGATTGTCTTTGCTCAAAGCCTCAAATAGATGTTAGTTGCATATTCATTTTCAATAAATGCTTCCTCCATCCATAAATTATCTCGATTACCTAAGACATAATCTTCGTCTGTTTCTTTAACCCCCTTGATGAAGGGGCTAACATTTCGAGCCTTGAATTTGATAGTTAAATGAGGTTTTTCCCGAACATTATATGAAATAAAATAAAAATTCAGTACCAACCCTTGAAGCCCTTTTTATATTAATTGTTATTAGTTGATATCAATGTTATTAACCAGCTTCAGATGGAACATATCAGCATGTTTGCAATCCGATACAAAATGAGCAATACGTATTAGTATCGGCCGGTATATCAAACCTTTCTATAGAATATAATGCTACCATATGGAGCCCTGCATAGTTAAAGTTTAATGTTTATTCATGTACTCAAAATCCTTGACCAGAAGATCCACATTTGTGTCCAACTTTATCAGAACCCAAGCTGCAATTTCATGTGGATCGTCTGGTGAAAATTTTTAAGTGCATGCATATACAATGATGAGTTTTTATTTGGAAATGGAAAACATCCCAGACTTATGAGCATAATCATATGGTGAAAATGTAGAGCTTTGCAAGAAGCCTAGATTGTGGTTTCACATGGATCATGTATCTCTCTGAAAAGACACTGTTATGGAAGTCTCAATTGAAGTTGCACGTTTGAAATCTTACAAGGTGCATGAATATATTTTGTTTCCTAGAACTTCTTCCTTGTATTGCTTTTTTTTTTAATTTTCGCCCCTTCTTAAAATACTTGCAGGGTCTTGCAATTACTGGGATGTTTTGTTGCATGTAGAAGTTTGAAGATTTGCTATTTGGAAAACTCACCTAGGAGGCATAGGGATGAAAAGTGGTTTGATTTTTTTCCACAACATTGAAAACCACTTGCTCTTTTAAGTGGATCAATGATGGCCAGTGACGTAGGACGAAAAGGGACTTGTTTGCGGAGGAAATAAACTAGTGTTACATCATTGGGCCGACTATTATTAAATTGGACCGTGTAACATCTTCGGGCGAGCCCCTTATGTATATATACATATATTCGTGCATGCGGAATATTATTAGCGCCCGCTCGGGCCAAGCCCACTGAAGAAGACAGAACGGCCCATCAGGCCCGTCACAATCGCCGAGCCCACGTAAATACCAGTCTGTTTATTTGGTCGAAGGCGATTCGAATCACGCCCATTAAGCCCCCCACGTTCCTAAGGAGAAGTGGGCGCGATAGCGGCGTCGTGGTCACTCGCCCACTACGCCCGAGACGCAGGAATACACGTGCCACGATCTAAATGAGATAGTTATTCCACGACACGATCGAAGAGGCGTTGCTCCTATAAATAGACCAAACGTCCGAGGTCAGAGAAGAGACTACTAGCTAGGTACTCGGACAACACTTGCATTTACTCCATACCACTATTTCTTCCTCCTTAACTCGGTTGGCCAGCCTCACAGACGATCTCTCGCTAAATCGGTCTTGCTGTCCCGAGCATCCCTTAAAGTTCCTTACCAACTTAAGTATCGGAGTGAATTTGGACCGGGCCCAAATTCGACCCCATTTACTGTTTCTTGTTGTGCAGCTAACTCGGCAGGTGATCCTCAACAAGCTTAAAGCTTCTCTGAGCTAGATCGGACTTCTTCTAAGTAGCTCGGCCGCCACCTTGCAGACTCGAGCTACCCAGCTGGAGAGCCTGATCACCCCGGCTGACGAAGGCACGCGTTGTCCACAAACGTCAAAGTCAGCCTACTTATTGTTGACCGGAACCTTACCGTCAACAGTTGGCGCCGTCTGTGGAAAAAACAATAGGTAATTTCTTACCTCAATTCAGTCAACATCCCAAGGATACAGCAAAGCCATGTCGACTGGACCCTTAATGATGGACCGATTCTCGGTCCAAACTACAACTTACCGGAAGTCCCAGACGAGGCCGTTTCTTCTGCGGATGTGCCAAGTATACACTTGGTCACCCAGGAACAATTCGACGAATTCACTCGGACGATCAATGTCAGCCTCGCTGCTTTGACCGCCACCATCCAGCAAATCAGCCAGCAACTGATCCGGGAGGTTGCGATGTAGCCACCCCCCCGGTTCCAACGTATGTCCTCACAGGGGGACGCTCCGCTCCAGGAAGCCATGGAGGTGAGGGTTTCAACCCGAAACAAAACCATACGCCCCAAGTCATTCCCATCGCCTATCATGGGATTGAAAGAGGACACTACGACGGGGGCCACGTGGATCGGGGAGGGGCCAACAACCACCACTCGTTGGGGCACCCATTGGGGACCGGGGCCATCATACAACGGGATGCACTCACAGCGACGTGGAACAGGCAAGAGACCGAGAGGCCCAAGCCTATAGTCGCACTTCCACACGACCCACCAACGGGTGACACCACGAGAGAAGCCTGCTTTATCAAGGTTCTCCTTATCCCATGAGGGAAAGCCCTGTCAGGTCTTCCAATGTCTCAACGTACCAACGGATCCACCATCCGGAGGTAGAACAACCTCCGGTCACCTCAGCTCCTTGCAGGAAGACTCCCCTGAAGGAGAACATTACATCCGCACCCTGACTAGCCAAGTTCAAGATCTCGTCCCAAAGACTTTACGACGACACAGGTGATCCAGGGAAGCACATCCAGAAGTATCAGAGTGTGATGGAGCTGCATGGGGCTGACGAGCCATACTTGTGTCGGGCTTTCCACACTACTCTGACCAAGGCCGCAGATGAATGGTACAATGGGATATCCGACCGAAGCATCGGGTCTTTTGATGAATTGACACAACCCGTTTGCAGGCAATTCATAGCTGGGAAACCCAGAAGAAGAAGTCGGACCACCAATTTTCCCTCGAGCAGGGAGGTAGAGAACCATTGCGAGACTACCTCAGGTGTTTCAACAATGAAAGGCTTCAAGTCAAGGGTGCCTACGATGACACGATCATCGATGCCCTTATCTGAGGCCTCCGCAACGAAGACTTACTGAAATCCATCCATCAGTTCCCCCCAAGCAATCTCGAACACTTGCTCATGAGGGCGGAGCGCTTCATGACAACTGAAGAAGTCTTGCTGCCAATAAGAAGGGTTCCTCCAAGCATCCTGGGGAGGCAAGGCGAGAGGCCCGCCCTCGTGACAGGAGCCCGCATCAGGACCCCCAGGGAATAGAGACAACGTGACAGTAGCCCCCAGGGGTGCTTGCCCCTAAGGGACGAGAATTTCATTAAGCTGAACGCAAGCAAAGCTGAGGTTCTCGCTTACGCAAAGGATGAAGGATTCTTCGATCGTCCCCCGCCGAAGCACAAGGGCAAGTATGAGAAAAGGAACGATCTAAAATTCTGCATATATCATCGCAAGAGCAGTCACGATACAGATGACTGCCTTACTCTAAAGAAGGACATCGAGCCTCTAGTTAAACGGGGCCATCTGAAGAGGTTTGTCAACGACCCATCGCCGAAAGAAGGAACCTCAAGGTAGAAATATAAGGGGCCAATGTCTAACTCTCCCGTGACGAAAGTCATCCCTTAAGCCGTCACCAGAATGTCGTAGCCAAAGCAGGATGGAAGCATGAGACGACGTCTCCCTTTCCTTTGAATCAAATGCATGTACGCATTTATTTTTAGTTTGGAATTTCCGTTTGAATCAATGCAATTTCTTTTTAGTCAATTTGCGTGTGTATACGGAAACATATCTTATGGCAGAAGCAATTTGATTCCCCTTAAGGTGCATTGAACGCCTACTTCCCTCCTTCCCCCGCCAGCTAGGCTACGGGCTCGGAGATGACTCTACCCTCGCGGGCCGCTCGGCTATACGAACGGAGGGGGCATCTCCTTCGCGGGCCGACCGAGCTACACAATCGGTGGTCAACTTCCTCCTTCCCCAGCCAGATAGGCTACGGGGTCGGAGATGACTCTAGCCTCGCGGGCCGCTCGGCTATACGATCGGAGAGGGCCTCTCCTTCGCGGGCCGACCGAGCTACACAATCGGAGACAACTTCCCACATTCCCCAGCCAGCTAAGCTATGGGGTCGGAGATGACTCTACCCTCGCGGGCCTCTCGGCTATATGATCGAATGGGGCCTCTCCTTCGCGTGCCAACCGAGCTACACAATCGGGGACCAACTTCCCTCCTTCCCCAGCCAGCTAGGCTATGGGGTCGGAGATGACTCTACCCTCGCGGGCCGCTCGGCTATACGATCGAAGGTGGCCTCTCCTTCGTGGGCCGACCAAGCTACACGATCGGGGGCCAACTTTCCTCCTTCCCCGGCCAGCTAGGCAATGGGGTCGGAGCTGACTCTACTCTCGCGGGCCGCTCGACTATACGATCGGAGGGGGCCTCTCCTTCGCGGGCCGACCGAGCTACACGATCGGAGGCAAACTTTCTCTCACAAGTTAGCTTGGTTCCGAAATTCGTTCAACCATCACGAGCCGTCCGAGCTACACGATCGGGGGAAATATTTCGATAGCCGACCACGTCGAACGGTCAAAGTCGATTCCGACGACGATTATGTCAGAGATTATCAGCTCGAATTCTCGGCTACACCTAAACTCACTCTACGTTGGGGGATGTTTATTATTCAACAAGCCTACCTCGCATTTTCTAATTACGCGAGGAAGACCAGTTGAGGGGGCAAACCGGCATATACTGCCACACCTATGAGAAGATAACATGAACCCCCAAAATACTCTATTATATATTTCAAAATGTGAGTCATACAACAGAAGGGGACAAGACATTTACAAACTATTACATTTGAAAGACGCGAGGCTCTCGCAAATTATCTCCCAAGGGTGTTGACCTCTCACCTGTAATAGGAACTTCTCCCTCAGCTGCAGAAATGGGAACTATTGAGTATTGGACTTCTCCCAAGGGTGTTGACCTCTCACCTGTAATAAGAACTTCTCCCTCAGCTACAGAAATGGGAACTATTGAGTATTGGACTTCTCCCTACTTAGTTTTGATGACGAACAAACATAAATACATGTGACTAATCCCTTCCATGCAGCTAATCCATTGCCTAAACTAATCATGAAGATCAAATAGCAATGTATGACTATCAAGATCAATCAAAGCTCAATGAATTGAAGATTGGGTGATCAAATTGAAGATTGAAGCTTCAAAGACTCCAAGGCCATTCAAGAGAAAGAAGAGAAGCAAAATTCTTGTAAATCTTTTCATACTTTTATTTCTCTTGATTAGAATATAGTCTTGTAGTAGAACTATCTTGGAGCTCACACACTCCAATTTATCTAGCCTAGGATGTCATTACTCATTAGAAATAATTTCCTAGGACTCCATCTCTTCATACCCTTTACTGTGTATTTTTGACTTTCAATAGGCGACTGAAGAACAAAATACAGGCGCATGTCTCCATACAGGTGCCTGAGAATTGTTCTGCAATCGACTGTAATGCACATATTTTGACTTAGGTTTTTTGGATCTTCCGTATTCAATTTCAACTGGTGACTGATGTACAAAGTACATGCGACTGTCTAGTTTCAGGCGCATGTGACTTGTTATTCAGTCGCATGTCTCCTCTTGCCCAAAGATCCAATGATCTGTCAAGTTACGCACTTGCGACTGGGAATCCAACATCAGTCGCATGTCCATCACTTGCCCAGATCTTTCATTTTGGCCAGTTACGCACATGTGCACATAGACGACTGAAGTTGGTTTTCCAGTCGCCTGCCTATAGCACATGCGCCTGTGGATACCACATCAGTCGCCTGTCCAAGCTTACCCAGAATTCTTACACTATGTCAACTTACGCACTTTGTCACACAATCGTCTGTAGAAGGTTTCTCAGTCTCCTGTCTATTTTCAGGCGCATGTCCAACCTTCATCAGTCAACTGTCCTACGTGGTAAGTTACCGTTAGAATTCTCACATACCCTCTGACACAGTGCATCAGGCGATTGTCCGTTGTTCATCAGTCGCCTGTTCTGGCTGTAAAATCAATCCATTGGGAATTTCCACGCGGATTTCAAAGGGGGTTTTTGGGTATTTTGTTTTAGGGTTTTAGAGAACTTCATAAATAAGCTCTCTACTGTTCCAATAGAGCTTCTTAGACAATCTTTTAACCTTTGAAGAATTCATCTCAAGCTCTAAAGCTCTCAACTCTTCATAAGCCCTAGAATCTCATTCTCTCTTGCTCTCCAACATAGAATTAAAGTTGATATCCTCTAAGCATTTGGTGGTGACAAGAGAAAGGGCTTCACTCTCTTCTTGGAAGAGACCAACACTCCACTTTGCTCTTTCAAGTTCTATTTCAATGCATAGGTGATTTTGTAAGTGTTTAATTTCAAATTTCACAACTCTCGTTATTTGGTTTTGCTATCGGTTGTGAGAGTGGTTTGCTTGATCCCAAGTTGTAGGATTCAAGGACATCAATTGTATTGATTACATTTGTAGGGTTGCTACAAGTGTGTTGAAAGAAAATCTCAAATTAGGGTTTTAACTTGAGTATTCGGGTGGTATATCGGGTGAAAGGGACGTAGGATTACCGGGAACAAGTCGGGTTTGACTTGGGTAATCCAAACCCTTGAAACATTTTATTGTTTGCATTGCTTAATTGTCGTTTCATTAAATTCTGCACCTTTGTTGGATTAGGATTCTAATTAGGCATAATTTCTTAGTTAATTTTTACAAACACTATTCAACCACATTCTAGTATTTTCCTCATAGCCAGTGTCCTTACAATTGGTATTAGAGCGCAAGTTTATAGCTATGGCATCCAATAACAACACACGAAAGCTTACTCCACCATATCTCATTGAATCGAACTATCAAATTTGGTGTGTAAGGGTGAAGGCTTATATTCAATCCATTGATGATGATTATTGGAAGTTTGTGGAGAAGCCCCTTCGTGTACCTACCACTTCCGAACAAGAATGGACTAATGAGCAAAAAGAATTGGTGGAGAAAAATGAAGATGTAATGGACATCTTGCTTGATTATTTAACTTATGATATTTTTATGCATGTGTCCAAGGCTACGACGGCATATCAAATATGGCACATGCTAGAGAAGCAAGAAGAATCCACATCGGAGTGTTCATTCTCCTATGATGAAAGGGATTCACACATGTGCTTCATGGCACGTGAGGATACATCTTCGATAGGAGCGATAACGAGAAGATGAACCCGAGGTAACAATGGATGAACTTCGTATAGCTAACGAAAAATTATTTTCTAAGTATCATTCTCTTAAGCTTAAGTATACTAATTTGAAGAAATTGAATGTTAGTAAATCATCCATGCCATCTATCACCAACAATGACACCATTGTTGACACACTCACACTTGAGAAAGCAAATTTGATTTCTCAAAATAGCACATTGAGAAATGAGGTGAATTCCCTCAAATTTCAATTAAATCATGTATCTCTTGAAGATAGTGATGATCTACACTCACAAAACACAAAATTGGGTATTGAGAACGATTCTCTCAAAACCCAAGTGCACGAGCTCACCACACGTGTGGCCACCTGACACTACTATTTCTTCCCTTAGGGAGAAATATGAGCTCATGTCCTCCTACGTTAAAAGATTTAACAAAGGAAAAGTGCAATTGGATGAATTGCTTTCAAACCAATTTACGGTCACACACCGTGTTGGACTTGGTTATGTGAAAGCAAATGCATCCAAATCACGCACCTCCTATAGTGGCATAACTATAGATTTTGTGAGGCCATCTGTTAGGAACTAACAAAGATGGAATTTTTATTAGAAAATAACAAGCGAAATAAAAAGATAATTGGACACAAAAGAGGTGTGCCCTCCTCCCAAGACGCCTAGAGGACGTCCGCACTCGTCTACTCCTAATGGATGCTCAATAGAAATATTCCAATATTAAGCATGAGAAAATAAGAGAAGGCTACCCCCTATTTATAATAGAAACCATGACAATCCTAAACCAAGTAGGACTAGTCCGGCTAATCCTACTCCAAGGAGGACTCGGGGCGGGAGGGGGAATCCTACTCCAAGGAGGACTCGGGGCGGGAGGGGGAATCCTACTCCAAGGAGGACTCGGGGCGGGAGGGGGAATCCTACTCCAAGGAGGACTCGGAAAGGGCAAGTACAAAAAAGAGGGTGTGGCAAGGGGTCGGCTAGAGGGGGGTGTGGCGGCTGGCCTGGGCCGGCGGGTGTAAATCCGCATGGGTTTGGGCCCAGGCCCATCAATACTCCCCCCCCAAAGAGCCACCTTGTCCTCAAGGTGGAAATCTGGGAATCGCAACACCATATCAGCCATGTCCTCCCAAGTGCTGTCGTGCTCTGGTAGATCCTTCCACTGCAACAAGACCTGCCGCGCGCCTGTGTCGGTCCGACGTACCCCCTTCAGTAGCTCTGGCTCCAGTCCAACCTCCAAATCCGCAGTAAGTGACTCGGGCAATGTCGAAGAAGTGTGGGTGCCAATAGCCTGGCGTAACTGTGAAACATGGAATACCGGGTGAATGGTCGATCCTGGCGACAAGCGCAACCTGTAAGCTACCGATCCAACCCGTGCCTCGACCTCAAAAGGCCCAAAATATCGTGGTGACAGCTTTTCATTCTTCCTATGAGCCACTGACCTCTGTCGGTAGGGCCTTAACTTCAGATATACCATGTCGCCCACCTCAAAGTGTACATCTCGGCGGTGGAGGTCTGCCCGAGCCTTCATCACCTGCTGAGCTCTCGCCAAATGGAGCTTCAGCTCCTCTAAAACCCGGTCCCGCTCAGCTAAGTACTGCTCCACATCAGAAACCGGGGTCGTCTCCTGCCCATAATGAAGTAAGTGTGGAGGGTCTCTGCCATATAAAATCCTAAAGGGTGTCGTCTGGGCTGCCGTGTGGTATGAAGTGTTGTACCAATATTCTGCCCATGGTAACCAGCGAACCCACTCCTTAGGATTCTCCGAGATGAAGCATCGCAGATACGTCTCTACACTGCGGTTGACCACCTCTGTCTGGCCATCTGTCTGGGGGGTGATAAGCGGTGCTCTTTTTTAATGATGTCCCCTGTAGGCGAAAAAGCTCCTGCCAAAACTTACTCTGGAACACCTTGTCCCTATCCGAAACAATGGACTTTGGGGGACCATGTAGACGGATAACCTCGCGCACAAAAGTGTCGGCCACTGACACAGCGCTGTAAGGATGCTTAAGTGGGATAAAATGTGCATATTTGCTGAGGCGGTCTACCACAACAAAAATGACGCTGAACCCTCCCGACTTAGGCAACCCTTCAATAAAATCCATAGAAAGGTCCTCCCACACTCTGTCTGGTAGGGATAGTGGCTGTAATAATCCTCCTGGAGACATAGCCTGATATTTGTGACGCTGGCACACGTCACACTCCGCCATCATCCTAGCCACATCCTTCTTTTGCCCCTTCCAGTAAATTTCCCGTGATAAGTCTTGAGGACCCCAGAATGTCCTCCAATAGCACTGCCGTGGAACTCTCTGAGTATGGTCGGTAAGAAAGGAGAAGTCCTTGGTATCACTAGTCTGCCCCAGTACAGTAATCGCCCCTCCTGCAATGAATACCCCGGGTACTCAGTCGACCCCTGCAAAAGAGCTTCTCGTATAGCCGCCAAATCCGGGTCTGTCTCAACCTCCCGCTGCAGTGGGCCCCAATCGTCCAGGATGGATACGGTAAGTGCTGCTATCTCTGTCTCCTCCTCCCGCCGGGATAAAGCATCAGCTGCCTTGTTCTCTAGTCCCGGACGGTACTCTATTTCGAATCTGTAACCCATCAGCTTGCGCAACCACTTCTGATGTTCTTCTGCTACCATCCGTTGCTCAAGTAGGTACTTCAGGCTCCGCTGATCAGTGCGAACGATGAAGCTCCGTCCCAACAAATAAGGTCTCCACTTCTGAATGGACAAGACTATCGCCATCAGCTCCCGCTCATAGACTGACCGCAATCGGGCCCTGGTGGTCAACACCTGGCTGTAGTATGCAATAGGACGATGGTCCTGCATCAGTATCGCGCCCAGCCCATGTCCTGACGCGTCTGCCTCGACCACGAAAGGTCGGGTGAAATCGGGCAATGCTAAGACCGGGACCGTGGTCATTGCCCTTTTAAGGGCCTCAAAAGCTGTCGTCGCCTCGTCACCCCAATGGAACTGATCCTTCTTTAGTAATTCTGTCAATGGCCAGGAGATCGTCCCATATCCCTCTACGAAGCGGCGGTAGTAACCTGTAAGCCCCAAGAAGCCCTGCAGCCCTCTGAGAGTAGTAGGTCGTGGCCAATCCAGCATGGCCGCTATCTTAGCTTTATCGACGGCTACTCCTCCCGCTGACACCACATGTCCCAGGTACTCCACCTGTGGCTGCCCGAACATGCACTTCTTCCTGTTCAAATAAAGCTGGTGGTACTGCAGCTCCTGAAAAACTACCTGCATGTGGTCCAAGTGCTCCTCCAGCGAACGACTGTACACCAAGATATCGTCGAAAAAGACCAAAACGAACCGCCTGAGAAAGGGACGGAATACCTTATTCATTAGAGCCTGAAAGGTGGCCGGGGCATTGGTCAGCCCAAAGGGCATGACCAGGAACTCGTAGTGGCCCTCATGCGTCCTGAACGCCGTTTTGGGCACATCCTCCCGCCGCATCCGAATCTGGTGATAGCCCGACTTCAGATCTAGCTTGCTGAACCAAGTCGCTCCATGTAGCTCGTCTAGGAGCTCATCAATCACTGGTATATGGAACTTATCCGGGACCGTCTCCTTGTTCAGTGCCCTGTAGTCCACGCAAAACCGCCAACTACCATCCTTCTTCTTGACCAATAGAACAGGGCTGGAAAACGGGCTAATGCTTGGCTGGATTACCCCGGCCTGCACCATCTCTGAAACCATCCTCTCGATCTCATCTTTCTGGTGCTGAGGGTATCGGTAGGGCCGCACGCTAATGGGGGAAACCCCCTCTCGTAGAACAATGGCGTGCTCGTGGTCCCGTGTCGGTGAAAGTCCCTGAGGCTCCTGGAATATCTCCTCAAACTGCCCCATCAACTGCTGAACCTCCCTCGGAATGGGCTGCTCGGAACTGGCCTCGGCTCCTCCCTCCCTGGTCAGCGAGTACAGCTCCACTAAATATCCGCCACCCTCCGTCTGAATGGTCCTAACCATGGTCTTCAGAGAGACTAATGCCCGGCAGAGGCTGGGGTCTCCCTGTAGTATCACCGATCGCCCGGCCTCCTGAAACTTCATCCGCAGTAGTTTCCAGTTAATGGTCATCTCCCCCAGAGTCTGGAGCCAAGTCATGCCGAGGATAACGTCGGTGCTCCCAAGGTCTAGAGGTACAAAATCTGCAATAATCTGTATCCCCTGCATGGTCAGAACCAAACCCCGGTAAACTCCACGGCTGCTCTCCTTCTTCCCTGTCCCCATCATCACGCTAAAGCTGCCGCAATCTGTCAGCTGAAGGCCCAGCTGTGTCACCACCCTCCTGGAAATAAAATTGTGGGTGGCCCCACTGTCGATCAGCACCGTCACCTCCTGGTCTCCGACCTCTCCCCTCAGCTTCATGGTATGATTCGGTGTGAACCCGACCACGGAATTGAGGGACACCTCCGCTACGTCCAACTGCTGGCCCTCAAGCTCATCCTCTGCCGCAGCGGTCTCTTCCTCGATATCAGACTCGCCCTCGTCGTCCTCCAGTAGGATCACCTGGAGTTTGCGCCCTACGCATCTATGGCCTGGTGAGAATCTTTCAACGCACCGGAAGCATAAGCCCTTCTGTCTCTTGTCCCTCATCTCTGCGTCCGTCATGCGTCTGAACTGCCCCCCAGGTAGTGGTGTGCTACTCTTCTCCCCCGCCTTCTCCCGGTTCGCCTGCCCCACCCCTGCCGAGGTGCCAGCTCCTCCCGTCCCAGACGGACCGCCTCTCGCTGTCTGACTACTGAAACTGCTCCGGACACGCCTGTCCTCGGTCTGCGCATCCTCAACCATCTGTGCCATCTCTATGACCTCCGAAAGCCCCTTAGGCTTGTAGGGTCTCACTGCTGCGCGTAGGCTGGGGCGCAACCCTTTCAGAAAGGTTCCCTCCAGTGACTCGTCTGAGACGCCATGCACTCGCCCGGCCAGTGTCTCGAACCTCTCGATGTAATCCCGTACCGACCCATCCTGCCTGAGGGCGTAAAGCTGCTCGTGCAAGTTTCCCAGCCGGGGGTCTCTAAACTTCTCCAGCACCATATCCTTCAGCTCCTCCCAGCTCCTCACCGGCTGTCGCCTCTCCCTCCACTGGAACCATCCCAAAGCACGCCCCTCCATGCAGATCGCTGCCGCCTCCAGCTTCTGGGCCTCGGTCATGTGGTGGGCCGTGAAGTATCTCTCTGCGGTAAATAACCAGGCGTGTGGGTCCTCTCCGGAAAATAGCGACATCTTCAGCTTCCGGACGTGACAATCTCCTCCAAAACGCCCCTGCTCGGGTCTCCCCTCCTGTCTGGGCGGCGGACGGTAGTGCTGACGCCTCTCCTCCAGTGTCTCGTAGTGCCGGGGTGGCCCGACTCCGTGACTCCCGTAGTCTCCCTGGTGACCTCCGCGACGCCCCTCAAAGTCGTCCCATCCGGCGTCATCGCCGAACTCTGCCTCATATCCACTCCTTCCGTCGGAGTAATAGCCTCTCCCGCGTCCATGGCCGTAGAAAGAATCATCAAGTGCTGGTCGGTGCCCTGGAGGGTCACAAAAGTCTCCCGAAATCTGACAGCGCCCTCCAGTCGTCGTGGTCCGCTGCTCGGGGGGCTCAAAAACCCCCCTATCCTGCTGTCCGAAGCCCCCGCCCCCCTCCTGCGGCTGCCAGGAGGGGTTTCTGCCCTGTCGCGGACCCACAAGGGCCTGCCGGCCTTCGGCCAGGCTCGACGGGCCCCTGGGCCCTCCCTGGAAGGTCGGCGGACCCTGCCGGCCTTCCGGCAGGGTCGCCGGAGCCTGGCGGGCCCAGGCAGGGTCCCGCCGCCCCTGCCTGAGCCCGCAGGGGGCGGCGGGGTGACCCGGGTCCCCTTCCGCAGCTGGTCGACCCCCCACGTGCCGTGGGGGGCTGATCTTCCTTCTCACATGCCGTGAGTCCCCCTTGTCGCGCGGCTAGGTCCTCCGGCCTCTCTTTGGCTTTGTACCGCCCTCCGCCGCACCTCCTCGCGGTAGTCGTCCCTCCATGGCTCCTCGGCGTCGTCCTCGTCCAACTCCTCCACGAAGTAGGGTTGATTTTGGAAAAAAATCTCTTCTTTCTCCTCCTTCTTCAAAGGTGCCGCCTTTGGTGATGGGTTAGGGTTTCCTTCGCCTTTAGGGTTTGTTGCTAATTGATTCAAGGCACCCATCAATTGCGCGAATTGGTCGTCGTGTTTTGCTTGATTTGACGCCAATTGGGAGATGGAAGTAGTCAACTTGGCCATGGATTCGTCGTTCCCCGCCAACGACTTTTTGATCGCCTCGATCTCGCCCGTGAATTTTGCCTCCAATGCCTCAAATTTGTCTTGCGATCTTGTGGAAGCCGCCATGAATCGTCACGTGCTCTGATACCAAATTGTTAGGAACTAACAAAGATGGAATTTTTATTAGAAAATAACAAGCGAAATAAAAAGATAATTGGACACAAAAGAGGTGTGCCCTCCTCCCAAGACGCCTAGAGGACGTCCGCACTCGTCTACTCCTAATGGAAGCTCAATAGAAATATTCCAATATTAAGCATGAGAAAATAAGAGAAGGCTACCCCCTATTTATAATAGAAACCATGACAATCATAAACCAAGTAGGACTAGTCCGGCTAATCCTACTCCAAGGAGGACTCGGGGCGGGAGGGGGAATCCTACTCCAAGGAGGACTCGGGGCGGGAGGGGGAATCCTACTCCAAGGAGGACTCGGAAAGGGCAAGTACAAAAAAGAGGGTGTGGCAAGGGGTCGGCTAGAGGGGGGTGTGGCGGCTGGCCTGGGCCGGCGGGTGTAAACCCGCATGGGTTTGGGCCCAGGCCCATCACCATCCTCCTGTGTATCCACAAGTAGTGACAAAAACACAATGGGTAGCAAACCTACCAAGAAAGTCACTACTCCACAAAATCCCTCTATTGCCAAGAAACCCGCCAAGGGTGGAAATCAAAAGAAGAGACATGCTTTTATGCACACTAACACGCATCCACGTAGGAACACTCCTACTACACGTATACATATGATGAGTTTTATGCGTCACACCCACGGACACGTGCAAACCCACATATGAGAAATACTCATGTACGTACTCCTACACACGCATATGATCATACACATCATATATATCCTCTACATCATATGTATGCTCCATATGCACCATATAATATGCATGCTCCTCATTTTACATCTAATCCTTATATGTCTCATACATATCCTCCTCCTCTTTCATATGCTAGACCTCATGCTCCTAAGCATCATGCACCACGTAGACATCAACCTAATGTGCATGCAACTAGGAAAAGGACTCCCAAAACATACACAATTTGGGGTCCCAATGACACTAGCATTAATGATAGGAATGCTTATATGAAATTATATTTTAAAGATATTATTATTTGTGATGACTATGTTGGGAAGCCAAAGTCCACTTGGACTTGGTTTCCAAAGGGCTAATCCCCTTAGACCCAAAAGCTTGGGTACCATGAGCTTATGGTATAATATGTAGGTACCCAAGAAAAAGGAAAAGAGCAAGAAAAGCAAAATTAGCTCTAAAAGGAATGGATGGATACTCGATAGCTGTTGCTCCAAACACATGACTCGAGATTCCTCCTTGCTCTCCGAAGTGATCTGCATCAAGGATGGTGCAACGGTCACCTTTGGAGGAGATCAAAAAGAAACCATCATTGGAGTAGGCAAAGTCGGTAACCCATCCAAACCTTTATTGAGATTGTTTATTTAGTAGAAGGTTTATTTCATAACCACATCTCTATTAGTCAACTTTGTGACAAATGTTACAAGGTTAACTTTGGAGAAGGTTCATGCACAATAGTTGATAATGATTCACAAGTTTTATTTTCCGGCATTAGACAAAAAAATTTATAGTTTAAGTATGTTGCATTCTATAGAACATTGCCTAGTTGCTCATTCTACTGAACAATTATTATGACATCGCCGTTTTGGGCATATTCAGTTTAAGCATCTATATAAATTAGCTAAACATGATTTAGTTAAAGGTTTTTCGAAAATATCTTTTAACAAGAAAAGCTTGTGTGATTCATGTCAACGATGTAAACTCCGTAAATCTTCTTTTAAACTTAAAGATGGCATTACTTCTAAGAGGCCCCTAGAATTACTTCATTTAAATTTATTTGGGCCTACTAGAGTAGCATATTTAGGAAATGCTCATTATGTATTAGTCATTGTAGAGGACTTCTCTAGATTTATATGTGTATCATTTTTAACTAATAAAAATGAAGATTTTGATGAGTTAACCAAATTTGCCAAGAAAATTCAAAATCTATTAGGAATCACCATAATCACTATCTGTAGTGATCATGGAGGTGAATTTGAGAATGAACTTTTCTCTAAGTTTTGTGATGACAACGGGATTGCTCACAACTTTTCTTTTCTTCGCGCACCACCACAAAATGGTGTTCTTGAGAGAAAGAATAGGACTCGTATTGAGTGTGCACGCACCATGATCTATGATAGTCATCTTGGACTTCAATTTTGGGCGAAGGCGGTGCACACGGCACCTCTTCAACGACAGAGGAATCACTACATATTTCATTTCATGAAGATTTTGGTCGGAGGCAGTGCACACGGCATGTTATGTGCTTAATATGATCCTAGTGAGGCCCCGAACGAACAAAACTTGTTTTGAATTATTTTATGATAAAAAGCCTCAAGTTAAGTATTTTCGAGTTTTTGGTTCAAAATGTTTTATAAAGAACACGTTTGGTAATTTAGACAAATTTGAGCCAAGATCCAATGGAGGAACTTTGTTGGATATTCCACACGTAGCAAAGCCAAATGGATATACAACAAAACCTCTTCAACGATTGAGGAATCACTACATATTTCATTTCATGAAGATTTTGGTCGGAGGCAGTGCACACGGCATGTTATGTGCTTAATATGATCCTAGTGAGGCCCCGAACGAACAAAACTTGTTTTGAACTATTTTATGATAAAAAGCCTCAAGTTTAAGAATTTTCGAGTTTTTGGTTCAAAATGTTTTATAAAGAACACGTTTGGTAATTTAGACAAATTTGAGCCAAGATCCAATGGAGGAACTTTGTTGGATATTCCACACGTAACAAAGCCAAATGGATATACAACAAAACCTCTTCAACGACAGAGGAATCACTACATGTTTCATTTCATGAAGATTTTGATGTTTCTCATGTTGATGATAATGTAGATGTTTTATGTGATTCGATTAGTAATGTTAAAATTGATACTATTATTGAGACTAACAATACTAATGAAAATGTTGAGATTGTTCCAAGTGATACAGCTATTCCCAAAGCTTATCCAACCGTTTGTAACCACCCACATGACCAAATAATTGGATATATTGGAGTGTGTGTCCGAACAACGTCAAGGATTGATGAGTTCTCTCATTGTGCATGTCTCTACCTATGAGCTAAAGAACATCCAAGAAGCGTGTGATAGATCGTAGCAACGGAAGAGGAGCTCACGCAATTTGAAAGGAATGAAGTTTGGAACTCTTCCAAGTGGTCACCAAGTCATTGAGACCAAATGGATATTCAAGAATAAGACGGACGAAAATGAGGTCATCACAAGGAACAAAGCAAGGTTAATAACTCAAGGATACCTGCAAGAGGAAGGTATTGATTTCGAAGAATCCTTTGCCCCCGTAGCTAGATTAGAAGCCTATTAGGTTGCTTTTATCTTTTGCATTCCATAAAAATTTTAAACTTTATCAAATGGATGTAAAAAGTGCATTTTAAATAGTTTTGTTAGTGAATAAGTTTATGTTTCACAACCACCCGGTTTTATACATGAAAAATTTCCAAACCACGTTTTCAAATTTAAGAAAGCGTTATATGGGTTGAGACAAGCTCCTAGAGCTTGGTATGATCGACTCAAAACCTTTCTTTTGGATGTAGGCTTTAAAATGGGTGAAGTTGATTCTACTGTGTCACTAAATATTATGAAAATGGCATTCTCCTTATTCAAGTTTATGTAAATGATATCATTTTTGGATCTACTAACTTGACATTTGCCAAGAATTTTCCAAATATATGAAGGAAGAATTTGAGATGAGCCACATGGGTGAGTTCAACTATTTTCTAGGTCTTCAAATTCGGCAAATAAATGATGGGATTTTCATACACCAAACCAAGTACAACTGGGAGCTTATCAAGCGATTCAGGAGGGAATCGTCTTCAAGCAAAAGGACTCCCATGAGTACAACCACTCTTCACAAAGACGAATGCGAGAAAGATGTAGACATTCGTCAATATCGAGGTATAACAGGTTGTCTATTTTAGTTAACCGCAAGTAGGCCCGATATCATGTTTTCAGTTTGTCTTTGTGCTAGATATCAAGCTAGACCTAAGGGATCACATTTGATTGCGGGTAAACGAATTTTTCGTTACCTCAATAAAACGCTAGAGTATGGGTTACTTTACCCTAAGTCTAGCACATATGAGCTAGTTTCATATAGTGATGCTGATTTTGCTGGATGCAAATTCGATAGGAAGAGTACTAGTAGCACTTGCCATTTTCTATGAAATTCTCTTATCTCTTGGTTTTCCAAGAAGCAAAACTCGGTATCATTGTCCACGACCGAAGCGGAATATATTGTCACGGGTCTTGCAGGTGCACAAGTTCTTTGGATGAAACACACTCTCAAAGCCTATGGTGTCAATTATAATACTTGCCCTATCATGGTTGATAACCAAAGTGCAATTTGTCTATCCAAAAATCCGGTACACCACTCCCGTACCAAACACATAGATGTGAGACATCATTTCATTAATGATCATGTAGATAAGAACATCATTTTAGAGTACACTGAACCCCAAAAACAAATCGCCGACATCTTCACAAAACCTCTAAAAGAAGACTCCTTTGTGAGGTTGCGTGGAGAATGAGGGATTATGGGTGAATCTGAAATTTAGGAGCTCATTTTCATATGTTATAACTTATTTTGAGCTCATTTGATAATCTTCATATCTGATTTTGAATGTCTATATTTTATATTAGTTTTCTATGAGATTTATTGGAGATTTTGATGAATTTTATGATTCTCTTGATTTCTTTGATGTGTATCATTGTATATGTTTATGATTGTTATTTTATGTTATTAGAGTAATTAGAGTATAGGTCCAGAGGTAAGAAGTCTCAAATCCTTGATTTTAACTCATTACTGGATTTCAGAACCAGGACAATCGACTGGCTTTTCTTCTACATTCGACTGCCCAATCTCCAGTTTTTTAGCCTTCATAACTCATATTCATGACATGCGACCGATGATCATTTCACAGGTGCCTGATCATCTCCCAGACGACTGTATTTTTGTCATCAGGCGCCTGCCCATTTGCCCATTTTTCCTGGGAGATGGCTCAAAGTTTCTTGAAAATTTTATTGTGCAGCAGGCCCCTGTATGTCATTTCACAGGCGCCTGGCCAAATCCAGGCGACTGTATTTTCTTCTACATGTGTAAGTCTCCTTTCTGAGCCATTTATTTATTAGGGCTTGACAGGCGACTGCACGTTGTGCATCAGTCGCATGTCCGTCGAGTTTGGCAGTTTGTAACCCTCAATCTGAGCCGTTCTTTTTGATCCAACGGCCCAGATCTCTCCCTCTTCTCATGTAACCGTCGATTAGTGGCTTTCTCTCTCCAAGTGTTTCAAATAGCCCGACTCTCCTCCTCCTTCCTTCGATTGCTTGATCACTCCTTTCCGTCGATCAGCCCCCATTCGGCCTCCTCCTCCGATCAGTCTCTTCCTTGGCATCGGTCTCCTCTCTCTTCCGTCGTTTTGGTATATTTTTGACTTCCCTCTTTCGAATTTGTGCCCTAGATTTCATCTGTTGTCGATTTCGTCAGTTTCACTTTCGATTGCTTTTCGATGGCCCCTAAGACATCTGCATCTAAAGGCAAGTCCATTAAGATTCCCAAGGAACCTAGGGTTAGGGTCCCAAGGCAGCCCCTACCGAAGGCCGTCTAAAACCTCGCACCAAGAATGGTATCCCCGCTTCTGAGTTCTTGGCCCTATCCGAGTCTGATTCTGAGCGATCTTGGTCGAGTTAAGAGCATCCTCAATCCCTCAAGCGGAGACGTAGGCAATCTCCTACGGATTTGCTTTTCCAACCTCTAGCCATCCTCCCTGTCGAGCACCAAGTTCAATCCGATATCCTCGATATTAAACCCCAAGCCGAGACTACCAATCCTGAAGCAGAGCCACAACCAATCCTCCTAGGACTCCTGCTTCATTCGTTCCGACTTGTCGCGACGATATTTGTCTCGGGAAGTACAATGCCTTGATTAACGTCAAGCTCCTCAAGGATAGATTCATTTATTATCTAGTATTTCAGGCCAAGAACCTGTCCCAGCTCCTGACTACGACCAAATTGGTCGATCTCTTCCATTATTCCCAAGTTGAGTCTCCCAGAGCTTATCTCATACTCATCAAGCTTTTTTATGCAAACCGCATTTGCGGTGAGTATAACGAGACAGGCATTCTAGACACTTTTGTTCAGGGACGTCGATCAAGCTTGACCCCAAGCTTCTAGGGACCATTCTTAGCATCCCATCATCAGGATCCCTACCTGCTGACATTTTCATATCTTTTGTTGCTGAGCTTGATCAGGTCGTTCTCCAGGACATGTTTTGTGTTGACCCTCATATCCTCACCTCTGGAGTGAAGGCTTCTGTATTCACTCCTCGTGGTTGGGTTATTCATCATGTGGTCAAGTCCAACATCCTCCCCAAGTATGGATCTTCAGTCCAGCTCTCACATGACATCCTCAAGTGCATGTACATTATCTTTTCGGGGATGGAAGTGAACCGGGCCGGGGTCATACTTGATAAAATGGATCAAATAGAGTTCACCCCACCACATCTCATATCTCATATGGTTGCATCCTCGCCCATGTCTTCCGTTATTTTGAGATTGATTTATCTGCATATGAGCATGTTCCTCATAGCCCTCTTCTTAATGCAGATGCTATGCTGAAGTCCTCTTCAACTCGCAGACTGCAGCCATGAAGAGGCAGTCTTCTTCTTAGCCATCTTCATCATCTGTGCCTCCAGCCAGCAGCACCACTGCTCCTCCAGCTGATTCCACTATTCCATATTCATCTGCTGCTGTTTTCGGTGACGCTCAGGCTCCTCCTACTGAGGTCACCCAGCCTCCTCCAGCTGACGTCACTCCAACACCTGCTGCTGAGCCTGCTTCCTGCTGAGGCCACACCTGTTGACAACCCTGCTACTGATGTTGCTTCGTCTACAAGGCCTGACACCCAGGATTTTCATATTGAGATGAGAACACATGTAGAAGTTGTTCATGTTGACGATTGATGGTGTTCTGAGATGCTCACCCTCGGACCTAGTCTCTGTTTGTTAAGGTTAGATGGTCTTGATGATTGATGTATCTATGGATTTTCTGGATGTATGTATGGTTGGATATACTTTTGTATTGATGGTAATACTTTATTTTGTCATTTTGATGTGTGTGGAGTTGTTGATATATCATTTTGTATACTCCATGTATTCTCATTTTACATATATGATGATGACATTTCCTTTTGGCACATCATTATTGTCTTGTGTGATATTGTCTCTATGTGTTCTTTATTATTCCTATTAAATGTTGAGATGTATTGCATGCTTAATGGTGTAAATGTTGCTACTGGACTTCTATTCCTCTAGTCAACCTAGTTTTGATGATTCTGATATGTATTTATGTGATACACCTTCATGGCTTTCTTATTTTCATTTGGTATCACATTAAATGCATATGCAAGATTGTTTTACTTTTATTTAGCACTAGTTATTGTTTCTCTACTCCCACTTTTTGGATAATGCCATAGGGGAGAGAAATAAACAAATCATAAATTTGTGTTAATTAGAAACTAAACTTGAATCTAATTCCGAAATAGCCTTAGATTCGGGGGGTAAGATATAGTGAATTTGGATTCAAAAATCCTTGATTCAAATACTTAAACTCATTTCATTCACTCATATCATAGTTATGCTCTAATTGATCTCTCGATGCCCATATCTTTATTGTGTAACTTGATTGGCATCTATACAGAGGAGTAAGTATTTCTTTAAAGCACAATTATTTCTTTTTGTTTATGAGTGTTTGTCATCACCAAAAAGGGTAAAAATGTTCAGTATTATACTTCTTCCTACTTGGTTTTGATGATGAGCAAACATAAATACTTGTGACTAATCCCCTCCATGCAGTTAATCCATTGCCTAAGCTAATACTGAAGATCAAATAGCAACAGATGACTACCAAGATCAATCAAATCTCAATGAATTGAAGATTGGGTGATCAAGTTCAAGATTGAAGCTTCAAAGACTCCAAAACCATTCAAGAGAAAGAAGAGAAGCAAAATTCATGTAAATCTTTTCATGCTTTTATTTCTCTTGATTAGAATGTAGACTTGTAGTAGAACTACCTTGGAGCTCACACACTTCACTTTATTTAACCTAGGATGTCATTAGAAATCATTTCCTAGGACTCCATCTCTTCATTCCCTGTAATGTGCATTTTGGACTTCCAACAGGCGACTGAAGAACAAAATACAGGCTCATGTCTCCATACAGGCGCCTGAGAATTGTTCTGCAGTCGACTGTAATGCACATATTTTGACTTAGTTTTTTGGGCTTTTCTGTATTCAACTTCAACAGGTGACTTGATGTAGGACCTGAACGATTTAGGGATTTGGGGAAGAAAATAACTCGACTTCACACCAAGAGATCCAAGGCTTCGCGCCAAGGAGATGACATTTATCAGGTTTTGAGGGAAAATTTGCTTTCAAGCTTTCATTGATTTCGAATTATCACAATACATGGCTTTAAATAGAATAACAATCCATCAACCCTCACATTTTACCCAATATGGGACTAAACCAAAAGAGAAAAAAAGATACATTCAGATTTCAAAATGGGCTCGGGCCCATCCATAAAGAGCTGGGTTGAATATGATGCCTCCTGTGCGTGTAAACCCTGATGTCCCCATCAACTCTCCCAGGTGGAAAGAACTCGGCTCCGACGAGTGTAGGGCCTGCTGGCTGTCATAGTGCTCAAGCAAACCTAGGTCTAGCCTCTGAAGTTCTGTTCTGGTAATACAAGTACATTCTGATTCTGACCGGCCTTTCCAACTCACCAAGTAACGCTGATAACCATCTTGCCTGGTTGATAACATGTTCATCTAATATGCGATCAATCTGCTCTCTATATGGATGTATGGGTGGTAAAGTAGTAGGCGGATGAATAGCATGGACACTCAAGTCATCTTGGGAGGGCTCAAGAATGGGTCTGTGGGTATAGCTGCTGGACCTTTATAAGCCACTAGATCTTCAATATTAAAAGTTGAGCTAATCTCATAATCTGCAGAGAGATCTATCACATATGCATTAAAACCAATTTTCTTTAAGATTTTGAATGGGCCAGCACTACGAGCCTGCAGTTTCTTCAAGGTTCCAGGAGGAAACCTCTCAGATCTGAGTCGCACCATAACATAATCGCCTTCATTAAACTCTTTGAAGCGTCTGTGAGTATCTGCAATGGCCTTATATTTTTCATTGCTAGAATGAATTCTCCTGCTGATCTCTTTATGCAAGTCATGAATGTGTTGTGCAAATGACGCAGCTGACTCAGACACTCTATGATGATGCGACATGGGAATGAGGTCTATAGGCTTTCTAGGTTTGTAACCATAGACTACCTCAAATGGACTCATGCCAATGGACCTATTTATTGACACATTATATGCAAACTCAGCATTGGACAATATCAGATCCCAATTCCTAGGATTGTCGCCCACTAAGCATCTAAGAAGATTCCCTAAACTACGGTTCACTACCTCAGTTTGACCATCAGCCTGGGGGTGATAAGCAGTGGAGAACTTGAGTTTAGTGCCCATCATATGCCATAGGGTTTTCCAGAAGTAGCTCATGAACTTTACATCCCTATCAGACAATATACTCTTGGCTAAACCATGGAGACAAACAACCCCATCAAAGTAAAGCTTGGCAATGTGTGAAGCATCTAAAGTTTTGGAGCAATGGATGAAGTGTGCCATCTTGGAGAATCGATCCATAATTACAAAAATTGAATCGTGCTTTTTAGGTGTGCATGGAAGTCCTAGCACGAAATCTATACTAACGTCTTGCCAGGGACAATCTGGCAACATGTAAAGGTGTGTAGAGGCCAGTATTTTGCTTTCTATGTTTAGCCATCTGACAAACTCGACATTGACCCACCAGAGTGGCAACATCTCTATTTAGGCTCGGCCAATAAAATTGACTCTCTACCGACTCAATTGTCTTATCTCTCCCAAAGTGTCCTGATAAGCCTCCAGCATGTATCTCCCAGACAATAAAATCTCTCACAGAAGTACGTGAAATACATAACTGTGTGGCTCTAAAAAGATACCCATTCTGCAGGAAATAACTATCTTGCTCTCGTATTAACTCATCCTAAGGATAGCAAAAATCTCACCAAAGTCTGGGCACGACATGTAATCTTCCTTAATCTTCTTGAATCCTATCACCTGAACACCCATAGCAAATAGGATAGCCATCCTGCGACTGAATGCGTCAACGGCCCTATTCTCAACCCCGCCTTATGGTTGAGGACAAATGTATACTCCTGAAGAAAACCAACCCACCGAGCGTGCCTAAAGTTTAGTTTCTTCTATGAATTGAGATACTTCAAGGCCTCATGATCCGAGTACAATACAAATTCTTGCGGTAGGAGATGGTGTCTCCAATATCGTAATGCCTGCAATACCGCATAGAATTTCTTATCGTAGGTGGAGTATCGTAGTTTGGCATCACAAAGTTCTCACTAAAGTACGCCAGAGGATGCCCTTCTTGACTTAAAACTCCGCCGATACCTATACCTGACGCATCAAATGCAACCTCAAATGCTTTCATGAAATCCGGGAGGCGCATAACAGGCGTCTTAGTCATACTTTTCTTTATATCCTCAAACGCATTGGCGGCAGATTTGGTCCATATAAAGTCCCTTTTTCATACAGTCAGTGATTGGGGACATGATGGTACTGAATCTCGCTATGAATCGACGGTAGAATGTGGCTAACCCATGAAAACTCCTAACCTCGTGTAGGTTGCGGGGTTCAGGCCAATCTACTATCGCTTGGATCTTTTGGGGATACGGATGCACTCCCTCTGAGGAAACAACAAAACATAAGAAGATGACGCCATCAGTCAAGAAGGAACAATTCTTAAGGTTTGCATAAAGGCTCTCCTTCCTCAGGGTAATGCATACCTGTCGTAGATGGTCTATGTGTTGCTCCCTAGATCGGCTATAAATAAGGATGTCATCAAAGTATATGGCTAAAATTTTCCCAATGAATGGTCGTAGTACTTGAGTCATCACCCTCATGAATGTGCTAAGGGCATTGGATAGGTCAAAAGGCATGACCATCCACTCATATAAGTCATCCTTTAAGTCATCCTTTGTTTTGAAGGTCGTTTTCCATTTGTCCCCTGGGCGGACTCTAATCTGATGATAGCCACTCTTAAGATCAATCTTTGAAAATAGTGTGGCGCCAGTCATCATATCAAGCATGTCATCAAGCCTAAGGATAGGGAAACGATACTTGACCGTGATCTTATTAATGACACAGCTATCCACACACGTTCTCCAGGATCCATCCTTTTTGGGTGTGAGGAGAGCTGGCACTACACATGGGCTCATACTTTCCCTGATAAAACCTTTGGCTAACAATTCGTCAACTTGCCTTTTCAGCTCAGCATGCTCAGTGGGGTTCATTCGGTAATGAGGCAAGTTAGGAAGTGTAGCTCATGAGACTAAGTCTATGGCGTGCTGAATATCATGCATGGGTGAAAGACAGTCTGGGATGTTTTCAGGAAAAATGTCACGAAATTCCTTCATTATAGGCATTATCTCTTCTGGGATCTCCTGACTAATCTCACAAATCTCTCTCGCAACTAAGGCATACATGATTGAGTCCTTTCTAACTTCTCTCTTCAGCTCCCTAGGACTAATAATATGTAAGCTCTTGCCTTTAGTTGCTTCCTTCTGTTCAGGAGTGGTCATCTTGGGTTGTATGGAATTCAGCTTGATTTTCTTGCCTTCATGTGTGAATGTACACGAGTTCGAGCAACCAAAAATCGTGACATCCATGTCAAAAAGCCAAGGCCTCCCCAAGATGATATGACCAACATCCATAGGCAGCACATCGCACCAAATCTTGTCCTTATATGATCCAAACTGAATATGGACAAGACATCTTCCTTTGATGCCAATGGATGAAGCGTCCACCCACGATACCTTATAAGGACTAGGGTGGGGGAGTGGCTGTAAACCTATGCGGGTAACAAGCTTAGATGACACAGCATTTATGCAACTTTCGCTATCAATGATCACCTTACTATGCTTGTCACCATGCGTCATAAAAGTGTGAAAAATCGCAGTCCTACGCCAGTCATCGCTCTCTTTGGCATGAGCCAGGGCACAACGTACAACACCAAGTCTAGGGTTTTCAGAGCATGTGTCGATAGGCCTACTCGTGTGGGTATGCTCTGAATACAGCCTAGTCTAGTGATTCTTCATCGGTATCATAGCATGCCTCAACTGGCTCATAAACTTCTTCCTCGTCTATGTGGTCATCTCCCTCGGGATCGTGTACTAACAAGGACTTGGAAGGGCAGCTTCCTGCGAAGTAACCAAAACCTTGACACTTATAGCATTGGTACGTGGACCGGCTCTAGAAGACTCACCCATAATCCATTTTCCTTTGTCATTCATGTGGGGTGGGGGTCTCTAGTCAGATCTAGGTTGGGATTGACTCTGGGGTGGTTTGCTACCATTTGGTGCTGGACGACATGACAAATCTCATGAATCGTAACGCATAGCAACTGGAGCATGATGAAAGCTATCAATATCCAACATAATCTGATAAGCATGCTCTAATTTGTGGACATCACAAAGGATGAGCTCCTTACGTAGGTCAGGTCTAATGCCAGCCCTAAACCTAGACAATGTCACACTCACATCTTCCTTCACATCGCATCTCATCATATACTCATGAAACTTATCGACGTCTGTGCAAACCGACCTACTATCCTGGGTGAGATTTTGCCATTGGTCTAGGAGGCGTTGGTGATAAGACGTTGGTAAATATTTCTCCTTCAACTTCTCTTTCATCTCATCCCACATACCTATGGGCTCTTGCCTACCCTGGGCTAACATGCGCTCAACATTCTGCCAATACAACTTAGCAGGTCCAATAAGCTTCATCCTCGCAAACCTCACTTTTCTCTCCTCAGACAAGTCATACCAGCCAAAGTAATGGTCCATATCAGCCATCCAATCAATAAAAGCCCAGGGATTCAGACGACCATCAAAAGTGAGCGCGTCTACCTTAATGCCCTTGATCACACTATCATCTCTGTCACGTCGGTCGTAACGGTGTATCTCTCTAGATTGCCTAGGTGGACTAGGCGTGTGTCTGTCATGACGGTGCCACTCTAGATTACCTGGGCGGACTAGGCATCCGTCTCTCATAACGGGGACCATCCCTAATTCGCCTAGGTGGACTAGGCGTACTATGTGCATGTGAACCTTCATCTGACGCCCTCTGCCTAGTGTTCTCTAAGCGTATCACTTGGTCTAAACACTCGCGAGACTCTGATCTACCTTCACGGACTTAAGTTTCTAAAGCAGCTAACCAGCTAATGACATCTCTCAGAGTAGGTTGGTCAGCATCCATGGTATTTGAGGTCTGATAAATCCCGCCACTACGTGTGGACATGCAAATAATTCTAAATGATGAACACTTGACTAATTTTTTTTGTTTTTTTTGAATGTAAATAAGACGTTAACTAATGAAACTTCCTATGTGATGCAGGTGAATGATAGAGAGATCAACTAGCAGGAGTCATTTGAGCAATTCAAATTTCCAGTCATGTGCAGCTATCGCAGCAAATTCAAATGTTTAATTTGGAGATTTGTAATGATGATTTGTGAGCTGTAATGTAACTATTCAAATATCTTAATGAGAATAAGTCTTGTTGCGATGTGGCAGTAAATTGAAGCTCTCCTTTTAATATCAAAGTTTATGGCTCTAAGCAAAAATGTGGTCATATGATTGTTTTCGTTTCCAATGAAAGGCTACCAGCAATTTGACAACAAGTGACTAAGGAGAACTCACAGCAGATCTTCCCGCAAGGAAGATGAACAGGTAAGTAAGATGGCGTTCGTGGTTGAGTTCTCTAAGCACTGGCGCGAACCGTTCTGAATTTGAGTTTCGAACGAACCTGAAATCTCCACAATACAATGGTTGTGCAGAAAATATCTAGAAAATATATAGAAAATACTCTGAAAATGACAAGCTATTGTATCAGCACTATCGCTATCATAAGTTTAGCGCAGATCTGAGGGATCACGTCCACAACTCCCACATCTGAGAGGGAGAGGCGGCGACCAGATCTGAGGTGGCGGCGGCTTCGAATTTCGACGGCTTTGGGCGGCGAGATCTGAGAGGGGCGGCCTCGGCGTGATCGGCAAGTGTCCCGGCCGGAGCAGATCTGAGGGCGGCGTGCGGAGGATCCGGGGCTTGTCGCTGGCAGAGCGACGTGGGTCTGTTGAGTGAGGGATGGCGAGCTTGAGTGAGACGGTGGCGAGCTTGAGTGATTTGAGAGGCCAGAGCAGATCTGAGGGCCAGAGCAGATCTGAGAGGCGGTGGCGAATTTTGAGTGAGGGATGGCGGCGGCGAGCGGCGTTCACGGGGATGGGAGGACGTGAGGGATGGTGGTGGTGCCTTAAGTGAGGGATGGCGGCGGCGCCTTGAATGAGGGATGGAGGCGGCACGCGGGCTTCACAGTTACGGGAGGACGTAGTGGCGATGCGGGAGATGCATGTGGCATTGTCGGTGGGAAATGCCGGTGGGATGAGCGAGTGCGGAGAGGCGATGAGCGAGCGAGATCTGAGGGCGCGAATAGGGTTCGTTCCTCAAATCTGAGTAGGCGGCGTGAGTTTTGGTAACTAGGTTTTTTAAGGGGAAAATGACGACTTGGAGTAGGGTTTGGGTTTGGAGAAGTCAGGAGAATAGAATCGTTCGACTTTGATACCAATTTGATGTAGGACCCGAACGATTTAGGGATTTGGGAAAAAAAATAACTTGGCTTCACACCAAGAGATTCAAGGCTTCGCGCCAAGGAGATGACCATTCACAGGTTTTGAGGGAAAATTTGCTTTCAAGCTTTCATTGATTTCAAAGTACCACAATACATGGCTTTAAATAGAATAATAATCCATCAACCCTCCCATTCTACCCAATTTGGGACTAAACCAAAAGAGAGAAAAAGATACATTCAGATTTCAAAGTGGGCTTGGGCCCATCCATAAAGAGATGGGTTGAATACGCTACCTCCTCCGCGTGTAAACCCTGACGTCCCCATCATGATTGATGTACAAATTAAAGGGGCATGTCTAGTTTCAGGCGCATGTGACTTGTTAGTCAGTCGTCTGTCTCCTCTTGCCCAAAGATCCAATGATCTGTCAAGTTACGCATTTGTGCAACAGACGACTGATGTTGGTTTCACAGTCGCCTGCCCATGACACAGGCGTCTGTGGATACCACATCAGTCGCATGTCCATCACTTGCCCAAATCTTTCATTTTGGCAAGTTACGCACTTGTGCACACAGACGACTGAAGTTGGTTTCCCAGTCGCCTGCACATGGCACATGCGCCTGTGGATACCACATCAGTCGCCTGTCAAAGCTTACCCAGAATTCTTACACTCTGTCAACTTACGTACTTATCACACAGTCGCCTATAAAAGGTTTCTCAGTTGCCTGTCTGTTTTCAGGCGCTTGTCCAACCTTCATCAATCGACTGTCCTACATGGTAAGTTACCGTTTGAATTCTTACCTACCCTCTAACACAGTGCAGCAGGCGACTGTCCGTTGTTCATCAATCGCCTGTCCTGTCTGTAAAATCAATCCATTGGGAATTTCCACACGGATTTCAAAGGGGGTTTTGGGTATTTTGTTTGAGGGTTTTAGAGAACCTTATAAATAAGCTCTCAACTGTTCCATTAGAGCTTCTTAGACATCTCTTAGCCTTTGAAGAATTCATCTCAAGCTCTCAACTCTTCCTAAGCCTTAGAATCTCATTCTCTCTTGCTCTCCAACCTAGAATCAAAGTTGATATCCTCTAGGCATTTGGTGGTGACAAGAGAAAAGGCTTCACTCTCTTCTTGGAAGAGACCAACACTCCACTTTGCTCCTTCAAGTTCTACTTCAAGGCATAGGTGATTTGCAAATGTTTAGTTTCAAATTTCATAACTCTCGTTATTTGGTTTTACTCTCGATTGTGAGAGTGGTTTACTTGATCCCCAGTTGTGGGATTCAAGAACATCAATTGTATTGATTACACTTGTAGGGTTGCTACAAGTGGATTGAAAGGAAACATCAAGATAGGGTTCTAACTTGAGTATCCGGGTGGTATCCCGGGTGGAAAGGACATAGAAATACCGGGAACAAGTCAGGTTTGACTTGGGTAATCCGAACTCTTGAAACATCTTATTGTTTGCATTGCTTAATTGTTGTTTCATATAATTCTGCATCTTTATTGAATTAGGATTTTAATTAGGCGTAAATTATTAATTATTTTTTATAAACACTATTCAACCCCCTTCTAGTGTTTTCCTCATAGCCAGGGTCCTTATAGGAACCTCCTCCTCCGACGCAGGGACGGAGACCTCCTCCTCAGCTGTAAGGATGCGGGCTTCCTCCTCAGCTGAAGGCACAGGAACCCTACCTCAGACGCAGGGATAGGGACCTCCTCAGACACAACATTATTATCCTTTGCTTCCGGCTCATCATCCGACCACAACTGCAATTGGTCGAAATCAATCCGCGAAGCAGGATACTTACTTTCGGTCTGCAGTCGGCAACGTGTGAAGCCAGTTTCATATAGCATCAATACATTGCTCAAGCTCGCCTTATACTCGTCTATCGTCTCCTGAGCGATCTTCGCTTTTATCTTTTTAGGAATCTGCGAGGATGATTCCCCAACATATCTGGAAGAGTCGAGTTTGACCAAGGCAATTAACAGTTGTCGTTGAAGCTCCCCCTCTCTCGTTGCAGACTCTTCTTCGATCATTAACCGCCGCTCTTCAGCTCGTTTTCTCAAGGCGGACTCTTGGGCCAGCTGTGTCTCCAGGGAGCTTATACAGGCCGCCTCATCCGCAGCTCTTGCTTATACCTAGGCGAGCTCTTGCTCGACCTCTTGGATACTGAGATGAGCTATATGTGTGTCTCAGAAGCTTCGTCTTCGTCTCGTCGATGACCTTCTGGTCAGCCGCTATTTGCTCATTTTTGAAAGCTAAGTGGGCTTCGTAATTAGCCATGACAAGTGAGCGTCGACGCAGCTCAGCGGCTGAAATCACTGCCTGTGAACAATAGAAAGGATCAGACCCAGCACTTCTCGCAATTCGAGATGACTCGGTCGAGATTGCTTACCAAGAGAGCCTGCTGAGCCATAAGTGTCGCCAGCCTCTCGTAATCAACTCTGGCCATGATGACCCTGTCCCGAGGAGTCAAATTTTCAATAAGCCGGGAGGCGACGCGACAGCTCAAGAAGGCAGACTCATTCTCGTGCACCGGATAGTAGGATCTCCAGGGCATCCTCCAATATCTTGAGGATACCTATCCTCCAAGAAGATCGCCTTATACTCTGGAGGGATATCCTCCGTTAATGGCTCCTAAAGAAGGAGACTCCCAAATGGCCAAGCATCGATAGCCAAACAAGGCCCTTGAGCCGGCGACGAATCCGCCGAAGCCTCATGAGAAGACGAAGCTCAAAACCGTTCAGGAATGGATTCCAGGGCCACGACGTCGTCTCCATCGGAAGGATCTTCAGCCCGGTCCTTCCTTTTACTGCCTCGGTCTCTGCCAAAGACCGAAGCTTTCTCTTCTTCTAACCTTGACTTGATTGAAGAATGTCAGGGGCCGCCGAAGCTGGACGCTCGACCGCAGTTTGCCCGCCGTTCTTTTTCTTCCTTATAAAGGCTTCCGTGACCTCGACTAAAGGACTCGATCTCCTCTTCCCATGTCTCCGAGTTCTCTTGGCAACCTCCGGGATCGCCGAACACGATCCTTAACCGACAATGGTCGCCCCCTCGGAACTGACCGCGAAATGGGACGATGATCCCCATTTAACCTCTCGGAGTGAAGCATGAAAGGCGGATTAAACCTCGGGATCTTCCTGATATTTCAGCCCTTTCATCCATGCAATACGAGGAGTAAATAATGTGGAGGTTAGGGTCAACTCAAAGGTAAATCCTTACCTCACACCTATACAGTCGACTTCGGAGTTTTTGCATCAAATAGAGTTTTTGTCTTCCTGAACTCATCTGGGATGCAGATCAACTCATCAACAGTCTTCAGCTTGCCCTCTGTAAAGGGGCGCTCTTCATTAGCCGCATGAGTCGGCTCGGCCTAGTTGGTGATGAAAATTGCTGGGCCAGGAAAAGATACAAACACATACTGCTCCTTCCACCCTTTATTGGAAGTGTGGAGTTTCTTGATCAATTGTCGGTCTCTCTTGGCGGTGATATAATACCACTCAGAACCCGGGTAAATCTTAACTAAAAAGAAGTAATTGAACCTCAAGATCGGTTCCGTTCGTATCATCATGCACAATACTATGAAACAGACCAAATTGCCTACGGAATTCGGCATTAATTGGCACAGCGAGAGTCCTAGCGTATTCAGGACTTCCATGATAAACTAGTGCAATGGAAAGCGAAGCCCAAAGTCGAAGGCTTTAGTATACACGCCTACCTCGCATTTCACAGGCCAACAAACCCTGTAAGTCGGCAGAGAAATCCAAATCGTATATGGGTGACGGACGAAGCTCTTCTCAAAATATGGCAGAAGGGCAACCGACACCTTAGAGGCGATGATAACAACCGCTTGAGGAACAGGCATCCTCTTACCTTTATGATACATTGAATCCTCAACATTAACAGGGATTAATGTCGAATCCCTTTCCTCCGCAGATGACGACGAAAGGGGCGTGCCGGTCGAAGTACCTCCCATGGCCGCCCGATTTTGTGCCTGATGTATAGCCTCTTGGCCCTCTCCATCGCATCCCAGATTTCGTCAGTTTATGACGCCGAGGATGCCGCCATGATGAGTATTGAGCGAAGAAAGGGGAAAGAATCAAGGATTTCCTTCTGGGACGTTTAAACATAAGAATTTAGCGTCGCTCTCCTCCACTTTACCACTTATAAAAGGGAAGACCGACCCTAATCAAGGCTGACCCTCTGGCCTGAAAACACGTGTCACCAATCAGCGATTGTCCGTATTCCAAACCAGAGGCGGTTGTAACAGCCAGATCAATGGGAACTGATCTTCGGTCTGCTATGATCGAGTGCTTTTTCATCGACTGACGCGTCCAATTAATGAAACATCGCGTCATTCGACCTCAATTGACGCGCCGACTTGAGTTCAATCGACGCGCCGACTAAACTCAAGTGATGGGGACCATTGTTAGATCAATGGACCGACTATTATTAAATTGGACCGTGTAACATTTTCGGGCCGGCCCCTTATGTATATATACATATATTCATGCATGAGGAATATTATTAGCACCCGCTCGGACCAAGCACACTAGAGAAGACAGAGTGGCCTGCTAGGCCCGTCACAATCACCGAGCCCACGTAAATACCAAGCTGTTTATTTGGTCGAAGGCGATTCGAATCACGCACATTAAGCCCCCCTACGTTTCTAAGGAGAAGTGGGGGAAATGGGCCCGATAGCGACATAGTGGTTACTCGCCCACTACGCCTGAGACGCAGGCACACACGTGCCACGATCTAAATGAAGAAGTTATTTTATGACACGATCGAAATGGTGTTGCTCCTATAAATAGACCAAACCTCGGAGGTCAAAGAAGAGACTACTGGCTAGGTACTCTGACAACACTTGCCTTTACTCCATACCACATATTTCTTCCTCCTTAACTCGGTCGGCCAACCTCACAGACGATCTCCCGCTAGATCGATCTTGTTGTCCCGAGCCTCCCTTAAAGTTCATTGTAACTTAAGCATTAGAGTGGATTTGGGTCGGACCCAAATCCGACCCCCTTTACTGTTTCTTGTGGTGCAGATAACTTGGCAGGTGATCATCAACAAGCTTGAAGCTTCTCTGAGCTAGATCGGACTTCTTCTAAGTAGCTCAGCCACCACCTCGCAGACCCGAGCTACCCAGCTGGAGAGCCTAATCACTCCAACTGACGAAGGCACACGTTGTCCACAAGCGTCAAAGTCAGCCTAGTTATTGTTGACCGGAACCTTACCATCAACAACTAGGATTGAGAAACTATGGACTTGATGGAAATGGGGAACATGAACTTCGGGCATCACACACAAGCGAATTACTCGCTAAACTTCATAGCTCAATTTTGGTTGGAATCGCATTCTTATTCTGCACTAACTTTTCCAAAAACATATAATGCCTTATTTATAAGCTGAACCTTATATAGTGTTATTCTAATTTTGGACTCAAACAAGTAGACTTGGGCCCAGCAATTAAAAACTAATAGCATCTTAAAAACATAAAAGGAAAAACAAAGAAAAGACCAAAAACTCCTATTTTTTCTTCCTATGATGATGTCTTCCAAGGCGCGAGATCATAATCAATTCTCCCTAGTTTGAAAAGATTCCCCGCTGGCGAATGGTGGCGATAATAATCCTCAAGCATGTTCGGCTCTAGCCTCTTCACTTCCTCAGCCATGGACCAAGAACAGGGTCAATCTCTCTAACATACTAGATATATCTAACATCCTCATCAACTGTTAAGATAATCTTATATTATAGAAAACCAATAATCGGCTCTCCTCGAGAGAACGATCTTAATGACAGCTCTAGTGGTAGATGCAAAGGACAGCCTGTTGTAGATGATGTAGAATAGGGTGACTAGAATAGTAGTTGGAATATCCACATGTTCTAAAAGATGTAGAGTAGTTGGAATATCAACATGTTGTAAAAGATGTAGAATATGGATTAGTGACTAGAATAGTAGTTGGAATATCCACATGCTGAAAGTAGGAGGACAAATCCTTGACATTAAAGACTGCAAATTTCAAGTTTTTTTTGGAATTCCAACTCATAGGTATTAGAACCGATTCTTTTCAGAACTCTATAAGGGCATGTGTGTCGTGCATGAAATTTCTACACTGTTCGTGGTAGGGACCTTTCTGAGCATAGTATCACCTCATCACCAACTAAAATTCATGTAATCTTTTATGCACATTTGCACAGGACGACTTGTAATTATCACAGCTAATAACAATTCTACATCGTATCTCAGTGTACAAATCAAGCATAGGGCTCGACGGGAATACAAAAACGTTTTTCTATGGACAGAAGGAGTAAGCATGGGTTTCTTATGTTGATAACCGGATACAATCTGAGATAGACTCAAGCCCTCAGACCCATTCACAAAGGTGTTAAAAGCAAAATCAACCACATGCAGTACCAAATTCAAAGTAGTCAAATGATCACAGACAACATCTCAACAAATCGCCTAAACTCCTATTTACCGTCTCAATTTGACCGTCAATCTGTGAATTGTAAGCCGTATAAAAATGCAGTGACGGGCCTAGTTTCTTTTAGAGTGTCCTTTAAAATGACTCATAAACATGACATCTTAACAAAAACTATGCCTTTAAAAGATCATGCAAACAGACTACCTCTCTAAGGAAGAAATGTGTAAGATGTGAGGCGTTAGATCTCTTGGTGCAAGGAACATAATATGCCATATTTCAAAATCTATCCACTACAACCAAGATTGAATCATGCTTTCTACCCATGCGAGGAAGATCTAACAAAAAATCCATGCTAATATGCTCCCAAGGAGCAAAGGGTACAAGTAAATGTGTATAAAATCATGTGTTTTGCTTCATATCCTTGGCTACCTGGTAGACTCAATAATGAGACATGGCATTCGCAACATCTTGCTAAACGCTAAACACTCAGCCAATAAAATCTATCTTCCTCAAAGTTATTGGCTTATCCCAACCAAAATGTCCAGCAACCCTTCTTGTAGCCATTTTTCAAATCAAATGGTCATGAAAAGAAGTACTAAAAATACACAAGCGATTGCCCTTAAAGAGAAGACCATCAATAAGGATGAAATCTATCATAAAAATTGATGGATCATGAGCCAGATAAAATCTCGCTAAAATCTTAATAAGTAGTGTGCTCTTAAATCAATCGCTTGAACCCAATCGTGTCTATTTGCATATTCTGTATGGTGGTGAGGCCAACAGCCCAGTGAACCGGGCGGGGCACTCGACGAAAGGGGGGCACCTGAGCAAGTACGAGAAATTGGCCCCGCGAAGCTTTCTTAAAAAAAGCAAGGACCTATGGAAGTCAGGGCTCGTCTCCAGTCAATATTAGATCAAACAATAGGGGAGTTTTAAGTAGCACTTACCGCACTTTTTCAAGACAATATGGGAAAAGATGGCACTGTTCCCTACCGAGACAACGGACACTCTCAACGGATCCTCCACGCGCTGGGCATACCATACCTCTTCCGTGTGTCTTTCTCGTGGCGAGAACAGAACAATAGGGAAAGACCCGGCCGACCCGCCCAGGGCTCGAGGGCGAGCCATACGAGAGTGAGTCGAATTCTATTTCCGTTCTATGGTTCTGGCCCCTCTCGATCTTTTCCAATTGCTACATTCTCAACACCTATGTGATGTGTAAGAACCAATATGTACTCCAGAATGAACTACAACCATATGATGTGTCGGTGTCTTAACTTCGTTTGAAAATTAACATACCGAAAGGTTTACCGAAAGGTTTGATGGTCGGAGTATAAAATGAACTCCTTGCATAGTAAATTATGACAACACTATATCAAACTGATAGATCCGGCCACTTGGTCTTTTTGTGTTAGTTTATTGGTGTAAGGGACATTTGGGTAATTAGACATTTAGTTGGATTATTAAAGGGGGATAGCCGGCCGGCCCTAGGGGTGTGAGATTGGAGTATTTGTGAAATCGGAGAGAAAGCTCTTCAGCCTACGGGAGGATGCGGACGTCCCTTATCAATCGGCGTCTTGGGATGGCGATTACCCCTAAAATTGTAATCATCTATCCTTTTATTTTCAGTTATTACTAATAAATTTCAGATCTGCTTTTGGGTTCCTATCATTTGGTATCAAAGCACCATCCCATTAGTAATAACTGATAAAATAAGGTCACGTTCATGTTCGTCGTATCGCCCGCATTCGACGTATCGTCCGTCCTCATTCGACGTATCGTCCGTCCTCATTCGACGTATACCCCAATCACATCATTTCTCTGACTAGTGATAGGAACCCAAAAGCAAATCTGAAATTTATTAGTAATAGATGAAAATAAAAGGATAGATGATTACAATTTTGGGGTAATCGTCCTTCCAATACGCCGATTGATAGGGGACGTCTGCATCCTCCCGTGGGCCGAAGAGCTTTCTCTCCGATTTCACAAAATACTCCAATCTCACACCCCTAGGGACGGCCGGCTATCCCCCTTTATTTATAATAATCCAACTAAATGTCTAATTACCCAAATGCCCCTTACACTAATAAAATAACACAAAAAGACCAAGTGGCCGGATCTATCATTACTCCGCCCCCGAAAACCACCTTGTCCTCAAGGTGGGGCATGAAGTCTGCGACAGTACTATGATAGAACTCAACGAAAACTGAAAGTAATTCTATAAAAACTAAACTTTTATTAAGATAAATAGGCTACAAATAAGAGGTAACCTTCTCTCCCAAGACGCCAATTGATAAAGGATGTTTGCACCTTCCCCGAAGAACACGAAGAACTCTCTCTTTCACAAATTAATCAAAACACGCATAACCTAGGGCCGACCGGCTAAAACCCCTATTAATACTAATCCCTTTTAATGCTAATTACAAGTATGCCCATATTGCTAATAAATAATATGAATAAAGCGAATAGAGTCAAGGAATTGCAAAAAAACGCCCCTTTTAGTCAATCCGATGGGCCGTCCTTCCCCTTGGTGTGTCGTCCTTCCCCTTGGTGTGCCTTTTGTAAGTGATGAACCCATCACTACTTCCCCCAAAAGAGCCACCTTGTCCTCAAGGTGTAAGTCAGGAAATTGACGTGTCATAACATCCAGTGACTCTCACGTGCTCTCATGCTCAGGCAAGCCCTTCCACTGCAACAATACCTCTGGCCTTCAGATCTCCCTCTGCGTACTCCCTTCATCTCCTCAGGCTCCAAGATCACCTCTATATCATTTGTCAATGTCTCCAAGAGTAATGGGGATGATATATGATCCCCAATCGCCTGGCGAAGCTGGGACACATGGAATACCGGATGGATGACGGATCCTGGGGGCAACCTCAATCTATAAGCAACTAGTCCCACCCTGGCATCTACCACGTAAGGTCCAAAGTATCTAGGAGCTAGCTTCTCATTCCTCCTGTGGGCTAAAGATTTCTGCCTGTATGGCCGCAGCTTTAAGTACACCATGTCGTCCACATCAAACTGCACGTCCTTGCGATGAAGGTCAGCCATCGTCTTCATGATCTGCTGAGCTCTAGCCAGATGGAGCTTCAGCTCCTCCAAAATCCGATCCCTTCAGCCAAGTACTGCTCCACATCTGATATTGTGTCGTCTACTGCCCGTAATACAATAAATGTGAAGGGTCACGACCATATAATATCCTAAAAGGCATCGTCTGGGCGGCGATGTGATATGACGTATTGTACTAATACTCAGCCCAAGCTAGCCAACGGGCCCACTCCTTTGGGCTCTCTGAAACGACTCATTGTAGGTACATCTCAATACTCCTGTTGACAACCTCGGTCTGGCCGTCCGTCAAGAGATGGTAGGTTGTGCTCCACCTCAACACTGTGCCCTGCAACCTGAAAAACTCCTGCCAGAATCTGCTCAAGAAAACCTTGTCCTTATCAGAGACAGTGGACTTTGGCAGCCCATGCAAGCGAATGACCTCCCTCAAAATCACCTCTGCCACCGACATTGCGCTGTAAGGATGCCTAAGTGGTATAAAGTGTGCATACTTGCTGAGGCGGTCTATCACAACAAATATGACAGTGTACCCTCCTGACTTAGACAACCCATCAATAAAATCTATGGAAAGATCCTCCCAGACCAGCTCTGGCAAGGATAACAGCTGAAGTGACCCCCTTGGAGTCATCGCCCAGTACTTGTAACGCTGGCAAACGTCACACTCCGCCACCATCTTCGAGACATCCTTCTTCATTCGCTTCCAATAGACCTCCATCGCCAATCTCTGATAGGTCTTGAGGACACCAGTATGTCCTCCCACTGCACTGCCGTGAAACACCTAGAGTATAGCTGAAATGTGTGCAGAAGTCCTCGGTAGCGCCAAGCGTCCCCAATATAATAGTCGCCCGTCCTGTATAGCATAGCCTGGATGCTCCGAAGACCCCTACAAAAGCGATGCACGTATATCCGCCAACTCCAAATCCTGCTCAATCTCTTGCTGCAGTGGCTCCCAATCTTGTAGCACTGAAACCGACAAGGCTACCAACTGTATATCCTCATCCCGTCGTGACAATGCGTCAGCCGCCTTATTCTCCAACCCCGGGCGATACTCGATTTCAAACATGTATCCCATAAGCTTCCGAAGCCATTTCTGATGCTCCTTTGCCATCATGCACTGCTCTAAAAGGTATTTAAGACTCCTCTGATCAATGCGTACCAAAAAAACTCCTCCCCAAACAAGTATGGTCTCCATTTCTGGATGGATAAGACAATGGCCATCAGCTCCCTCTCGTAGACAAACCGTGGTCTGGCTCTAGCTGTCAACACCTGGCTGTAGTATCTTATGGGACGTTGATCCTACATCAATACTGCCCCCAGTCCGTGTCCCAAAGCGTCCGCCTCCACAATGAATGGCCTGGAAAAGTCTGGTAACGCCAGGACTGGTATAGTAGTCATGGCCTTTTTCACGGCCTCAAAAGCAATCGTCGCCTCCTTACACCAAAACAACTGATCCTTCTTGAGTAGCTCCGTGAGTGGCCAAGCGATCGTACCATAACCCTGCACGAACCTCCAATAATAGCCTGTCAGACCCAGAAATCCCCTCAGCCCCTTGAGAGTGGTGGGGCGCGGCCAGACCAACATCACCGATATCTTTGCACTATCTGCTGCTACGTCCTCTGAGGACACCACATGTCCCAAGTACTCCACTTGTGGCTGTCCAAATAAGCACTTCTTCATGTTCGCAAACAGCTGGTGGTACTGCAACTCCTTTAAAAAACATGCATGTGGTCCAAGTGCTCCTCCAGGGAACGACTGTACACCAGAATATCATCGAAAAATACCAGCACAAATGGTCGAAGGTAGGGACGAAATACCTTATTCATCACAGCCTAAAAAGTAGCATGAGCGTTAGTCAAGCCAAAAAGCATGACTAACAACTCATAATGGCCCGCATGCGTCCTGCAAGCAGTCTTAGGCACATCCTCTCCGCGCATCCTAATTTGGTGGTAGCCTGATTTGAGATCGATCTTCGTAAAGATGGCTGCCCCATGTAACTCATTCAAGATCTTGTCAGTCACCGGTATGGAAAACTTGTCAGACATTGTCTCCTTATTTAATGCCATGTAGTCTAGGTAGAAGCGCTAGCTCCCATCCTCCTTCACCAACAGCTCCGGACTGGAAAAAGGGCTCACACTAGACTGAATAACACCAGCCTGCACCATCTCTGCCACCATCCTCTCAATTGCATCCTTATGTGCATGTGGGTAGTGGTGGGGCCTCACGCTGATGGAAGACACGCCCTCTCACAGAAGTATGGCGTACTCGTGATCTCTAGGTGGTGGAAGGCCCTAAGGCTCCTGAAAAACCTCCTCAAACTGCTCCAACAGCTGTTGCACCTCCTCTGGAATGGACTGCTCACTACCAGCCTCAGCACCTCCCTCTCCTACCAACGTGTACAACTATACCAGGTATCCATCCCCCTCTTCTTGAATGATCCTCACTATGGTTTTCAGCGAGACCAATACTCTGCATAGGCCGGGGTCCCCTGTAGGACCACTGCTCTCCCGTCCTCTTTGAACTCCATCCTGAGCAGCTTCCAGTTCACCGTCATCTCCCCCAGCGTCTGTAACCAAGTCATACCTAAGATGACATTTGTACTCCTCAAGTCTAGTGGCAGGAAGTCAGCTATCACCTGCACCCCTTGTAGCATCAGCACCAGTCCTCTACATACTCCACAACTACTCTTCTTCTTTCACGTTCCCATCATAACACTGAAGCTGTCATCGTCTGTCAGCTAAAGCTCCTACTGGGCCACCACTCTCCTGAAAATGAAATTGTGGGTCGTCCCACTGTCAATAAGCACGGTCACCTCCTGGTCACAAATATGCCCCCCTCAACTTCTGGTATGGTTCGGTGTGAACCGTACCACGGAATTAAAGGAAACCTCTGCCACGTCTAGTTGATGGTGCTCAGTCTAATCCTCCACATCAGCCTCATCGTCCTCATCCTCAAGTAACAGCACCTAAAGCTTGTGCCCCGTGCACATGTGGTCTGGTGTGAACCTTTCATCGGATCTGAAACAGAGACCCTTCTAGCGCTTCTCTCATTTATGTGTCAGTCATCCTCCTGAACTGCCCCCAGCCTGTGGTGTACTACTCTTCTCCCCACGCTTCTCCTTGGTAATCGGATCCGCTCCCGCAGTGGCCCTTTGCTGCCTTCATATCGACATCTGGCTATTGGAAACTGGTCCACTCCAACCACCCCTCGCCTTTCTCTCTTCCAACTGGCAATCCTCCGCCATCTGAGCATACTCCATGGCCTCCATCGGGCTCTGAGGCTTTTGCATGGGGACCGCTGCTCAAATAGTAGCATTCAACCCCTTCATGAAGGTGATCTCCATCATCTCGTCAGACACCCAACGCACATGTCCTGACAATACCTCGAACCTCTCCAGATAGTCCATCACGGTGACATCCTGCCTGAGTGACAGCAGTTACTCCCTCAGATTCTCCAGACGGGGATCTCTGAACCTCTCCACCATCTGGTCTCTGATCTCCTCCCACGAGCGAAAAGAATGCCTCTCATCCTTCCACCGGTACCAAGCGAAGGCATTCACATCAAGACATATGGCAACCGCCTCCAACTTCTGCTCCTCCGTCATGCGAGAGACCCTTAAAAATCTCTCCGCCCTGTAAATCCACGACACTAGATCCACCCCCTCGAATATAGGCATCTTCAGCTTTTGCATCCTGTCCATCGTGTATGTCTCATGTTCTCCTTGCCCTCGTCGTGCATGGGCTAGTGGTAGTACTGACACCTCTCCTGGTGCCGCTCAAAGCCCCTATGCAGACATCCATCATGAACTCCGTAACCTCCCCGTGGGCCTCCTCGGTCCACATGTTCTCCCATGCCGTCGCCTCTAACCATGCCCGCGTGCTCCTCTTGGAAGTCTCTGTAACCTCACCCAAACTCTCCAGGACGTCCGTCATGGGTGCGGGGTGGAGGTCGCCCTCTGTCATCGTCATACCGAGGGTCGGGAGGGTCCCGAAACCCTCACACATCTTCGTCGAACTCCTGAAAGACTCCCGGGTCAAAACCATCATCGTAACCATGCACCGGGTCCTCCGAATACAGCTGAAATCCTTCCCTCTTCCACGAACTGCACCAAAACCACGCGAGGGGGTTGTCTGGAGTCTGTGGGGCCTCGACGGCCATGGGGAAGAGCCGTCGGAGCCGGCTGCCCTGCCTTCATCGGGGCCCAACGGCCCTGCCGCTGGTCGACAGGGCCCTCTGGAGCCATGTAGCTGTCTGCCGGGCCTCGACGGCCCAGGGTGAAGGCCCCCTGGCCCCGCCGAGGCCCCAGGTGGGCCGCGGGTTCCTGGGTAGGGCCCCGGGGCCCCCTTCCTCTGTCGAAGCACGTGGGGGTGCGGCTAAGGCCACCGACCTCCCGCTTCGCCTCTTCCGCTTACGGGTCACTGCTATCGAGATCTATAAGCCTCACGTCATCATCGTCCCTCGCTACATGCTTTCCCTTTTCCAAAGGTGACGCCTTTGTCGATGTTTTAGGGTTTGTGTAGCCTCCGTTCAATTTTGTCGAGATCTCTCCAAATTGAAAGATGATTGTTGATAGGGCATCGCTATGTTGATCCAACTTCGACTCCATGCTCGTCAATCGCTCTCCATGTGCCGTTAGGGTTTTCTTCATGCTCGCGATCTCCCCCGTAAATTTCTCCTCCACCGCATCGATCCAATCTTTGGATCGCGTAGCTGCCGCCATGGATCGACGTGCTTTGATACCAAAATGATAGAACTCGACGAAAACTGAAAGTAATTCGATAAAAACTAAACTTTTATTAAAATAAATAGACTACAAATAAGAGATAACCTTCTCTTCCAAGACAACAATTGATAATGGACGTTCGCACATTCCTCGAAAAACACGAAGAACTCTCTTTCTCTTTCACAAATTAATCAAAACACACATAACCTAGGGCCCGCCGGCTAAAACACCTATTAATATGAATCACGTTTAATACTAATCACAAGTATACCCTTATTGCTAATTAAATAATATGAATAAAGCAAATAGAGTCAATGAATTGCAAAACCGCCCCTTTTAGTCAATTTGATGGGCCGTCCTTCCCCTTGGTGCGCCTTTTGTAAGTGATGAAGTGATGAACCCATCATACTACTCCACGTGGAGATGTCCCTCTCCCCGGGATCAAATGGCCACCTACGAGCTCTATCTTCCTCGAAACGTTGATGCAGGAGTGGGAGAGTGTCCGCGACTGAGTTTCTATGCAGGGGTTCTTTCCGTTTTGAATTTGGACTCCAAACAAGCCCAGAATCACCAAAATACGAAACCCGCGCAGAAAAACAGTAGAAATTCGCCCGAAAATTCCCGAAAATTGGAAAGCTGCAAGGTTCATCGACTCGAGCCGGGCCGTCGGTTGAGCCGGCTCGGGCCATCGGCTCAGCTCGAGCTGACGGCTGCAGCTTGGGATCGGCTAGATCGAGCTGATCTCAAGCCGCCATCGACTCGCCAGCGCCGACAAGGTTTCCCGATGAGTTCGCCGTCCGTTGCAAGGGCTTTTGCTCTGATGGGTTCGCTGCGGCCAGGCAAAGCTTCTACGGGTCATCGTCCGAAAAGTCGCCGGCGATGCCCAAACACCCTCGCCGCCAATGTCCCAAGCTCGGATCGCCTCGCAGAAGCCCCATGTGGGCTCATCGGAGCTATTGTGCCCCCGGGGGGCACACCGGGGCCAGCGATGCCCTCTGGGGGCTCGTCAGAGTTGCTGCGACCACGGGGAGGGCCGCCGCCACCTATGGTGGGTTGACGTGGCTCCTTGTGACTCGCGGGGGTCAATTCGGGTTCGTCGGGCTTCAGATCATCACTGTATGACTTAGTCTTCTCCAGATCTATGGCGGTCTTCTCCTTCTCCAGATCGGGTGGATCCACGCTCGAAATCTTCAGATCTAGTAATTTCGCAGCTTGGATAGCCTCATCCTCTGCTTTTCCTTTATCAGCGATTTCGCTTCATCCTCTTCGAAAATCCCCTGAGAGTTTATCATATCGGCGTCCGCATCTTCATGAAGACCCATCACTATGTAAGCTTGCTCTATATAAACAAAAGTCGTCATATTCTTTAAGTCGTAACTCAAGATCTCCAAACCAACTTCTGTGCAACTTTGATAGCGTCCAAGCACCAGATAACCCATCAAATGTTTTAGACAATGCAAGTATTAAGCTTCCCCATTAACCTGGAATTGCGATCAAAATGAACTTTTGCATAAATATATTCAAAAGCCGCCTCGACGAATCTTTCCTTTCGGTATATGTTGTTCCCTTCTCGTCACCGTATCCGAGCTTGTTGTAGCAAATCACCCATTAATCTTAGATGCTCTGATACCAAATGATAGGAACTTAAAAGCAAATCTGAAATTTATTAGTAACTGAAAATAAAAGGATATATGATTACAATTTTAGGGGTAATCGCCCTCTCAAGACGCCGATTGATAGGGGACGTCCGCACCCTCCCGTAAGCCGAAGAGCTTTCTCTCCGATTTCACAAAATACTCCAATCTCACACCCCTAAGGGCCGGCCGGCTATCCCCTTTATTTATAATAATCCAACTAAATGTCTAATTACCCAAATGCCCCTTACAATAATAATATAACACAAAAAGACCAAGTGGTCGGATCTATCACAAACTCAGCACTATGACGTAAAACTCATTATCTTAATGTTAAGGTTGCTTCGCCTCATTTAACTTCTCGATAAAAACGACCGGATGACCCTCTTGACTTAGCATGACGCAATAGCTATGATCGAAGCATCACCTGCTACCTTAAAAACATTAGGACGAAGAACTGGGGCAATAGTTAACTTCTCCTTAATCTCCATGAACACTCGGAAATTTTAGTTCAAAAACCTTCTTTTTAAGACAATTTGTGATAGAAACTATTATGATACTAAATCTCCTAATAAATCTCCTATAAAATGAGGCCAATCCACAGAAACTCTTGGTCTTATGAATCGTACTAGGAGTAAGCCAATCCCTGCTGACCTTTACCTAATTAGGATCAGCTAACATTCCCGCATTGGACACAATGAACCCCAAGAAGTAAACTGATGTAGTCATGAACTCGTATTTCTTCAAATTGATATATAGTTTCTCCTGGCTGATAATCATTAATACCTACATCCAATGAAGATGTTCTTCTTGGATCTGACTGAATACCAGTATATCGTCAAATTCGATAATAAACTTGCCTGAAGTAAGAATGTGAATACTGAGCTATAATCATCATTAAAGTGCTAGGGGCATTTGACAGTCCAAAAGACATGACTAACGGCTCATATAATTTGCCCTTAAGTTCGAGTGTAATTTTCCATTCATCTCCTTCACAAATACGAATCTAATGGTACCTACTTTAAAGATCAATATATGAAAAGATACTAGATCCATCTATCAACTCTAAAAGATCATCGAGCCTAGGTATAGAAAACATATACTTGGTCATGATTTTGTTGATGTCTATGCTATCCATGCACATCCACCAACTATCGTCTTTTTCGGTGTAAGTAACGTAGAAATGGTGCATGGGCGCAAACTCTCATTGAAAAAATATTTTCCTAATAACACATCTACATGTCTTCTCAGCTTATTGTGCTAAGTAGGATTCATCCTATGATGGGAAAGATTAGACAATGCAAATCTTAGCACAAGATTAATGCTATGCTAGATATCCCCAATGGAAGAAAGTTTGTCAGGTAATTCAGATAGCATAATCTCCTGAAAATTCATAATAATTTGGTGAACCATATAAGGGAAGACTATACTCTCACTAGGGAAACTGCTTGAGCCAATAATCACATATACTAACCCATCTCATCGACTCTCATTAAGAAACTTGTTCTTGCCCACCATGTGAATGGATCTCTTGCTTGACTGAGCAAAGTGCAACCATATCTTTTGACTTTCAATTTGGCTCTTAGATTATGAATGGGTCAACATAATTTTCTTCATGATGAATATGAATACAAGTGCATTGAATCTTACATAACTCCGTACATCCAGATTGTATAACCATGGCTTACCTAATAGAATTTTTGCAATGTCCATGGGTAGAACATAGCCTCATACACAATTATTGTAACTCAAGAACTGGACAAGCATAAGACGACATTAGGCAATAGGGTAAGCAATCTTATTGAAGTAAGAAATATTGTATGGTTGTTGGTGAGGCTCGGCTTTTAGACACATCTTATCTAAGGCTGATTTGAAGATAATATTAACACAAATACATTCATTAATCATTAATCAAAAAGAGGTATCCTTAAATTTGATGTAGGTATGAGACATGTTACACCTGCACTAATCATCATCACCTCTAGGTGTAGTAATTTAATAGCTAACGATACTCACATAGGTGCTTGACTCTTTAAGATCATCGTCAACATCACTAGCACCCTCCTCATGCACACATATCTCGTCTATCATGCCGTCATTTGAGTTATCATCGTGAGTATCTCTAATCACTAGAATCTTGCTGGCACATTGATATGCATAGTGACCAAAACATTGACACTCGCAGCACATGAACCTTTGTGCTTCCTGTTGTGAAAACTCACCAATCACAACTGTACCCGTAGCATCCTTTGTGATAGTCATCGTAGATCTATTATTATTTTCAAATTATGTTTTGACTGCTTCCCAGCTTTAGCAGTGAACTTCCTAACTTGAGGCTCTCGACAGTTCAATTCTAGCTCTTGGGCCAGCTGCAAAGCCTCCTCAATGGTAGTCGGGACATGAGTGAGCATCTTTCGCTAGAGGTCATTTCTCAATCCATATAAATCAATAAATAATAAGAATAAAGAATAAAGAATAAAATAAAAAATCCATATTTTGAGACCATGCAAACTAGCAGCAACATAAATTCCTTGTCCTGTAAAAATGGGCTCAGCTACGGGGCATATCAAAAGGTTATATCGGAATCGTATTCTAGAAATAACTCAAAATAAATGAAACATTGTACGTGGGATTGCTGCTAAAACAAGCAGATAACATGACAACGTGAAAATACACCAATTACAAGTTGCTAATCCACGTGGCAGCAGGACCAAAGATAACACATTTGGGAAGCACAAGCCCAGCAAAGCAAAGTAACAAAGAAGTGTGTGTGAGATGAGTGCAGAACAGTAGAAGATGTTGACATTGCGTGCAAACTCCTGACATGATTGTTAATGAGGACAGAAAAGGCCTAATTTAGCATGCAGGCTCCAGGATATCATACAAGTTGCAAAGGAAGTGAAGAAATATTTGTTGGTCAGAAAGAAGCATGTACGGCTTCAGCCTTCATGAGATTCATGAGAAGTGAATGGAGAACGTTGGATAGTGGGGATTAATATGGTGCATGTTGCACAACATATAAAGGATATATCTATTGACCATAATAATATAGCTGTAACATTCCATCACAGACTTCTATGTAATCGCATTAAGTTGTATCAAGCCTTCAAACTATGTCTTAATGAGAATAGACCAAATACGGAACTGCCTAATTAGCTGCATACTCACCCTTAGTGCCAATTTTTTGAGCTTGTTCATTGCAGAAAATTGCTTTAAGCGAGTAAGGACAGCAGAATCGAGAGGCTTATCAGGAGCTACACCATCAACTCGAACCCAGGGGTGACCTGCAGGCAAATAAAAAATGAAAAATCGTAGAAGGAACCAAGTCTGAATAATAACATCCTGAAAGACATGCTTCTTATAGCATAATTTAAGAACTTTTGCATAGCAGCCTGGACCATACATAGCTACATTACCAATGGAAGACAGCTATCTAAGTATCATCAATCATGTAATGGGGGACAGCCATCTTAACTTTCCTAATAATTTCCGCCTAGCAAAGCAGATGGGCCAATACTTAATTGTGTTTCAATGCTAAACAGCAAAACAGAGAGTAACACTTTAGTTTGAACTGTGAGAAATACACACCAAGAATGGCATTTGCCAATAAATTGTGCATACATATAGTACAAGCACCCCAAATGTTGAAATGAATCAATACTTACATAGTACTTCATGAGCAGTTGGGCGCTTTTTGGGATCTCTCACTAGCATTCTTCTGACCAGATCTTTGGCACTCTCAGAGATGTTAGGCCAAGGGTCTGATGAGAAGTCTAGCTTACCATTCAAAACTTGTTCGAATATTCCTTGCTCATGCTCTGTAACAGCATATAAAGAAATAGTAGAGTTTGGGCCTTGAGGGTGAACATCCTTAGATATAAATAACAAGCAAGAAAAGAACAAAATCTGAAATTGTCACCATCCCAAAATGGAGGAACCCCACTCAACAAGATATAAATAATCACTCCAGCGCTCCAGATGTCTGCCTCAGGGCCATAGTGTTTCTTCAGCACTTCTGGGGCAACATAGTATGGACTACCAACAACGTCGGTGAATGTGTTCCCTGATGAAAAAAGATAAGGTCAAAAAATATGTTCAGGAGTTCACAGAAATGCATAATGAAATCAAAAGGATATGTCAAATACATTTGCACCAGTTGTCGAATAAGGATAAATGAATAATATCAAAATATTTTGCATTCTTGGGAATGCATACGAGCAGACATCATATGAATACAGTTCAAACTCAGTGAAAAGGAACATGTATAGAACTTTCCTCTTGGTTTCATCCGTTTCGTCCCGATTTTATTGAGTATCGATATTAAAATAACATGTAGTGTTGATTTCACTAGGTTACAGGGAAACGTATTTGGCAGCAAGTTTAGATAATTTAGGTAAGTTCCGGATGGAGCATGCTGAAACCATTAAAATCAAAATAAAAGGTGAATGATGGGAAATCTAATGGTGATAATTGCCTAAAATATCATCTCCCTCCAATTTCCGATTTCATACCAAATTCATAAATCCTAATATATCAAAATTTGATATATTTTTAATATAACTTTGATTAATATCTTGAATAAAAGTCAAATTGATGACTTCTATATTAATTGGGATTAATACGAGGCTTAGCTGTTTGAGTACTAGAAGTTGAGTTTTCTTGATTCCCCCACTTAGCATACATGTTTATGTCATGCTTCTTAGTGCTACATATGTAACCATCCTGCGATGGTGATGTCTATTGGCAATGAACACGGACTGTATATTGTTACACAGCAAAATCGAAACTGAAATTCCCATTGACACCAGTTGAAATCTTTAACCTAAGGCGGATCCAAATCCACACCCGCAAAAAGTTCTTAAACCTTGTTTATTACATCTCCATGCCAGTGCTTCTATTGCCTGGGATGAATTTCTCCTCCATGTGAACAATCCAAGTTACACTCAGTGAAAAGTCCACACACAAAATTTAGGTTATTGCTTGTATATATTCTTTCACCAGCTGCAATGAAGATATCATATGCATACCATAAGTTAATAGTCTTCCTGTTTTCCTATTAATTTCCTGTTTTCCAATTAATTCATATTCAAGATAATAGTCGTTTCAGATTATCTCAAGGCAAAATCACCACTTTATCATGTTACCAGAGTCTAGCAAATCAAGCAATTTTGTTAACACACACCTGGCTTGAAGAAAATAGATAGACCAAAATCGATGGTTTTGAGCTTGGCCTCCTCACTCCGATTCACAAATAAGAAGTTCTCCGGCTTGAGATCCCTATGCATCACCCCCAACGAATGGCACAGCTGGACGACCCCAACAATCACTCTGGCCAGCTCAGCCGCCGCTTTCTCCGAATAATGCCCTCGTTGAATAATCCTATCAAACAACTCTCCGCCGGCACACAGCTCCATCACCAAATGCACCGCCACTGCATCCTCATAAGCCCCGATAATCTCGACCACATTGGGGTGTCCAGCGAGGTGGTGCATGATCTGGATCTCCCTGCGGACGTCATCGACGTCCTCGGGTGTGATAAGCTTGCGCTTGGCGATGGACTTGCAGGCGAACTCTTTGCCGGTGGACTTCTCGATGCAGAGGTAAGTGGTCCCAAACTGACCCTGGCCGAGCTTGCGGCCGAGGGAGTAGACGTCCTTGAGCCTGCCGGTCTTGCGGTTGAGGACGGAGTCGGTCGTCAGGCCGGCGCTCGGTATGCGCTTCACGTGCGCCGGCTTCTTCTTGGCCGCCGGCTTAGGCTGTTCGGTCTGCGTTTGGGTTTGGGTTTGGGGTTCGGGTTGCGGGTCGGGTTTGGGTCGGGGTTCGGGTTGAGGGGGAGGTTGGGAGTGATCGGGGATTTTGACTTGTTGAGGGGGCTGGTCAAGGGTGGGGTTGGTGTTAGGTTGAGGAGGAGGGGATGGGACGTCGGTGTGGCGGGTGCGCCAGACGACGGCCGACACGGAGTCAAAGAAGCGGCCGCGGTTGGTCGGGCCCACGCAGGTGTTACCCATTGTGTGGGCCCTCGGACAAGGGTGAGGAAGTGGGTGAGAGAGAGGCGAGATTTCAATCAAGAAGATGGACTAGGGTTTCAGAGAGATCGGAGGAGGAGGATGATGATGACGATGGGGTAACAGTACGAAGGGAGTAGATCAGAAGTGTGAGAACACCATGTATGCAGGAAGCTGCAAGAATCTGAGATGGGTCCGAGAAATCAACTTGAAAAATGTGGGCGTCAAACGGAATCCACGCTCACGAGCTCTCTTACTAATTTGTTCTTCATTTGGTCAAATTAGTAAGTTACTGGTAAAATAAACTAAATACACTTCCCTATTTTGGGAGTTGCTACGCGCACATTGCTAAGTGCTTACAACCACTATTCACGAGTTTGACATTCAAAATTTAACCATATTCTATTACCAACGTGCACAACCACTATTCACAAGTTTGACATTCAAAATTTTAACTGTATTCTACTCTCAACAAGCACAACCAACATAGATTCGATCAGAGAGTGCGGCAAAGGCGTCGGCAGTTCTTCATCATATTTTCATTCCCATGAAAATATGATGAAGAAGCTTTAGGATCCGCATCTCAAATTCGCACGATCTCAAAGCAAGCTTGTCACTGTTTTCTCCTTCGTCTCACTAGCTTTGATTCGCGCATCAACCTCTTCTCTAACTCCCAAGCAACAATTTTTTTCACATTCAACTTTCTCTATGTTGGTGAGATTAGTTCCCTAGCTTCAGCCTCCCCTTCCTTTCGATTCACGCAACCGTACGCAAGCATGTATTCTTCGTATTTCTAACAAACAAAGCCTCATCAAACCTTCACCCGTGATCACTACAAACAAAAGGGAAATTAAATTTCTCTTGCATTGATCCTTGCACCAAGTTCTTCGTCATATTTTCCCATGAAGCCTTCTGTAATATATTTTTCCACGCACCCATCATAAAGCTTCTTCAAATTTTTTAGAATTGATACATGCACCTCATGGATGCATAGAATGAGGTGCATGTTGAAGTCAGTGCAAATTTTACCTTTTTAAGAAGAAAAAGAGAGATATGGCAGTCCACCTCATGAGATGCCTTTTTTCATATCCCAATCTTTTAAATGCAAAAGTAATCAGATCATGTTTCTGTGCTAAGGAATCGATTATTCCACTTCCACCAAACTGAGATCACGTTTCTGTGCTAAGCTCCACTTTTAGTTTTTTTTAAACCAAAACCCAGAACCCCAGTTACCCCCACGCAAGCGGCAAGACTCCACAATTTTTTTAATTGCAAATTCCCAGCGCCATCATCCTGCACGTCGGCTGACGCAAGCATCCACCTGTATCTCATCTTGTTCCATCAAGCTGCTGAACAGAAAACAGACTCACGGGCCTGTGCCGTTTCCACTCCTTCCACAGGGGCAACAGTGTGACAGAATGGCAGTCCTCCACTTCGGCTTATCCGCGGCTTCAACCAAACGTCTTCCACATAGCATCTTTTGAGAGCACGTTTCTTCTTCAATAAACCGAACAAATCGCACGCCGAACGAAGCGCCCCAACCTTTTTCTCAGTGCACGTTCCAATTTTGCGGCTCGGCCATTCTCGCACGACCGACGTGCAGTTAGTTTCCAGCAGCGACAGACTCTGTCCATTTGAAAATCTTAATATATTTTTTCTGCCTTCAACAACACACAAAACTTGTTCCTCTCTATTTATTTATATTATACGATTATTATTATTTTTGCATAGCTTGTTCCCCTCGTTACTTAACCCTAACATAATTTGATTCTCCCATTAATTAAACACTGTGTGGATATTTTTTCGCATCATATTATATTGTAATTTATTTTGCGCATAGTTAGAGTTCTCATAACCCAATTAAAATTTGTCACTCTCATTAAAAGTAAAATTGGATTTTTAGGCTAGATTATTAGACATTAGTTTTAGTTGATTTGATCGCATCCATTTTTGACAATTTACATCTGACCCATTTATTTTATCCAAACCAGTAACGAACAAATGGCAAACAAATTGATTGCTTCTGAACTGGCCAAGATAGAACACCTGAACGGTTCCAACTATGACATGTGATACAGGAAGATCAAATACAGACTTATACATGACAATTTAAATAGCATCATTGAGTCCACTGCTCCTACCCTCCATGAAAACCCTACCAATGCTCAGAAGAGAGAGCTAGACTAGTGTACAATAAACGACACGAATGCTAGAAGTCTCATGCTAATGTTCATGGACGATAGCCTAATAAAAGTGTTTGAACATTGTAGTACTGCCAAGGACATGTGGCAGACTATTAAGGAGACGTATGACATCACATCAGATGTGAATATACAACTCTTGCTGCATAGAATAATTCATGACGTATGCAGGAAGGGGACAATGTCACCGAACACGTGAATAAGATGATTGTCATGGCTAAAGACATAGCTAACGCCAGAACTGAAATTCATGAGAATCTTCACGTGGCAACTATTTTGAATAGTCTGTCACTATCGCTTGATATGGCTGTCACTATGCTTAGACCAAATGGAACCGTTAAGCGTGTCACTGACTTGCCAGCTCAGCTAGCAATGGAACGAGACATTCTATCTAGAAGGAAGGGCTCGGACATCAACCGTGTTATAACGCCCCACTCCCTAGAATATCCGAAAAGTATGAATCCGTACCAGGTTCTCCCAGAGCAGCGAGTGTTACGAAGGAAAAAGAGAAAAGTACAAAAGAAACCGACGGGTCCACTGCGCACTGCTGTGGTAGTACCTATAGTGTTCCCAAGCAAACAACCAACACATGGCTAATACGAACTACAACACATACAAATTGATATAAAACACTGAAGCAACAAAGACTGTATCTATATCCTCTATCATTATACAACATCATATCCATCATTATACATCAGCAACTCCCTTCCAAAAAGAAACCCAAAAGTACAAAAGTCACACACACTCATCTCACACCCCAAACCCACACTCAACTCAAACTCAACTCCACATATCTCCAGCCACCAGCTCCCAAGCTCCTCAACCAACTCCATCTCCATCTCCCTGCCTCCGGCTCCATAAGCTTGAAAACCACAAATTGGAGCACGTCAACGCGTGCTCCAGTAGGATATCCAAACTCCCACTTGTATGCCATCCTAAATGCAACTAAAGAGTGAACAAGTGCTACAAGTAAAAGTGCTACATGAACATGGCATGGCACTACACCAATGTATAAAAGGATCAAATGAAATAAGGCAATTAAGCATCAACTACAGGGCAAAAACTATAAAGGGTCACAATAGTTATTAATTGAACAACAAACGCAACACAGGGTCAAAGTTACAAAGAACTACAAAATTAAGTAACGTATTTGTTTAACTAAATGTCATTTGGAAACTTATGTATGTCGTTGAATATAATGAACTGGACTGCACCCCAAGGTGGGATGGTAAGGAGCACCCGCCAGTGGTACACGGGTATTGTTTTCTTAACGATGCCTCTCACCCCACACATACCCTCGCATCGGAGTGCAAGTGAGGAAAACTCCACAACATCACAATACATCGTACCCGAATCAGAGCAAGGTACGGAGATGACCAAAAGGTACCCGAAACTGAGCAAGGTACATAACACAGCACAACTAGTCCAGTCCTCATACCCTTCTAGTACCCAGTTTTCCCAAACCCCAGTTATCAGCTCACCACCTTTTTGAGGGGATTGAGTTAACTCCGTAATATTCATTACATGTGAAGTAACACAATCACACATGCAGAAAGTAAAGGTAACAACTACAACAAAGAGTTAAAGACGACATGTGAAATAATGTGCGAGAATATAACTCAAGACGATCACGGTACATACAAACACAAAGAAATCAACTTGAATTAATAACAGCTTTACATCTATTGGTTGTAGAGTCATGTAGGCATGGCTATTTTAATTTCCTTTCACCAACTTTATTTCTCCATTTCACAATATACTTGGAACATGCATCTACACGTGCATTCCCATTCTCATTTCCACACATCACAATAATGGATAACCAAGACTTTCATAGCAACCTCTTCATTCACAACTATATTTCTTACACTACATTCTTGCAAGTGGTCCCCATAACATGTCCTTTAATGTAGCATTACGAATCACTACACATGAATGTCAACTTAACAACAAAACATAATTTCAAGCATCACTTCAACAATTTCAGTTTGCTGGAAAATGCAGACAGTCATGTATATGGACAGATATCATCCATAGACATTATGAATTTGATAAAACTTAGTAAATGAAAGTTGTAGATATGCTAGTTTTACATTCACCCACCAATTTTCAGAAAATAACACCGAGTGTGTGAATTATAGTGACCAATATGGTGAGAGATAGAATTTCTGTTTAAAACCTGAAAACTCCTTCAACTTGATTAATAAATTACTCGTAGTTCTAATCCGTTATGGGTTGAAAATTCAACATAGAAATTGTAGATTAGGAAGTGTAGATATCAAAAATGTCCAAGAACTCATGATTTGCATGTCTACATTAGGAGATAAGGTTAAAACAGTAAAGGGGTGTAAATCTAGCAGAATCTGCTACCATGTAAATAACTCCAGTTTGGGTCTAATTACAGTATGAATTTGGAATGACTTCCGACATGAACGTTGTAGATAACTATCTAATTTTTTTAGCATAATTTTCTCAGAATTTAATTCAATATATAGTGAGAGATATACATGGATGAAGTTATTGAAAAAACTGCAGGAAATTAAAGTGATGGTCATGTAATGACAATTGATAACTTTCCTTCAAAAAACATAACGTGTCATGAGATACTACTAGGAGTTGGATTCCTACATCAAATCTAGTTGTTTCCCCTCTAAAAACTCCATCATGGCTCCATCTTCTCTTCTCACAAGTTTCCTCACTCAAAAGTCCTCAACTTGCTCAAGGAAACCATCCATTTCTAAGCTCCAAACAACCCCATATGTTTCTACTTGCGTAAGGATGCTTAAAAGAGGGGAAAGATGGTGTTTTTCTTGAAAAAAAACATAGGAGAAGTAAGGCATGGAGAGGGGAAACCGAAAATGAAAAGGAAAAGATGAGAAAACAAAGGAATTCTAGGCTTTTCTTTTTCTTTTTTTCTTTTCTTTCTATTTTCTTCTAGGCTTCTCCTTCATTTTCTTTTCCTTTTCCTTCCTTTAATTCCCTTCCTTACCTCATAAGAATGGCATATGACATGTAATATTCTTTCGAATGAAAAATTTATGAAGACCACATCTCACTCTAGCAATTTATTTCTAGGCCCTTGTGAAAATTACCCAACAATCCATATTCATTCCAAATATTTCTCATAGTCCCTCATACACACACTCATGCATACACATACATCCAACATATACATAAATAAGCATGCTATTCTACATACATTGGTACACATAGCCATCAATTAAACTATATATATTTACTTACACAAACATACACACGCTCCCACAATCGAGGCAACCCAATATCAAAACATAGTAGACACTACATATATCTACAAATTTGTACTATAAGCTAGCCAAAGTACTTCTCAAATACATACACTAGTACTGTGTATACACACATATGCCTACACCCTCTCATCCATCCATGTATATACATACATCAAAACATACATACTACATCATATCAATACCATATACACCCTCACATATATGTCTACTAGCCATATATTAATGCACACCAACATACACTATTAAACATACACCAATACACACAATTATTACATGCATACATACGTATCCATAAGTATGAATACCACAATTATGTAGTAGAATACATGTATAGTTCAAAACAGGGCATGACGCTTGTGCAGGAGGCGAATGCTGCTCAATACTGAAAGGCACAAGGGAACCAACGTCTTAGACATGTGAAGCCCTCCTTCAATTGCTCTGGCCAGCCATCAGCTCACGACAAGAAAGGACCTCCTGAATCTAGTTACATTTGCACGATGTATGGTCACTTCAATGCCAACTGTCCTCAGGCAATGAATAAGGACAACTCTAAACGCCCAGAACAAGGAGGATCCGAAAAGTGGGAGTTCATTGGTGTCATTGAATGCAACGCTGCAACAATAAACGATGAAGGTTGGTGGGTCGACTTAGGTGCTACCCGACATATACCAAATACAAAGGAAGGAATAGTTGACCTCCAAAAACCGAAGAAGCGAGACCAAAAGATATACATGGGGAATAATACCTATTTGGATGTAGAAGGTATTGGTTCATACAGATTGGATCTTGTGGACAGCATCATGATCCTCAAAGATGTGTTTTATGCACCTGGCATAAGATGTAATCTGGTCTCTGTTCCGGCGTTGCTGAAGAAGGGTCTTGAATTGAGATTTTACAACAATAGGGCCTCTATTGGGAAAGACAAAAAGGTGTTTGCTATAGGCAAGTTTGTGCCTAGTCATGAATTATTTTGTCTTTCTGTTGTAAAATCTGATATTGGAAATAAAGATTGTGATTTGAATTATTCATCGTGTCTTTTGTCTGATTATGATCTTTGGCATATGAGATTATGTCCTCTTGGTAACAATAAGATGGACCAGTTAATCAAAATGAATTTATTACCTGAACTGACGGGTGTAAGGACATTACCATGTGAACAATGTTTACGTAAGAAGATGACCAGGAAATCATTCTCAGAATGTCAAATGTCAAATGAATTGTTGGAATTTATTCATTCTGACATTTGTGGCCTTTGAGCATAAAGACACGTGGGAATAAGGAATATTTCATAACCTTTATAGATGATTATTCCAAGTATACTTTCGTGCATCTTTTAAGCAGAAAGTCGAAATCCTTTGAATGTTTTAAAAGATACAAGACAGACGTAGACAGAAAACTTGGAAGGTATATAAAGGTGTTTAGAACTGATAAAGGTGGGGAACTCAATTCAAATGAATTTGAGGAATACTGTATCCAATACGGTATAAAGAAGCATACAACTATGCCTTATACTCAACAACAGAATGGTGTGGCAGACAGGAAGAATAGAACATTAATGAATGCGGTAAGATGTATGTTATCGCATTCTGGGCTCTCCAAGGATTTTTGGGGAAAAGCCAAATTGACTGCAAATTATGTTCTGAACAGAATTCCCATAAAATCAGTCGAGACAACATCGTATGGGATATGGAATGGAAGCAAACCCAATATAAGTCATTTGAGAAAATGGGGTTGCATGGTACGTGTTCTCATTCCATATAATGTTAGAAATAAGCTGGATCTCAAAATCGTAAGATGCATATTCATAGGATATTCTGAGAAGTCTAAAGGATGCATGCTCTTCTATGAAAATAAAGGAGCCATTGAAAGTAGAGATGCTACTTTTCTAGAAAATCTAGAAGAACAGGAACAAGTCCAAGAAAATGTGTCACTCTTGCTGTACTTAGATGATGTTCCGAATGATGACTTGGATACAGTGGATGATGTACATCATCCAGCTATGGAAGATGAACCTGTAAATGAGTATATACCTATGGAAAATCAACCAGCTGAACATGTCCAGACTGCAACCCTAATTAGTGGCAATAAGAGACCCAAAACAACACCTGCATGGATCTATGATTATTATCTATATTCATGTGAACCATCTTATTTCTCAGTGTATATTGATATAGATGAGCAAGCCGATCCCTTGAAGTATACAGATGCAATGAAATCATCTGAGTCAGATCAATGGCTTGAGGCCATGAAAATGGAGCTTGACTCAATTGAGAGAAACAATGTATGAGAGCAATGTGACTTATCAGGAGAGAGGAAGTCTATAGGATGACAGTGTGTGTTAAAGAAGAAATATCGGGTTGATGGGTCTATTGATACATTCAATGACCGTTTAGTTGCAAAGGGATTTACTCCGAAAGCAGGGATTGATTATCAGGAGACTTATTCTCCGGTGGCTAATATTGCATCCATAAGGATAATCATAGCGATTGTTGTGCATCTTGACTTGGAACTCTACCAAATGGATTTCAAGAATGCATTCCTTAACGGAGAGTTGAAGGAAGTCATATATATGGATCAAACTAAGGGATTTCAGTTTGATGGTGTCACGCTCCGCTTTCCAAGTATGGAAGGCGAGACGTGAAGAGGTCAGCTCAGACTTGGAGCTGTGAAGCTACAATCTGATAAGCGTCTGGTAATTTAATCCATTAGCAGATTCTTTGCATTACGACGAAACAACACTAATAATAAAGAAGGATAGACAATAAAAATTATCCAACATTCAACATCCACAGATTTTATTCCAAACATACAGAGATAGTCATAAAGAAAAGTACATAGTCCGAAAAGAAGGCCTAAGCATGGCCGACACTAAAACAAGTAATGGTGCTACGCACATGTAACGGCCTGTATTTTTCAACACATCAATTTACATATTTACGTATTATCAACATTTTAAAAAAAATTTCTTTATAATGGTTAGTCAGGAGTTTTATATTAAAAATGATTTCAAAATTTTACTATAAAAATATTTTGAAGCATTAAACTAATTATAGCATATTTCAGTAAGTTCGGATTTCAGCAAATACTCAAAACAATTTTGATAAAAATTCATTTTCAATTATTACTTTTTTGGCTTAATGAATTAATTTTCTATACATACATCATTAAAATAGTATCATTATATGATCATTTAGGGCTTCCCACATTAATTTCGTAATTTTCTGATATCAAATCAACCTAGAACCCGCAACCCCGCATTCCAAACGTTTTGGTCTAAAACTAGTATCTCCGTAGCTCAAACCCCGATATGGATCTTGTATTCGCAATTCTCGCGATGATACGATCCCGTGGGTATGTTTTAGTAATTTTTCGGTGTCGTATGCGAAAACGGGGTTGTATTCCTCCGTTTTCACTAATTACAATCACTAATGACATTTTTACACTTACTAATTAAATTTTACCTACTTACTTTCACCCTAATCCCCCAACTAACTTCTTAACCAGCCTCCCTTAGCTGGTGAGATCCAATTTATTTGGATCTCATCCACCCCCATTAGTGGGTTTTTGTTCCCCCACTAATTGCATTTTTGCCATTAGCTTATCCTATATAAACCCCCATCCCTTTTGTATAACCCACAGTATTAGTCTCCCTCTCCTTCTTTATTTTCGAAACCCAGGTTGTTATAAACCCTCTCCCGCTCCTTCACTCGCTCACTCTCCCTCTCTCTATCTCTCTCTCGTTCTCCCTCTCTCACTCATGCACTCCCCCTCCGGCGGTCGACCACCGTCGCCACCCTCACTCCGACGACACCAGCCGCCGGAGCCCGCCGTCCCCCGCCGTCCTCCATGCCATCACCGTTGCAGACCCCCGCAGTAACGCCCGCCGTGTTGCCGCTCTCCCCGACCGTCAACAGCCCGCCGCCACCGCCGTCTTCGCTCGCCACCCCCCGAGCGCCGGTGAGCAGCTACCACCGAACGCCCCCCACCCCCCGCTCCGTCTCTCTCTCTGTCTCTCCTGCTCGGCCGCCACAGCACCGCCGCCCGTGCCGCTCTGCCACCACATGCGTCGCTCCGCTAACGCCGTCTTGCTCGCCGCCCGCGTCCGCTGTCCGCCGCCGAAGGAGACGCAACGAACACCCCCCGCAGCGATCGGAGCAAAGGTGACGCTGGGTTTCGAGCGTATTTTCGAAAATACGTATACGTATTTTCGTATACACGATTTTTAATTAATTAATAATAGGCTTTTATGGTTTTAAATTCATAATAAATGATATAGGCCTCAGAAAAAAGTGAGACTAGCTCCAGAAAATCGGAAATAATATCTGGATCCAATGGCACTGGTCTCATCTCGATCAAACGTTTAGTTTTTTCAGAGTTAATTTTTAACCCTAAAACTTAAATACGTAATTTCCTTTTAAAAATCTGTAACTCTATATTTTCACATACACTGATTCGTGATAAAAATATATGTTGTAGTAATCTTCGAGACGGTCGTTTTGACTACTCACTTGAACATTTTCAACTAGTATTGCACCCAGAAGAAATTGTTGAATATTTACGTTACCTAATTAAAATTAGTTTTTAAATTTATTTTTGAGCTTCTAAAAATTATAGAAATTACTATAAGCTTCTAAAACATTTTCTTCTGCAGTAAAATTAATTCATCATATTTAGCCTATATAAAAATTTAGAACGATTTTCGACACCATTTTAATCGATTATAAAATCAAAACGACCAAGTTTAATAAATAGAAAATAGTGTATCTTTAACCGATTGTTTCTTGTGTTTACAGGTATCAATTCTAGTGCCCCAGCCATATTGGAAGCACTAGATCCAATCCCGGCTCACTATCATCACCTCGGAACTAGTACGTCACAATGGATTCTAGATTTAGAAAAGTAGACAGTGTCCTCGTACGAACTTTTAAAACAACAACTTTTGTGTTCCATGTTTGTTTGTCTTGTCTTTATACTCAAATTTGCTAGTATTCACCTTGCTTTACTTTAAGAACGTCGACCGGTGAACCTAGCTTAACTATCATCGTGAACAAGGAACTAATGACATCATGTGGCACATCTTATGGAAGGTCTTATGGAATATCTCGTGGAATGTTTTGTGGAATATCTCGTGGAATATCTCGTAAAATATCTAAAGAAATATCTCGTAAGAAAGCATGTAATCGATACACATGACACTGGGGTTTGGGGTAACTCATTGTAAAGAAAGTGTGGGAGCTATAACCGGCGTCACTCTCTCGCGTCTCGTCTCGTCTTGTTTTTAAAGTATGTTGTGGTTGACGCCTGGGATTTGCTCCCCGTGGCAATGGAGATGACCCATGGTTGCATATCATACTTTCCTACATGAGTCACATCACATAGTATAGTTAAATTCTGCCAATACTAAGATAACCATTGATTGTATATCTTTTCAGTACCTTGCATGTTTAATTGCTTACAGTTCATTCCTACTAGTCTCACCATTGCTATCACCATGTTTGCTCTTGCACATTACCTTTCGTACTTGCACGACCACCTTTTACTTTATGCATTACATGAACTTACTTACCACACGTGCAGTCACCCGTACTTTGCTTCACTTGCTCAGCCTGCTTTACGCTTGCACTACCACAGTACAGTTTGTTCTCTCTTTTCGGTTCTGTTTACCTTTACTACCCAGTTATGTACAGTTGTTGCTCAGTACTTTACTATTCACTCTGGTTTGCTTGTACGTAGTTACTTTGCATCATACTTGTACACTACTTCTTTTCTATATTTAGAATTATTGTGACTTACCTTCGGTTCCATTTATGGCACCGGCAACCGACGACCAGATCACAGAGGCGGCCCTTGAGTTTTGAGGAGCCAGAGTTCGACCCAGAGGTTGCAGAGTTTAGTTGTTTTGTGTTGATGACGTATGTGTTGTATTATGTATTTCCTTATTCGCATTTCCTTTATGTACTTCCTTATGTATTTTGTTGAGAGTGAGAGCTGTTTGTTGTTATATTTTAATTTGCAGACTGTAATAATGTGCGCTGGCTTGAGTATTATTGTACATCTCTGCATCGTAGCTATGTTGATTTCACTGGAAAACTGCAGACATACGAATAAACCAAATAATTAACGGGCCCCCGAGAGCGGGTCGTTACAACACCGAATAACCTAATAGCAGCTACTAGGAAAGTAAACAACAACTAAAAGGAAACCTCCAGCCGAGACCAAGACTGGCCCCTTATATCCTCGGACTGGACGTCAACAACCTGGTCGTCCTCGGCACTAACACAAGCTCAAAACCTGACATGTGACACCCAAAGATAAAACGGAAAATGTCAGCAAAAATCTCCAAAGAGGGAAAGGGAGACTTTTGTGCAAGGAAACGTAAAGTATAAAGAATACAGTGTCGCAGTTTAAAGTAGGATGACATGGCATAATAATTCAATGAATGCGGCAGTTGAAATGAGATGACATGGCAAATTATTTAAAGAATGCGACAATTAAAATGAACATGATGATAACAAAGCATGCATGTCGTAGCATAAACTACGAAACACTATTTCACGAATTCACGAATACTAGCTTATCACTTCGTGCATAGGGTTTACACCTTACAGCTGAAGTGGCTGTACATGCACACTTCTACGCTGAGTGGTCGCTTAACCCTACCCCTCCACGTATATATGGACTGGTGCCCATCTTCTGGATCACGAGTCAGGAAGTGTTTTTTGGCATAGGGTTGTACCCGAGAAGCATGTGCCTAGCCTCAATCATTATGTAGGAGTCAAAATCCTACTCTCCACATCTTACATTTTAAAGTAGAGTGTGCTACACAATTCATGATAGAGCAAGTTGATGCATGAAATGACATGGCAAGATGCATGAACATGGCAATAAGCAGTTAAAAGTGTGTACAGTTAATTTGAAAGTACACGTGACATGTGGCATGAAATGAAAGCATAGTAAGGGGGTCGGATCTAGCTTCGTTGTCAAGCTAGATCAAATAAGACGTCTAGACGACTATCATTTCACCGCCTAATCTCTTTTACGCTATTTCACAAATTGGACAAAGACATGATCTAAAACAAGTACTGGCAAGTTTCACTTGCCTGAAATGACGTGATGCACGTCTCGGATCAATGAGTCCATATACTTCCTATGCGTTCAAACCATCGCCCAACCTACAGTCACATATTATTAATCTTCAATTAGTGAGTTACCAAAGCACTTAAAGTTACAATTTTTAGTCTTGATTAACATGCAAGCGTGGGGTTTCCTATGGTACAGAGTTTACCTTTAGCACGATGCGAGAGCTACACTGACGTCGGATAGAGACGTCAGGGGTTGGATTCCGGTAGCGCGAAGGGTATGTCGGACAACTAGCGACTACGGTAGCTCGACGCGCGAACGGTGGAAAGCAACACGAACACCAGCAGCAAAGGAAGGCCGTGCTAGGGTCTACGGCCTAGGGGACGGCCATGTGGATCTGGGCGGTCATCGAGGGGATCCGCAGCAATGGTGCAGCGAGCACGGGAGGGGGAAACTACATATTTTGACGGGTAAATAGCAGTCTTTATGTTTAGGAGGGGCTGTTTTGGGGTTTCAGTAAGGAGAGAGTGCTGGCCGAAGGGTGCAGTCGGCCTAGGAGGTGATGGGGGGCGCTGGGGGATCGGACTGGACGATCACCCACGGCTGCAGGTGGCCGGCGACGAGCAACAGGGCTGGGCGTGGGTTTTTGTAGGGGAAAGACAGTTTTTGTAAGGGTTTGAGGCTATTCATGTGGCTATTTGGAAGAGGAGGAGGTGTACGCGTGACTGGGGAGGAGGGCCGGAGTAGGGGGCGGCTTGGGCGGTGGCCGGCGGCAGGGGGGTCGCCGGCGGCGGTGGCAACAGGCCGGCCGTGGGTTTTTGAGGTGAGGGCTGGGCAGTTTTTGTAGAGGATGGGGGTTGTATGGCTTCTAGGAGGAGGAGGATGGGAGGAGAGATAGGTGGTTGCCGAGGGGAGATGGCCAGAGGTCAGGGGTGCCGGCGAGATGGGTTGGCCGGCGGCTAAGAGGAGGGTGCGTGGGTTCTTGATGCTGGCGGCTGGGTGTTATCGTGTTTACCCTAGGGCTAATTAATTTGTTGTGTTTTGAGGATTTAGTTTGCTAAATAGTGTAGGACAATGGTATAGTTAGGGGTAATTGGAGAGAGATGGTGTGAGAATGGGAGGGTAGATTTAGTGTGTCAATATCTAAGAATGATGTTGCATGTGATACGTATTACCTCTATGGTTTAGATTAAATCCGATTTTAATTAAGATTGAATTAGGAATAAGCTTGAGTTAATGATGAGCCGAAAGTGATTAGGGGAAAAGGTCAACTAAACGGTGTCCGAAAAATTTGAGAAAAATATCGGGACGACCGTATCGACGAGAGATTCGAGACTACGATAATCGTTCACGAGCTAGGTCAACAGAAGACTGAACTAAAAATAAAGAGGCCAAACGACAAAGTTTAAAGTTACGACACCCCTTCAAACAAAGTTGTTTTGTGGGAGAATGAGCTGTGAAATGACGTTCACGAAAAATCCCACAAATAAGTACTCTCTTAGAGGGTCACAATGACATATCACATCGCCGGTTTGGGATACAAGAAGAGGCAACTAAAAGTACGCGTACGAAAGAAAAATACGCGCACGAAAAACGTACGATCGAAAAGCGACCGTGACATCATACCCACCTTAGAATAAAGTCTGTTCTATTCTAACTATAAATATACCCAGCCACTCTAGTAACTATCCCAATCACATCACACTATAATTCAAACCATGTATAGTTAATACAAGTGCTTATATATGCACTAGGTAGTCAAACATTAATACTACAAACATGTATGTATGTATGTATGTATGTATGTATGTATATGCACATTCTGTACTTATACCTATCATAGACAGTCAAATTCATAAACGTACTCCAATCATTCATATAGTCAAATACATCCCTTATATAGTTATCACTCCATCATCACGCAACCATGGTATAGATACTTATATAAAATAGTTCACATCAGCAATTACAATCGTAGTACTCACTTATAGATAACCACATATGCACAACAACATGGATATACTACTCCCTTATATCTCCTAGTATACATCCAACACCAAACATATCAACACCTGCAATCACACCATACAATATTAAATCATGTTTTCTATATTTAATATACATTCACCTCTACTATAAATGCACAAATCTATAGTTATTCAAATACATGTAGATACTTCATCATATATACACATCACATACAATCCTATAACTATATTCAAGATACAACACATATACCATAGTCGCAAACACTTATAACTAATCACATACTTACCGGTGCATGGTGCATGCCCACACACGCTAACATACCATTCATACATACCACGCATACCACTATATACTTAGCACATTCTACACACCAAGTTTAGCTAACAGATATACATTCAACCTGTAAAACCTTAGTAAATAACTATACTACAAGACCAACACCTATAATTATATAATGGTATAGCCACCCACAATCATGTGCGTAACACAACCATGCACAACCAAACCTATCACTATACATACACCATCCATTACTATGTTCATAGTACTATACACCAACCACGGACAAATATAACAATATATTTAGAGTATACCCACTCAAGCATGAGTGAGACTCAAGACCCACATCAAAACCAGAATACTTACATATAACACGATATTTATACCGCATACCAACATACCACTCTTATATATATTATATATATATATATATATATATATATATATATATATATATATATATATGTATATATATACACCAACGTAACCACATACAAACAATAATATCAATCACACTTTATATTTAGTCAAGTAACACTCCATAATACTATTACATTATCAATACACATATACAATCATAATACACCATTTTATACATACATTCATCGTATAGTCATATATATATATAATAGATATACAACATAGCAATTTACTTATAATTAGTATACCACTACATATACATATCCATACACAATCACGACATACTATAATCGTGTATACATCGCGGTATACACGCACACACACAGCATCCCGTAAAGGCAAGCAATACTAAACAAAATCATAATCCTATTACCATACGTATATCACACATATTCATACGGCAAGTACATATCTACCTACGACTAAGCACAATACATATCTACGTACAAGCATACGTTCACACGTACTAACATATAGATCATATAATATGCCTACAAACTTAACTGTAAGTACACCTGTTATCATTTCACCTAACAAGCACATGACTTACTAGTATACTATTTCAAACATTTACAAGTATCTTTAAACCACATACTCCACTAGTAGATATTCCAACCCTAAATCTAATATACACAGACATCCCTAATGTGGTATAGCTATCCACACATATATTATAAACACTATCATTCATACAACTTCATATATATATCATGAATAACATTGGGTAGGCATATGTAACCTAAGAGGCAATCATTAATATCCTAAGGGTTGCACACTCATACACGAGTTGTATGCATGGGTTCACACACTCTACCTATATGCATGCACCACAACGACATCACAACTTATACTAATGGGCCCACCATACTATACTAAGGTTGACATATGCAACGACAAGCGCTAGTATGATGACTAAGCAATAGAAAGGGAACCGAGATCAAATAGCGTAACGAAACAAGACCGGGATGGACGAGTTCAGATGAGGCATGGATAACGAGATAGCCTGGTTGGGTGGGACAAAAATATTGCTCTAAATAATTAAATAGATGAAAGAAGGATATGTGTAAAATATGATATCATATATACATATATTCTTATAAAAATATGTAGAAATAGTGAGCAGATGGTAAAATTTTAAGCACGGAAAAAGTGTTAGACGAAGAAATAAAGAGTAGGGTGCGGTGGTGATTGTTTTCCAAATGAAAATAGATTTATACAAAGATTTTTGAAGTACGAGCACGATGAATATAAAACTGATACACTAAAAGTTGAAGTCCTATTTAGCTTAGAAAAATATTCTAAAAGTATGTATGATAGGTGGAAAAAATAATAAACTTAGTAGTATAGAAAGAAAGGAATGATATATTGAATTATCAAAATGGTAATAAAGTTTTAAAACTGAAATACGAAAGATATAGGTTAGAAAATGGTTACAAGATAGTAAATAAAGATTTTGATCAAGAAGGTTTCAAAATCCAAGAATGAATTTTAACTCAACCGAAAAGCAGAAAATCTAAGTATATAAAAAGGGGTTTCCAAAGGAGTTAAACTGAGCGAAGAATTTAATAAGGAATATCGAAAATACTTTTAGAAGAAGCAGGATTTGCAATGAAGAAGATCTGAAAAATTAACGATAATCGTCATGAGGCGATCACATGATTCGAGGGCAAAGAATATGATCGCATGATCGATACATAAATACGCCTAGGATCTAATTCATGGAAAGATACGATGGAATTCGGTCGAAAACACAGAAGTGTAATGATTGGGAAGATGCTAGAAATCAGTGGGTTCTAATTACCGGGCCGACTAAAGATTAGGAGGAACTTAGCACTAAGACTTTCTAATGAACTATACTGTAATAGATATCTCAGGGTAGGGTCCTTAGGGGATCAAGATTACGTTCTGCTGGGCCCGAAATTTGATGAACCCATGCGAACGACTAAAGAAACTCTAGAAATCTAATATGGTCTGAGCTAGGTAAGAAACCACTAAGGAAATTCCTAAGATGATTATACCAATTCTTAGTAAAATGTCTAACTAACAATCATGGATGCCTAACTAGCAAGCACGATGTCTAACTAAATCTTCCTATAGTCAAGGTCTAATGGATTCCCATATTATACTGAGACAAGATGCTCGGGTAACACGCCTTCCAGTCATCTAAGACAAGAAAACGTTCAGATTAGACTCAGATTTATGACTTGAATGTTCCGAATATTTTAATGGATGTTTTATTATTACTGTTGTTTCGATATTTTGCAGATGCAAAGACGATCTGCATGGGCTACCACTAAAACCTGTCATGCCCCGCTTCCCAAGTATGGAAGGCGAGACATGAAGAGGTCCGCTCAGACTTGGAGCTGTGAAGCTACAATCTGATAAGCATCTGGTAATTTAATCAATTAGCAGGTTCTTTGCATTACGACGAAACAACAACAATAATAAAGAAGGATAGACAATAAAAATTATCCAACATTCAACATCCACAGATTTTATTCCAAACATACAGAGATAGTCATAAAGCAAAGTAAGGAGTCCGAAAAGAAGGCCTAAGCATGGCCGACACTAAAACAAGTAATGGTGCTACGCACCAAACAACTTAATAGCAGCTACTAGGAAAGTAAACAATAACTAAAAGGAAACTTCCAGCCGAGACCAAGACTGGCCCCTTATATCCTCGGAGTGGACGTCAACAACCTGGTCGTCCTCGGCACCAACTCAGGCTCAAAACCAGACATGTGACACCCAAAGATAAAACGGCACATGTCACCAAAAATCTCCAAATAGGGAAAATGAGACTTTTGTGCAAGGAAACGTAAAGTATAAGGAATGCAGCGTCACAGTTTAAAGTAGGATGACATGGTATAATAATTCAATGAATGCAGTAGTTGAAATGAGATGACATGGCATATTATTTAAAGAATGCGACAATTAAAATGAACATGATGATAACAAAGCGTGCACGTCGTAGTAGAAACTACGAAACACTATTTCACGAATTCACGAACACTAGCTTATCACTTCGTGCACAGGGTTTACGCCTTACAGCTGAAGTGGCTGTACGGGCACACTTCTACGCTGAGTGGTTGCTTAACCCTACCCCTCTACGTGTATATGGACTGGCGTCCATCTTCTGGATCACGAGCCAGGAAGTGTTTTTTTGGCATAGGGTTGTACCCGACAAGCAGGTGCCTAGCCTCAATCATTATGAAGGAGTCAAAATCCTACTCGCAGCAGCTTACATTTTAAAGTAGCATGTGCTACATAATCATGATAGAGCAAGTTGATGCATGAAATGACATGGCAAGATGCATGAACATGGCAATAAGCAGTTAAAAGTGTGTACAGTTACTTTGAAAGTAGACGTGACATGCGGCATGAAATGATAGCAATAGTAAGGGTGTCGGATCTAGCTTCGTTGTCAAGCTAGATCAAATAAGGCGTCTAGACGACTATCATTTCATCGCCTAGTCTCTTTTACGCTATTTCACAAATTGGCCAAAGACATGGCCTAAAACAAGTACTGGCAAGTTTCACTTGCCCGAAATGACGTGCTGCAAGTCTCGGATCAATGAGTCCAGATACTTTCTATGTGTTCAAACCATCGCCCAACCTACAGTCACATATTATTAATCTTCAATTAGTGAGTTACAAAAGCACTTAAAGTTACAATTTTTAGTCTTGATTAACATGCAATCATGGGGGTTCCTATGGTTCAGAGTTTACCCTTAGCACGACGCGAGAGCTACACTGACATCGGGTCGCGACGTCAGAGGTTGGATTCTGGGAGCGCCAATGGTACGGCGGACAACTAGCGACTACGGTAACACGACGCGCGAATGGTGGCAAGCAACACGAACACCAGCAGCAAAGGAAGGCCGTGTTAGGTTCTACGGCCTAGTGGACAGCCATGTGGATCTGGGCGATCGTCGAGGGGATCCGTGGCAATGGCGCAGCGAGCACGGGAGGGGGAAACTGCAGATTTTGACGGGTAAACAGCAGTCTTTGTGTCGAGGAGGGGCTGTTTTGGGGTTTCGGCAAGGAGAGAGCACTGGCCGAAGGGTGCAGTTGGCCTAGGAGGTGATAGGGGGCACCGGGGGGTCGGACTGGACGATCACCGGAGGCTGCAGGTGGCCGACGGCGAGCAACAGGGCTGGGCGTGGGTTTTTGTAGGGGAAGGACAGTTTTTGTAAGGGTTTGAGGCTATTCGTGCGGCTGTTTGGAAGAGGAGGGGGTGTACGCACGACTGGGGAGGATGGCCGGAGTAGGGGGCGGCTTGGGCGGTGGCCGACGGCAGCGGCAACAGGCCGGCCGTGGGGGTTTAAGGTGAGGGCTGGGCAGTTTTTGTAGAGGATGGGGGTTGTATGGCTTCTAGGAGGAGGAGGAAGGGAGGATAGATAGGTGGTTGCCGAGGGGAGATGGCCGGAGGCCAGGGGTGCCGGCGAGATGGGTTGGCCGACGGCTAAGAGGAGGGTGCGTGGGTTCTTGATGCTGGCGGCTGGGCGTTATAGTGTTTACCCTAGGGCTAATGCGTTGTGTTTTGAGGAAGAGTTAGCTTGCTAAATAGTGTAGGAAAGGGGTATAGTTAGGGGTGATTGGAGAGAGAGGTTGTGAGAGGTGGATGGTAGATTTAGTGTGTCAATAGCTAAGAATGATGTTGCATGTGATAAGTATTACCCCTATGGTTTAGATTAAATTAGATGTTAATTAAGATTGAATTAGGAATAAGCTTGGGTTAATGATGAGCAGAAAGTGATTAGGGAAAATTGTCAACTAAACGGTGTCCGAAAAATATGAGAAAAATATATGGACGACCGTATCGAGGAGAGATTCGAGACTACGATGATCATTCACGAGCTAGGTCAACAGAAAATGGAACTAAAAATAAAAAGGTCAAACGACGAAGTCTAAAGTTACGACACCCCTTCAAACAAAGTTGTTTTGTGGGAGAATGAGCCGTGAAAAGACGTTCACGAAAAATCCCACAAATAAGTACTCTCTCATAGGGTTACAACGACATATCACATCGCACGTTTGGGATACAAGAAGAGGCAGCTAAAAATATGCATAGAAAAGGAACGTACGCGCACGAAAAACATACGATTGAAAAGCGACCGTGACAGATGGCCAGGAAGACAAAGTTTATAAATTGAAGAAATCTTTGTATGGTTTAAAACAATCATCTAGATAGCGTTATCTAAAATTTCACAACGATGTTATCCAACTTGGTTTTGTTGCAAAGAAATTGGATAACTGTGTGTATCTCTTGAAAAGTGGTAGCATTTTTACGATATTATCCATGTAGGTGTATGATATTTTGCTCGCTGGAAATGACATTGAAGTGTTGAAAAGAATTAAATCAGCAATTTGTGGTGAATTTGAGATGAAGGACATGTGTGATGCATCATATGTTCTTGGAATATAGATCCTTAGAGATCGAAAGTCTAGAATGTTTAGTTTAAACCAAGAAAAGTATTTGCGTACAATGTTGAGGATATTTGGAATGTACAATTCCAATTCGGCTCCTACACCATTGGTTATGTGGAAGCTGTTAAGTAAAGAACAATGTCCTGGATAGGGACAAAGTCGGCTGGATGTTCCATATGCTCTGGCTATTGGAAGTTTGATGTATGCAATGTTGTATACTAGACCAGACTTGGCACACCCAGTCAGTCTGGGTTGTGGATATCAAAGTAATCCTGGTCCAGATTATTAGGAAGATGTTAAGATGATTTTGGAATATATAAACGGTACGGTGCACCACAAGTTAGTTTATCAAGCAGATTTGTTTGAGGTTCTTAGTTACTCCGATGCAGATTTCGGAGGGGACAACGAAGACAGGAAGTCAACTACAGGACACGTGTTCATCTTTGGTGGTGCAGCTATTTCTTGGGGTAGCAAGAAATAGGAGTGTGTAGCGAGATACACACAAGAAGCTGAGCACATAGATTGTAGTATGACGGCTACTCATGCGGTCTGGATCAGATGGTTCTTAGTGGACCTGGATCTCAATTTGGTGGATGGACCAATTGAGGTGTACTGTGATAATCAATCAGCCATCCGCTTGATCCATAGTGGTGCAAACAGTTCCAAAGGAAGGCATATTGAAATACAATATCATTACATACATGATATGGTGGAAAGGAAAGAAGTCAATGTGACTTATTTTCCAACAATTGATATGATTGCGGATCCCTTAACGAAGGATATTCCAGCAGGTACATTCATCAAACATGTTGGTTTGATGGGACTTAGGAATATCTAAGTCAATGAAACTTTCATGAATAATGAAAGGAGACAATCATGAATAATGATTGTACTCGAAGAATAAAATGTGCATATCCTCACGGATAGTGGGAGTATGAGAAATTACATCATGTGTTATATCTCACGGATAGCGGGAGTATGACCGGAATGCACTTGTCCATTTCAGGCTAAGTGAGAGATGTAAGTGGTTCTGGCCTGATATGGCCAAATGACCAGGTAACCGACCCGATACTCGTTGAGGATTTTCCTCAACCGAAAGACCGATTCACATATGTCCGTTGAGAAAATCACGAGTCGGTTGAGGAAATCTCGAGGTCGGTTGTGGTATGGAGGATATGGCTACCATATAAATAGAGAAGAGTGTTCTATCTTCTAATGTATCAAAAGTATTTGGCCAAATCCAGAATCCCCAAAAATCCTTCTATCTTCTTTTTCTCTCAGGTGTATCCCCCCGCCACACTTTCCCCTTTCCGGAGACGATGGAAGTTGCTACGCAGTTGTGCGCATCGAGCAAAATCACACGTAAGTTATAGCAATTGTGCATGCTGAGCAAAATTGCCATCGATAGTGTGATTTTACTCACTGCGCACAACCGGGGTAATTTTGCAAGTTCGCTATTCTGGGTGGCAAATTTGTAAATAGCTCGACCTCTGGTCATGCACAGAGCAATTCGGTATGTGCACATGGCAACTCCCTTTATTTTTCACTCTTTTTTAATGACCGAGTGGTTTAGGCCTAATTTGGCAAGAGAGCTCGTGATCATGCGATTCAATTTAAATTAAAATGAAATTACTGTTTGGTAGCCATACAAATCATAATATCTGAAATTAATATTATATTTAAGGTGATTGGGTATTTGGTAACCACGCGTTCTCGTAATTTAATCCAGTCTATGGCATGTTCTTTTGCTTGAAAGTTGAAATGAAAAAGTTGGGGATCTGTGGAAACTGAGGAGAGCGAAAATGGAGTTTTCTGTTCTTTTGGGTGGAAAGTTGTATGGAAAGTGGGGTTAGGAAAGTAAAGTGGGGTCCACCCCACTTTCTTGTGTTCTTTTGGTAGAAGAAAGTTGGAATGAGAAAGTGGAGAGTTGGTTTCATTGTGGAGAGAGGGGGGATAGTGGGCCCCACAAAATTGTGGAATCCTCAACTTTCCCAACAATTTTGTGGGATTACAAACCAGCCAAAGGATTCCCAATTCCCATCAAATCAAGCACCACGTATGCAAACTTTTCCACTTTCAATTTTCACGCAAAAGAACAGGCCTATTGTCATGCCCTATTTTGCACAATACGTGTATTCTACTGAACACACGTGGTATTTCTACTTGCGATACATGGGTAGTCATGAGATAAGCGTAGATATCGATATATGTGACGTAGCACAAGGGGGATTGGGTCGTAATACGTGGCTAAGGGAAGTGAATGCGAAGTGTGAATGCGGAGAAGTGCGAAAGACGTCGTGGGTGTAAAACAACAGGAATGGGTTAGCCGTATGTGTGTGAAGCGTGTATGTATGCATGGATGTGCATGGATGGGTGTATGAAGAACCATGCTAGTGTGAGAGGGGTTAGGAGTCAATGGCAATCCCCGCAAATTTTTAGAAAAGTTAGGGGCAAAACGGTCATTTGGACTAAATTTGATGTGCATACATACTTAAGTGGCCGGTGTATAAAGTAATGGCAAACTTGTAAATACCTAGATGATGAAGGGGCATTCTTGTCATTTTCACATGGAATATTCCCTTGGAATATTCCTTTCTTGTAAGAGAAGAAAGGAATAAGAAAAGGAGAGAAAAAGGGAGAGAACTAGAGTTTTCTCTCTCTTTCTCTCATTTTCTCTCCACCTCTTCTCTCCCCTCTCTCCCCATGTTGGCCGAACACCCCCCTAACCCCCATGGCCGAAATTCTTCAACCAAAAAAAGGAAGAAGAAGAAGAAGAAGAAGAAGAAGAAGAAGAGGAAGAGAAAGAGAAAGAGAAAGAGAAAGAGAAAGAGAAGGGAAATCAAATTTGAGGTAGGTTCTAACTTGGATTTGGAAATTTGTTTAGGGTTTCATTTCATCTTGTTTTTATATCTTGTTTTACCAATAAGAAGTTGTAGTAATTAAATTGATGTGCCACGATTCCATTCCATGCAAAACCCCTTGAAAATTCCAAGCAAAACTATCTCTTTGAAATCCTGAAATTTTGTTGTGTGTTGTTTCTGTAATTTTGATTACTGTAGCTCGAATTAGGTTTCGAAAAAAATATGAGCTTGTAGATCTTGAAGTTCTATCCCAAAATCATATAAATTTTGATATATGTTCTGTAACGGCTGCTTTTCATGTATCAGAATTTATTATAATACAATATATGTTTTGGTGGATTTTCTCCTCTTGTGTGGTTTTCGTCTCCGTAACTTTCATTTTCGATCAATTCGTCGTATTTTCTCGATTCTTCCTTAGGATCGTCGTTTTCGAAGTACGTCGTTTGTGACGGGCTTCACAACGGTCATATCTAACTGTTAGATCAAGCCTAGGAGTCTTAGGAATCGATCCCGGGGCCTCGCGCTCCGTATCGGTACTTTTCTGTGCTCATTAGCCGGTGTAAGAAGGGCCACCGACCGACTAGATGACGATCCAGTCGGTCGGCAATCCTTCTTGGACCGACTAGTGAGCTTTCTAAATTTTCTCAGGAGTTACTGTTTATCGTTAGTCGGTCTAAGAACGTTGGTTGACCGACTAGGTTGCAAACTAGTCGGTCAGCAATGCTTCTTGAACCGACTAACTCATCATATTATTTTTGTATCAGTTACTGTTTACTCTTAGTCGGTCTAAGAACGTTCATCGACCGACTAGATGTTAAACTAGTCGGTCAGTACGTGTTCATGGACCGACTAACTCTAAATCCTATTTTCGTTAAGGAGTTACTGTTTACACTTAGTCGGTCTGCGTTGGTCGACCGACCGACTAGTTGCCAAACTAGTCGGTCAGTGGTTGTTCTTTGACCGACTAGTCTGTGTTAAAACCCTAATTTCTGGGCAGCCGCCAGCTCAACCTATAAATACCCAACCCAATTGTTTTCTTCTTCTCCAACACGACCCTAAGCCCTAGTTTCTTCCCCTCCAAGCCCCCATCTTCCTCCAAGCTTCAATCCTTCATTTCAAACCCTAAATCCATCATCAAATCCATCCATTCACTCTATCTACCACTCATCTTCCCCAAAATCTCACCAAAATCCATCAAATCCCCAAAATCCCCCTAAACCCTAGTTTCCTCAAACTTCTCCATTAGTTTCCAGATCTGGTCCTAGGGTTCCCCGGAGTGTTTCTTCCGCCTCCTCTCGGTAAGAAATCGATCTACCGTTGTTTTCTTATCTTATTGTAATTTTTATGAAACCCTAATAAAATACTTGTGTTTTGATGATTGTTCCCCATAACAGCGATTCCCCGTAGCCTAGCATTCGCGGAAACGAACTTTCGTAACCGTCATCCCCGGTGATAGGCAAGTGAAACTTGCATCTCTTGATTTGGGCCATGTCTTAGGCCATTACCTTGTTTTAGCGTAAAAGAGACTAAACGGTGAAAGGATAACCGTTTAGACGCCATTGACCTAGCTTGACAACGAAGCTTGGTCCGTCACCCTCATCATGCTTGTATGTCACGTTCAAATTCAATTAACGGTACGCGATCATTTGTTCATGTCATTGCATAGTAATAAATTATTGTGATTGTGTAGCACACGCTACAACATTATATTCCTGGCTCGTGTTCCAGAAGCGAGCCCTGTAGTTGGAAACCCCAACGCTCGGATACCGGCTAGGCACCCACTTTTCGTGGGCACAACCCTATGCCAAATACACTTCCTGGCCCGTGATCCAGAAGCGAGCAAATGCTCGATACACGTAGGGGTGGGGTAAGAGATATGCGTCACCAGAGCACGAGATGGCCTGATCCGCCACTCCAGCCTGCAGGCGAAATCTCTAGTGTTTAAGTGAGTAAGAGATATGCGTCACCAGAGCACGAGATGGCCTGATCCGCCACTCCAGCCTGCATGCGAAATCTCTAGTGTTCAAGTGATAAACAGTGATAAGTGATTCGTGAACTAGTGAGTTGGTAGCTTTGGCTACATTGTGCATGCTTGTCTCTCTTTTAAATTGTTGCATCATATTCAACTGCCATGCCATTGTTTAACATTTAAATGCTAGGTTGTTAGTCACTTTCAGTTTCCTTGCTCAAGTCTTTTAGACTTGCTGACATGTGCCCCTTTCTCTTTTGGGTGACGCATGTTAGACCCTGAGCCTGAGTTGCTTGCTGAGGGTGAGGTGTTTGCGGACGCCAAGCTTGAGCCCGTGTTGGACGGGGAGTACGTGGACACTGGGGACCAGTCCTAGTGTCTCCGTTGTGTTTTAAATTTTGTTAAACAGTTGTTTTGTTATCGGTGTGTGGCGCCTATACTTATTTACGTCGTTGCTTTTGTTTGGCCTTGTTCTGGGCCTTAGACTCTTTCTTTTTAGCCTGGTGGCTTTTCTGTGATGTTGAATATTAGTGGACAACCCTTGGGATTGGTGTTTCTTTTCCGTCTCATATTATTATTATTGTTGTTTCGATTGCAATTACAGGGACCTGTTTATACTAAATTGACGCTTATCGGGTTTGGGGCTTCACCGCTCCACTCCCGTGCGGACCTTTTCACGTCTCGCCTCCATTTTAGAGAAGCGGGTCGTGACAGTTTCAATTCAGAAATTAGGAGAAATAATTCAATCTTAACAACATGTCTGTTTGATCTTAAGTCTTGACACACTTCAGAAAAATTGCTCTAACTACATGCACACATCATGGAATTTGATGATCTTGGTCTCTTTGGAAATGTAACAAGTTTATCTATAATTTCATCAGAGTGCTTATATTTCGAAATTCTAGCTAAAACAGGCTCAAAAACAGAAATCTTTACATGCCCTGAAATCTGTCTGAAAAACAGATTTGACACACTTCACCAAATAATTCACCATAAATCACCTACTTAATATTTTTGTATGAAATTTTATATGTGAATCCAGGACTAGTGTATCTATAACTTTCATTTGGGATATTTTGTCAAATTCTCAATAAAAACTGATGACATATGCCATGTATTGTCAACTTCTGCAAATTCCAGCAAGTTGAGCCATTTCTATAAGATGTTTATTTATGTATTGATGTCAATTGTGCTCTAATTCTCCATCTTTGATGTTATTATGGAAAAGGAAGTTGATTGATGTGTTAATCTAATATAGTTTCCGATGTGATTATGAGGTGGTGCATGATGCATGCCACGTGTTTGTATAAATGCCTCAATGAACGTCTAGTTAAAGAAACTTGATAATGAGTTTGTATACACATGTATCAAGATCCATGTTATAAATTGATAATGTTGGGGACATGGATGGCATGTCTACATTACTATACGTGAATGTGTGTGTGTTGTGATGGAGGGCATGTCACGTGAGTGCATGACCCAAATTTCTATGTGATGAGGCGATTGACTGAGGGCATGACACTTAGGTGCATGACCCGTCTTGATGAAAGGAAGTTACTTAACATGTAGCATGCCATCATGTTTTCTATAATAGAACTTGTAATGCTTAATCGATGTGTAAGAAAGTCTCAATCCTCTCCAAAAGGGGGCGAGTTAGCAAAACCCGGGTTTAGGTGGGATTTGAGTAAATTGTGGATATGAGGCATGGACTGTGAAGTTGGGAGATGATTATGTGATGTGTGGAGTTTATACCCACTCGCCTTTACTGGGAGTGGAGGGGATTTTTTTATACCCGCTCGCCTTTACCGGGAGTGGAGGGGTAAGGAGGTGGAGAGTCTCACTCCTGCCAGGGACGGTGGAGCTGAGAGGCCCGACGTACAGTGCACGTGTCCACTGCGTCGTGTGCTATATTCACCCCAAATTTGGGATGAAGTCCAGGTCCTGATATCACACAATTTACCCAAGTTCCAATTAATTAAATTATAAAATGATAAAATAAGAAGTTGCTTGTTACTCCTTCTGCTGATAGCATTTCCCCTTCCCTTTGCCTGCTTCTTGGTGACATTGTGTTATGTCTCAGGCATTTGTACACTTCTCATTAGATAATGTTGCTTGAACACTTGTGCTTTTATTATTGTTATTATTATTCGTGGTAACCCCTTTTATTGCAGTAACTCGACAACGGACCGCATGTATGACTCTCTTATTTGGCTATTCAGTTTTCGTTATATGTTTAGTTATATGTCTTATTTCTTTACCTTGCCTTGTGGATCGATAACCCTAAAGCGATGCCCAGATCCAAGTTGGTTCCTACTGCGGCACGCATTGACGTGCTCCTCCCCATTTTTCAGATAGCAGGGTCTGCTTGGTTGGAGGTGACCTGGAGTTGGGTTCAAGGTAGCACTTGGTGTGAGCTGTCTTGTCGTGTGATATGGTTGTCTTGGGAGGAGGAGAATGACGGTGTATGTGTAGTGGTGCACTTGGACTATGTACGTAAATGAAAGTTGTTGTATGAATTAGTTGTTGTTGTTCTATATTATTTATCAGTTGTTGATATTCTAATGAAGCTGCATTTGTACTATCACAGCATGTGCGCAGTGGCCTGCTTATTCAGTTACTTCTCTCCTCTCTCTTCACCCTCACTCTTCAGGATACTTGGGAAAAAAATTTTAAATGTCGGGTATTCTGGAGAACGGGTCGTGACACCTATGGAACAGTTGGGTGAATAGTGCATGAACAGTAGATAAATAGTGCAAATTTCCACTTTCTCAGAAACTTTCCATGCAAAAGAACATGCCTTAGTTTCATAAGATTTCGGAGCCTCCAAACTCAAGTTTAAATTCCATTTTGACATCTAAATGTGACACGGGTTTAGAAAGCCATATTTGTATCACAATTCCACCAAACCATGGTTTGTGCAACTAAAATGTGTCGTCAAATGAGACATCACTGCAGTTTAGTTTCTAATAATATGGTTCTATAGAGTGTGAAATTGAAACTGAAGTTTATGATACGTGTGTTTATTTTGATGTTAAAGCAGTTGTTTTGGAACTCAGACTTGAAGGTGCCAACCAGTCTAAAATCGTTATTCATGGACATTTAATATGATTAACTTTTCACTCAAAGTTGCGTAAATATAAAGCTCGATTTAATGGTTCAAATGAAGCCTCGGTTTCAGACGTAAGTCACCAATCGATGCCTAAGATTTTAATTTTGAGGGATTAAATGCAGCTTAACATTAATTTGAATATTGTTATGAGTGAGCGTGGCATTTGGCCTTCCCACTCCTTTATCCATCCCTTACTCCCCCTTAGTTAGTATAATGGCGACCTTTGGAGTTCATGCCCGTTGGTATACCCTATTGATGAATAAATATAGGACCATGGCTTCATGCCATGGTTACTCGTTCTCTTGAGTTTCAACACGTTATCAGCACTTTAGCTCTCGTTCTTGAGCTTCTCCTTTTATCCCCTCAAATCACCCTCGCCACGCGTTGGAATCTTGGTTGCTGCGACCTGCGATCCGTTGCGACGATTTCTGCGCGTTGAAGCTCATCCATTGGAATCTTTTGTTGCAGCGATCCGTTGTGACGTTTTTCACGGGGCATCAGAAGCGGGGATTCATTCTACGGATCTAATATTTTTTGACGCTCGTCGCTAGATCTATCTGATCTAGAGGTAAAATTATTTTTACCCATGCTCAAAATTTTAGCATGCTAAATATGAAATTGCAATTGATCTAGGGGATTTTTTAAAATATGAAATTGCATCCACTGCCCATTGAGTAACTAATTTGGGCAGCATCAAACTCAAATTTTTGGGCAAAAATTTCCATTCTAATCAAAAATTGGAACATCACTTAGAAATCAAAATTGATTCCAGTCGAATCAAACTTGAATTTTGGGCCAGCCCCTTTTTGGTCTTCCTCGGAACAAATCGCCCCACCCCCCTGTCGGTGGTGGCCGCCGCCCCCTGCAATGACCCTACTTTTCATAGACGCGTATTTGTACGTATTTTTGACATAGATACGTCCGTATATTTTTGGGAAGTATGCCCATATTTTTCTTTTAATTATTTGATGTAGGAATTTATTTTAAAAGATTTTAAACTCATTACTTGAATTTAGTAAATGAGAGTATTTGGAGAAATGCATGTATTTGGAGTGTATGAAGTATTTATTCAAGTATTTTTAATTTCTTAAAATACAAAAATCCACATTTTTATTACCATGACAACACATCCTATTAGGTGTCATGTTTTTAGTTAATTAGAGACACATGGCTTATTAGGTGTAAGAAGGAGAGGGATTTGGGGATTCCTAAAACTTATGCATGAAGAACAAAACCAAGAAAAAGAAAAAGAAAATCTCATTTCACTCTCTCCCCCACTCCCCATTTCTGGCCAAAAATTAGCATGCCCCCTTTCTTTCATTTTTCTTCATCCTCTTCCTTAGAACATACTTCCAATTAGCTCCCCTCTTCAACCTCTAAAAAGCCCCAAAATTTCTTTTCTTTCCTACACCAAAAACTAGCCAAAATAGCCAAAAATCAACCATATGGAGACAAGATTGGAGCTTGAAGAAGGAGACTAGGAGCTCAAGTTCTTCAAGGAATAAGAAGGGCCAAAGAAAATTTTGGAGGACTTGTTAAGGTATAAATTCCTTTCACCTAGGTAGAATTTAGTTTTAGGACAAAGGAATTGAATTAACTTTCATGAAACACCTTTGTTCTTTATGCTGAAATTTGATCTAGAAAAACTGAAACTTTGACTAAGTGCTGGGGTTAAATGGCTAATGAGAATGCTTTGAAAATTTTATATGTTGGGTATCTCATTGTTATGAACAACTTTCATTTTTATCATTTTTCCAAATTCTAGCCGTATGATTTTATAAAAATTCGGATATGTAAACTGGTGTTTCAATCAAAACTGTTCTGAAATTCCAGTATTTATTCTCTGTTAAACTGAGAATATCTCCCAACGTAGATGAAAGAAAAATATGAAAAAAAATATGTTATTCATATTGTAGTACTTAATAACTTTCATGTTTACAAGTTTTGCAAATTCGGACTGAAAACTAGGGTAAAAAAATTCAGTTTCTAAAACTGGTCTGTTTTTAGACAGTTTTGACACCTTTCAGTAAAACGAGTAGAACTCCATGCACACTTAATGAAATGAGATGTTCTTAGTGCCGTTGGAAAGCTGACTTCAAGATCTTCAACCCATAATTTTTTTAGATTTTAATTCTGTCTGTAACTTGTAGAAAAATGGACTTGATCTGAACTCAGTTTCTGGTTCAGAATGCTGTAATTATATCTGTTAGGAGAAAATCCACCATAAAGCACATATGTCAACTGAGCTTATGAAAATTGGTCAGTGAAAGGAAAACACCCATATCTACAACTTTCGTGAAGGGACCAGACACCAATTCTGACTGTAGGTAGGCTAAAAGTGATATTCTTTCTGCTGTAACAGTTTTGACAGATTCATATGCTAATTTTGTTTAGTACTTATCATGGTGTAGTTATGTTTGAAGTTAAGTTTGTTTGTGCTAATCATGTTCTCAATGACATGCTCTTGATACATGTAATTATGCAGATGGTTCATGAAATATTCGTTATGTCAATAATGTTTAAGTTCAATTTGTTTATGCTTTTGTGCTCACATTAGTATGTTCATAACGATGCGTTTGTGATGATATTCCATGCAATTCTTTAATTGAGATGATGATGATGATGATGATGATGATGATGTGAATATGGTTATACGTTTCATATATATTATGAGAAATGAGAAAGGGAATGCACAAGGCGATGCATGTCCCAAATATGTGATGAACTGTGGAAAGAAAAGAAATGGAAGATGTTATGTTTCATGAAAATGACTAAGTCCTCTTAAAGGAGGGTGACATGGGGTTTGGGGGAAACACGGGTAAATTAAAGGAGTTAAGGAGCGGACAGATGATATGAATTCTCACCCGCTGTATCACTCCCGGAAGGGCGAGTTGAAAGGGTTGGAGAGGCCGCTGGTGTACCCGTGATGCACCATGGCGGTAATTGATGGTTTACTCCGTTTGTCCCACAGAAAAACCGAGCAGGTCTCACTCTAGTGCCTTGCCCCGTTCGGGCATAGAGTTGCGAGAGGCCCCCTCCGGTGCCCGTATTGCTGGTTGGGGTACCACTTTTTCACCCACCCTGGGTGAAGTCCGCCTCCTTAGCGTCCTATGGTTTACACGGGTTTCCAAACATGAGAATGAATAACTTAAAGCAATTGTCTTTTAATTATAAATATTGTTATCCCATGGTTACTTGTTTCTCTGTTAAGTTAATGTTGTTAACTCATGCTGATCCATTCCATTGTTTATTATAAATGTCCAGTACTTGCATGTTATTATGTTCTCCCACTTACCTTTAGCACTTGCATGTTATAACATGGTTACTTATGCATGTTCACAAGTTCTTCTTTGATGCTTATACATCGTGTTGTGATTACTTTTATGTCCTGAGAGCTTTACTTGTTAGACCACCCTCCCTAGATAGGTAGACCAGTTCTAAAATTGGGTTCTACTAGAGTGTTAGGAGTTTCTACTGGGTCACGCGTTGACGTGTCCCCGTTGACTTTCAGGTCATGTGAGTTGGAGGTTGGAGATAGCGGCTGGAGCTTCGGCGTTGGTGACCAGTTGTAGTATTGGGTGGTGAGGGGTGTGATGAGAGACTTGTACTTTTTGGTGTTTCTTTTCGGGTGGACCTTTGTACTTAGAGTTGTGAATATGAAGATGTTGGTGTATGTATAAGATGTATCAATGTATCAATAAAATGGAATATTGTACTTTTGTTATTTTCTCAGTGTTTTTATCTGTGATGGAGTTTTACTTGTACTTCCCATCACGTGCGTAGTACCTGCAGTGTTCTTCCTACTCTCTTCTTTTCTTTCTTTCTACGTAACACTCGCCTCTTCGGGAATACCTGATACGTATTCGTACTTATCCGGTATCTCGGGGATCGGGGCGTTACACCCCCCTCCCTGTCGGAGGGGGGCCTGCTCCTGCACGCCTCCTTTTCAAGGTAGGCGTCGCCCCCGCCGCCCCCTCCTGTCGAGGGGGCCTACCTAGCCTCCCTAATCGCCGCCCCTTCCCAGTCGGAGGGGGGCCCGTCTCACCGCCCCCTGTCGAAATGGGGGGGCACCGTCGGCCACGATAAGGCAGAGGAGGGGGCGCTGCTTTGGCCCCCCCGGCTGCGATCAGTTAGTGGAAAGGCGGGGGGCTGCTCCACCCCCCTCCCCCCCGGCCGCGATCAGGCAGAGGAAAAGGGGGGCTGCTCTGATGCCCCCCAGGCCGCGATCAGGCAGAAAAGGGGGGGCTGCCCCGACCCCCCTCTGTCGCAATAATAAGAAGAAGGGGGAGGGGGAACTGTTACAGCCCCCCCCACTCCCTCCTGTCGTTTTTCAGAGAACGAAAAAAAATTCAATGTTCCTGGCGGCTGGAACTCCCACCCTCTCTCCTTAAAATCCTAACCCTATGGTTAGGGGGCGAAGGGGCATGGGCCTCACCTGCTGGGCTATAAGCCCATTAATTAACAAAAATTGAAAATAAAACTAGGTATATTTTGGCTAACGGGCCTGCAGCCAGCCCGCGGGCCTCTGGCCTGCAGGCCAATTTATTATTAAATTCAGAAAATACCCATTTTTTAAAACCCTGTAAATTCCAGAAAATACTGGAAAAATCGGAAAAAAGCTGAAAAAATTCTGGAAAAATCCAGAAAAATCAGGGAATATCAGGGTGTGGATATTGTGTTTGATTAACTCCTTTGGGGTTTTGGTGCAAATTTATAATTTTGTTACTCAATTTTATGTGTAATCCATTATTTATCGCTTTATTTAAAATTGGATAAAAATTATTTTACGTTTTAATTATTACAAGGATCCTGAGACCGCTCTGTCATTAGGTTAGTTATCTAACCTAACGGGTAATGACGTTTCCCCGTGGTCCAAGTAATCTTTTTAAAGTAAATTTAATATATTTATCCAATAAATTGTGTTTGATGTTGATTAAATTAAATGTGTAATGTTTGTTGCGAAATTAATATTTGCCAGTAGCATATATAAAACTGCATAGATGTTATAAATAATTCAGTCTTGTGGTTTGGGATCGGCCATTTTTAGATACACCTTTTTATATTCCTCGCTTTCTTTTTCTGTTTTGAGAGATTTTGTAGTAAGGTTATAATAAAAAATGCCAATGACCGGAGCTCAGCCAAATTGAAGACGGCGATGAAATCTGCTTTATGCTGGGACCTAAACTGGGTTTCCAAGTTGTATTTTTCATTTCTTTTTGTATTTTATTTTTGGACTGTATTCAGATATTTTTGGACATTTTATTTCTAAGGGTATCTGGCCGATCCCCACATGACTGTTTGTTTATTTATTTTTGCGTGAATTTATTTTTCACAAATATTAATTCATTTATATTCAATTGCATAGATAAATGAAAAAATTGGTTAGCGTCGATTTCGAGATCCTTGACTCAGCAGGAAAGAACTACCTGAGCCGGCAAGTGGACCTGAAGTTCCACTTGCGTTCCATGGCACTCCTTCACTCAATTTTGGCCCCAGCAACGGCCGAGACAACTGCTAGCAAGGCCCCTGCAGCGGCCCAGCCAGCTGGCAGTTATACTACCGTTGTCTCCGACATGGATATGGCGAACGACATTATCTATATCAGGAGACACATAGATCGGACCTTAAAGGCCGAATACTTAACGGTGGAAGACCCTCTTGAGTTGTGGACAGCGCTTGAGGCACGTTATAGTCATCAAATTGATGTCAGACTGTCACGTGCCAGTTATGAGTGGGAAAATCTCTGTCTTCATGACTATAAGTCCGTCGCTGAATACAACTCAGGACTTCATAATATCACCTCATGCCTGAAGTTGTTTGGTGAAGAAGTCTCGGAGCATCGCACGTTGGAAAAAACATTTACCTCGTTCCACGAGAAAGATGCAATCCTCGTGCAATAGTACCGTGAACGCAACTTCACGAATTTCTCTGATTTGCTCTCTTGCCTTCTTAAGGCAGAGCAGAATAGAGACTTACTACTTGCCACTCATAATCTGTGCCTTGCTTGAGCTGCCCTTCTCCCTGAAGCACACCATGTTTCTCCCTAAAAGTGGAAAAACAAGAAGAAGGCTAGAAAGAACAAATGAAAAGCTGAAGTGAAGCCCGCAAGAGCACCACCCGAGAACAACAACAAGAGGAAGAAAAACTTCACATGGAAGCGTAAGAACACTGATCCAGTGTAAATTCCAAATAAGAACTGGGAGGACAAATGCCATAGATGTGGAATGACTGGACATTGGTCCAGAAACTGTCGCATTCCTCGCCACCTCCAGGACCTGTATCAGGCGAGCCTGAAGCCTCCCCTGAAACAAACCTGGCGGATATTCAAGCTCTGACTAAGTTCACTGCATAAAACTTCGAGAATGATGATCTGCTCGATTGAGCCTTATCTTAGTTTGATTTTTATCTTTTCATTTTAAATACTAGTTTCCTTCATCTGTATTTCCTTTTTGGAACTTTATGAATGCATATTTAGCTTTTCTATTCATTCTGATATATAGATGAAATGTGATATATTATGGACAGTGCTTAGAAGCACTAGTGAAGCATTAAAATTGCTTCCACATACAACGAGACTATAAGATGCAAATTTCTCCCCTTAATCATATAGGAATCTCCCAAGTTTCAAGGATATTTCGTTTAAAATGAACATGCCTCGGAAACTATGGATAATAATAGTGAATATCCTTATATAACTCGTCAAAAACGGATGGCGAGAAGACCATCTACAAACGATTCGTTGGACCCCCGTCGGGTCCTTATCATTGCAGATATTCATCCTATAAAAAGCCAACTTGACTGAGCACCAAAAGTGCCTTTCATTGCCAGAGTTTTCAACTCTGGCACACTAGACTTGGTCATCCTAGATCAGTGATGACGGACGCATCATCAAATGAATCTCTTGGAGAACCTGAAGATTCTTCAAAAGGTTGAGTTTCATTGTCCCCTTTTGTCATAAGGGAAAACTTATAGAGAGACCTTCCATCCTGAAAGTGGGATAAGAGTCTCCTGGCTTCATTTAGAGAATACATGATGACCTTTGCGGGCCTATTCACCCCGTAAATGGCTCATTTCGGTACTTCATTGTACCGATAGATGCATCTACTAGATGGTCTTTTGTGTGCCTTTTTGTCCACCCGCAACCTAGCTTTCTCAAAAGCTGATAATGTGGGTGAATTCACTACACATGTCTTTCAAGACTACTGCCAAGCAACTGGCATTGAAATTGTACATCCTATAGCATGTTCATATTCAGAATGGGTTATTAAAGTTTCTGATAAAGAGACTCCAATGGATTTCACGTCCATCGTTAAATCTCAGGTGTATGTGGATTTTTAGGGATACGCCATACTGTATTTCGCATCTCTTATCACGATACGACCCTCTTGTGGCCATATCTTATTGCTGATGCCGCTTGCTTATGGTTCACCACCAAACATATCTCATTTGAGAGTGTTTGGATGGGCTAATATATGTCCCCATAGCACCCACCGCGTCTTGATAACTGTGAATTTGATGAGCAAAGTATCATTAAAATAGGCACGCAGTCTAAGGAAGCCTAAAGATTCTCAGACCATATCACGGGACACAAAAGTCCTAATCTCGTTATGATCCGCATACTATTTCTGTGTGAAGATGAGATCCAGAAGATCCTTCACATTCAGACTAATTTACATCAATTGGCGGATAAATTCACGGATAAGCTTATTCTTTCACACGTCCCTGCTGTCAACACGCCAGCTAGGATTGACATCCCCAAAGATGGATGCAATCCATCGGCAGCAGAATTGGCTATAACTCAATTGAAAAGAGGACGCCCGCCAGGTTCAAAAGATAAAGTTCCTCGAAAGAGGAAAATTCCTGGAGATATTAAAATACTCCCTTCACAGGATGCTGAGCTCAGACCAGCAACCTCTTCCCTCCTGATTTCCCCTGCATAGGAAACAATAGGAGAAACATCATTGTATAATGTACGTACTGGAGAGGTGCTGGACATATATAGCACAGTCGTCGTCGACGATTTTGTTTTCGCTATTGCCGCTCATGTCACTGAATACGACGATGACGTCAACCCACTTTTCTATAGCATAAACACATAGATTAGCCAAAGTGGGACGAGGCAATAAGAGTAGAGCTGGACTCACTCTTGAAAATTAAAGTCTTTGGACCAGTAGTCCATACACCTGAATGTGTAAAACATGTGGAATATAAGTTGCGTTTTCATAAGAATAAGAAATGAAGGAAATATGATCATTTTTCTATTTCATACTAAGCCTAAACGTCTCTGGAAAAGCCAAGAAATGCAGCTCATGGACGTTGTGACTGCATATCTATACGGCTATTTAGATATAGAGATCAATATGAAACATCCAGAAGGGTATACTCTACCCCCAGAGATGTAAGAGAGACGTATAAACGCCTCCTCTATGAAGGCTTCAAAGATCATTATATGATCTTACGCATTCACGAAAAATGTGGTATAACAGATTTAGCGAATTCCTTGTTGAACAAGTATTTCCTAATAATGAAATCTGCTCATGTATCTTTAACAAAAGAACATGGACAAGATTTGTATTAGTCGCCGTATAAGTGGACGACTTAAATCTAATAGGATCTCCTGCAGAGACCATTGATATATCTGATAGCCTTAAGCATACCTTCAAAATGAAATACATAGGCAAAACAAGGTATTGTCTCGGCTTACAGATTAAACACTTTCGTGGTGGAATCCTTTTATACCTATCATATTCTTTATACACCAGGAGTTTATGAAGAAAGATGTCCATTTGCAATCTATTAAAAATGGATGCTTATTTATGACGCCTTCCAGTCACTGGAAGATGGGGAGGACATCCTATGTCCTGAAGAGCCTAGCTCTAGTGTACTAGTTACACTCCTTTATCTGGCCAACTGCACGTGTCTCTAATAGAACGTCTGCAGTAAAGCTGTTAGCCAGATACACTGCTGCCCTGGAGAGCACCACTGGACCAAGGATAAGCTGCTTCTGTGTAACTTCTAAGGGTCAAGGATCAACATCCAAGGAATAAATATCGCGTATGTAGGTTTACAGACCATCACGATGACTAAGCACAAATGATCGACCACCTCCTAAAGATCTACGCATCATCATCCAAAAGCCTACATCTTGTGAGAAGCTCAGCATCCAAAAGCATATCTAGAATAAGCTTATCCAGGTCCAGCAATACCTTGCAGACACGGTGTAGACTGAGTAAAAGAATACATACGTGGAGTCATCTATCAAACTTCAAAGAGCGTATCACTCCTGAGCGCTGCTGTTTTCCAGTAGCCACTAGATACGAGTGAAACTTGTATAGACGAGTGATGATTGTAGCTGCTTTCAGAACATGATGGATGTATAGACGAATAGGAAATGATTGTATAGATATATAGGAGATCTGCAAGCTTGAATCTTGTACAGATCAGGGGGAGTTGATAGTAGAGTTGTACTCTTTTTCCCTTAGCTATGGGTTTTCCATAGCCAAAGCTTTTAATGAGGCAACCTCATTTAACTCTGGACCCTGAAGTGTCCACCTCTAATGAAAGCTTAAAGTCCTACAAGCAAAAGGCTTGTACGGATCTGGGGGAGTAACATGTGGGTTGCACTCTTTTTTCCTTAAGCTGTTGGTTTTTCCCACTGGGTTTTTCACAGCTAAAGTTTTAACGAGGCAAACACGACTACTCTAGATCCAGAAGTATCCACCCACAAGCTTTATACGCTAAGACCAAAGTAATGGATGGATAAGGAGGAGTGTTATGAGTGAGGAAGGCTTTTGGCCTCCCCACTCCTTTATCCCTCCATTACTCCCCCTTAGTTAGTATAATGGAGACATTTGGAGTTCATGCCATTTGGTATATCCTATTGATGAATAAATAGAGGACCATGACTTCATGCAATGGTTACTCTTTCTTTTGAGTTTCAACAAATATGTAAATTTCGAAGTTTTATTTAATTTTTTTAATAAGTGTTTTCCTTCCTCTCAATCTATATATTAAAACACAACTGTTTTTTAATTCTAGGGCTGACTATGACATGCTGACTAGGACAAACAGGTTGATAGAAAGACGGCTTGGATTTAATCTTGAGTAATTAATGGTTGAGATGAGATTTTGTGAAAAGTTTTGGAGGAAAAAACATTTTTAGGTAAATGAAAGTTTATGGAGAAATGAAACTTTATGGGGAATGAAAGTTTCTTGTGAATATCAGAGGGCACGCAATTAATGCATTTGGGAAAAAACATTAACTTGCACTTAATGCTGCAGATCAAATGATCTCTCCCTTAACGCATGATCTCTCCCTTAACGTGGGGCCCATCGTCTCTTCGACCCATTGGACAAAAATGAGAATAATTTTCCGCGTCAAAGGCGCACGCGTCGTTTTTTTACGCTGATTTGTTGTTACGTGTCGATGGCGTCCGCGTCGAATTTTTTATTCAGCACCGAAGGCGTCTGTCCCGCTAAATATTTTTACGCTAATTTATTGTTCCGCGCAATGTTGGCTATGTAAATAATTTTTGGTAACAAAGATTTCGCGGGGAAAATCTTAAATGAACAGTACCTACAGGCACGGGTTATGACTAGTTTATATACTAAAACACAACTGTTTTTGAATTCTAGGGCTCACTAGGACAATATAAAGAGTGGCTGTGATTTGATCTTGGTAAATGTAAGGTTGAGATGAGTTTTGATAAAGTTTTGAGTGGGAATCCTTTTGGTTGGAAATTGTGCATGGGTCCCACTTTTGACGTGGGGGTGCGTGAGATGTGTGTGGGGTCCACGTTAGTGCGGGCCCAAAGTGGATCCTGGCTTTTGAAATGCTATGTATTTAGTTTTTCTATTCGAGGTTGAGCCTTTTTTCATGTTGCATGTTAGTATCTGGCGGTTTTGGCTTCATTTATGGTGGTAATAAGTAAAAAATTGATTGCATCCTTAGTGGAATCCATACACAAAGCTTATGAGTTCAACTGATACTTTAAAACGGTTCGGTTTGCAAGGAAAAATGTACTGTTTTTTTATTGTAAGAAGAATTTTTAGACTGTCCAAACCATTATATGTTCATAGTGTTGTATATTGGCTTTTGCTTGCACGGTTATTTCATGAATGCTTGCAGTTGAATGTTTTGTCAAGAGACAGTAGGATTGAGCAAGATGCTAGGAGTGTTTGTTTTCTTCAAATTATGTTATTTATGAAGCTGCTATATAGTATCACTTGCAAAGGCGCAATATTTAGAAACTGTTTGAAATTTGTTGGTAAAGTTGTAGTCTATGTAGAGCCAACGCACCGAAACTAGATTTTTGTTCGTTTAGATTTTGGCTGAGGAAATAATTTTTGGTGAGAACAAAGATTTTGAAGTGATATCTTAAATGAACCTTGCCCGATGGCACGGTTCCGCGCCGAAGGCGCCCTTGTCGAAGCGAAGGTGCTCGTGCGGAAGGTTCCTGCGCCGAAGCTAGATTTTTGTTAGTTTAGATTTTGGAGGGGGAAACAATTTTTCACGGAAGTCGCTCGTGCCGAAACTAGATTTTTGTTCGTTTAGATTTTTTTGAGGGAAATAATTTTTGGGGAGAACAAAGATTTTGTGGGGATATATTATATGAACCGTGCCCGAGGGCACGGGATATGACTAGTCTATCTATATATTAAAATATAACTGTTTTTGAATTCGAAGGATGACTCAGGGTGTCAAACGGCCCATCCGGGCTGGCCCGGGCGGGGAGCAACCACCGCCCAGACCGGCCCACCGGCCCGGTTTTTTTAGGTGTTAAAAAAGTTAAAAAATTTAATTTTTTTTAAAAAATATCTTACTACCCAAATGGGCAAATTTTTTGCCCGCACCCGGGTCGGGCCGGCCGGGGCTAAAACCCGAGCCAGGGTACCTAGCCTAGCCCGGGTCGGTTAATGGTCCGTTGACCGGCCCCCGGGTCCGGGCCGGGCATGTGGGCCGGTGGGCCATCGAGCTTTTTTGACACCAAGAAGGCTGAATAGTACAAGCTCATGTCATGCTGATGTATAATGAGGTTGATAGAAGAATGACTAGGATTTACTCTTGGTAAAACAATGGTTGAGCTGAGTGTTGTGAGATGAGGACTTTTTTTGTTTTTTGTTTGGTTTTCACCCCCCAAAATCACTACATTTGCGCAGAACACCACACATTTCCCTTTTTTTGTGAAAAAACCCCATTTCACTTTTTACCCACACACCCTATCCCCCCCACACCCACCATTATGCACACCCTTCATTTTCGTGAGTTTCTCGTTTGGCCCGGCTTAATTTTTTTCCCACACATGCGCCAGCTCCAAAGCAAAATTTTTGTTCGTTTAACTTTTGGAGGAGGAATCGTGCCCGAGTGCACGACGTAGCTAAATTTTTGTTCTTTTTAATTTTGGAGGGGGTAAATAATTTTTGGGGAGAACAACGATTTTGAGTGGATATCTTAAATGAACAGTGCCCGAGGGCACGGCGCCGAATGCGCCCGCACCGAATGCGCCGAATGTGCCCGCGCCGAAGCTAAAGTTTTATTTGTTTGAATTTTGGAGGGGGAAATAATTTTTGGGGAGAACACATATTTTGAGGGGATATCTTAAATGAACAGTGCCCGAGGGAACGGGTTATGACTAGTCTATAATACATTTGACAAACTTTTTTGAATTCTATGGCTGACTAGGACAAACAGGTTGACAGAAAGACGGTTTAAATTTAATCTTGAGAAATGAATGGTTGAGATGAAATTTTGTGGAAAGTTTTGAAGGGAAAACATTTCTGGAGAAATGAAAGTTTATGGGGAACGGAAAATTTTGGGAAATTAAAGTTTCTGGAGAATAGCAGAGTACACGCAATTAATGCAGTTGGGAAAAAAACTTTAGCTTGCACTTAATATTGCAGATCGAATGAGCTCTCCATCAACGGGGGGCTCACCGTCTCTTCGACGCTTATGTCAACAAGATGAGAATAATTTCCTGCGCCAAAGGCGCACGAGCCAAATTTTTTTAACGCTGGTTTGTTGTTCCGCATCGAATTTGTTGTTTTTTGTCGAAGGCGCGCCCGCTAATTTTTTTACGATAATTTGTTGTTCCGCGCCTAAGGCGACCATGTCGCCAAATTTTTTAACGCTAATTTGTTGTTCCGCAACGAATTTGTTGTTCTACGCCAAATTTGTTGTTCCGCGCCAAAAAATTATACGCTAATTTGTTGTTTTGCGCCGAAGGTGTCCGTGCCGAATTTGTTGTTCAGTGTCGAAGTCGTCTGTGCCTAATTTGTTGTTCCGCGTCGAATACTCCTGTAACGACCAGTTTTCATCGTTACGTTATCTGTTTTCTCCCGAGTATATTTTTCTCTGTATCTGTTGTTTGACGTTCTGTCCCCGTATCCGTACCTGTATCCACTTATACTTTCCATATACTTATTATTTTCATGGTTATTTTAAACTACTATAATAAATCCTTACTATAATTATTTTGAAAATATCTTTTATAATTAGTTAAAATTCTATTTTCGAATTCGAATTTCAAAATTTAAAACCCTTTTAAATGCAAACTATTTTGAATTACTTTCCAAATTTAAATCCTAATAAAACCTATTAATTCCTTTTCAAAACTTTCCATGTTAGGACCCATTTAAGCCTAATTGAATAGCTCTTACTCCCTTGTTTAAACCTATTAAATCCTATTAAGAATAATTCAAATCATTTCCTATGTTAACTAGCCCATTATTTCTCCCCATAATTATTGTTTTCATTTTCAAAACTTTCCCCATTTGCAATTAGCTTTAATTACCCTAATCAACTCTATTAACAACTAATCAATTGTTTTAATTGAGAATTTCAAATCACTTTCCTTATAACCTAGCCCACGTTTTGATTTCACCCTTGTGGCCGAAATCTATACTCACGCACACAACAACCCCAATTCATTTCAAATCTCACACTGTCATGTTCTTTGCTTTCTTTTAAACTTCGTACGCATGCTGTACCCCCTAACTTCGCCTCACGTACTACACTAGGGCAAACCCATTATTCTTATTATATAAGCCTAGGTTTATTTTCTTTTCTCTCTTCCTACAGTTCGAGCGCGCACCCCCGACCCCGAGTCCTCCTCCCTTTCCCGTGTCGGCCTTCTCCCTTCCGCCAACAAGCGCCGAGAGCACCACCCTCAGCTCTGAGCAACGCCGGCACCGCCCTCATCGCCAAACCGCCGGCAGTCCCTCGCTCTTCCCTTCACCGCCCTCTCGTCGTCCAGCAACCACCACCCAGGTCGACCGCACGGAGTCTCCCTCCTTCCCTCCACCGACGCCGGCGTCCAGACCCTCGCAGCATCCCTCCACATGCAGCAACGCACCCCGCGCCCATCCTCTCCGACTGCCCTCCACGCCACCGCCTGCCAGCGCCGTTCCCCCTGCTTTCGACAGCACCGCCATCTGCAATCACGAGTGGGAGAAGCAATACGTGAGTTCATTTTATATATTGCACCTTTTACTATTTGTAACCTAGCCCTAGCAGTACTCGAGGATACCCTAAAAATGTTAATGTACCGGAAACTTTATCTGCTCATGCTAGTTATAATAGTTAGCAGTAAGATTATTACATATAACATTAGTTACAGCTATATGCAGTGACGGATTCAGGAATTAAATTCAAAGGGGGCACAATTTTTTGGCCGAAAATAATTTTTGTTTATTTTATTTATTTCAAAATTATAGCAAAAAATGAAAAATTACATTAACTTAAACGCTTCCTTACACAAGGTTGTCCGCAATGAATTAAATCCCACCTTCAGATTTAGGTGTATCGACAACGAATATTTTTTATAGAAGGTTGTCTAGGGCCTGGAAACCTGAATTCAAATCCTATTGCCGACTCTTTTGTCCACATTTGCTAGGCAGAGAGTACATGCAAATAACAAAAAACCCTATAAATGAAAAAAGATCAAATTTTTTGGAAAGTGATTCGCCAAAATTTCGGGCAAAAATTAACATTAATACCTATATTTAGAAGGTTGTCCAATGATGTGATTTTTTTGGTTGAAGATTTGATTTGAATTTGGACTGGAGCTTGGAGGTGGAGAGAATTGTGTGGGTGTGTGTGGAGAGATTTGATTTATCTAACGAGCGGCGGCGGCTCAATTTTAGGTGTATCGGCAACAAAAAAATCAAGAATATTAAAAGGCAAGGAGTATGTATTGTTTTCAAGTCTAGGTGCATGGGAAAAATACAAACAAATATGGGCAAAAGAGTAGGAAATTGGATTTGAACTCAGATTTCCAACCTTGCTCATGGGCTACTTACAACTAAGATACCAATGATGGGTTCTTTCTCCGAGTAAATTAAATAACTAATTTGTCTGTAAAAATAATACAACGCATGCAAAAAAGTACTGGCACGGAGACTCGAACACAGGATTCCCCGCTTAGCGAGCGCGTGACTAACCATTAAGCCAGCGAGAATGCTTGCTTTTTTAAAATAACGTATAAATAAATATGTAATTTGTCATGGTAATTTTTTTCAAGGGTATAAAGGTAACTTTATTCCAAAATTCCAGGGGGGGCACGTGCCCCCCTGGCCCCCATGTGGCTCCGTCACTGGCTATATGTTAGTATAAAGTTAGTGTAACACAGTTAGTAATGCGCATGTTAGCCATATAAGCTGTATATATATATAATTAATATAAGTTAGTAATATGTGTGATATGTAATTATACAAGTTCATTGTTCTAATATTTTTTTAGTTAAGACTTTAACTTAATATAAGGACCCAGTTTTGCAGTTTGACCCACACCTTTCTTACGATCGCTCGGACACCCAAAACTCGCATCGGTTCAGGCAAGTGCACCTCTTTACGTATTTTATATCTGTTACGGTTAAAATCGTTTAAACTGAAATATTATGATTGGCAAGTGTACATTCTTTTCATGATTTACGACAGTTGCCTGTAATTGTTTAGACTGAGATGTTTTGATTTACAAGTGAGTACTTTTTATTTTGAAATACTGCTTCATTTAGTTGTGACAACAAATTTCATATGGCTGCTTTCATAAACATCTGTGGGTGCGTGTGTGTGGACTCTTCTACTAAATCAGATTGATAAGATCAAAACCTGTGTGTGCGTGTGGGGGGACATCTTAATAAATGCCTTGAAAATTGCAAAAGACACAACATAGACGTGCTGCCGGTTGGCTACACACAGACATGTGGCCTGTTTGGCAAAATCATAGAACATGTGGCCTGTTTGGCAAATCATAGAACAAAATAGCCTGTTTGGCTTCTCTGGCTTGTGCCAGCACTATCACTCCTGATGGCTCGGTTGGCCATATTTGGCTCGTGGTCCAGACAAAGTACACTTGGGGTGGGGTGGGGTTCCCGGGCACTAGCCGGTAGTAAACGGGTCGCCTTCGGGGGCACTTGAAGGTGTATTCACTTACTAGTCGTCTAAAGACGGGGGCCTTAGTCACGAACTTGCACACATTATCGAATTGATTGAAATGGATATACGGACGTGTTAACATTTAATACTGCTACAGCTTTCCTTAATTAGACTGCCAACTGTTAACATTAAACTGATGTTATTTCCCTTTTTATAACAATGCCAAGTTGTCATTTTTAACAGTGTTGCCATGCCATTTACTCTGCACACTACACTTGCTATGTACACTACTCTGTACACCACACTTTTCTATGTTCACTTTACACACTACACCTTGCTATGTTGTTACTTTACATACTACACTTGCCATGCCACTGCTTTGCACACTACGCTGCTATGCTTTAATTATTGAAATCATGTCATGTCATGTTAATGTTTTTTTTTGAAACCTTGCCGAGGGTTTTTTCCTACTAATGTTTTAAATCTTGCCGAGCGACCCTCGCTGACGTATATTTCCTTGTCTAGTGAAATATACGTCAGGTATTAGACAGATTTGCAGAGCAAGCCTAGAGACTGAGCAGGTTGACCAAGGTGTCCATACGCTGAGATTCGTTGCGGGAGAACAACGAGCCTTCGCAACGCCGCTAAAATTTAATAATTGTTGTAATCTTATTCAGGTGTAATTCTGGTTGTATCTCTGTTTCTAATGGCCATGCTAGGCCTTATTTGTGTACTTGTAGAATATGGACATCGTTGTAATAATAATGAAATTCCCTTTTGTTCCGAGTTTGTATGCAAGAACATGCTTACTGTTTTCCCACAAACGATTATTGGGTTGGAGTTTCACCGCTCCATCCCAAGCGGACCCGCTCACGTCCTCGCTCCCAAGTATAATGGGAAGCGGGGCATGACAACGCCCGTGCCGCTAAATATGTTTACTCTAATTTGTTGTTCCGCACAATTTTCTCTGTAGAAATAATTTTTTGAGTAACAAAGATTTCGCGGAGGAAAATCTTAAATGAATCGTGCCCGCGGGCACGAGTTATGAATATCTATTATACATTTGACAACATTTTTTGAATTCTAGTGCTGACTAGGACAAGATAAAGAGTGGTGAGATTTGATCTTGTTAAATCAATGGTTAAGATTGGATTTTGTGAAATTTTAGTGGGAAAACTTAAATTTTGGATGGAAAAGTGTTTGGGAACCAAAACTTTGAAATTAAAAGTGTATTGAAAGATTGTGGAGATTAAATTTTTTGGGGGAAAAAGTCTTGGGAACCAAAACTTTGAAATTACCCCGCAATTTTTTACACTAGTTTGTTGTTCCACGACAAAGACGTCCGCGCCGAATTTGTTGTTCCGCGCCGAATGCGCTCGCGTGTTGTTCTGCGTCGAATTTGTTGTTTCGCTAAATTTTTTAATGCTAATTTGTTGTTACGCGCCGAAGGCGCCAACACGCGTTGTTCCGCTAAATTTTTTACGCTAATTTATTGTTCCACGTCGAATTTGTTGTTTCACGTCAAAGGCGTCTGTGCCGTATTTGTTGTTCCACCGAAGATGCACATGCCGCTAAATATTTTTATGATAATTTGTTGTTCTGTCATATACAATATTATGCCGGATACCTAATATGAAATGAGTTATAATCCAATCATCATGTCTGGAAAGCACTTAATTAACAAGCCAAAGATTAAATCAATTAAACTAAAAATTGATCTTAGTAACATACCAATTCGAACGTGTATTTCGCGGGTCAACGTCATGGTGGAAGAGCGCGTCGGCTTCAGCGGGAGGGGTGGTGGTGGTAGTCGCCAGAGGTGGTGGCGGAGCTCGGGGAGAGAGCTTCGGCATTGGGGCATTTAGTCGAACAGTTGGGAGGCGACATGCGACGATGAAGGGAAAGCCAGAAATCGCATGTTTCATCGTCGTCCCAAGCCGCGTGAGAGAGAGGAAGGGGAGCCCCGACCTTGCTGGGCTGCCAATGGCCGGAGAAGGGAGGTGCTACATCGACATTGGTCGTCGATGGCCTGAAAAACGGCAGCAGGGGGCGGCTTGAGTGTAGGAGCGACGAAGTGACGATGGCCTTGTGGTTGCCTCGTCGGAGTGGTGTCGGAGTGTGACGGGATTGTGGTCCGGGCTTGCATTGATGATTGTGGTGTATTACATAAAATTGCAATTTGTGTTTGATAAAAAAACACAGACAAGATTTTTTTGGTGGCTTTACACATGAAAGGGTACTGTTGTAGATAATGCTGCATATTAGCTTGTTTGTAAGGGTACTGTTGTACTCTTTTTGATCTCATTACATGCCATTCCCACCCTACAATTGGTCCTTCCTTTTGGAGTATATTCGGGCATCATATGCACATCCTGTAAACTTCAATGAATCAGGAGTTCAGTTAATTAAGTGAAGTCTTTTAAACCAAAAGTTCTTTGATTTATTTCTATAAGATGTATCCATACATATACTTTCATTAGAATGCTTCTTGACAATTGGAAATTTCCCATCTTATGATTCAAATATTTTGATCTAGTTTGGTATCAATTATATTTGTTAAAACCTTTTCTGTTTAAGGTCTGATACTCTCCATTTGGCAAACTGTGCTTTTGGTGTCATATTGTTTCTTTTATCCACATCAATGCAGGTGTTACATTTGCTTGGCTGAATACGATGAAGGTGATAAAATAAAAACCCTGCCCCGCTGCCATGAGTATCACATGTTGTGCATCGATAGGTGGCTCAACGAAATACCTGGGTATGAATATATGTTCTCTTTCTTCTTCTTCTTCTTCTTCTTCTTCTTTATTTTTTAATAAAAATTTTATGTTACAGTGTTACTTATCACCAGATATGAACTTATCAAGTGTTTATTGCAGGGTATGTCCGCTATGTCGTGGGGATGTTTGCGGGGGTACTACTGCACGAAGCAATGCAGAGGTCACCATGTGAACGTTGTAAATATTCACTTCTCTCGCTAAGAACAGCTGTGTACATATTGGTAATGTAACCAGGTATCTGTAAGAGATATATTTCACAGATATATTGTTTTCATATCCATGTGTATACTAGTTCTCATAATACCTTGTAATTTCTTACTTGAAGCAAGTTCCTTCTTGGACCAAAATGATGTTGGTTATGGAGATCAATGCTACTTCTGTTAATAGCAAAAGCCGACGAAGATGATTCTGCTCTGGATTTGGCATGGAAGATGCTAGATGTTGCCAGGGCAATTGTTGAAAAAAGCCAGGAAGATACAATCGAGAAAGTAAATATTTTTTCTGCTCTGGGAGAGGTGTCAATGGCAAGAGGTTTGCATCTGAACATGTATGTCAACTTACCATGGAAAATACATCCATAATAAAGTATCTTTATGTTTGACTTGCAGAGGACTTTGAGACATCTTTAAATGATTATTTGACAGCTCTATCCATTCTGGAGCGGTGGGGGGAACCTGACAGTCGCCAGATGGTTGAATTGTATCCTTATCAAATAAATTTAGTGTCCTTAAAACACTAAATGATGTGGCAGGGAGGATACTATTAGAATATTTAAATATATAAGTGATTATATCAAATAATTCTTCTCTTGGTCTTCCTTAATGTGTTCTATCAGAAATTTCCGGGTATGCTTTGTGTTGGAAGTATGGTCAAAGGTCGAAGAGGCTATTCCTTATTGTCAGAAGGCTATCTCGCTATGCAAGTCTCGCCTAAAGCGGCTCAGTGAAGAAGTGCAGCCAACACCTTTGACAGATAACAATGTGTATATTGTGAATGACCCAGGTACAATGGGTAATCAGGCTACAGGCGAGGGTAATACTGATTCACCTATTGAGGAAGATGAGAAAAAGGTGCTCGGTGGTATCCTGAGCGAGCTGGAGAGGAAGATAACAACAGAGAACTATTTCTCATATCCATGCCTCCCAATATGCCATGTTTTAAATTTTTTGTCTTCCCCCCATTTCTATGCTGAAAATTGAACTTGACTGCAAATATAGATATTCAGTTTAGTTGTAAATCATTTGTATTGTCCAAATATTTTTATCACACACATCCTTTGTTTTTCATGGAGAATTAATGACATTTTTGCCTAAAGATCATTTTTGATGTATTTATGAGCATAACAACACATTTTAACTCTATTTTGTCTCCAGCAATAGGTAATGCAATCAAAGAAAATAGAATTTTTTTTATTCATATTTTTTGCTTGTTTGAGGAAAGGGGAGATTGATCACATGTAATGTGTCATTTATGCCATTGTTGTGGATTTGTATCTCTAATCTGGAAGTGTTGGAGAACAAGGGTTTGCAATGGCACATGTAGTTCATGCCAAGGAATAATTTTTGTTGTTAAGGAGTATTTTGTTTCTTTTGCAGAATTTTTTGATAAAGCAAGGAATGTCAAATTTGGCAATTGAGGTCAGTTGATGGCATATGATTGATTAAATGGCATGCAATGAGCATTATGTCCTCCCAAAAGTGTTTAGAAACATTTGTTTGAATAAATAAAGTTTCATGCAATGACAGGTAAATAGCAGACTTTATGTTTAACTATGCCAATCTGTTGCCTTGTAATTCATGCGATGAAGGAAATCAAAAGAAATTTTATTTCTTCATTCATTTATTAGATCTTTGCATTTCCCTGCTGATAGCAATATTTAGGTGTGCTCACTGGATGAACTTTTAACTGTATAATTTCTCTTCATTAATGACTTTGTTTTGAGCTAACAGTCAGTTTTATCCACCTGCAGATTCTGAGGATGCTTAAAATGCCAATCTTTCCCCAGCTGTAGCCATGTAACAACCATTCTAAATTAGATGAAGTTTTTAGAAGTAAAGACTTTGAGCCAAATACTTGGAGCGAAGACAGATATTGCGATCTTTCTTTCTTTTCGAAAACTTTGGTGTTGCATTGTAACTGTAGGATTGTTCAGCAAATGTGGTCTACTCTCCATTATTGTCCCGTAATTGGTGATTTTTTTAGAAGCATTTAAACTTTTTAACTGTACTGCCAAGTATTTGTACAAAACAATATTTAGCTTATCGAGTATTTTTCTGGGTTCCTTTTTTCAAACTTGCAAGGTTTAATGATCATGTTCAATCTTACGTGTTGGTGAGGAGAATGTGAAATTACATTTATTTTGTTCTATTGTTATTTCATTTATTCATATGGAATTACACAAAGAAACTAAGTTGTTGCATGTGTGAGCGCTTAACTTGTTGCGGGTGTGAGCGCTTAACTCTTTGATTTCTAGGTTTAAGTAACATAATATTGACATTTTATTAAATTACATTTGTATTTAATTTGTATAATATTCATTTCCCAACGATTCAATAAAACACCAGTGAATGTCTTGGGCATTTCCCAACGTTTCAAGCAAACGCCGGGAATTGGGCATTTTCAACGTTTCAAGCAAACGCCGGGAAATATCTTGGCATTTCCCAACGTTTCAAGCAAACATCGGGGAATATCTTGAGCATTTACCAACGTTTCAAGAAAACGCCGGGAAATGTCTTGGCAGTTACCAACGTTTCAAGCAAACGCCGGGAATGTCTTGGGCAATTCCCAACGTTTCAAGAAAATACCGGGAAATGTCTTGTCATTTCCCAACGTTTCAAGCAAACGCCGGTGAATGTCCTGGGCCTTTTCCAACGTTTCAAGAAAACGTCGGGAAATGTCCTGGGCTTTTCCCAACGTTCAAGCAAACGCCGAGGAATATCTTGGCATTTCCCAACATTTCACGAAAATGCCGGTTAAAGTGGGCATTTCCCAACGTTTCATCAAAACGTCGAGAAAACATTTATCAACGCTACCCTTTCCCAACGTTTTTGCGTCGTTTCCTAAAATGCCGGGAAAACATTTGCCAGCGCTTCAAAAACGCCGGAAAATGTTAAAAAAGCGCTGGCAAAAGTCCTTTTTTAGTAGTGGCTTCACTTGTAATCAACTCCCATATCAACAAAGTTGGGAGAATGTGTGGAAAAATCTTGTGGTGGAGGCATGGAAGAGTTGGCTTGGGTGTTGGGCATTTGTATGGGGAGTTGGGAGTCCAGAGATGGGGCTTGTGGCTACGGACGGTGGCGTTGGAGAGGGTATAGGGGAGAAAGAGAAGAGGAGTGAAGCTCATGGGTTGTGTGAGGGGGATGGTGTTGCTGCCAAAATGGGAGATGGGGGGGAAGTGTGTTCCTCTGCAAACTAAGGGGAAGAGAAGTTTATAAGGTTTAGAAAATAATTAGATTAAATGTGTAGGGTTGCAATTGGAGTAAATGGGTGGTTGTAGTAAGTTAATGGAAATAAAATTTTGGGGATGAGTGTTGGATCTCACCAAACTATTTCGGTGGGAATAATGGGTGTGGGTTAGGAGCTTGATTAGGGTAGATGGATATGTTTAGGGTTAATAATAATTAGACAGGGCTAATGGTATTAGTATTATTACGAAATTACGATTTTGCCACTGGAACTAACAGTGTCCAAAAATTACGAAAACAATACCACGTGATCGTATCGTCACGAGAATCATGAAAATGAAGTTCGTTTTAGATTTTGAGCTTTGGAAAAATACAAAAAAATTGTTTAATCAATTCGAACTCATTTGAAATCATTTTGTTACGGATTAACGTGCACTACGAAAACAGGTCGTTACAGTAGTGTTATATTTTTATGTTTTATCATTGGGCTCTTTTACACTGCTGATACAGCAAAGATACCATACTGGAAAAAATTTCAAGGCAAGCTAAAGCATAATAGTAGAATTAGATTACCAACCCCAACTCAATTCCATCAAAAAACAAAACTCAACATTCAACACAGCCACCAAAAAATCCCAACATCCCACTGCTGATACAGTAAAGATACCATACTAGAAAAAATCCCAAGGCACGATGATACAAAATGCAAGCATCAGATTGCCCAACTCCATCTCAATTCCAGCAAACAACAAAACCCATCAGTCAATATAGCCACCAAAAAATCCCAACAACACACTGCTGAAACAGAAGATGAGTTCATACTGGAAAAAATCTCAAGGCAAGTTAAAACCAATTGCAAGCATCATCTTGCCTAACTCCAACTCAATTCCATCAAAAAACAAAACCCAAAATTCAACAAAGCCACCAAAAAATCCCAACAACCCACTGATATAATATGAATCCATACTAGAAAAAGTCCCAAGGCAAGCTATAACACAATTCATGCATCAGATTGCCCAAATCCAACTCAATTCCATTAAAAAAACAAAACCCAACATTCAACAAACGAACCAAAAAAACCCAATATCCCACTTCTGCTACATAATATGATAACATACTGGAAAAAATCCCAATGCAAGCTAAAACCCAATGCAAGCATCACATAGCCCAACTCCAAATCAATTCCATCAAAAAACAAAACCCAACATTCAACAAAGCCAACAAAAAATCCCAACATCCCACTGCTGATACAGAATATGATACCATAATGGAAAAAATCCCAAGGCAAGCTAAAACAAAATGCAAGCATCAGATTGTCCAACTCCAACTCAATTCCATCAAAAAACAAAACCTAACATTCAACAAAGCCACAAAAAATCCAATCATCCCACTGCTGATACATAATATGATACCATATTGGAAAAAATCCCAAGGCAAGCTATAACCCAATGCATGCATCAGATTGCCCAAATCCACCTCAATTCCATCAAAAAACATAACCCAACATTCAAAAAATCCACCAAAAACCCCAACATCCCACTTCGGCTACAGAACATGATACCATATTGGAAAAAAATTCCAATGCAATTTAAATCACAATGCAGTCATCAGATTGCCATACTCCAACTCAATTACATCAAAGAAACAAAACCCAATATTCAAACTAGACACAGCAAAGTTCACCTGCCCTCTGCAGATACAACAAAGAGCCCATAGTGCTAAAACTTCATAGGCAAGCAAATTCACACTGCAATCATCACATTGCCCAAATCCACCTTAAAACCCATAAATAAATATTGTTAAACATACTGCAGTTACATAAAAGTTCACATACAGTTAAACATACCAAGGCAAGCTAATTCCTAATACAAGCTACTGAGTGTCCAAATCCAACTCATTTCCCATCAAAAAATATCCCAATATTCTTCAAAGCCACCAAAAATTTACAAATTCCATGCTTGATCATCGCCATCCCCTTCTCCTCCCGCATCCACCATAGACCTCTCCATCGCAGCAACCTTCTTGGCTACGAATCGCTTCCTAGCCACCTCGGGCATATTGGCAAATCTCCTCCCGTCTTTCTCATTCTCACTAAGTTCTTATATACAATGCATCCAACACATCGGTCGGATACTCGGTAAGTCCATACACATGCTAAGAAAGAATTGCAAGCCAGTTAGGGTGGGAGCTCTTTACAGCTTCGACGACCTCTCTCACATTATTCACCATTTCCTTCAGGAGGTCGGGCTCTTCCCTCAATGCTCGTCTACACATTTTCTTCTTGCCCACGGAGGGTGGGCTTGTATGGCTTGGCCCCGCCGTAGATGGTCCCGTCGACGTATAATTGGGGATGTCAGTATAAGCATCATAGACGGTTGATGCTTACGAGAAGGGTGTCGAACTTGCATGATCTCCGTCACCATTATTAAAGGCACCCCCAAATTAGTGATACACACACTTCCTACAATCCCCCTTCGCGGCGTCATCTCCTATAATCATCCTAAGATCATCAAGCCACGGTAAGGGTTGATTGACATAGTCTTTCAACCTATAATTTGCATGTAGTTATAATGAATCAACTACTATGAAGGTTATTATAACAAATATAACATTTATTTTCAGATTTGCATAACGGATAAGTAAATACCAGAGCTCATGGTCCATAAATTTCAGGGTCAAGTACTATATTCTGCTTCTCAGGTGACCACCCAGCCCCACTAATTGGTAAGCACGATGAAACATCAGAAAGTCACCGAGCAAGACCTTTCATATGATTCTTGACATGCTGGCTTGTGTATTCCGTGCCAAACATGGAGTTTATATGTGAAGCGGTAGCGGTGAAGGCCGTCCCCTTGAACGTCTTGTCGACTTTATTGCCTTACCGTGCTTGGTTCGCCATTAAAGGAATTAAGGCCATATCTTGCTCCACAAGCCAAACTTTAGCCGGTGGCCCCTTCTTGGATGGTTTCGTACTTTTTTCCTGGGACTAGACACCGATACATCCATGGCATCATCCCGGCAATTCGACTTCCTAGACGAGTCACTTCTACCTGCTCTGCCCTGCCCACTTTGTGATGAATGCATGGAGAAAGCACGTTGTGTTGATTGGCTTATAAAGGGTGGTATAGCCCCACCACCTTGTAGCATATGCATAAAGCCCAGAGGATGCAGCATGTGCATGGGCATTGGCATGCTATAGGTGGGATATGTTGTGCCCTGTGGTAGCTACTGCACACGTACTAGGGGAGTACTTAAAAATAATCAAGAAGATAATTCCTAATTATTGTGCAAACATACAAACAACAATGCGGAATTAGACTACAAACAACAATTGACAAGAATTAACAAACGCAAATAAAGCATGTAACGGGTTCGGATCCACACAAGTCTCCCCGACTTGTTCCCGGTGATCCTACGTCCCAACCACCCGGATCCCCTCCGGATACTTGAGTTAGAAACCATAACTCAAGATTTAGCACTATGAAATTCTTGTGAAAAACCTTCACAAGACCAAATCATACACAATATAAATGTGACTCCCACAACCCGGGATCACACACTCTCTCTCAACCGAGAGACAATCACTTGCAATATCAATTGAAATGAAATATGAAATACTTACCACAAAATCCTATGCCTTGAGTATAACTTACCAAATTAGGGCAAGAAGGATTTTGAGGAGAGAATGTCACCAAACCGAAGCTCCACCAATAAGATCAGCGATCGAAGGCTAGGATGGAGGATGGTGACTTTGGATCAAGGTCTTGTCTTGGAAGGCTCACAATGGAGAGAATCTCTCTTGAGGAATATGGCTCAGAGAGTTGAAGGAGAGATTCTTGTGAGGAAGAGAAAGCTTTAGAATGGAGTTGAATAGCTTCTCTTTGATATCTCTAAACCTCTAAAATGGCAGCCTTGAATACAAGGAAAGAACCCCTACAAATATATATAGGATAGAGGAAATAGAGAGAGAAAAACGTTTCAATTAAAGCTCCAACGGCTCTATTCTGAACCAGACTAGTCGGTCAAAGAAGGATCACTGACCGACTAGTTCATCAACTAGTCGGTCGGTGATACAACGTAGACCGACTAACGGTTGAACAGCCAAAAGGTGTAGTACAGGAGATAGACAACTAGTCGGTCTAATAAGACTTTCCGACCGACTAGTTTCACAACTAGTCGGTCGGTGAATGCTCTTTGACCGACTAATAGTAGAAATAGAATAGGCTGACTTCAAGTTGATTTAGTCGGTTTAAGAACAAATGATGACCGACTAGTTTCTCAACTAGTCGGTCGACAAACGTTCTTTGACCGACTAACGATAAACAGTAACTATGGCTGTACAGGGAAAGCTCAACTAGTCGGTCTAAGAAGGATTCATAACCGACTAGATCGTCATCTAGTCGGTCGGTGACTCTTCTTTGACCGACTAATTGATCAACATGGAAAGAGCTGAATTGAGCAAGGCATTCTAGTCGGTTCAATAGGAATTGCCGACCGACTAGATCGTCATCTAGTCGGTTGGTTCTTCTACTTGAACCAACTAACATGCACTAGAATCCGAGGGAAGGAGCGATAGGCTTCGGGAAAGTTTCTAATGGCTTCTATGATAATGCTAGCTCTAAGATATGAGCGAAATGAAGATTATAATGTAAGTCCTACTCAAGCCTTAACATTCTAAACTATGAAGCTAGAAGACAATAAATAATACATGACGAACCGTCTTCAAAGCTTCAATCTTCATTCTTGACTTCAAAAAAACTCCTTGAGCTTCAACGAAGCTTCAGGCACACGATCACGCGTATTGAGAAGTCTTGAGACGTCGCTTTTGATGTTCGAAGTATGTTGGCGACGATCTCCATAACTGCGCTCACAAAAAGTTAGTACACGATATTTATGTTTGCTCATCATCCAAAACCAAATCCGGGGAATCAATACTCAACAGGATATTGTGGAAACGACATAGATGATCCAACTCCTTGCAAGCTATGCATAGGATATTGAACATCACTTGTCCTACGCGGCAATGGCCTCCCAAGCAATCGATCGTCCCTTTTTGCTTTATCAACCCACTGTGTACCGTATACAGGGTCATATAATGGTGGCATTTGATCACTCCATTGTCCACGATGCGATGACCCGTCCAGGCCCACACCATCATTATTTCCACAACAAAGCAACATTGGCCATAGTGTCATGAACCCATGTATAGTGCAGTTGATAAAACGCAATGAACATAATATTTACTTCCACCCATATCATCAGAATCAATCACAACAGAAATAAATTAATCGGATAAAGCCATTAAATTGTCACCACATCTCATGCATCACCCAACATAATCAATATATATCCCCTATTGCAGTACAAATCATTCAACGTAACAGATACCGTTAAAATTCTTCATTTAACTATTCCTTCGTATCACATGTTCATTGTGTTCCCATGGTTATGTATGTTACAATAGTCCACCCACATTTCCCATGCTAATTGATCCCTATGACATTTCCACTGATCCCTTAGTGAAGTTTGTTCACGTATGGGCAATTGTTGTGAACGATCCATAATCGAGTCATCCAGCTCATCTATCACATCCCCATCATCCTTAATCACATCCCCTTCCTCATTTAGATGGGGATCATGCGGTTCTACTATTTGGATATTTTTATGCAAAACTGTGCAAGCAATGACGGTATCAAACTGAGATTTGAATGGATAGTGAGGCTTTGCAATCAAAATTTTAAACTTGTTCTTTAGTATTCCAAATGTCGACTCGATCTTTGTTCTTAATGAAGAATGTCGTAGGTTGAAGAGATCTCTGCGATTTGAAGGAACTCGTTAAGTATGGTCCTTCAGATGGTATCTAAGGCCCCCGGTATGGAGATATGAAACCATGCATTGTTGTATGTACTGCGTCGCATGGGTAATATTTCCATACAACCAAAAAATTTAACCCGATTTGTAATCACATGGTATCATACAAACGTATACATGATATTTACGAAAAAGTTTTCCTATTACCATCATACACACACAGTCCATGGAGTGGGGGTAATGACAACACATCTTTCAGGACCGTGAAATCATTCGCTGATCCTTCCCACCCGGCCATCACATACGTGAATATTTTCTTTGGCGTTATAGCTGCAAGCACATTTTGTGTAACCCCTTTACGTCCTTTAAATCGTGGTACGAGTTTAGCATGTAGCATGTCATCGATATATGTCCCATCAATTAGACCAATGCAATCATACACCGTAATCAATAACAGACACATTGAACTCACCATAAATCATTTAACTCTACTGCCAGCTATTCATAAAAACACTGACCTTGAAAATTGGGAACCAATTGAGATTATTGATTATCTCTGGTGGTGTCTCATTTGGGGCTTGCTTCATGAACCTTTCACGAAGTGTGCAAACTGCATACATCACGTTGTTGAAGTAATTGCTAACTGTCGTCACGGCCCTTATAAAATCAACTTGCATGACTCTGTTCTTTGCCTTGTGCCATACGATATGAAGGAACATTGCCAACTGCTCCTCGATTGACACATGATAAGTGTCATTGAGAATACCACTTTCTCGCATTAAACTTGCATGAGTCAGGAAAGCATGTCTGTGCATTCGTAAGTAGTGTAAATAACTATTATCAGAACCATATAGAATTCTACGCATGTGGGATTTTCTATGAATATCATGCATCTCTGACGGCTCCATATGTAGAGGGGAGCCCTGTCGTCATTGTATAGCTCCATGAATATGATGGTAAAAATGATAGCCGATGTACATGTTGAACAACCCGAACTCTCTCCACTTTCATCCATTTAACCCTTATTTGCATCAAACATAGCTTCAATCATACGTTAACATTTGCTTTTATGATAAAATCGTGCATGCGACGTAAAAAACATAAACAACGAGCTAATTGATATGTCATCACTAAATTCAGAAAATATAAATGTTTCATACATATTAAAAAATATTTATCGGGAAAATCACAACAATTATATGACATTGAAACATATACCATCAGTTTTAAAATCCTTTATTTCAAGCCAATACATTTTATTACATACCACATGAAACATCAACCCACCAATCATGTCCAAGTCAATCATGAATCCATATCCAATTGCCCTTAGATTATTAATTATTTAATTATCATTACTAGTTTCTTGACATACTTCAAGCATACCATAGCAATGTACCAATATAGCAGCATCAATCCAGATCACACACACCTTATAGCCAATGTACTCAACATTGGGCTCTATTATATAGGAGTCATATAATTAGGGACACTGTACCGATGAGATGTTAGGAAAAGTCACCCAATATAAAGTGAAGCCTATATTGTATCCTCAACAAACATACAACTTTCAAACATTTCATGAATCCATACACACGAGCCATCAGAAAGTTCAAAATACAATTTGCAGTTTTTTATAGCCAACATATCAGCTTCACGTTTGGTGTATAATCATGGGGCAATAATAAGTATGTACACTATATAATTACGGATTCATGGGGCTTGAAATAGATTGGCCTGCTGTTTCATGCAACCGATGCAATGCATTTCATTTGACGTAAACAATTGATATCTATGGTGTCATTGCTGTAACTGCATTGGGCTTTTGTAATTTGAGTTGGATTTGTGGTGGAATTGAGCAATCTATTGCATGCTTGCCTTGGGATTATGTAAACTATGGTGCTTTTGAAAAAGCACAAATTATGGATTCATGCCGGCCTTTATGGGATGGGGCGTAAAAAATCTATCACCCATATGTTGGAAGAAACCATCATCGAGATAAACACTCATATTATCGACACCCAATTAGACTTTAGGCATGCACATTCTCTAGAATTAGTGATGGGATGAGTAGGAATAAGAACGCGACATTCCCAATTGAAAGCACAATCGAAATTTGGTCTTGTCCATTCTCATCCAGGAGGAGACAAGGGTGCAAATAATAGCGGATACGATAATCTTTTCAAACTCCCGCCTTTCCTCTCCCGCTCCATCAGACTCGTCGGGTTGAAAATTAGGGCATCAGCGTCGGCTACAATCTCGACCGTTCAGGTAACTTTCATCGACGCTTCTCTGCTCTCGATGCACTGTTAGGCTCATCTGACCCCGATGTCTGCTCCAATAAGCCGAAAGATCGATTGGGACACTGATATAGGGTTCCATGCTTTTCATATTTACAGGATTCTGTTCTTATTTCCGAGATCTGTTTTTTCTTTGTATCTGACCAATTTTGTTTTTTTGGGAGTACGTTGACAAATGATTGGTTGATTTATTAACCAAAAGGCCTTTTATTCTTGTAGGAGAAAGGGTTATATTGAAGGGAAGAGATGGAGTTTTAGAGGTTTATTGAAATGGCGAAGGCGGCTGTCGTGGAATCGGCTTCTTCCACAATTGGGAGGGTTCAGTCTGATGTCAAAATGAAAAGGAAGACACCCTCTGAACTAAGAGTAAGTAATTTTCCGGTTGATGTACCTCCTTTCGTGTTGATAATAATTTAGTTGGTTAGTACGAGCTTTTGGGCGGATTGTTTGAAAAATTTGAGGCCTTTATATAGACTATTATTGAAAGTCATGACACATTCTTCTTCCTTATAGTCCGACCAAAAAAAATATACAATCTTTATTTAGAATACTTAAGAGGCATAAAAATCTTCCAAGTCTTTAACTCTTTGATGGTTATATTACCCCTTCATCAAAGACCACAAGCTTCTGAGCTGTTATTCATCAGTGTATATCCCTAGAACTAGACACATGTTCAAACCAATACTAACTAATAACAAGTAAAATGAGATTTCGGGTTTAAATAGCCAAAATTTGAAATTTTATTTTATTTTACGCAATGGTTAAAAATCTCATTAAATGGTCACAATCAAGGGTTGAAAAATTGTTCGATGCTAATACACATCAATAATTTTGGATTGAAGCCTTTGGTGGGTTAAATACATGCCCCCTTTTCTTGGCATCACTTGAAACTCTTCAAGTATTGCAAGACACATGGTATGGGTTGTTTTAACTATAGTACGAGATCAAGACATTCAACTCGAAATCAGAATAAGGTTGAATGAATTGATTTAAATAATTTATGAACCAATTAATGGAGTAAGGTAGAAAATGTGACGATATAGTATGGATGATAGAGATGATCTATGTATAGTTGAATCATTTATGAAAGATAAAGAACTATTTACTGAGCTATGGCAATCAATACATGAAGTCCAACACTTCCGATGCATATCACCTGCAATGTTCGATACACGATATTATTATATGTCAGCCAATACATAGAACGGAATTGAGATTTCAAACGTTGGTTCAAACTAATCATTTCTTTATCCTTAAGAGTTAAGATTTAGCATCATTTTTATAAATTGAATGGATATCACAATAGGGTAAAAAGTTGGCTCTTGAGCAAGATTTTGGCTTTTAAATTGAATATGCAATTTTGAGATAATATTCTCAGAAAAAATGAGGCCTTATTCTTCTGATGACTTTCTTTGTGATCAAGGAATGTTAACGATAGGTTTATGCTTGAAGGATGCATGATAATAGCCTATCAAGAAAGGGGAAAACATGATTGCTCTTCCATCTAATTTTTTAATTAAGTTGCAATTAAATATCTTGGAATCCTTATTTCATATTTTGAATCATTGTGTTTGGTACTAATTGTATGTCACCTTTTATGTAACACAATACAGACCCTTGTTACTTGTTAGCAATGCGTAATACGGGAACTATTCGGGACGTGAATAAAACGTGTTTAATTTGGTCAATTCTAAAAGACGTTTGGTCAAAAGTTCGTTCAACTATGCGCAATACGGGAATAATACGTAAACGGGTTAAATCGTGTTTAATTCGTTAACCCGGATAAAAAACACGATTAAATATATGGATACCGCCAAGATATCATTCATCCAAATGAACTTAAAAATCCAACAATATCAATATGAAATAAGTATAAAATAAGATCTACATTGATGATTTAATTTGTACTCACAGTTTTAACCAAAATGACATGATCATACTATTATATTCCATGTAGCATGCATTAAACCAAAGTATGATCATTAAATCATAGTTCAAAATGATTTAAAAGTAACCAAAATAGAAACATACCCTAAAGTTTTTTACGCACAAGTCCAAATTACATAAGAAACTGTGAAGATGAAGATGTGCCAATGCCAAGCGGCCCAAGCCTTTGATCAAGCCATGTCGGTGGATCATTGTCATGATTCTTTCATGATCTTCATTATCAACTTCATCAACTCCTTCATTCACCACATCTGAAAGTGGTCCAAGATTTTCATGATCAATTGCTTGTCTATCCTTCATTTCAAAGTTAATTGCTTCCTTTAGCATCATTGAATTCACCCTAGTATAAACAAGATCTTCCATCTTCTCAGCTGACAACTTGTTTCTCTTTTTGGTTTGCACAGTATCAAAAGCACTCCAATTGCGCTCACATGCAGAAGCACTTGCTGGTTGACTCAATATACGAATCACAATCTATTTGATGATAGGAGTTGTACTCCATTTAGCTTCCCACCAAATTCCTTATGTATAAATAAATGTTATGTAAATAAATAAATAGGATGTAAAATTATGCATATGTATATGAAAACATTAACTTTAAGATCAAACATCATTGACTTACGAGGATGAGCAGTTCTCATTTGTGCCATTGAGATGTAGTTGAACATTGTGGGTATTTTTCATCATAAATAAGTAATTGTTCAGCATATTGACTTCTTTCTTCTTCACCAACAAGCATTTTCTCTCCAACAAAGAGTAAGCCGTCTCTCACATCAGGGTTATCATATAATATCTTCCTATCATACATCAATGAAGGGTTAAAATAAGCTGCAACTGCATGTATCTTGTGAAGAATGTTCTTTTTTTTTCTTGAATCAAATAACTCAACTATCCTCTTATACTTTTCCGAGCTACTTGAACATCTTTGCATAAGAGAAACCCTCGTCCTCTCCATTGCCTCATAAAGGTAACCTGTAATTTATCATCTTAGTTTATCATACGAATCATATAGAAAATCTAACTTTAAAGTGAAGATTTTGTTTGAATACAGGAATATAATATAATATACTTGAATATAATATACTTGCAGTGATCTATCACCATCGACCAACTGGAGTACTCTAATGAGTGGCTCTAAAGCCAATTTGATCTCATTACCTTCGCTCCAAAATCGTGTTCCTTGAATAATGTCCTTAACTTCCACTGCCATCGATGTGCTACTATAAGCAATGTTTCTCCAAGTAGCGGATGCAACTAAATTTCGCAACCCATCTTCCGCATCCAGAACTTATTGGAGCATAAGAAATTGTGAATCAAATCTGGTTTTTGAATACTTTTTCAGCTTTCTTGTTGTATGATCTCTCATCAAGTCCAAGACAATTGTATGCTTGTACATATAATCCATAATCAGTTTCGCCTCATCAATAACTTGATGAATCCATGAGAGTTGATTGTAGATATCTCTTAGTAATAATTGAACACCATGAGCAACACACATTGTTTTGTAAATATGAGGATAAGTCTCCATGATTATATCACCTGCTAATCCATAATTTGAAGCATTGTCTGTCACTATTTGAACTACATTTTGAGGCCCAATCTTCTCTATAACAGTGACAAGAAGATCTCTGAGAAATGTGCATGTCTTCCTTTGACTTGATCTTTCAAAAGACTCCAAAAAACCGCTCCTCTGGGAGAATATGCGACCACATTAATAAAAGAACGCCCCTTCAAATCTGTCCAAATGTCTGACATAAGAGTACACCCAGTATTTTCCCATGACAACTTCACATCATTTACATAAATCTAAACATTTTGTCGACTATTAGCTACCAATTTAGTTCGAAGTGTAGAATAGCTTGGTACAACATACCCAACTCCATATTCAGCTATTGCTTTGCACATGTCAAGAAATGACTCTGTTTGAATAACATTAAAAGCAATGTTGTTGCAAATAAAATCCTGAGCCACTTTCATATCTACAAAATCTTTGTCCTTCTTATGATATATAGCATGTATGGAAGTTTGTTGCACACTTGGACTAGTTGCCTGACCTTCAAATGCAATAATATTTTCAACATCTCTGAAAGAAGACCTTGGCTTTTTGTTACTGCCACCAATAGCTATAACTGCTTTAGCTTGTACCTCATCTGGAACACTTACGCAAACGTCAACATCACACCCTCTTTGACCCGATAAATGAGACTTCAATCTTGAAACACCACCACAAAATTGTTGTTTGCAATAACAACACTTGAATTTGCCACCCAAATCTTCAGCATACTCCCAAAACTATCCCTCGTTATCACCATATTTCCTAATAAAACAGAAACATAAAAAGACAAATTTAAAAAAATTAGTAAGATGAATCTGTTCTCAAGAAAAGAACTCGTAGCAAGTATAGCAACTACACAGTGTTCTGTCACACAGTGTTCTCAAGAGAAAAAACTACACAGTTCAAAAAATAACCTAATAATCATTTCTAAAGTCATGTCCTTCAAACACTAGGATACACCAACTTGAATTTGTATCAGACACAAATTACACAAAACAAGTTCCCACATAACAATCACCTTAAATTTCGTAACCAGGGACGAAGATAAATCTGATGCATTCTGCCATCTGAATATAATGTAATTTTTATAGGTAATTCATCTCGTGGCAATAAAGAAAAAGAGAGAAAAATGATCTACTGGCAATCCAACACATCCTCCAGTTGCAAAGAAAATAAAGAGAAAGAACCAAGAACGATCTACTGGGGAAAAAGCTTAATCAGAAATTAAATGCCTATTGATTCAGTTCCAATGGCTGTTAGCAGAATAATAAAGAGTATGAAAATGGAAGAGAAGATGGGGCAACATTTAATGAGAGATTTTGATAAGGATAAACGGTGAAGGGACCTGATGTTATCTTGGTATAAAGTTTACCAATGCAATTTTATCCGGTGTTCTAAAAGGCGATTTCATTATGCGTGCGGTCCAAAAGCGCATAACGCATATGCGGATTATGCGTCCGATTATGCGGATTATGCGGTTTACGCGAAAATGAACATTTTAATAGATAAATAAGCAGTAAGTATATATACATATATATGTATGTGTATATTAAATTAAAAAAAATACTAAAAGTTGGTAATAAGAAAAAAAATCATATTAAATTTTAAAAACATGGATTAATTCATACTAAAATAATAGCACTATCAAGACGATCAATACATAAAATAACTAAAGTCCAAAGTAATCTACGCACACAACATAAATATTTAGTTTTATATCCAAATCAAAAGCATGTCAAATATAAATATTTTGAAATAACAAAAGATCCATTCTATATCTACCCATCATCTTCCTCGTTAGCTTCATAACGAACATCATTTAACACTCCATCACCCCATCAGAAAAAAGAAAAAAGAAGAAAGGAGAAACATGCGGCGAAGCCGCTGCTTCCCGCTGGGAAAAAAATAAAAAAAGAAAAAATATGCAGGCATATCTGCTTCTGTCGTCGTTTCGCTCTGTTGCTTCCCTTCGTGATCCGTTGTTGCTTCGCCTTGAATAGGATGGAAAGAATGGCCGTCGTTTTTTGATTTGGGAAAATCTTTAAAATAAAAAAATAGATTTTTATGCATAACAGGTCAGGTTTCTTAACGGTTGGGGGTTTTAGTTGCCGATTATGCGTCCGTATATTCACATGTGCGGGTGCATAACAGTTATGTGACCGATTATGCGGCCAACAGCATAATTTGGCCGCATAACTGATTTTTCATGCGGTCAAAGGCCACCTTCTTATATGCGGCCGCATATAACTTGTTTTAGAACACTGATTTTATCCATACAACAACAAAAAAATGCTGGGTAGACTCAAATTATGGCTGCTACCTAATTTGAAGTAGACCCGACCGCGGTTCGGTTCCGGTTCGGTTCCGGTTCCGAACCGCCGGTTCCGGTTCCGACAAAACCCGGAACCGGAACCGAACCGCTTTAGAAGCGGTTCGGTTACGGTTCCGGTTCCCGACCGGTTCCGGTTCCGGTTTCGGTTCCGGTTTCGTTTCGGTTCCGGTTCCGGTTCGGTTCCGGTTTGGGGTCGGTTCCGGTTCGGTTGTGGTAAAAAATATAAGAAAAGTAAACAAAATTTAAAGGATATAACTTAAAAAAGAAATATATCTTGTCACTAATCAACTTAATACAAGTTACATATGAGAAAATTGAGGATGTGACAAACCAAACCGGGGAATGTGAGAAAACTTTATGAGAAAATTGAGAATGTGAGCCAATTGGCCAAAACCGAATCGGTTCCGATTCGGTTCCCGGGTTCCGGAACCGGGGAACCGAACCGGGGAACCGGAACCGCCGGTTCCGGTTCGGTTCCACAAAAGGGCAAACCGGAACCGAACCGGCTTGGTCCGGTTCCGGTTCCGGTTCTTGGAACCGGTCGGCCGGTTCCGGTTCGGTTCGGTTCCAAATCGGTTCGGTTCCGGTTCGGTTCCACGGTTCGAACCGAACCGCGGTCAGGTCTAATTTGAAGTATTGATTATTGAATGCTTGAGTCCACCATGAGCCCTAAATAAAAAATAAAGAAAAGGAAAAAATAAAAAACAAAATTGATGAGAATCAGAGATTAGATTAGAGTGAGATTGGGTTTACCCAGTGAACTAAGCGTAGAGCTCTCGAACGACGAACCAACAAAGATCCAATCTTGGTGATGATTCCTTCTCTCTCTGGATTTCTCAAGCTCTCGAGCAAGAAAGATGGGAGCTTTGATAGAGCTCAATACGCAGCAATCTGATGCGATTTATACGCACAAACAAGTAAAACAGCGAATAATTTGTGGAAATATGAAAAGTGGAATTTGTAGATTGAATTTAACGAAGAACAAGATAGCGAGTCTCTTTGAAGAGGAGACACTCTCTCCTAGTTTTAGATGAACGGACTAAAGCCTAAGCACCGTCGAAGATGACGCCTAATTGTTCTTCCTAATAATAATCATAACCCACAATGACGGTTAGACCTATAATATAAAATAATGGAAAAGTACAGATCTGCGTTGAAAGACCAAAACGCCCATCTGGAAGCTAAGTCGCGTCCCCACGTCTCCTCCTCCTAAAATAAGTCACTAGCCCAACTGGTGGCTCGTCCCGCACGATCGCATTGTGCGTGTGGCCACCCCCGTCACGCGGGTTGGGGGCCTCTGGTGGCTCGTCCGCATCAATACCCGCCCGTAGAAGAGCCATCTTGTCATCAAGATGGAAATCTGGGAACTGCTCCTGCATCACTTCGAATGCCTCCCATGTAGCATCACAGTCAGGTAAGCCAGCCCAATCTATAAGCACCTCCCTCCTCCGACCTGGGCCCTGGCGTATGGCTCTCACATCTAGCGGCTCCAACGGCACTTCCATGTCGTCAGTAAGCGTGGGGGTAAAACTGAAGACACCATATGATCACCAATCGCACTCCGTAGTTGGGACACATGAAAAGCTGGGTGTATCGACGACGAAGTGGGTAACCGCTGTTTGTATGCCACATGCCCAATCCTAGCCACAATCTCATAGGGACCATAATATCGTGCTGCTAGCTTTTCATTCATCCTTTGAACTAACGACTTCTGACAGTAGGGTTGCAGCTTCAAGGATACAATGTCGCCCTCCTTAAACTGTACGTCTTGACGGTGCACGTCGGCCATAGCCTTCATGACCTGCTGTGCCCTCGTCAGATGCCTCCTCAACTCCTCCAACATACCATCTCTCCCCCATATACTCCTCCACCTTTGTCACCGAAGTCCCCCTGTGCTCATAACAAATCAACTACGGTGGGTCACGTCCATATAAGATCCGGAATGGGGTCGTCCCTGCTGAGGAGTGGTATGATGTGTTATACCAGCACACCGCCCAGGCCAACCATATGTATCACTGACGCGGAGTCTCCGAAGCAAAACATTTCAAATACGTCTCTATGCTTCGGCTCACCACATCTGTCTGATCGTCTGTCTGAGGGTGGTAGGCGGTGCTCCTCTTGAGTACAGTCTACTGCACTTGAAATAACTCCCTCCAAAACTTGCTCATGAATACCTTGTCCATGTCAGACACTATCGCTCCAGGTATCCCATGAAGTCTAACCACCTCCCGAATAAAAGCGGCTGCCACCGATACGGCCGTGTAAGGGTGCTTCAAAGGAATGGAGTGAGCATACTTACTAAGCCTATCCAACACCACGAAAATCACAGTGTACCCCTTTGATCGTGGTAACTCGTCGATAAAGTCCATCGTGACCTCCTCCCAAACCCTCTCTAGTAAGGCTAACGACTGCAACAACCCCGCCGGTGCCATGGCCATGTATTTGTGACATTGGCAAACGTCGCAAGCAGCTACCAACCGAGCTACCATCTTCCGCATCCCCGGCCAATACACCTCCCTGGCCATCCTCATGTACGTCTGCTGTACGCCAGAATGGCCGCCGCCACCGTGCCATGGAAGTCCTGAAATAGTGTCGGTATGAAGACCAGCGTCCTCGGCAACACCAGCCTCCCATGGTACAACCACCGTCGTCCCTCCAATGAGTATCCCTTCGGTCCTTCTCCTCCTCCCTGCAGCGCTTCCCGGATCTGTCTCAACTCTGGGTCTGCCTCTGCCTCCTGTAGCATTGGATCCCAATCCATCCACATAGGCAAGGAAAGATCCCTCAAACTAGCCCCTCCCCTCTACGAGACAACGCATCCGCCGCCTTATTCTCCAACACCGGTCTGTATTCAATGTCAAAATGGTATCCCACCAACTTGGACAGCCATCGCTGATGCTCCTCCGTCACCAACCGCTGTTCTACTAAGTATTTTAGACATCGCTGGTCCGTCCTAACCACGAAGTCTCTCCCCAACAAATATGGACGCCATTTCTGGATGACTAGGACAATCGTCATCAGCTCTCTCTCATATACTGACTTCAATCGTGCTCTGGCGACAGCACCTGACTGAAATAAGCAATCAGTCGTCCCTCCTGCATCTAGATCGCTCCCAAGCCTTAACCCGACGCATCCGGCTCTACTACAAGTCTACAAATGATACACTGAAATCTGGTAGAGTCAGGACCGGTGCTGTCGACATCGCCACCTTCAAGGCTTCAAAGGCCTTGGTCGCCTCCTCCCGCCACTTGAAGCTGTCCTTCAGCTGCTCGGTAAGGGGCCAAGCTATGTTGCTATACCCATTCATGAACTTTCTATAGTACCATGTCAACCCCAGAAATCCACGTAATGCCCTTAACGTCGTCGGCAGTGGCCAGTCCAGCATCGCCTCTATCTTCGATCTATCCGCCGCCACCCCTGCCTCGAAACAATATGCCCAGATACTCAATCTGCCTCTGCCCAAATCTGCACTTCTTCTGATTTGCATAAAGCTGATGCGTCAATAACTCCTGAAAAGCCAACTCCAAGTGCCCCAAGTGCTCCTCCATAGTCCTGCTGTAGATGAGTATATCGTCGAAGAACACCAAGATGAATCTCCTCAAAAATGGCTGGAACGCCTTGTTCATCAAGGCTTGAAAGGTCGAGGGAGCATTGGTCAAGCCGAAAGGCATGATCAGGAACTCATAATGCCCCTCGTGTGTGCGAAAAGCCGTCTTTGGCACATCCTCCGGCTTCATCAATATCTGATGGTATCTCGATCTCAGATCAATCTTTGAAAACACAGATACACCGTGAAGCTCATCCAACAACTCATCGACCACTGTAATAGGAAACTTGTCGGTGACAGTTTCCTTATTCAGTGCTCGATAGTCTACACAGAAACACCAGCTCCCGTCCTTCTTCTTAATCAATATCATCGGGCTAGAGAACGGGCTAACACTGGACTGGATCACTCCTACCTGTATCATCTCTCGCACCATCTGCTCGATCTCATCCTTTTGCACATACAGATATCGATATGGTCGTACATTTATTGGTGCTGCCTCCTCACGCAATACTATCGCATGCTCATGTCCCCGTACCGGTGGTAAACCCTGCAGAGTCTGGAAGACCTCCTGATACTGCTCTAGCAACTGCTCCACCTCTGTCGGGGTTTCCTTCTGTGGCTCCCGACCATCTGTTATCATCCCATGACTCCCCACCAAGACTCCCCCTCCTGATCTCTGCAGGGCGCGTGACATTGCTTTGAAAGCCACTAAGGAGAAACAGAGGCTAGGGTCCCCTGTCAGTACCACCGTGCAGTCCCCCTCCTGGAACTCCATACTGAATTGCTTCCAATTCACATTGACCTCGCCCAAACCCTTCAACCACTGTACGCCCAAAATCACATCGACGTTGCCCAACTCTAGGGACAAGAAATCCTTGATGATCTGAACCCCTTGCAAGGTCAAGCACAGCCACTTGCACATCCCACTGCTCTCCTCCATCCTCCTCGTCCCTAACAGCACCGTAAACTTCTCTAAAGTGCTCAACTGCAACACATGACGATCCACTAATTGGAGAGACATGAAGTTGTGGGTGACCCCACCGTCTATGAGCACAGTCACTGTCGTGTCGTCTAACCGTACTGACAACTTCATGGTATGGTTCGGGGTGAATCCTACCACAGAGTTCAGGGACACCTCCACTACATCCAGATGAGACTTCTCTTCCACGACCTCCTCTGCCTCATACTCCTCATTGCCAACATACCCCTCCTCATCTGGAACGATAGTGATCTGTAGCAGGCGACTCGCACACCGGTGATCAAGGGTAAACCGTCCATCATAGCAAAAACATAGTCCGTTCGCCCGCTTCTCCCGCACCACTGCCTCTGTCAGTCGCATCCCCAATGTAGCTAGACGGGCCTCTCATCTGGTGTCCGATGCTCCTATAGGAGCCCGCTGTGCTGCTGCCGGTGCTGGGCGGGGGTTTTGGGCCCCCAAAGCTCCCCGTATCCGCATCTCCTTTGCATGCTTCTCCTCCGTCTTTTGTGCGAGGCGAATCAGGTCTTCCAAGCCCCCGGGACTCTGCATCCTCAACTCGGCCCGTATGGAAGGCTTCAGCCCCCCATGAAGTTCCCCATGAGTATCTCCTCAGTGACGCTATGTACTCGACCAGACAGCAACTCAAACTTCTTAATGAAGTCCCGTACAGTTCCCTCCTGTCTAAGTGTTCTGAGCTGCTCGTAAAAATCTCCATCCGGTGTCTCCTGAAATCGATCCAGCAGGTACATCGTTAACTCTGCCCACAAGTAAAACGGGTTTTGGGATATTCTCCACCGATACCATGCCAGTGCCTCTCCCTCAAAGTAAATGCCAATAGCATGCAAGACCTCCTCCTCTATAAACCCCATCACCTGGAAGTATTGCTTCGCTAGGTAGATCCATCCATCAGGATCGGTTCCTTCAAACATCGGCATCTTTAACTTCTTCAACCTCCGATCAGTATTGACATCTCCATACGCCGCTCCTTCAGCCCTCATATCCTGTGGTACATATCCCCGTCCAACTCTTCCGTCGACGCGACCCAAAGGTGGGTCAATCTTCTCCCATGCATACTCTTCTTCAGGCCCACATGGGTTTGCCGTTTGGTACCACCCATTAGGTCCTCCAAAAGCTCCATCTGTCGGTGGTTGTCCAATTCGACCTCCGAAGCCCCCGGGCCGCGTCCACGCCCCGGAAAGCCCGCAAAAGCCTCCCGGGGATCCACCGTCGCTGCTCGCCCATGGAGGAGCCTCCCGGCCCCCAACCGACGCGGCAGGGGCCCCTAAGGGCTAAACAGGGGGCCCCTGGTCCCTGTTCTGTAGGAAGAGCCCTGCGCGGCCCTCCTGCGGCTGCTGCAGAGCCGTGCGGGGCCCTATTTGCTGTCGTGCGGCCCCACCGCCATGTTGGGGGCCGACGAACCTTCCAGGTGGTTCGTCGCCCCCGCCCGCCCCTCCTGGATGGTGAACGGCCCCTCATCGACCACCCTGAGCCCCCTCGTTGCCGATCCCGATGATCCTGGGAACATCACCATCATCTTTGCTTCGTGGGCCCTTTGTTGTTGAATTTCCGGGTCGGAGTCGTGAAAAACCTCTTCCAAGATTTCTTCTTGAGTCTTCTTCCCATTCTTCGTCTTTTATTCTCCATTAGGGTTTGAAAAAATTGGCCGATTTGATCAATCTCCGTCCTCATCGCTCTCAAGTCTTTCTGCAGATCCTCATGGGTGTGAGCGACGTCCTTGAACCCTATATTGATTCTCTCATTCGTAGCTTCCAATTCTTTGTTGATCTCCTCGCGCAATCCTTGAATCTTCTCATCCACGGAATCGGCCTTTGATCTCGTTCCCGTCGCCATTAGATCTCACCGCTCTGATACCAATTTGATGCGATTAATACGCACAAACAAGTAAAACAACGAATAATTTAGGGAAAATATGAAAAGACTGGAATTTGTAGATTGAATTTAACGAATAACAAGATAACGAGTCTTTTTGAAGAGGAGGCCCTCTCTCCTAGCTTTAGATAAACGGACTAAAGCCTAAGCACTGTCGAAGATGACGCCCAATTGTTCTTTCCAATAATAAGCATTACCCACAATGACGGCTAGACCTAGAATATAAAATAAGGGAAAAGTATAGATCTGCGTTGAAAGACCAAAACGCCCCTCTGGAAGCTAAGTCGCGTCCCCACGTCTCCTCCTGAAATAAGTCACCAGCCCAACTGGTGGCTCGTCCCGTACGATCGCATCGTGCGTTGGGCCACCCCCATCACGCGGGTTGGGTGCCTCTGGCGGCTCGTCCGCATCACAATCTCACTTGGCATCAAGCTTCTGAGCTTCATCATCTATTGCTACTGCCCGTAGTTTTCCTTGCCATGATCTCCCCCTCAGAGCTTTCTCTCTCTAGCTTCTCTCTGCATGTGGATAGCTTTGATACGAGAGAGTGGTGCCATGGTGGTGGTGATCTAAAAGACTCTCTCTCTTCTTTCTCTCTCTACTGTTTTGGATGTGTGCGGCATAAAAAAAGTTAATAAAGTTGGCATTCTCTCACAAATTCAAAGAGTCGGAAGACTCGGAACGTCACTTTGGCAGTCTTAATTGCCATTTTTTCCGAGTCGGCATTTTAGGGAAAAGACGCCATTATTTCGGGAACTGTTAAAATCTACGGTTTTTTTCAGAAGGACGCAGAGTTAATTTGGTTACCATTTAAGACGTGTTTTTACGTTTAATACACGTATTAACAAGGATACAGACATAGGGACACACCACGATACGTACACAAGGGCATGACACATTCTTAAAAAATATGACACATTCTTTAAAAATAGTACATGAAGATACCGAAATATATGAACGTTTGCATATGTGTAGGTTTTTATATATAGTATATGCTGAAACCATAGTGATAGGTATGTGTTCTATTAAAAATGAAAAAGAAAAAAAACAATTTTAATGGTAAAATTTCATAGTTTCTAATCAGGCAATGAAATTAAAAAAAAGATTAATATGTACCTAATCATGTTTAAGCAATATTTAAGCTTTATTGACACGATATTCGTTTGGTTAAGAAAATCATTTTTACACTCACATTTTTTAAGAGACTTGGCTTTTGAGTGTCTGACATGCAACCTTAATGTCATATTTAAAACTGTCACGCCTCAGTCATGTAACCTTTTTTGGTATTTAACATTAGAGATAGATTCAGAGTGCCTGATATATGTTGGGCAAGTGTTCAGCACTTGTCGATGCCCGACATGTGTCCAACACGAACATCCCATTTTGAAATGTCCATGCTTCATAGGTCACCTCAAAGATGACAAGGACTAGGTCGATTTGTTGGTTTTTCTACATACTATTATTTTATCAGTCTTCCATAATGTTTTAGCCGTTGTAATTCTTGTTGAAATCTTTTGATTTTATAGTGGCTAAATATGTATTGGAAGCTATATGCAGTAAGCATGCGTATGTTGGATTTTCAAATCAAATCAACAAAATTTCTAATTAAATATCGTGTGCCATTCTGCTTTACTCATCATATCACATCACAACCTCCACCATTATCTGACACGGTCTGTTTGTGATTTTGGAGATGAAAATCAAAATTTTATCGATAATTTGGGGATACAATGGATAGTTGGCCTCAATTTCAGATGACTGCTCTCCTAGCTTTTAATTAGAGAGAAAGACTTAACTCTCATACTAATGTATGGTTTCATACTTCTAAACTCTTCTACTTCTCAATTCTCTTCTCAAATTCAGTATAAACCTTAACTACCTAGCCCCCATACATTTATACGACTAAAATTACAGATCTGTCTTTGGACCCCCCAAAATTACTGTTTTAACATTGGTGCCCAGAATTACCAAACTGTCACAGGTTCTCTTTCACCACTGAGTTGTCGTCGCACACCAAGTCGTATCATTACTCTGTACCAAAGAACTACTTTGTTCTCAAGGTGGTGTCATGAAATCGATGTGTATGCTATTCCAAATAGGGGTGCTTACTCTTCCGATTCTTCCTTTTCAGCTGCTTTGCCTTCTTCGTCCTCAACGTTCAAAACATAGAGATCACGATTCTAGTAATGTTGTTCCGGTCCGAAACGCTTGCCATATCGAAAGCATAAACCGTTACCGCGCATGTCCTGGATCTCTACCTCTGTGGGACGCTTGAGCTTGCTATCCGGTTGAGACTCGCTATTCTTTTCCTGGCTCGCTTGAACCCTTTTCGGCTGGGGCTTCTGGATCTCCACTACAGCATTAGCGCATGATGTGATCCCGCTCATCGTTGCCATGGCAGCTCGCTCTGCAATGTTTTTGTCTTCCACCGTTTGGGTCAACTCCATCGCCTCTCCAAGCCCTCTCTGTCTCTGTATACGTAACTCAGCGCTGATGCTTGTATTAAACCCCTTCATGAAATTCTACTCTAATACCGTCTCAGATATCCCCTCACTCGGCCCGAGAGCCTCTCAAACATCTTTCTGTTTTTTTTGACGATGCCCTCTTGATTGAGTGCAAGGAGTTGCTCATGTAGATATCCACATTGAGTGTTGTGAAATATGTCAAGCAAACAGTCCTTGAACTTCTCACATGAGCGCATAGGCTGCCTTTGCTCCTTTTATTGGTACCAAGACAACTCACAACCATCATTTTCTCATCATTCGTCAAATGGTTCACCACAAAATATCTCTCCGCACGGTAAACACAGGCATAATGATCACACCCTCAAAAATTGACATCTTCATCTTGCAGACCCTACTATCAACATCAAAACTTCTATGTTTTGCTCTCAAACTGGACTGCCCATAGTGGAACTGCGGATAGACATTTTGATGCGTGGCTGTGGGACCTCCAAACTCTCCATGCTTGACTCCTTCTACTGTGATGTGGTCCCACCATCCATCTTCAAGCCAATCTAGGTCTCTACCGCCATCATCGTTGCCCTGGTAGTAGTCACGATCATCGTCGAAGTCCCCAATGTATCTGCCGGTCCACGGGACATGTCACAGGGCCACGGCGGGCCCTCGGTCTCTGTCTCTGGACCTGTGGCCCATTTGAAAGGTCGCTCAGGGGTCACCTGCACCTAGATGGCCCACCCAATGGTCGTGGGCCCCAGGGTAGCCTGTCCAATGCCCACCATGGCCTAGGCGACCCGCCCAGGGTTGGCCGCCGCGTGGGCGGCTCGCCCCGGGTCGTCCCGTACCTCCTCCGCACTAAGCCGTACCCCCATGGACTTTGGTGGGGGTTTCCACCTTTCACGCGCAGATCTTCGTTGGTCGGATGCAGATCCTCCTCAAAGTTGATGACTTTTTATCTTTTTGTGTTCAAAGGCGACACCTTTTGCCTTAGATTTGTGTCATAGTCATCGTCGTTGATCAGATCCGACGTCGAAACCCCCTTCAGATGGATCTCCTCCTAAAAAGAGACGATTTTCTCCTTACATTTGTCCAGAGGCATCGTCTTTTGCACTGGATCTGTGCCATTGACTTGATATTCGTTTAGATATGGCTTTGTCGGCCTTTCTCAGGTGGAAGACAGCTCTTCAACTCGGATAATTGCATTATGATTTTCATCGATGCCTTCGGCCTCTCCATTGATTTCTTTAAACCCTCCACTTCGCCATCGAGTTTCTTCTCCAAAGCTTACACCTTTCGTGTCACCATCAGGATTTGGCAATTTGATATCACCCGCTAGTGATTTTGGGGATATAAATTGGATTTTTATTGATAATGTAGAGATATAAAGAATAGTTGATCTCAACTCAAGAGAAGGACCGCTCTCATAACCTTTAATTTGAGAGGAAGGCTTTACTTTCCCACCAATTTAGGGTTTCCTACTCATAATCCCTTCACTTATCAATTCTCTTCTCAAACTCAACATAAACAATAATTACGCAGTCCACATATACATTTATAAGACCGATTTCTCTAAAATTATAGATCTGGCACTGGACCCCAAAATCACAGTCTTGCATATGTTGCCCAAAATTACAGAAGTACCACTGGTTTCGCTTCAATCGCTGATATACCGCTGATTTACCGATGCACCCCCAATTCATATCATTATCATAATTTAGTTTGATAGCATTACTGTGCTATATTTAAACAGTATTTTGTACATGGAATATTTTACTGAGTGTTTAAACTTTGCTTGAGTTGGAAGCGAAATGAAGTGGGGTTATGTGTCTGAATATATTTTCTAATAGAATATATGCTCTACTAGATTCGTGCACTAAAAGGCAAGCTGATTCTAATATGTAACGAAGTAGCTTGTAAATAAATGTAATGTAACCAGGAAAATGTGTAATGTGACTATCAGCCCGCCAAATCTTGTGCTATAGTGTATGGACTACTGATTCCACAAGCTTAATTTGGCGATATCCTTGCCACACTTTCATTTTATGGCCACAAAATTTTCAAACCCCCGCATTCCCTCTCCCCCTCCCTCTCTTTTATCGCGGCGAAAATTAAGGCGTCATCGTCGGCTTCGATCTTGATCATTCAGGTAACTTCCAGCTATACTCTTCTTTACTGGTCTACTCTTAGGGCCCTCAAATCCCGATCTCTTCTTCGATAAGCTGAAACATCGATTGTGTCATCACCTAGGGTTACATGCCAGTCATCTGTACAAGATCATGATCTTGCCAGTCTATTTCTTTGATTTCCCCCAAATTCACTGATGTTCCTCCTTTCGAGATCTGTTTTTTATTTGTCTCGCTCCAGTTTTGTTTTTCGGATTACATTGACAAATGATTGGTTGATTTAAGGCACCTGTTTTACTTGTAGGAGAAACGATTTTACACAAGGGAAGATATGGAGTTTTAGAGGTTTATTGAAAAGGTGAAAGCGGTTGTTGTAGAATCAACTTTCACACATGGGATGTGCCAATCTGATGTTAAAAATGGAAAGGAAGACCCCCTCAAAATTGGGAGTAAGTATTTTTTGGTTGTTGTGCCTTCATTCTCATTGATAATAAAATTCTAACTGAAAATCAAATAAAATTTTAACTAATTAGAACTTGATCCCGTTTCATTTTTCTTAGTTTTAAAAAAATCATCACCTGGTAAATGGTGGTAAGGAAACATAAATTGATCAATAGCCATCAATATCTTGAAGTTGAAAACTACTCGTTTCAAACTTTGAAATGAATCAAAATATAAACGAGTAGACGAGGATATGCAAGAGAATGTACTAAGATCACCAAGGAAAGAAGGATGCACAAAGCTTATTGATTGGTAAGTTGTGACAGATCGAAAAGAATGAAATTGATGTGCTCAATCATATTCAATGGTGCTTCTATCTATAGCTCTGATGTGAGATTAACAAATATCTCAAGATGGGGCTCTATGTTGTATTGCGATGCTAGATCAAGATCAAATTGATACTCAAGCTCTGGCTTTGGCTCTTGGTCCAACTCCAATGCTAGCTCGGTCTTCAATTCAGGCTCAAGCTCAAACTTTATTTCAGTCTCATATTCAGGATTTGGCTTGAGCTCAAACTTCATCTCAAACTTTACCTCAAGGATATGCTAGGTTTGGTGTGCCGAAGGTGCGGTGTGTAATGCCCTGAAAGCTACTGCACAAATACTAGAGGGGGGGTGAATAGTACTTTAAAATAACGAGGAGTATAATTCCTAATTATCGTGCAAACTACTACCAACAAATGCGGAAGCTGAAAATGACAACAACAAATATTCAATGCAAACAATTGATTTTACTGGGTTCGGATCCACCCAAGTCTCCCCGACTTGTTCCCGGTGATCCTACGTCCCAACCAACCGGATCCCCTCCGGATACTTAGGTTAGAAACCCTAACCCAAGATTTCCACTATGAATATCTTGTGAAAAACCTTCACAAGATCAAATCATACAATCAATAGCAATAGTGAATCCCACAACCCGGGATCACAACCTTCTCTCACAACCTAGAGAATCAATAGCAATAAAAGAGTTTATATGAAATAAACAACTTACCACAAACCCTATACCTTGAGTATTCTTACCGAATTAGGGCAAGGAGGGATTTGAGGAAGGAGAAGTCACCAAGACCTAGCACCACCAATATGAGCAGCAATGGGTGCCTAGGAATGAGTAGGAGACTTGATTCAAGCAATAGCTTGGATGGCTCAACAAGAACAAAGTTTTCTCAAGATGGATTCTAGATCTCAAATGAGGGAGAGAATGATTTCTTGTGAGGAAGAGAGCTTTGGAAATGAGTTTTAATCTCTAACTCTTTCAATCTGAATAAGTCTCTTAATGGCAGCTCTAACCTAGAGAGAAATGACCAAGCTTCGTATTTATAGGGTCTCATAAAAACGAGCTAGGTCAAATCCCAACGGATAGAAATCTGAAGCAATTAGTCGGTCAAAGAACAACCACTGACCGACTAGTTCATAAACTAGTCGGTCGGTGAAACAACATGAACCGACTAAGATATGAACAGTGAACAGATGAAGTTTCAGACCTAAAGAACTAGTCGGTCCAAGAAGACTTTATGACCGACTAGTTTCTCAACTAGTCGGTCGGTCAGTTAACTGAGACCGACTAGGAGTCAAAAACTATTAGTCTGAATACAAATTGATTTAGTCGGTCCAAGAACAAATGTTAACCGACTATATTATCAACTAGTCGGTCACCAAACGTTCTTAGACAGACTAACGATAAACAGTAGCTCAGGAGAAAATTGGCATGTACAGTAAAGCTCAATTAGTCGGTCAAAGAAGCATCACTGACCGACTAGTTCACAAACTAGTCGGTCGGTGAGTCAACGTAGACCGACTAACTGTAAACAGTACCGAGCAAGAAAAGACTGACTGAAACTAGTCGGTCCAAGAAGCTTTGCCGACCGACTAGATCACCATCTAGTCGGTCAGTTCTTCTTCTTGAACCAACTAACATGCACAAGAAGTCCGAATCGAAGCGCGATGCTTCGGGGAAGTTAGAATGGACTTCTACTAAGATCCTAGAGCTAAGATATGAGCGTTATGAAGATTTAAGACGTAAGACCTACTCAAGGCTTAACATACTACGAAAGAAGCTTAAAGACTATAAATAAAACTTGACGATACCGTCTTCAAAAGCTTCAATCGAATCTTCATGACTTCTAAAGTGATCCAAAAGCTTCAACGAAGCTTTAGGCATATGAATACGTGCTTTGAGAAGTCTTGAGACGTCGCTTTGGATGTTCACGTGAATTTGGCGACGATCTCCATAACTGCGCTCACAAAGTGTTAGTTCACTATTTATTTATGTTTGCTCATCATCCAAAACCAAATCCGGGGAGTCCAATACTCAACATTCTCCCCCTTTTTGGTGATGACAAACCAACATAAATAATAATAAAAAATAATGATTCAAATGTAAAATACTTACTCCCCCTGCATTGATGACACATTAATTCCAAATTGAATAAATATAATACGCATCAAGCAGAAGTGAGAAATATCAAACATGATCCAAGTATAGAAATTTAGGATCGTAATCCATTTTTATATATCTTCACTCCCCCTGAATCTAACATAATAAATTAGATTCATGGACAATAGAGTTAAATTTTCATTTTGCCCTTGTCATTATTACTATCTCTCCCCCTTTAGCATAATCCAAAAAGAGTGGGAGGTATACAACGACGACAACAACAAGGCTAAAGAAAAATCCAACATCGGGAGTCGAAGAATACGACGATGGTCCAAAAGACACCAAGGAAATATTATTCATGAAGAAAAGCAAGGTGTGCCAAATTGACCATTATCCAAAAGCGAGAAAAAAATGAAATCATCAAAATACCAAATATAATTCACTTATTGAGCAAAGGAACGTGCTCTCCAATCTCAACATTTTTGTTAAATTAGTGCATAGAAAACAATTCTATGTTTTCATAGAAATAAATTCTTTTTAACCAAGTTATTATCGTCGAGCGACGAAATCGAACATCACAGACATTAAGACGAATATAAAATGTGCACAACGAAATAAAAGAGAACAACGATGTAAATATATATATATGAAGCATCATGAGTACAACCAAAAGATACATCGTCTCCATAACATCAAAGGCACAAAGAACATCGAGTACATCAAAATGTCACATAGTATATCAACATCAAAAACGTCAAAATCCATCATCGACAACAACATCACCACCATACATCCCAAAAAGATAAAACAGCGACATCAAGCATCAACACATCCAAAAACATCAGAAAACACCACCAACCCTGTCCTAACCCAAAACTCTCTTTAAAAGATGAATCATCCAAGGAGCATCGGAGAGTCCTCTAAACAGACTCTCAAGGAGGAGCGGCAGGATCAGCAGTCTCCGTAGGTCCAGTCGAAGGAGTGGACTCAGGCTCTGCTGGAAGGCGTGGTGTGTCAACTGAAGGAATCGTCGGGGCAGGAGTGGAAACAGCAACAGCAGGCTCAACAGCAGAGGTATCAACAGGAACGTCAACAGGAGCAGACGTCACTGGAGTAACAGTAGACTCAACCACTGGAGCAGAAGACTCTGGAGGACCTGAAGAAGTGGCAGCCCCAGCAACAGATATGGTAGCAGCAGCAGGAGTGGCCTCAGCGCCACGAGCAAGAGAATCAACGAGCTCATCGATATCCTCATCATCCATCTCCTCATCCTCAGAAACAGGAGGATGGACCTCAACACCAATAACACGAGCAATACGACACAGAATCTCCTCGGAACGAGCATACCGAGACTCGAGACGACGAACGTCACGAGCGAGACTCTCAAGTGTGGTGGGAGGTCTGGAAGCAGCAGCTGCAGAAGAAGTGCCCTGAGAAGCTGATAGAAATCTGATTCTAGAGCTAAGTAATGTTGAGTATTGGACTCCCCGGATTTGGTTTTGGATGATGAGCAAACATAAATAAATAGTGAACTAACACTTTGTGAGCGCAGTTATGGAGATCGTCGCCAAATTCACGTGAACATCCAAAACGACGTCTCAAGACTTTTCAAAGCACGTATTCATATGCCTAAAGCTTCGTTGAAGCTTTTGGATCACTTTAGAAGTCATGAAGATTCGATTGAAGCTTTTGAAGACGGTATCGTCAAGTTTTATTTATAGGCTTTAAGCTTCTTTCGTAGTATGTTAAGCCTTGAGTAGGTCTTACGTCTTAAATCTTCATAACGCTCATATCTTAGCTCTAGGATCTTAGTAGAAGTCCATTCTAACTTCCCCGAAGCATCGCGCTTCGATTCGGACTTCTTGTGCATGTTAGTTGGTTCAAGAAGAAGAACTGACCAACTAGATGGTGATCTAGTCGGTCGGCAAAGCTTCTTGGACCGACTAGTTTCAGTCAGTCTTTTCTTGCTCGGTACTGTTTACAGTTAGTCGGTCTACGTTGACTCACCGACCGACTAGTTTGTGAACTAGTCGGTCAGTGATGCTTCTTTGACCGACTAGTTGAGCTTTACTGTACATTCCAATTTTCTCCTGAGCTACTGTTTATCGTTAGTCTGTCTAAGAACGTTTGGTGATCGACTAGTTGATAATATAGTCGGTTAACATTTGTTCTTGGACCGACTAAATCAATTTGTATTCAGACTAATAGTTTTTGACTCTTAGTCGGTCTTAGTTAACTGACCGACCGACTAGTTGAGAAACTAGTCGGTCATAAAGTCTTCTTGGACCGACTAGTTCTTTAGGTCTGAAACTTCATCTGTTCACTGTTCATATCTTAGTCGGTTCATGTTGTTTCACCGACCGACTAGTTTATGAACTAGTCGGTCAGTGGTTGTTCTTTGACCGACTAATTGCTTCTGATTTCTATCCGTTGGGATTTGACCTAGCTCGTTTTTATGGGACCCTATAAATACGAAGCTTGGTCATTTCTCTCTAGGTTAGAGCTGCCATTAAGAGACTTATTCAGATTGAAAGAGTTAGAGATTAAAACTCATTTCCAAAGCTCTCTTCCTCACAAAAAATCATTCTCTCCCTCATTTGAGATCTAGAATCCATCTTGAGAAAACTTTGTTCTTGTTGAGCCATCCAAGCTATTGCTTGAATCAAGTCTCCTACTCATTCCTAGGCACCCATTGCTGCTCATATTGGTGGTGCTAGGTCTTGGTGACTTCTCCTTCCTCAAATCCCTCCTTGCCCTAATTCGATAAGAATACTCAAGGTATAGGGTTTGTGGTAAGTTGTTTATTTCATATAAACTCTTTTATTGCTATTGATTCTCTCGGTTGTGAGAGAAGGTTGTGATCCCGGGTTGTGAGATTCACTATTGCTATTGATTGTATGATTTGATCTTGTGAAGGTTTTTCACAAGATATTCATAGTGGAAATCTTGGGTTAGGGTTTCTAACCTAAGTATCCAGAGGGGATCCGGGTGGTTGGGACGTATGATCACCGGGAACAAGTCGGGGAGACTTGGGTGGATCCGAACCCAGTAATATCAATTGTTTGCATTGAATATTTGTTGTCATTTTCAGCTTCCGCATTTGTTGGTAGTAGTTTGCACGATAATTAGGAATTATACTCCTCGTTATTTTAAAGTACTATTCACCCCCCCTCTAGTACTTGTGCAGTAGCTTTCAGGGCATTACACGGCGGGCACATTGAACTCGATATTGTCCAAGGCACAAAACAGGCATGATGGGTGTAACGACCTGGTTTCCGGGGACCATTACAATTTTCAAGAATTGCAGATCCTGCTGTTTACCAGTGAAAATAATATAGACGAAATAAAAATTTACCGCAAAACATACCTGGACAAGCAGTCTCAAAAATTCTGTGCACATCTTAAAAAGATGGAAACTACTAATTTTAGAACTCTGAAGCCTCTTACTATACCTTAAAAATTGTACCACCGGATTAAAAGTAGATTAAATCTAATCCAAGTAAACGGTTTATGTACGAAGCAAGATTAATAATAATATTAGACATGTGTAAAGTATACTACGGTGTAAAAGTGTAACATGTTATGTGTGTGCGTCAGCTTATGTTAAACAATTAAAAGGCATGCATAACTATTGTGTTGTAAACTACCGAACTGAAATGTAACAAATTACATGAAAGGCATTATTTTGTTGTAATTGTTCTAGTTCATATGGTTACTATATCAATCATAAGCAGTGGCTCACAATGGAGAGAACTATAAAGTAGCAATACGACAATACTAAAGTCAAGAATGCATGACATGAACATTAACATTAAGTAAGAAAATAATATCCAATTGACAAACAATACATGGTTAGAGGTAAAGAAGCATCTTACTAGCAAGTAATGGTCACCAGGCAGGACAACAAGAAACTATAGCATTGGCCAAACATGAGATATGTCATCATACCATCCTTATCTTGTATACTAGGTTGTGATATCTTATGCTAGTGTTGTGACACATATTGGGAGCACGACATGCAAACCGAAGACCACCTTGTATCACCGGGAGCTACCCGAGCCAAGTCCATCCGACTTAACAGGTCTTGGTTGTGAATGATCGGGTCGGAACAAGAAACAAAAAATGGACTGGGGATTTATCTGACATAACAGGTCTCGGTCGTGAATGACCGGGTCGGAACAAGAAATCGAAATGTGATTCTAACAGACATGATCTAAAAGCACGGCTCCAGTCGCTCATCTACGATCTGTAATATGAGTTACCCTAAAACCTCGTGAGTATATTGTATGGTTGTTTATGTTCAGTTTTGTGTCATGTGTAATGTCAAGCTATGGTGACTGCTGTTATACAGTCATGTGGTTTTTATATCATAGGTTGGAGTGTCATGCCCAATATTATATCTGAGATTGCAATAGTTTTCATATAGTAATGAGAGAGATTGTAGAGGTGGTTTCCATGGGGTTAAGAGGTGGCCCCTGGTGTGCCGTGACACTTTGTTCACATGTAGCACTTAGTTCTCAACATTGGCATATGTAATCAATGTACAATATTCCATGAACATATACAATATCAAGGGCATGCACAATATCCAATGAACAATGTTAAAAGCATGTACAATTTCTAATGAGAAAATGTGATACTAAAAGCATGATTTTTGTGTATAACATTTAATACTATTGGTAACATTGGGTCATGTAATTGGATCATTGTTGTTATAGTCAACTGTTATCAGATTGTGAACGTGTGGTATATGTAATCCCCCATCGACGGTCGAGTGTAAGCTGAAACCTTAATAAAAAACAACGAACAAATGCAGGCAACGGCGAGGGTCATTGCAAAGCTTTTAGGACTCAAGAAAATTCTCGCATAGGGAAAAATCCCTGGAGATTTAGTGAATAATCATCTTATCCATGAATTACCCAAAAGTCCCACAATTATCATGCAACAAACCATCAATCAAGCTTAAAATAATTTCAAAAATTAAACAGAGGATATTAGACCGAACACATTATCGGAGAACTAATCTACCGTTCACTGAAGATGGCTAACTTCACGAACTCATCGCTCAAGCCATCCACCAACGAGGATGGTTGCTTGATCCATGAAAAGAAGCAAAACAATCAACCCCATGCAAAATTAAAACTCGAATCTGTAGAATTTAAGAACGAAAGCTCAAAAATTTTTAGATGAAAAACTTAAGGGTTTTTAGCATATTCGTCCCTTAAATCATGCATATTTTGATATCCATCCTTAAATCTTCGTATTTGCTCATAAGTCAATCAAATTTTAAACGTTAACCCTAATAGTTCATCCATCCCGTTTTCTGTTAAAAATTTATATTAATTAACGATTAAATAATGATTATAGTTAATTAATTAAGAAATTACATTTAATTAAGCATTAAACCCCCAATAAACAATTAACAACACCCACCCGAAAACAGGGGGATGGGGCGACGCCGCCTCCCTCTCCTCCTCGTCTGAGGCGGAGGGGGCGGGGCCGTCGCCCATCCCCCCGAAAATAGGGGGTGGTGGCGGCACCCCCTCCCCCTCCACCCCAGAGGAGTGGGAGGGGCGCTGCCCCTCCCCCTGTTTTCGGGGGGAGGGGGCGCCCCCTCCCCCTCCCCCTCAGACGAGGAGGGGGGGTCTGAGGCGGAGGGGGCGGGGGCCCTCTCCTTGTCTGAGGGGGAGGGGGAGGCGGCATTGCCCCCTCCCCCCGGGAAACAGGGGCGAGGGGGAGGCGCCGCCGCCCCCTCTCCCCCAGAAAACCCAGACCCCCAAATGAAAAATTAACCCTTAATCTAACGGAATATTTCCATTCCGTTAGATTTTAACAGAAAGTTAGAAAGAGGGACTATTAAGGTTAAAAGTTTAAAATCTAAGGGACTTGAGAGCAAATATGAAGATTTAAGCGATGTATATCAAAATATGCAAGATTTAAGGGACAAATATGCTAAAAACTTAAAACTTAATTGTCACATAAATATTCCATGAAGAAAAGAGAGGATAGATTGGGAGCTAGGGGAAGCCGTTGGCAGGGATCGTGTGTGTGATCGTGGTAGATTACTCCTGTAACCAAAGGAAACAGAGTAGCAGCTCGTGCGTGGGGAAAATATTAGGGCATCTAGGGTTTCTGCGTTGATTCGAAGGGAGAGAGACCGATGTGAGATGGGGAGGGGTTGGGCTCTGGCTTGTGGAAAATATCAAAAACAATATGGGTGGCTTGGGCTGCAGGCTGTGAAAATGAAAGGGGAAAAAGAAAGAGAAATGGAAAGAAAGAAGATGGAAGAGAGTGAAGGGGTTTAAGTCTTGGGCTTGGGCTTCATTAAAAGAAAGGAGGAAGATGGGCTTTGGCTTGCGGTTTGTTGTTTAGGGGAAACGAAAGGGTAATATGTCGTGGGCCTGAGAAGAAAGAAGATGAAAAGAAAGAAAAAGGAGAAGAAGGAATTTTTAAAATTAAAATTTGAAACTCAAATGAAACATTTTAAAGAAAATTTTAAATTTTTTAATATGGTTGATAGTAAAAATACGAGTCATTATAATGGCCTTGGCATCAGGTGTTGCCATAGCTTTTACCGAATTCGTCCATTGTGGGGAAGGAGTGGTAGGTTCGTTTTACCGTGATTCCACGATATTTCATAGCTCGAAATTCATGGAATTGAGGTAGACCATCCTTTGCCTATTTTAATATATATACTTTGATCCGATGAATAGAGGTGGTCGAGTTGTGGAGTATCCTTCAAGGAATTGCGAACTCATGATTGATGCCATTTGCACACGCTTTAGTACCAAATGTTGGATCTTATGGATGGACAAAAAGACATTATGGGAGAATTGTGTCTTTAAAATAAACCGACAGATCTCTAAAAAGTTTCCAATTAGGATCTATATATCAACCAAAACTTAACAATATTGATAGCGGAAATAAAATATAAACAAATATAAACAATATGAGTAAGAACACGCAAATCAGATAATGCAAATGCAAACGCAAACGCTAGAGATTTATCCCGGTTTGGTCTTCCTAACCTAATCCAGACCACAAGCTATCCACTTGAGATTCTTCACTATCATCTTGTAAATTGTAAGAGTTACAACCCTTGAACACCAAGTCAGTATCAAGAAATTACACCTGGCTTAACAAATTGAGAGAATCACTTTACAAAGAAATTGAGAAACAAAATTTCCTATAGCATTTGAAGATGTGAACATGAGGATTTGATCTATGCTAAGGATAAGAATACTATTCAAAGGATTGAAAGTTTTGGATTAGATATCTTTTGGAAGAAGTATGGGTTTTCTTTAGAAAATAGGGTGAATGCTTTTTAGGAATAAAATTATTTGATCTCTTAATTTTTCTTGATTCTTCTTGATATCTCTTAATCTAATTATCTAACCGTAATCCCTATTTATAATGATGAAAATCTATGAAAAAAGATCACCAAAATACCGCTTCCATTGGTTAGTTAACGGCTAGTTCTTGAAGGTTAATGCAGCTAACGATAACTTTATTAGTCGATTAGCAAGACTTATTGGTCGACTAATGTTTATAAAAATAGGTCGATTAACACTATTAGTTGACTAAGAAGTCTATTAGTTAATTAATGAGCATTATTAGTCGACTAATAGCTTCGATTAGCAAGACTTATTAAACTGAGATCTGAAAAGTTAGTTTGAGTTTTTGAAATTTATTCGTCGACTAATAACTGTGGTTGGTCGACTAACAATTGAGAAACTGGGTAGTGATACTCTTATACGCTTGTCGACTAGAAACTTATATTAGACGACTAGGAAACTTCTAAAATCACAATTTTAAGTTAGAAACCAAGGGTTTAGATAAGGATTAAGTCTAAGGTAATTCTAAGTCTTTAACCTATGGTTTCATCAAGGTTTTACAAAGAACTTTGATAAGGTAACATAATTGACAATATTAAACTTCATTGAAGTTGTTTCTTGCTTCATGTTCTTATCAAAGGTTTATCTTCAATGCTGCTTCGTAATCTAATCACACAATTTCTAATACTTGCACAAGTCATGTTAGTGCAAGCAATATGTTTGTTTATCATCAAAACACATATTGGAATGACCAATATCCAACATATATATAATACACGTCGAAATCCATAGGGGTAAGGATGTGTTCTGTTAAAAAGGAATAAAAATGAAAATGGAAAATATAAATCTTAACAAAAAAGTTCATACTTTCCAATTAAGCATTGAAATCAAACAAAAATGATCTGAAAAATATAATCAATACCTACCTAATCAAGTTCAAGCGTTGTTTAAGCTTTATTGACTTGATGACCGCTTGGGTAAAAAAATATGAATGAATGAATGAAAAGAAGGCGCGGTTTTTGAGTGTCCAACATGCAACCTTAATGTTATATTTAAAAGGGTTTTTAGCATATTCGTCCCTTAAATCTTGCGTATTTTGATATCCGTCTCTCAAATCTTCATATTTGTCATCAAGTCCCTCAAAAGTTAGTATTTAACCTTAATAGTCCCTCTCACTAACTATCTGTTAAAATCTTAACGGAAATGGGAATATTCCGTTAAATTAAGGGACTATTAAGGTTAACGTTCAAAATTTAAGGGACTATTAAGGTTAAATACTAACTTTTGAGGGACTTGAGGGCAAATTAAGGTTAAATACTAACGGAATATTCTCATTTCCGTTAAAATTTTAACAGATAGTTAGTGAGAGGGACTATTAAGGTTAAATACTAACTTTTGAGGGACTTGAGGGCAAATATGAAGATTTGAGGGACAGATATCAAAATACGCAAGATTTAAGGGACAAATATGCTAAAAACCCTATTTAAAATGGACGTGGCTCATACATGTAACTTTTTAGGGTTTTCAGATTAGACACGAATTCAGAGTAACCCGATACGTGTTGGGCAAGTGTCTGATAACTGTCGATGTCCGACACGGACATGGCCCCATTTTGAAATGTCCATGATTCATAGGTCACCTTAAAGATGCCAAGGACTTGGTCGCTTAGTTGGTTTACTGCAAAGGGTGTTAGTTTATAATTTTTCCATAATGTTTAAACCATTATAATTACAGTTGAAATTATCTGATTTTACAGTGGCTAAATATGTACCAGAAGTAAGCATGTGCATGTTGGATTTTCAAAGCAACTCAACAAAATTCTAACCAAACATCCGTATGCCATTCTGCTTTACTCATCATCATCACACCACCACCACCACCATTATCACTATTTAGTATGGCAGCGTTACTGTGCACTATTTAAACAATAGTTTGTACATGGGATATTTTACCAAGTGTTTAAACTTTGCTTGAGGTGGAGGCAAATTGAAATGGTGCTATGATGTCTCAATATCTTTTCTAATTAAATTATATCATCTACTTGTTTTGTGCACCAAAAGGCAAGCTGCTTTTAATATGTAATAAAGCTTAGGTGTTTACCAATTGACATACTTGAATATAATGCATATATGGCAGGGAGAACAGTTGAAGAGAAGGAATGGTGTGCTCCAGGTTGATGCACAGATGGCCGCTTTGCTGGCCTCTGATAGGTAGGCTTGATGTTGTTGATCCTAGTTTATTGTGTTTAAAGCGTTCTGACAGTGGATGTGCCTGTCAGGATTAATCTTGGAGTGACACATGACTCTAAGAAGCCCGAATCAACGATTCCGAAGTACATTAGTACCCGTGTCACTGAGGTCTATCCTGTCAAGAAATCAATTGAAAGGTGTAGATTGCTTTATGGAAAAGAAAGGGACAAGGTCAGAAGTCTTTCTTTTAAAAGTGTAGAAGTGGCCATATATATGCATTTGTGATGAAGTTGCCTAATTGAATGATCTCTGATGGAAGTGTTCATTCTTGTGTTATAATAAATCAGGACACTTCTATGTTTAGCAATTTGTCTAATGTCGTCAACGATTCTTCCGTTAATTCTAATTTTCTTCCCAGAAGCGAGTCTTCACTTTCATGGTACTTTCTTGATCCCTAAATGGCTTAAAGTGCTTAAAAGCATAAGGATGGAGCTATATATTCTTCTAAACTTTTCATGTTCAATCTTAGTGATGAAGACGGAAATCTTCATGTTTCGGAGCGTTCTGACCCATCTGCCAAGGAAAATGGCGAACAATCCTTCCGAAAGGTTGAGAAATGTAGTCAGAGTGCCTTACGCAATGTAGTCGACCTTCACTTGGGGAATGAAAAGTTCTCTGATTCTTCCAACGTTGATATGGTAACAATTAAAATATAAAACAAGCTTCATTTGCAGTCTATGTATGACTGACTGCTTTAACTAAATTTGTAATTGCTGCTTGAATGTTCTTCTCCTCTACAGCAAAAAGCTTTGAAAGGGTTGGTTGCTTATGATATTCCTACGAACACTGGTTCTTCAGCTGATTCTTCAGGGAAGCATGTTGTCCCTCTTTCCATATCTTCAAGAAATTTTAAGTCTGAAGTTCACATTCCATGCCCTAAGATTCCTCTGGATTTTTCATTGAAGACTACATTGCGGTAGGTTTCATCATCCTCAGTGAAATGGTGAGTGTAGTTGTGCCTCACCAATCAATATTTCTTTCATACAATTATCTTTGCTCATTAAGCATAGCATTTCAGCTCATTGGTTATATCATTTATTTACCATGACCGTCCACTTTTTCCTTACAACCTTTGCCCAAGATGATTTGTTGTAAATTGTTCTCCTTATAACCCGTCTCAAGTTTACTTTAAACAAAGGTGGCCGGTCCTGATTTTTTGTTGTTTTCTGTACATTGCTTTCAAGTTTCTTTGACTGAACTTCATTTTCAAAAAGCCGCAGAAGAATTATTTAATAGTTCCAATATGCACATTTTTATTAGATTCCAAGCCAGCAAGTATTTCCTTTTATGATTTTTTGGCAGCTATCCTTGCATCTTGATAACGTAAGCCATCTTCCTTTTTATGGGTTACCATCAGCAACTTGTTCAACTTTTAGATTTAAAATAATCAAAATATTACAGTTTATTTGCTTTCTGTTCCCTTTTCCCCCATTTGTACTTATTTTTCAGCGGCCTAATCATGCTTTGTCCACATTTGCTCTTCAGCAATTGACCTTCTGTTCATTCTCTCACTTATTTTTAGCAGCATATCATGCCTTGTTCACATGAAGAAATTTTTGACTGACTTTCAGGTAATTGACCTTTACTTCCTGTTGCAGTAATCTTGAATGATATAGATGACGTGTGATAACATATGAGTATTATATCCTCATGTTTTAACATGAGCTACAGAAGTGTTGCATCCTTCTCTATGTTAAAAGATGAAATTTATCGAAGAAAGTATATCATTTAAGAGAAGTGAGTTCACTTGTTTTTTTTTGGACGGATAACCTGATTTTCATTGTCTGTCATTACTTTTGGTAGTAATATTGTAACACATAGATATGCTTCTTTCCAGCTTCATCTAATGGATCTTTTGACACCCCTTGCGTAGCTGGTAAATTGCTTGCATATTCTACGAACTAAAGTCAGCGCATCCCATCTTCTTTCCCTATGTGCATATTTGTCCTTACAGTATGCATGATTTTTTTCTTTCTTTAGTCAATAAGTCGTGCCATTGTTTTATAATTACATTTTGCTATTTATTTTCATGTTTTGGAAAGATCAGAAACATTTACTGTAACTGCCTTGCGTCTTCCAGGTGTCACAGATTATGTGCAACACCTGCTACCATAGGTCATTTCAGTACAAAGTTCTTTTGTAACATGGAACAAAGGTTTGACTGCCCATCTGGGCCAGATGCTCCTGATGATACAATGTATACAAAAGCTTTACACTCTTGGATATATCCACAGTCTTCTCTACCTGCTTCTATTATATCTGCAATGGCCTTATCATATGTAAAAGGAGGTTTGTTGCATAAACCTAGATGTTTACTTCAATGTTGATTCTATATTATGACTGTTACTGATCGTTTGATTATTATTGACGTGCAGAAAAGGAGTTCCTTGCTAAAAGACAGCAGGATTGGGAAGATTCATTTCGGAATCTCTATTACATGCTTAGGAAGCACATATGTAATATCTTCTATGGTACGCACTAGTCACTTTAAACCCTTTATGCTTCTTCAATAATGTTTCAATTATTATACATATCTTGGCCTGATGATGGGTGCATGAGCTCGTGATGCTTTGAATTATTATACATCTATCTTGGTCTGATGAAATATTTATGTCTTTAAAAATCTTTAGAACATGCAACAACTGCCACATCTAAACCTTTGTCCCCATCTCTTATATATATAGATCTCTTTATGTTGTTTGGTTTTGTAAGAACATCAATCCATAGAAGTATGGATAACATTTCTATATTACTGTCTTCTCTATCAATAACTAAGAGGTCCAACAAATTGTTTGCATTGGGATGCATAACCATCGATTTTATAGTAAACTTAGAGGTACAACCTTGATCTCTACGGGTAAATGGACGCTGTATGAGAAGATATGTACTTGCTGATAACATTGTTTTTATTGGCTTCTATTATGATGGGCTTAGAGCGCTAGGCACACTGTTTTAAAGGATGGTTTCATTATGCGTACGATCCGATAACGCATAGCACATAAACGGATTATGCGTTGCGGATTACATGATAGTAAGTATATTAATATATATGAACAAATAATAGATACATACATGCATACAAGTATACATATCTTAAATGGAAAAATACCAAAAAAATTAAGAAAAATTAGAAAAAAATATTATCAACTTATCATGTCGTATACAAAAATTTGTAGGTAGGTGAAATATTAATATGATCATGTAGCAACCTTAAAACTTTATACTCAAGTCCACCTCAAATATGATGATGATGATGATGATGCCTAAGATCCCTTTTTGAAATTTTCACTGTTGCATGCTTATTGTTGCAGATTATGCAGGCGTATGCAGATTATGCGGGCGTATGCAGATTATGCGGGCATATAATATGTCCATTATGCAGATTATGCAGGCGTATGCAGATTATGCGGGCATATAATATGTCCATTATGCAGATTATGCACTTGCATAATCATTGGATGCGGGTTGTCTGCATATTTGGCATGCAAATTTGCAACTTCATGCGATTCCGAGCCTCATGTGCTTACGCTTTTGAATATTCTTTTTTCCTATGTTGCCCTGACGTTGTGCCTAATAGAAAGCCGGTTCAAATTTGTCCAAGAGAAGGAATTAGCTGTTAGGAAATTTATTATGTTTATATTGGGAATCTAGATGACCCCAAAAGTTCAGTGATGGAGAAAAATCCAACGATGATCGAATTTCATGTTATTTTGGATTCTAGGATCTGGTTGCAACAAAAAAAAATTTGCATTTATCCAATCAAAATATAAACTCCTTCAGAATTTTACCTTTTTTTTTCAAGTTTCTTTATAGACTTATCCATACATGCAAAGTTTTTTAAGTGCTATTTAGAATTTTTGTTGTTAAGAACTAGGAAGTCTTTTATATAGCTTTTCCATGAAAGGAAAGTCAGGGTTCTAATTAGCATATAATTAGTTTTATCGGTTTGCAAATTATATTGTTTTTGATAACATGGGTTTTATGCCTATGCTTGTAAACAGAGATTGATAGTAAAATTGGCTTTTTAAAACCAAGACTTGTTTCAAAGTCAACGGTGGTTGGAACATTTTTGGTGTGAGACCCGAGTAAAGGTGTGAGGCTTTTATCTTCTGTGAGACTTGTTGAGTTTTGGACTTCTTCCTACTTGTTGTTAATGATGAGCAAACATAAATACTTGTGACTAATCCCCTATTTTGCAGTTAATCCATGGCCTAAGCTAATTATGAAGATCTACTTGCAATGGATGACACTCAAAGATCATTGAAAGCAAATGAAATGGATTGGATGATTGTAGATGATGATTGAAGCTCCATGAAGACTTCAAGCTCATGCGTTGGATAGAAGAGAGTTTTCGTCAATGTAAATTTCTTATATCTCTTCTAGTATGAAGCTTAGAAGTAGAACATTGTTGGAACACATATACACATTGTCATTTCAGTCTTAGGACATCATTTGTTGAATCGTCCTTATACTCCAATTCATTTTTTTATTGATTGTGCTTGTATTGTTTATAACAGTCGACTGCTGAACATTTTACAGTTGCCTGTCTCAAAAACAGTCGACTGTGTTTTGTTCTACAGTCACCTGTTATGCACAAACTTTTACAATTTAGTTTTGGGCTTCTCTGTCTTAATTCTCACAGGCGACTCATGAACGATTCACAGGCGCCTGTCCAAGTGACAGTCGACTGTGATTTGTAAATCAGTCGCCTGTCTGTCTTGTGCCCAAAATCTATTGATCTGTCTTTTATGACCAGTCGAACAATGTTGGATTTACAGTCGACTGTCCAATGGAACAGTTGACTGTCAATGCTGCATCAGTCGTCTGTCTGTGAGCCAGTTTGTTGACTCAACTCTCTGGAAAATCTCAGGGTTTTGACAGTCGTCTGTAAAAGGATTTACAGTCGCATGTTCTGATTAACAGTCGACTGTTATCTCCTCGTCAGTCGTCTGTCCTGTTCTCCCAGATGTTTTTCCAGACTTCTTCAGCTTACCCATCTTCGGCCAGTCGCCTGTTGTAGGCTTTACAGTCGCCTGTTGGTTTAACAGTCGACTGTCTATGCTTCATCAGTCGACTGTCCACGTGGTAAGTTACCGTTATGAATTCTTACCTATCCTATCTGACTGTGCAGCAGTCGACTGTGGTTTCCTCAACAGTCGACTGTCACGAGCGCAGATTCTATCCGTTGAGAGTGTTCTCACGGATTCCTAAGGGGTTTTTGCTAATTCTGTTTGTAGGGTTTGAGAAACCTATTTAAGGAGCTTCTACTGTTCCATTGAGACTCTTTTAGCCAAGTTGATTCAAGTCTCTCTCACATTCATTCAAGCTCAAAGCTCTCAAATCCTAAAGTCCTAAGAATTCCAATCTTCATCTCTTACTCTCCAACCTAGAACCAAAGAAACATCTTCTAGGCATTTGCTGCAGTCAAGAGTAAGGGCTTTCCTCTCTTCCAAGAGAGTTCTTCAACACACAACACACTTCTCCTTCAAGTTCTACTTCAATGCATATGTGATCGTAAGTGTTGCTTTCATATTTCATAACTTTCGTTATTTGAATTTGCTCTCGGGTTGTGAGAGTGGGTTGCTTGCTCCCAGTTGTGGGAGTTAAGGTCAATCGATTGTATTTCTATTTCACTTGTAGAGTTGCTACAAGTGGGTTTTAAGAAAACATCAAGTTATGGTTCTAACTTGAGTATCCGGAGGTATCCGGGTGGAAGAGACGTAGGATTACCGTGAACAAGTCGGGAAGTGACTTGGGTAATCCGAACCCTTGAAACATCCTTGCGTCTGCATTTGTTTCTCTTTGGGTTTAATTTTAATTCTGCACTATTTTGTTGGTTAGCATTTAAATTGGTGTAACTATCTTTTTAAATTGCATAAACACTATTCAACCCACTTCTAGTGTTTTGCCCATAGCCAGGGTCCTTACAAGACTGACGTGAGAATGCGAAGCCTTCAATCATATCTTTACTTTTGTACAATCAATTTTTCTTCTATGTTATGAGGATGTGCGAATGCACCTGTACTCAAAGTGGAGTCTAAAATGGAAAGCAGAAGATTGGTGGTTGGCAGAACTCTTCAACGTTATTGGAAACATATGTAGGCCTTTTTGTGAGATTGAGACATTCTCCTCATAGGCTCTATTATGTGTCGGAGAAATGATATGATTTTTCAGCAACTCCTATTGTTTACTGTTCCTTGAAGAGATTTTCTTATTTTTCATCACCATCTAAGTTCGACTGCTAATCAGCATCAACACTAAAGTCTACGCCATATCTCAAGCTACTGTCAAATTCAAAGCCAAAGCCAAAACAAGAACCCCACATACAGCGTCAACTGGAGCCTTAGTGGAATCCTGATTCGGAACCTAAGACAAAATCCAAGCCTAACCAAGAACAACAGGCCTCGGCAGAGAGAGAACCAACACTCAATACAATCTGGGTCAGATCCTATTAAAAATTTAAACTTGAGGCATGGTTCGAGTTGATCCATATGAAAAATATTTTTCTTAAAAGGGAGTCGACAAAAAAGAATGATTGATGCTGCTTTTGAGTCGACTTTCTTGACCATAACATATAAAGACTTTGATACACACACCCCTCTTGTTTATCTTCAGATACGACAGGTGATTCACCTTGCTATTCCAGATATTTTGTCGTCCACTTACCACAAATTTTGCATTTTATTCTGTAGACTTTTTTTGATGCTCATGGAATACCGACTCCAACTTGATTGCTTGAGATTTTTCATTCGATTATATATTAAAACTTGAGGTTGAGTTTTCTCCAACCATAGATTTGGTGCAAAATGATTGCTTGATTGAGTGTTGTATTATTTTGGATTCAAAAATGTGGTTGCAAGTGCTTCAAAATTATTTGCATCTTATCCGAGTAGAATATATGCTCTGTTATAATGCTACTTTATTTTGAAAAATTCTTTGTAGCTTTATTTATAAAAGGCTTTTCGAAAGAAATGCTTAGAATTTTAGTTGTTGGGAAATCCTTAAAGTTGCATCTCCGTAGAAGGCAAGTCATTTTAGAGTTCTTATAAGAAAAGGATTAGTTTTCTTAGGCTACAAGCTAGGGGTTTCTATTAAAGGCTTTATGCCGTCTCTTGTAAGTTTTAAGGTCGCTGATATAAGTATTAGATTTTCCTTAAGATTTGTTTCCTTTACAACTAGTGGTTGCTGATTTTTTTCGGTGAGACCCAATTTAACATGTGAGGCCTTATTTGGCGTGAAATTGACATGAGGGTGTGATGCCTTTCATCTTATGTTTTCACCTAAATCTCTAAAACGGGGAAATGAATCCTAACTGCAACTTCTCCCACTCAAATCCTAATTCCCACACCAAATTCTTTTTTTATTTTTTACGAAAGGGGAAGTCATGGTAATATTGAAACAGACCGGAGAGGTGAAGATTGTGATGGGGAATTTGGGTGAAGAGTTTTAAGGGATTGATGGGATTATGGGTCTCGAACCTTAGAGAGAGATCTGATGACCACCATCTCACATGTCTCATGCATAGAGATTTTCAGACATCATGTCCACACAACTAAGTCCATTCTTGCACTCAAATGCTTAAGATTTAATGGAAAACAAAGGTTTACGCAAATTTTATTCAATCTCTATTTAATAAAACAAATGTAGATGCCTATTTATTGGCTTACACTTGCACAATCTTGTACCACAACCGATATGGGATTAAAAATTTACTAAAAATAAAAAGAGTCAAAATAATAGTAATAAGGGACTCAAACTTCTACTAAAAGTAACCTAAATAAAGATTCAAATAAACTCAAATAATAAATTTAAATAAATTAAAAAGACTCAAATTCTAATCTGATTTTGATTAAATCCCTTCGTTCTTATCGATTTAAAAAAATTCACCATCTGATAAATGATGATAAAAAGAGCATAACCGATAGAAGTTAGTAGTCTCTTTTAGTAAGAGAAGTTGCATCCTAGAATTTTGAAACGGACTTAAATGTGGACTTGTAAACGAATATCTTTTGAAAAACATGTGGCAAAAGACTGTAAGCTTATAAAACTTGCTTGCAAGTAGGGTGTGGAGGATTTGGGATGACAAATTCAATGTACTCAACTAGCTCAATTGGGATATTCGAGATGAGTTTTGGCGTTGGATCATCATGTCACTCAAGATCCAGATCGGGCTCCATCACATGTTCAGACTTGATTACAAGCTTTGGCACTGCTTTGGTGTCTATTTGTGACTCCATGATGTAACCATGATCCACATGTTGTTCTGCAACTTCTGCTAGCTTCCTCATAGAAAGCTCTCATGCAGCCTGGATTTCTTGCATTTGTTTTCCTATCTTTGTTTAAAAACTATTAGATTATTGCTTTGGTGGAGGTATAAAGAGGCACCGATATTGAAGCTCGGATTTTATTTACACTCATTGTTCACATTATTCATCATACTCTAGCAATCAATAATAGTCTTCTCCTCTTAGTTTACCTCAAGCATAAAAGTACTATCTCTTTTCGGGTAGAATGCAACAATCGAAAAATCGTTCAACATGAGAGTCCTAATCTTCATACATTTGATAACCCTTGAATATGTAAAGAACTAGGACATTAAAGTATTTGTCAAACTTTTCTTTAGATGCGTGATTCTTGGGAAAATGTCATATAAAATATACGATAAAGTGGGCAATTTGTTCAAAACTAAAAATCATATTCTTAATTTTGATTCTGGTCCGTGATTGGCTCAAACAACGCGAAACTAGGGCTTAAACGGCTTCAAAATAACCATAAAACCTTTAAAATATGCTTTTGGTATTGTAGTAGCTTAGAAAATCCAAAAAATCACTTGAGAACAATCAAGTTGTATTCTATAAGTGCGCATCTTGGAACTATAATGCGTCTTGGCTCGGTCAACGTGGATGGCTCGGTAAATGGCTTATATCGGCTCAGTTGGCTCCGATTTGAGCTGATAAACATCATCAGTTTCGATAGCTCGGGTTAGTCTTGAGTTTACTCGGGTATGAATTGATAAATAATATTAGCTCATATCTAATCTGATTTCATTATATTCGGCTTGAGATCAAGCCGATCTCCTTTACGATGGCTTCGATAAGATTTGGGTTCACCAACGATAGGATAGCCGTCTATCGATGAGGATTTCTTGACTTTTGTGTTTGGCTCATATTGAATTGATGTGCACAGACGAATACTTTTGAAAAATATATCTTTGTTCAAGTGTTCATTGTCCAATCAATGCCTTTGTTAAGTTCTTGTGACAATGTACAAGCGGTCATGGTTAAGATTATACATCTTTTCATTGGTTTCATTTTAAGCCTTTTATCCTTTTCTAACAGAACCAAGCTTTTAAAAGCATCTACAATTGCTCAAAAATTAATCACAAATTGGCATTCTTTACATTATTCCTAACTGTTTATGAGGGTTGTAACCTGCATTTCAGATTCTTTACATAATTACTTGTATTATTTTCTAATTTCAGAGGTTACTATCTTTATATTGTTGGCTTATCCATTTTTATTCATATGATGGAGATATGCAGTTTATACTACACAATTTGTAGTATTATTCATTGGTGGCAACTTTTCGGGGAAGAAGTACTCATGTAACGCTTACCTTTCACAATCTACCCGTGGTTTACGATCCTTGCTGAAAAAACATGTAAGCTCTCAGTATCTCTTTTCCACTGGAAATAAAATGCATAGGGGTCATTCTCAAATTATTTCTAAATGGAATATGTAATTTGCTCTACACATCAACCAATCAGAAAAGATTAGAACGCAGACTTTGAAAAACATGACCAATAATTAAAAATATTTGTCTAACTTTGGTTGTTTCTACCAGGTTATTCATCGTATTTGCTATTTATTAATTTGCAATATATTGCTTCAAGTGCACAAAGGATTAATATTGTCTTGCATGCTGCTTCTTTACTACTTGTGTTATTTTGGGGTGGAATTCTACTTGTGGTATTGATGATGGCTTTAGTTGCAACATGTCATATGGTTGGTACTTTGATCTATTGAATAAATCAAATATTTAGTATCACACAAGTGCTGGATGACTCTTAATTAAATCCGAGAAAAAGGTCTAATTTCTTGACCTATCTAGTGAATGCGTTTAGAAGGTTAAGGTTAAGACAAATTTGTAATGTTTGAAATTTTTGAGGTTCTGTTGATGTTTCTGAAAAAACTATAATCACAGAACTTAAAACACTATAATAACAGAACTTAAACAATTTGTGCTGTGGTTAAAGATTTTGATGAAGATCAAATTTTAAATGGACTCTTTTATTTTAAAAAGATTTTATACATGATGGAGTTTGAGTCCTTGGAGAATTCTAACTAGTTGAGTCCTTTTGTTATTTTAAGAATTTTAGTTGTTTCAGTCTTTTTGTTATTTGAGTGTTTTAGTTATTCAAGAAGTTCTAGTCTTATTAGGCTTTGAGAGTCAAGTTATATGCCTATTTAAAGGGCACAAACTTATTAGTTTTTATATGAAAAAATCAATGATGAATAGTTTTGGTGCAAACTTTTAATTTCTCCACAAAATTATATCTTTTGTATCTGCACGCGAGAGTGAGCTTGATTGCCTAGGCGAGAGGTCAGAAGAATCTACACGTGTGAGACATGCGAGTCAGCGATCATAAGATTTATAGGGCGTGGGATCCGAAAGTTCTCAATTTTGAGTTATCTTCTTCTCCAAATTCCCATCACCTCTCTTCTTACTTCAGTTTTGTGTCAACGTGGTATCAGAGTAAACCTGGTTTGTTTTCTTACTTTTTAATCTCTTTTCCTCCATAAAAAGAGAAAAAAAATCGTTGGTAGGTTTAGAAATAAAAAAAATTCTTTCTAGTTAGGCTAAAAACAAAGATAAAAAACAAAAAATTTCGAAAAGAAAAAGAGGAGCGATTAACAGAGAAAAAAGAAACAAAAAGCATTGCAAAAATTAAACCTTAACATGCGCTTTCGACCCGTCGTCGTCGCGTTCACCGTCGTCCACTGCTGGTCGCGAGCCCTTCCAATATTGCCACCGACGACTGCACAACTGCCCGCATCATCTTCATCCAACTCCATAGCCATAACCCCCATCATCATCGTCATCGATAAACTCCCTGTAATCACTGCCCCTGTCGCCTAACAAAACCATGTCAACCAACGTCGTCACATCATCCATCTTCCCGTGTCGTCGTTTGTCAACATCAGCAGAGCATCAAAATCATCGTTGAAACCCTCGATTTGCAACCTTTAGTGTTTTTGGCACTTGTCGACGCCGCCACCGGCGACCGTTGAGGCCTTCGATCCTTCCAAGAGGGTTACCGCCTTCAGGCGATCATTCAACCTTGATTTGGCGGTGCCCCACCGACATTCTTTGTAGGAGAAAACGGTCAGCGCCGATCGCGTCGACACCATTACATTGTTGGATCGGTCGAGCTATCCTCGACAACGAGCTGAGCCAAGCTTATCGGCATGCCGACATTGTTCATCGGCTTGCCTGAGCCGACCCTGAGACATCAGAGCCGACTTTAGCCGACTGAACCAAGTCGACCCTTAATCGTTGACCGGCTGGTCGAAGCCGCGACTCAACAGGATGACTTGTGAATTTTTGGGATTTTTCAGTCGAATTTCAGCGCGTTTTAGCCGTATTTTGCTCATTTTTCGAGCTTTTCACGCAAAATTCTCGTCCCTGAGCGATTGGATTAAAACTTTACAAGTTCTAAAGGCCTTGCATGATATTGCAATATTGATTTGCATTCCAGGCAATATCTAATCTGATGAAATCCTCAATTGTTAAATTCTAAAAAATTCTTTTATTCGATTTTGTTTAGATTAGTTCATATCATTGGTATTGCATATTTTCTTGTCTCAATTTGTGTGCCGCATTAGCATATTTAGGATTGCATCCTAACATATAGATTTAAACCTTCGGATTTTATTTTATTTATATAATTAGTGCACAGATTTAGTTGGTGTTTAGGGTCTTGCATCTACATTTTTATTATTGGTTGGCATTATATGTTTAGGATTTAGTTGGTGTTTAAGGTCTTGCATCTACATTTGTGTGATTGGTTGGCATTATATGTTATTGCATAGTGACAAACCATAAGATCAAACATGGTGGATAATACAATTCACAGGCTAGAAAATCTATTTCAAAAGAATATTATTTGATTATTGCATCACCTCAAGGTTAGTTTTGATGATAACCAAACAATTAAGTTGCTAATGAGTTTTTTGAGATTTGTGAGTGTAGGTAATCAAAGTCAATGGTTAACCAATTTATTCAAGCTCACAAAGAATGATGACATGGCGTTAAAACTTAAAATGTGAAGATTCAATGGATGTTGAGGATCAAAAGTTCATCCACGGACTCAAGGCGTGCACACGCTTCTCAAGACAAGCTTAAAAGCCAATGAAGACACTAAGACTCCAAAGATAAGTTTGAGTGGTGTTTTATGTTGTAAACGTGTCTTAGATTGTTAAAACTATTATACTGAAGCTTCCATACTTCGAAAAACATTTTTTTTAAGTGGTTTTTTTGTGCTCCGTAGGAATCACCGGCTTCTTTCAGTTTCATGGAAACTCCGAAGTTAAGCGTTTGGAGGTAAGAGCAGTACCCGAATGGGTGATCTCTTGAAAAGTTCTCGTGTTTCCGTGACCCCATGTGCCACCCCTCCCGATATGTAAGGTCGATATTTCTTTACTTCTTTCCGATGAATCAAAAAAAAGAAAAACATTTTTTCACGCGTTATAAAATATTTTTAATGCACAAAAATATTTGAAAATATTTTAAAATCATTTAGAGTGAGCATCATATTCTTTTTTGATACAAATCTGTGTATCAGAAAATGAGTCGACTACCAAGAGAGTTGGAGCTGGCTACCGTGCAAACATAGGCTCATATGATTTTCTGTTTCTCTCGAGAGTCGACCACAGTATTGCTAGGAGTCGAGTTCTTGAACAAGAATAGAGTACCATGTATATATAATTCTACTACTAACTGCTTTATTAGACTTTTCATTTGGCTGTTAGAGAGACGTTGTATGGGCTTTTTGGGGAATCTGTTTGGACATAATTCACCCCTATTTATAGAGTTGTTGGCTAGTTTTGCTATCATTCATTGCACATTTAAAGCAAATTTTCAAGCATTTTAAGCTCTCTCAAAAAGCCTTCTTAAGTTTTTCAAGGCAATTATTTTCATTCTCTAAAAGCTTTTAAACATCCTTTACATTACTAGGTGTGAATATCTCAAGATTCATCTTGACTACATTGAGATTACAATTAGAGCTTTTGTTCTTGATCTCCAAGTTTTTAACTTAATCTTTTTGAGATCATAAGAAGTTTTCCATAGCCACAATATCACACATTAATCTTCAATCTACATTGGCTATAGGAAAAGTGTACTCATCTTTAAAAGAAAGAGGTTTGTAAAATTCACACAAGGATGTAGTGATGAGTATTGGTTTCTTTGTGAAAAGTCTCAAGTGATAATATGACTAAATATGAAACTAATATCGCTAAAGAGACAAGAAAAAACTAATGTTAAAGAACCACCATAACACATACATCATCATGAGAATCCTAGCTCCTTAGAAATAGGTTTTGACCTCATACCAAGTGCATTTCATGAGCATTTTGCAACTGATTTTAGTGCATTGCAGTTCGAAATTGATGAAACTCTTAAAATAAACATTGATAATTACAAGTGTGTTGGAGAATCAAATAGAAATTTACAGAAATTTATAGGTATGTATGTCGAGATGATTAGAATTTGTTCAGAGATGTTCGTACAAGAACCAATGAGGAAGCTTTTGCATGCATCATACAAGTTCTTGACGAGCTTTATTGAGTGATAATATTGATGAGATTAAGTCAAGTATTTCACAGAAGCTTAATGAGATTGAGCACATCGAATTTGTCTTCTCAGATTCTTCACATCCCACTAACAAAGAAGTTCTACATGCTTTTATTTCTTTTGCTATTTGGATGAATTTTTCAGAAGATATTCGTCAGCAGATCTACATCCTATTATAATTCAAAGTTTATGGCCATATCTTCTCTAGCTATAAGGGACTACTGATTTCAATCCGGTTATGCTATGCCTATCGCCGTTCACCAGGTGATGAAGCTCTTAAGCCGCGAAGAATGATTGAGATCAAATTCGAGATGGACTCTTTTATTTTAAAAAGATTTTATATGTGATCTAGTTTGAGTCCTTGGAGAATTCTAAATAGTTGAGTTATTTTGTTATTTTGAGAGTTTTAGTTTTGAGTTTTTTGTTATTTTAGTATTTTAGTTATTCTGGAAGTTCATATTAGGTTTTGAGAGTTAAGTTGTATGCCTATTTAAAGACTACAAACTTATTAGTTTTGTTACGAAGAAATCAATGAAGAATAGATTTGGTGTAAACTTTTAATTTCTTCACAAAATTAAATCTTTTACATTGATGTGTGAGAGTAGGCAATCAAGTGTGCGAGAGTGGGCTTGATTGCCTGGACGAGAGGTCTGAAGAATCTACATGTGCCAGTGTGCGAGTCAGTGATCGTAAGATTTCCTTGATGCAAGATCCGAAAAGTTATCAATTCTCAAATTATCCTCTTCTCCAAATTCCCACCATCTTCCTTTCCGCTTCCGTTTTGCATCACATTATGTTTATGAGCAGCTTCCATAGACATAAGTGATACCCGGGTTAACTTCAAGTTGATATTTTTGAGTATGTTCTCTACAGAAATTAGATATTGTAATTATTTTTGGCTCTCTCTAGTAAATTCCAACATAGGATGTTAAACCATATGGTAACACACATTTTAGTCACATTATTTTTGGTCTAAAATTTAACCGCAAATTGTTGTGGGCAAAAAGCAGTTGCAATACTCGGTCCTACTTGGTCCTGATATTGACTTGTTAATTCTTGATAACTACAGTTGAAATTTGTTGATCTTGAATCCAATTCTTATTGGCATTGTTACCTGGACATGTGGGTGTCAAGTATGTCCTAAAGCGTATTTCCTGGTAAATTTTTATAAAATGATAGCAGAATGCAACTCGTTAAGGTGCACATACATATACACGAGCGCACACATGCAGACACATTTAGAGGAGCAATACACTCTCTTCAGTTCTATTTTTACATATCATGAACCCCTCCCAAGAGAGAAATGTAAAAGAGCATGGTATTAGTTTGGATGATTGTGGGAGTAAAGAAACTTAATAATTAACTTTTCTTGTTTACGCTCCCTTGTATTCTCTTATGGTTTCTTTCTCGATATTCTTTTAAGTTCTTCCCTTCATTTAATAAAATGATGTCCTCTCACTTTCTCTTTCTCTTGCCTGCGTTGTGTTGTGGTGTCCAACATGAAAGAAATTTGTAAAAAATGGAATGACCTGATACTGATTCTTGGTTAGTTTTCTTGCACGAGTGTGAATTGAACATATTTGTGTCTTACTAATGAATTGGGGATTAACTAGCAATCTAAAACAACAGGATCAACAATTTAAAAAGTGTAGGTAGAGCAAGGCATCGAAGCTGCTGTCCAATGCCTAGGAAGTGAGGATTAATTCAGAAAAAGAATAATAAAAAGAGAAACCTGTGTTACCTTGACCTTGCCTGCATATATTCTCGTCATTGTTTCCTCCTTTGACGGTCACTATCAACCTCCATTGCAACCTTACTGCCACCATGTGAGATGAAAATGTTGGTTTTTTTTTTTGGTTGGGGGGGGGGGGGGGGATGGTAGCGGTTGCCAGGGCTGCAATGATGATTGAAGGTGAAGGCACATTGATAACTGTTTGCGGCAATGGCATGTGGCAGCGGATCATACTAGTTTTTAAGTGGGTGACGCCTAATCTAGGTTTCTAACACCAAAGCAGCGGGTTGAGGGCCATCTTTGCTTAGGCGGCACTTTTTAAAACATGGATGGTAGTCAATTGTTATCATAATAACATAGAATAAAGATTGGTTTCAACGTGAGGAGCCTACCCCGCAACCTTACTGCCACCATGTGAGATGAAAATGTGTGTTGGGGGGGGGGGGGGGTGGTAGCGGTTGCCAGGGCTGCAATGATGATTGATGGTGAAGGCACATTGATAATAGTTTGCGGCAATGCAATGTGACAGCGGATCATACTAGTTTTAAGTGGGTGACGCCTAATCTAGGTTTCTAACACCAAAGCAGCGGGTTGAGGGCCATCTTTGCTTAGGCGGCACTTTTTAAAACAATGGATGGTAGTCACTTGTTATCATAATAACACAGAATAGAGATTGAAGGTGAAGGCACATCGATAACTGTTTGCGACAATGGCATGTGGCAGCGGATCATACTAGTTTTTAAGTGGGTGGCGACTAATCTAGGTTTCTAACACCAAAGCAGCGGGTTGAGGGCCATCTTTACTTAGGCGGCACTTTTTAATACAATGGATGGTAATCACATGTTATCATAATAATGTAGAATAAAGATTGGTTTCAACGTGAGGAGCCTATCCCGCAACCTTACTGCCACAATGTGAGAAGAAAATTTTTTTTTTGGGGGGGGGGGGTAGCGGTTGCCAGGGCTGCAATGATGATTGAAGGTGAATGCACATTGATAACTGTTGGCGGCAACGGCATGTGGCAGCGGATCATATTAGTTTTTAAGTGGGTGACGCCTAATCTAGGTTTCTAACACCAAAGCAGGGTGTTGAGGCCCTGAGGGCCACCTTTGCTTAGGCGGCACTTTTTAAAACAATGGATGGTAGTCACTTGTTATCATAATAACGCAGAATAAAGATTGGTTTTAACGTGAGGAGCCTATCCCCTTCCTTTCTTTTTTTGGCTAATGGGAACACCACTTGAACTTCAATATCATTAACTGTTATATGTGCATTCTAAAAAGTTACGATTTTCACCAACTAGATGGCAACACGGAAGGTGGTTGACTATGATAGGAGATGTTATAGTTTTAAGGTTTGAGGAGTGCCAATTAGGGGTAGCGAATGTGTCGGGTCGGTATTGATCCGGTGAACCAATTACCCCGAACTACCTGTTAGATAACAAGGGTTGGGGTTTGTAGCGTGACCTGACCATCGAGTTTGCGGGTTTACTTGTAACGGCTAGTCTGACCGGTGAACCCTTACCTATACACTATTACAACAACAAACTTGATAGATGGAAGAACAAACAAGCATAACACCCAAAAATTACAAGAAAACTAACCAGTTTGAAAAAAGATTTAATCAATTGTACCCAACACTTCAATCTTTCGGCATAGTACCAATCAAAACAATCTTTTTACAAGTCCACATCAACACTATCAGCATTTCAATTCATAAACGAACCAAACAATTTGATTTTTTAAACAAATAGAAAAATAAAGATTAACTATGCAACAACTGAATCAAATACAACGAAAAGTTTGGGATCCAGCAATACAAGAAATTCCAAGTCCAACTTAGCTTGATCAAAATGCGGATCAAAATCCAGAACTTCGTTGCTTTTTTGTTCGGGATATAAATAGATTCATGGCGGCATGTTCTTAGATGGTTGTTTACTGAATGGGGATGAGATTAGGATTAAGAGGAAAGGGAGGTGTAGGGTTTGCTCGAAGGGCTACCTTTACCTATTTCGACCAATTTGGGTAGAATTTGACTTTGATGTGAGGATTTGGGGGGTATAGTGTTTGGATTCTTCTTTAAAGATCTAAATGTTGATCTTTCAAAAAGGACTTGGAATTAAATTTTTAGAATTAAGGGAGAATTGGAAGAAGAAACTAGATAATTTGGAAAGGTTTTGGGGGAAGATCGACGGATGAAATAAATAGTGCGCAACGTGATCTCGAACGGTGGTTTTCTGGCTGGGGATGAGATTGGGATGAGAGGATAAAGTGGAAGGTGCAAGGTTTGCTCGAATGGTTGCCTTTGCATATTTGGCGTATTTAATGAGAATTAAGGTTTTGATTTGGGGATCTGGGGGTTCTAGGGTTTGAATTCTATGATGATCTCAATTTGGATCTCTTATAGAGGATTTAGGGCTCGAGATTGAGAATTGAATGGGAATTGAATGAAGAGATGGGAGAATTTGGAAAGTTTTGGGGAAGATTGGAGGAGGCAATGATGGGAAACGAGTATATAAAAGAGAAGACATGATTTTGTAATGAACATGTTCAATGATAATGGGCTAATGGGTTATTGGATTGGGTTGGGGTTTAAATATATAGTTTAGCGCTCAGAATGGGTTAATGTGTCTAACCAGTGCCTAATCCGTTTTCATAAACATGTTGACGGGGTGGGCCATATACAAGTTAGACCCATATTTGTTTGTACCAAATTTGTTTATAATTGGTTGTGTTTAGATTGCTCCTCTTAGTGTCACTAAACCCTAAAGGAGGAAATTTAAGCCCCATTAATGGAAAGGGATAGAATACTCGCCTTGGCTCTCAAACTTGAAGGATAAGGATAATGAAACATTAATGTTTGGAATGCTTGTGACGTGATGTCCTAGTTGCTAAGTTTAAGCATAGTTGATGCACTGATACATGTGAAATTTTAAAAATAGAATGAATCGATTGGTTACCAGCTTACCATGCAAGTTGGATATATTTGCAAACATTGTGTATGAAACTTGTAGGCTGATTGGCAGTTCTTTCCCAAGGACAATTAACTTGGGGCAAGAGACTTCACTAAGAAGCTAATTCAGCTACCAAAGTTTAAGATCTAATATTTACAAGATTAGATTTTAATGATGCGCTAATTATGTATATTTCCATAATTGTTGAAAAAGAAAAGGTGACGCACTGCTTCTTAAATCAACTTATGTTGGTACGTTTTCCGGCTAAGTTTCTTCGGCTATGTGCATCTGCTTACCTTACCAGTCTGGCCTTTTTTGCAATTAAACCAGGACATTCAGTTTTCAATGCCTCTTTGCTGTGTTGAAGTGGAACAAATTGCTGAAGATGATTTAGTTGAACTCTCTGAGATAGAGAAACGAAACTTGGGCCAGGTTTTAGCCTATTTTTGTACTTCATATTTTGCATCTTCTGTTTTATTAGCTTTCATTTTGTTTTTCCATGGAATTGTGTATTCTGATGATTATTTCTTTATACTTGCAGACCATCCATTTGGATTCTATGGGTGAGGTGGATAATAGCCCTCAGTCTCTCTTGGCATTTATTGGAAATGCGAAGGTCCATGGCTTATATGATTTTCTGTTAAATTACAGGTGATATGTCTGTTCTTGATTTCAGTTTGGCATCTGTTATTTTTATAGGATCTAAATGTTTTCTTCACTGCTCTTAAGGTTCTTCCTAAATTCTTTTACTGGTGTTGATGTTCCTGTACTATATGCACCTGCACCATTCCAAAATGCTTCTCTGTCTGTTCCAGAGGTGCGTTTGAATACCTACATCTTTTATGAACGCGGTTACTCCTTTTATCTAAAGCATGTTGCAAGCTCAAATACATGTATAAATTAGTTTCAAAAAGGATTTGTATTACATAACTTTGGTTTCCTGGATTAAGGAATGTAAACAAACAGTATTGTCCTTTATTCAGGAAGGAAAATTAAAGGGTGCTTGCTCATTGCTCAAAGATTAGTACTACTGCTAGAACAATTAAAAAGGCTATTACTGCATGTGTTTCTAAAATAAATAAATAAAAGGGGTTATTAGTTTAAACACTCCTGAATTTTCAGGCCATCTAGTTTAAACGCCTTTCTACCATCACTTTTTAGTTTAACACCATCTGGCTGATGGTTCTGTTGGAAATTCTGTTAGTACATATGGTGTTAAATTAGAATTGAGAAGGTATGTTGTTTAGGAATGGTGTTTAATCAAGCGCATAGATCCAATCTCACGGAAATTCCAACTGTTGTTTTTTGTTTTGTTTTGTTTGGTTTGTTTGTTTGTTTGTTTGTTTGTTTGTTTGTTTTTTTTTTTTTTTGGGGGGGGGGGGGGTTGGGTGTTGTTTTTTTTTGTTTTTGTTTGTGCGTGCGTTCGCGGGGGGGGGGGGGGGGGGGGGGGGGGGGGGGGGGTGGGGGGGGGGGTTGTTTTTTTTTGTTTTTGTTTGTGCGTGCGTTCGTGTGCGTGCGTTTTAAACTAGAAAGTGGTAATACATTGGAGTTTAAACTGATGGGCTGAAAGTGTGTTTAACCTAATTAACCCTTAAAAAAACCAAAAAAGGCCATTTCCTGCTTCTGTAACTTTTGTGAGAGAAGAGCTAACAATTTTAGATCTTTTTTTGATTCTTTTATGAAAAATTGGTGCCCTACGTGCTCATTTACCAGGATTAAACTCCCCGTTCTAAAAGAGCTTGATCGAAACGGGATATGAAGGAAAATTCGGTTGTTAGGAAATGACTTTTTGCCAACTTATATGGATTAATTTCAGCTCCAAGTATGGACTATGGATTGGTCAAGGTAGACATGTGGACACCAAAAGCTCTTCCATTTCTCATTGCCGACATTCTCGAATCAAACCAACCAAGCGCTGCTCAGTGCATTCTTTTAATTCTTAGTAGTGATGGTAATTGTTAAGTGATCAAAACTGTGCCTTTGTGGTGTTAAACTCTTAATTATTTCAAATCATATTTCGTTACCCAGAGTTATTCTGCATTGCCAAGCAAGTCAATGCTGTAGGCTGAAGGCAACCTGATGTACATTATTAACCCACACTATATAATCTTAAGCTTTTGATTACATTGTTTATCAGACTGGCCCGTCAAAAACGCACTTCTTATTCTTGATTATATATAGATTTTGTTTGTCAAGAGTCAAAATCTAACTTTGTTATCCTGTACTTTTGGGGTCTTTTATTTTTCTTTGATGGTAATTGATGTTATTTGAAAACTGTGCTTGGTGTATGATCTAGTGCCAAATAAAAGCTTAATTAGACTAGGAAACAATTTCAAGTAGTAGGTGGTGAGAGGCACCCTATCAACAGAGAGCTGCCACAGCGTTATTCTGATAATGATATCATCTGTAGCTACATGCAAGCAAGTCATAGCTATACACCAAATTCTGGTGTTCTTTCACGTTGGTAATTCAAAGTTTCTCTTGATATTATAACATAGATACATAGTTATCCGGAAAAGTCTTAGAAAAGGTTTAAGCTATTTCACCCCATATTCTATGAATGAAACAGATTTTTAAAAAAGACAAATAAACGAGTTTACTGACACTGAAGTCTTATTTACATCTTCTACAGATTGTTCGGGATAGTAAATCATGAAAAGATCCTATTTTTCTTGAACAAATAAATCCTAAACCTCAAAAGAACAGCCTTTAATAGGTTTCCAATTCCGGAACAAAACCAGTTCTTAACCAAATCTAAGATATTCCGATGACTCGAAAAGGTCGGAAGTTTCTCTATAATATAAATAGAGATTTTTCACACTTCTTCGAGTACCAAGGGTTCATAAAAATGAAGATTCAGTTTTTTGTTTTCATGAGTGTGGAATAGAAAGGGTTTCATGTAAAGGGTAAGATGAAAGTTGTTATTCTTTCTTTCAGATGAAAGAAAAGATCAGAATCTAGACATGCATTCATTCGTGCTAGGGATGAGAATGGGCATGTCCAAAGCCCGATTGGGCTCCCAATTGGGCATGCCCCATTCCCATCTCTACAAATTCTTCATTAATTTTTTTCAATAATAATTAATGAAGGATTTGTAGAGATGGGAATGTGGCATGCCCAATTGGGTGCCCAATCGGGCTTTTTGGGCATGCCCATTCTCATCCCTGTCGTGCATACTAATGGTTTTGAATTACTATAGAGAAGCGCTAGAATTCGTTCTAAACACAGAGATGCTAATATTGTCACTTTGCCCAACTTTAAGTCAACTACTGTAGGTTTTGAATGTTGAGTTATGCACCGCTAACTTGTTTTAATATGTACAGATTATATGATCTGCAGTTCAGGCAGAACTTAAAAAGCTAATAAACTGATTAATCACATTCCATTTCAGGTAAAGTGCAGGGAGATGAAGAGAGCCGACATTGTTCCCTCTTCGAGCGGGGATGATGCAGAGGGCACTGAAGCCACTCTTGGATCATCCGCCATTGCTATTTGTTATAGTATTGAAATAAAGGACACAATTCTTCCACCATGGACTGTCTCTGAAATTTGTGCGGCAGTGAGCACCGGTCAGAGGAGTTTTGAGTCGAGGTATGTGTAACCCTAATTTTACATTTCACTCCTAACATTTACATCAGCTATATTTTTAGAATCCAACTTAAAAATGTGTTTAGATCATTCATGTTCAAAGACTATGCTGACAAGATTTTATTCTGTTGCTTACTGCAGCTTTACGACAGAGTCATCATCAATTGGCTTGAACATTGCCCTTGACTCAATCTGTCAGAAATCCGACGCTTCCACTGATTCCAACAACCTGCTAGAAAATGCCGTTTCTTTGGGCATACCCGAGGCTTTTCCAAGTCTTCACCTGCGGTCAGCTACACTAAGGTGCCTCGAGTACGCTAATGGTTCTTATGTGGCTTACACAACTCCTGTGTGATATCACTCGTGTATGAATTTGTAACTATAAACGAGGACACACAACGTTTTTTTAAAGCATGAGACCGTTTCATGCCGGGCGAAATTTTTCTTCGTTACCTTTGTCACTTGAAAGAGTCTTTACGGATACTTGTACTACGACTGACGAAATTTTTAACAATTGGTATCTTAGAGCTAAGAGGTTGGTGGATGGGCAAACAATGGAGATAAGCAAAGCTGTAGGGGAGCATTCATGCATGGGAGTGAACACTTGCAGGAACTACCAGGCATCAGCATCTTGGGTGGCCAGGAACATTGAGGCAGAGGTGAAGCAGAGGCCTAGCATCACTCCAAAGGAGATTATTTGGATGATGCAAAACAATTATGGAGTCACCATCAACTATAATATGGCATGGAGAGGCAGGGAGAGAGCAAGGGAAAACCTGTATGGTAATGTTGAAGATAGTTATGACTTGGTGGAAACTCTACATCATGAGTTATTGAGGACAAATCCAGGCAGTCACATAGCAGTTAAGTTGGAAGAAGACAAGGCATTTCAGAGGATGTTTGTATCCTTTAAAGCATCAATGGTAGGGTTTAAAGAGGGTTGCAGACCATTTGTAGGACTTGATGGATGTCACCTGAGGTCAAAGTATCTGGGGACATTACTGTCTGCAACAGCCCTTGATGGAAACAATGGATTATTTCCAGTTGCATTTGCAGTGGTAGAGGGGGAGAGTAGTGAAACATGGTATTGGTTCTTACAACATCTACTGCATGCATTTGATGGAGAAGTGGGGAACTTGACAATAATTTCTGATCAGGAGAAGGGATTGTTGGATGCTGTTAGTGTGTTGATGCCTAATGCAGAGCATAGAGTATGCATGAGGCATTTTTGGAAATCATTAAAGAAAGATTACCCTGGTGATTTCTTTGAGCAGACAATTTGGGATGCAGCAAGGTCCTTTTCTAAATCTGATTTCAAGCTTCATTTGAATGTGTTGAGGTCAGTTTCTGAGACTGCATACAGTGATTTGATAGGGAGAGACAAGTATGTGTGGTCTAGGTGTCAATTTTCTGTAGTGTCAAAGAATCACTACATAACAAATAACTTATCTGAGTCCTACAATGCATGGATCATAGATGCAAGATATCATCCTGTTGTTGATCTTGTTGACATGATTAGAATTAAGATACAAGAGAAATTTTATCAAAGGAGCAAGTGTGCAGTGAAGTGGAAGGGAGTATTGGTGCCATATGCAGCAAGGTACTGTCAGGACATCAGTAAGAAGGTGGGAGGGTATGTTGTTAGACATGTAAATGAGTTCATGGTGGAAGTGGAGAATGAAACAGGGAGAATGATCATCAATTTGCAAGAAAAAACATGCAGTTGTAGAAGGTGGCAGTTGACTGGTCTTCCATGTATCCATGCAGCATCTTACATAGCCTCAGTGAGGAATGCAGAGTGGAGCATGTATTGTGATGATTACTTTACTGTTGAGAGGTAGTTATTAGTAGAAATCAAATTAGTGTAATTGGTTAGATTGTTGGTAAATGTAAATATGGGGTACACTTTGAATATGCAGGTACAGGAAGGCATACAAGTTGTCAATTGGACCTATGGCTTCTAAGGACCAATGGGAGGAATTTGTGAAGGAGTACAAGATAGGCCCACCTCATGCAAAGAGGCCTAGAGGGAGACCAAAGAAGAAACGGATGCGTGGGAAGGATGAGATTGATGTGAAGAAGGTGTCTAAAAGGGTGCACAAATGTAGTAGATGCAAAGGCCATGGGCATCACAAAAATGCTTGTAAGATGCCCATCAATCCCAGATCAGTTCCAACATCAACTGCTGCATCTACTGCTGATATTGGGCCAGAACAAAGTCAACCAACTCAGCAAGCTTCTACTGATTTTAATGGGTAATATGTAACATGTCAATCTAATTTGCATTTATGAATCTTTTATTAAAGTCTACTTTTTTAACATTGTAGCAGAGGAATGCATCAATATCCTATGACTTCATTTGGAGCACTCCTACAATCTCAGGAATCAAGGTACATCCTCATTTTCACTAGTTGAGATTGCATCAGGACACAGTGTAAACCCTACTTTTTGAACATGCTAGCAGAGGAATGCAGCAGTACACAGTGGAGCCATTTGGAGCACCCCTACAAACTCAGGAATCAAGGTACCCTATAAAGTTACAAGATTACATATATATGGAAGAATACTATTCATATTGTTGTCTCATATGTTGTATATTTACACTTGCTTATATGCCTACTATAGGTCTACACCCTCTACTGGAAGAACAAAACTGATAGCAGCAAGAGGAAGAGGAAGAAAAGAGACCCATGTACCAAGACGTAGGAGTGGTGTCATTTTTGGTACTCCTAGAGGTGCTCAAATGTCAGGTACTGAAAAGAGAAGAAAAGGTAAGGGAATAGCAAGGGGGCATGCATCAGAAGGCAACAATCCAGCTGAAGGCAACAATCCAACATCTCAATTCAACACTCCAGCTGAAGGCACCAATCCAACATCTCAATTCAACAATCCAACTGAAGGCACCAATCCTGTTGGTGTTATGGGATCTCAAGGATCTGAGCAGTCTTATGCTGGTTTTCCTATTGGAAAGGTCATCTGGAGGTAGGTAGTATGGATCAGTGATGGGGAGACTATGGGTTATGGACATATCTCAGATTTTGTATGTATGTTTCTGGTTCTTATCAGTGATGGAAACAACTATATTTTGTATGTCTTGTGATACAACTATGAGTAGGCTGACATGGTGATCAAGAACATGGTGATTCTATGGTTTGAGTCTGTTGTCTGTTGTAATCAGCTTATGACTGTCACTCATTTGTGGTTTATGAACTCATATATCTGGATTGGGTTTTGTTGAGATGAGTAATTGGTTCCATATGCTTGCTGTTGAGATGAGTTGTATGCAATGCAGCAATTCCATTTGGTTCCATATGTTTGTCTGAAGATGGATATCTGGATTGAGTTTTGTTGAGCAGAGTAATTGGTAATTGGTTCCATATGATTGTTGTTGGGATGAGTAGTATGCAATGCATCAATTCCAATAGGTTCTATATGTTTGCTGCTAATACTCTCAGTTTTTGTTGCTATTACTCTCACTTCCATATGTTTGCTGTTGAGATGCAATGCACCTCTACCAATGCCCCCACTGGAATTACCTTGCAAGCACAATCTATCCCATTTGAGTTGTTGAGCAGCACAAAACATCCATATGTCCACAAGAGGACACATTAATTTCCTTAGCTATTTGCTATTTCATGATGCATTCATTCATGGATCAGTGACAAGATGAACATGCCTAATTTAAGAATCACAGGGGTCCTAATTCTGCTGCTGCAGTCTTGGGAGCTTCTCCTCCTCCAAAACCAAAAGGCAGCAGCTGGCTGCCAAGGGACAGTTCATAGATTCCAGGGCTCTGTGGCATGTACAAATCGAACCAGCTGCAAGGGAAAGCTTCTTCCTGTTGGGCTTTGAATTGGGGGCTGGAAGTGGAATATGGGTAATTGTTAGGGTTGCTGATTGGTTGGTTCACATCAACACCAACATGATTTACAGCAGCACAATTGCATACAAACATACACCATAAGAATATGAAATACAAACATGATCTACGCCAACATGATTTACAGCAGCATGACATTAACCAACCATTCATGTGAACATCCATAAGAATATGAAATACAAACAAAATGAACCAACCACATATAAACATCAATTCATTGGGGAATTTTAACATACACCTTGAGTTCACACCATATTCAATGTGGATTTCAATCAGTACACCTAGCCTACTCTCCCCAACATTGGAGATAATACATTCACTAACTACAACCATCCTCATTACATTAACTTCCCAATTAAGAAAACAAAAACTACCACACCAAAAATCACAGCACATTTCAAATACATGAGAGTTGCATCAATCTTCTCTACTAATACTCCTAACTCTTTCCTTAGCATCATTCTAACATTGTTCCTTGGATCTTCAACCCACTCAAAATACCCGCAGCCTTTGCATGTAGGACCCCTGTATTTGGGGCAGCCGAAAAAATCCAACCCTGCATTATCTCCCTTCTTACATTTCCACATCTTGCATGCCAGTCCACAGTAACACGTCCTTGACCGTGTGCCACTAGAGACAGACCCATCTGCATACTCATCTTGGTAGCCCGTCGTCATTGGAGTCTGGATTTTGGTTTGGATTGGGGAGAGCTGAAGGAGAAGACCCTTGCCGCACTGTCGTTGGTGTGGAATTTGATAGACAAGAGAAAGGAGGAGAAGAGGAGGGTTTGGGTAATGTTGCTGGCAGCTTGGTTTGATTTAGTGCCCGTTGATTTATAGGGAAGAAGATGAGGGGAAGTAGCCGTTGGGGTTTTTAACGTTGAGGGATTAGAGGGGTAAAACGGGCAGCCCGTATTAAAGTTTAACAGAGTTAAGCATTTACCGTCCAAATTTTGACTGCTGCTAACTCGAAGGACTATTTAGGTTGGTTCATTAAATTTAAGGGACTAAATTCAAATTTCAAAGATTTAAGGGACTAATATCAAATTATGAAAGATTTAAGGGACTAATATGAGAAAAACCCAATTTTTAAATCAAATTTGCCTTGCCAAGCAGGTGTCTATTACTTGCAATGTCTGGGTTATCAAATGTCAAATATCACAAGACTTGCCATGGTAACTATCACAAGACTTGCTATATGAGAAGTTGTCCTTTTATTTCAGGGTAAATTAGTCAAAACACCACTGAATCGGTTTATACAATTCTCTTTGTATTTTAATTTTCTATGCTTGCCTTCTTGTTGATGTTGGGGTTAAGTTTTTCTGTTAAAAAGTAGGTCCGTTTCCATCCAAATTTGATGAGATTGCATCTACTGGCAAACTCATGATTTTGTACATTAGGGCAGATTTGTAGTTTCTGGGCATAAGGTCGTTTTTTAATTTTTAGGGTCCAAGGGCAAATCTGTAATTTTAGACGGAAAACACCAAGTCAGGGGTGTTTTTGTAATTTAGGGGTGACATATCATAATTAATTTAGGGCCCACAACCCAAGGGTAGGTCGGACCGGGCTCGACGATCCCTTGATTTCCTTCCACAGAGGCTCGTGGGCCCTGGTGTGCAGACGGAGGCCTTTCTAGGCCAGGAGACTAGGCTTCAAGCGCGACGAACTGTAGAGTGGCTTTGGCGATTGATGTGGCTTCCATTTAGGCTTTGTGGAGGACCATGAAACTTTGGGTGACCCATGACAGCGGGAGACACACACAATGCTTTGGAAGAGTCAAAGGAGGTCCACAGGAAGGTGACGGCCCCTTTAAGAGCAACGACGATGGCGGTGGAGATATACCGAGTTTTGGCCCATGAGGAGATGAGCACCCTCTCTCGAAGTAGCGTGACCCATGTACGTCATGCACCACATTGAGGACAAAGTGGTTCTTAGGAGGCGGAGTAATGATGAGATCATATCCAACGACAAAACATTAGTTTTTGGACATAATGACAGACTGTAGTTTCTGGTTACAAAGTCGTTTTGTAATTTTGAGGGTTTAGGGGCAGATATGTAATTTTAGGCGAAAACCACTAGGTCATGGGTATTTTGGTACTTTAGGGGCGACGGCTCATTAATAGTTTTATTATAATAAAGGGAGGGGATTAGAAGGAGTTTATGTTGAGTTTTGTGAAGAAATGTGTTGAGATTAAGGATAGATCCCTTAGATCTAGTGATTCGGCTTCCTCTCGAATCGAAGTTTGGGAGAGCGGCCATCCTCTCGAAAGAGGCTAACTATCCTTGTGTTTCAATTTATTATCAATAAAAATAGCAACTTTTCCCCTCAATTCCACTTTTAGCTCTAAAAATCCAATCTTTTCTGTAAAAACCATCTTTTTATTCCACAAAACCCTAGAAAACACTATCAGAAATCCTCATTTGCCACAAAACCCTAGGAAAACATATTAGAATTCATCATTAGTCTTGTTTTGGTTTCTTTATGGATATAAATTATTTTTAAAAATTGAAGCTATGGTCCAGGGCTATGATTAGGTGTAGGGTTTGTGGTTAGAGGTGGTGATTTTGGGGATGAAAATGATGATGGTGGGAAGAGAATAGTGGTGATAGTGATGGATTATGAAGATGAGATGGAAAAGGTAGATGTGATGGAACATGTGTTAGGAATTATGAGTTAGGCATGAGTTACTTTGCACTAAGATTGGTGATGAGGAGGTTGACAATGATGAGGGTTAGGTATGAAGTGGTTATGTGGATTTGAATTCAGTGAGGATTGTGGTAATTTAGGGCTGTTTCTTTGCAAGAAATTGCTTCGAGAAAGTGAATTTGATTCACTATTCATTGCCACATCAGCCCAACTTTCCCAAGCCTGTTCCAAACGAGAGAAAAAAGCAAAATCTCTTGCTTTTGCTGAGCTGGAGCAGAGCAGCGGCTCTGGGCAAAATCCCCCCAATTCAGGGGATTACAAAGGAATTGGACAGTTGGTTTTGGTGGGTCCCGCTCAAAGCTCAGCAAACCGCAGGATGCCACAGCATCCTTTGATATGATTTTGTGCTATTTGCACAAATCTTTTTGCTATTTGCTTTTTTTAATTTAAGTTTTATTTTTAAAAATATTAGTTTATTAATATTTCTCCCCCTTCCAACTTTTCTCATCCCACAATCACAATCCCACTTTAACCCAAAGAAACACACTACTTTAGTGTGTGTCCCACAAACAAATCCCAAACCAACTTTCCAACCCCTTTTTCTCCAAAAGAAACACAAAACTCTACTTTTCTCATCTCAAGATTTACTATTCACAACAGTAAATCCCAACCCACTTCCAACCAAAGAAACATGCCCTTTAAGGAAGAGAAGGAAAATGTAGAGCAGAAGAGGAGGGAACGGGGGATTCAGAGATTTTAGGCTGATTGAGATTAAGAATCACGTGAACAACACATGACTCACTTTTAACAAAAAAATTAGGGAATTGCTATATGCACCCCTACTCATCGGGGTGCATATAGGATTCAGTGTAAAATTTATCCCTAAGTAGAAAAGATTTAAAATGATTTGCAAAATAAATTAATATTTTTTCTAATTTAAGAAAACCAAATAGTCAATGCATCCTTATGAGTAAAGATGCAGATAGCTGCTCTCAAAAATTAACCCCATCATACTGAAAGGGTAAGTGTAATAGAAGTGCATTGGGACTAGGTCTAAAATGATTGATAGGTTAGTAGGTGTTTTTACTAATTTACCATCTGTTTTATTCAAAATGACTCGGCTGGTTAAAGTACACCTCTTGCGGATTCAATCACAATCAATCAATGGCTAACTTGCATCAAATTTCAGATAAGCCAATGGCCAAATTAAAATTTCCTCCTGACCTCATCGCTTCAATGCAAGTTCAAAAGTTCAACGTATAGGTTGAATTTCATTCATGAGAGAGGCAATTGTTCTGTATATGGATTCTTTGGTTCAAGAGTGTACCTTGTGTGAGCTTTATGTTTATCCCTTTTCGACGCTCACATGTCATCTGAAAGACTTGGAAGATCAAAATATTTTCGAGTTGAAAATCCTTAAAGAAAGTTTCGATTTTCACCATCCTTTCTTCCCAGGAGAAAAGGCACTTCTTTATGTGCATGGGTAGGAGAAAATGAACCGTACCGGTCGGCTAAAGTTGGTCACTCTCACACAATCAACCGCGGGTTCCTAGAATGGCTTTATGTTTCTGCTTGGATGTGAAGACGGGATTCCTCCCGTTTCATGCTGTAAAATTGGATGAAGAAGAGAGAATATTTGTATTAGCTTGGTGATTGTTTACAAGAGTGATCCCATGTATATACCATGTAATTCATAAGTATACACAAAAGCCAAGGGACTCTCACTAAACCCAAGAGTCAACATAATAACCCAAGTGACACTTACACACTATACAACGCATGAAACTAGAAACAATAATAATTATCTTAAACATGCTAACTAGACAACATCAATGGTCAAGGACTCCGCTTCATTGAGAGAGTAAAGAGGATTGTGATGCATGCCCAAGGCCCCTCAAACTCTAAATCGGAATGAGGCAGTACAGTGAATAGAGAAACGCGCCTGATGGATCCCTAAATGTGCAAATGGTAGGGGTTGGTTGTATGTAGACATGTGGTCTTAACCGTTGTGAGAAACATATGATATATGCCACATATGTCACCATAAAACTCCACCCTCTCCTATTTTTAGAAGATCAGAATCGCTCATTTTGTTCTTCACATTTTAAAACCTCAAAACACCAAACGTCGGGTGAACCTAAGTGGTTTTGCATGTCACCCACCAGTTGCATAAAATTCTATTCATGCAAAACTGTTGGGACGGGTGGATGAACGTGTAATACACCGTGGGTTCACTCGATATTTGATGTTTTGGCTTTTTAGAATATAAATATTTAAATGAACAGTCCATATCATCATAATTTTTTAGGCTCATATGTGGATTAGCCACATAAGTCATATGTTACCCACAACATTTTAAAAAAAATTCCAACATGACGACGGTGATTAATGACCGATTGATTTTAACCAGGCCTACATCTGTACATTTATAATACAGATATGTCGATGACTCAATATAGTTCCAGCATGCAACAAGTTCTGTTGGATCATGTGGATGCCAAACAACACCAGAAGGAGGGTGGATTGAATAGTGTTGTTCAAATATCAAAGTTTTTCGTTCGTTAATTAGCACAATATAAAAAACCTTCTAATGTTGCCTAAGAAACCAAGTAGAGTGATCTACGCTTGGTTCTTAAACAACAAAGTAATCTTTATGCTAACAGAGTGATTTCAAAGCAGGTAGTCGACTCCCAGAGAGTTTGAGTGCAAAACTCTGCTGAGCGATGAGATAATTATAAGGATAAAAATTACAAGCAATATATCTTTTCGCAGCAGAAATAAATGAACCTTGTAACAGAGTATGGATGATACAAAGTAATAGATAAGGTAAAGAACAGTTACAAGGAATATAAACAAACTCAGAAAATGCAAACACAAAGACAAGGATTTTTATCCTGGTTTCTCACAACTTGGGTACGTCCAGTCCCCGACTAATCCGGTACGAGATTTTCCACTATTGCCTTAGCAATATAAGTACCTAACTTCACTCGTTAGGATTTCCCAAATACCTAGACTTGACCATGATTTCTGACTACCTAGACTTGTCTAGGATTTTTCGTCCCTTACAACAAAGGGAATCCACAAATAAAAACAAGTTTCCAACTCACCACAAAAGTTATTGGAGTTTGGATTTCACCCAAAATTCTATAGCCAAAGTAAATATATCAATTGTGTGTTACGTGGCTAAAAGAATTTAAGTCGATCTTTAGATCACACGAAGAATATGAGATTATTCGTTGTGATCTAGATCGATATGTTTCAAAATCCTTTCAACAATAAAAATTGAAGAACAAGGATTTTAAAAACAACTTTAAAGATAGCCAAAATAAAATGTAGATCTAAAAATGAATTTCAGAAAACTAAGAACTGAGATCAGAGAGTAAAACAGAAATGGCTATTGGCATTGAGAGCAATAGAACGACGAGTGATCTTTTGAATAGAATTTAGCTCAATAAAAATAGAGAGATTAGGTGTGTTTTAAAAATGATCTCAAAGGGGTCTATTTATAGGGTTTCAGATATAATTTTGAATTTCAAAAACATTTGACTTTCAGCTCAACCAAACATGGAAATTGAGCGAAATCAGGAAGTAGAGTCGTTGGAAAACGACATCTGGTAGTCGAATCTCTAAAGGTGGTAGTCGACTCCCAGAGAATTTCAGTAGAAATTCTGCTTCTGACTAATAGTCGACTCCATCCTCTGGTAGTTGACTCCCAGAGCAATTTTCTCTGAAACTCAGCTAGTTGAAGAGCGTAATCAACTCCTGGGTGTTTGGAGGTTGACTACTAATAATAGATAGACTAGCTTATTTGCTCTCAAGAGTTTTAAAAAATATTTAAAACATTTTGCTTTCAAAACCGTTTGTGTGCGTGCGATATCTACTTTGGCTTTAACATAATCCTAAGAACTCACACACACTACACTAAGACAAGACCTTCTAGAAGCTGATATGGTAGATGTTTGCTTCTCCTGAATTTGAGTTCCTTCTTCATTAAGCTTGAGCATGGGCTTCACTTGTGCTTGATGTAGAACTAGCAAATTCGTCTTCATCTCGAGTGTGGTTGAGCTTCTTTGGAGTATGTGTAAAGTCACCGTTTGTCGCATAACCTGCACACTTATAGTGTAGTTAGCAAACTAACATCATTTGGTGTGCTCATCATCAAAACCACTTAGGGGTGGGATTCGATTTCCCATCACTCTCCCCCTTTTTGATGATGACACCCAAATGAAAATTGAAGTATATTGAATGAATATTGACTTAATGAAACAACTTAAAATAACTTACTCCCACTTCTTAGATGCGGTACTCCCCCTGCAGCAAAGCCAATTAATAAAATAATATTCATTCACATTTTTTGCATTTTATCCTTTTCTCCCCCTTGTCATCAATCAAAAAATGACTTATAATATTTCACCAGAATCAATCAAGCTATATAAAAGTTTGGAGAGAGAAGTAGTTCAAGGTACTTTAAGATCATTTCTGCAAAACAACGTTAGTAGATAATGATATATGATATGATTAAAGCATGTTTTAGAGCATAACATATCACACCATAAGCATAAACATATCAAACTAAAAGCATGAGTAATTAATTCAAAACATCATAGAAAAGTTATTACAGACCAAAATGAACATTGTTTGTTAAAGAACCATCATTTTAGAAACCAAGTGACTTAGTTTATGAAGATCCTCCATTCTTCTGCAATTCCTTGATCTCGCCAAGGATCAACTTCAGAGTCTCCTCCGTCATTTTGTTGCTGCTCGTCATAAAGTCCTTCAGATCATCCACCTTTTTGTTGAGGACTTCAAATCCTTTTTCTTGAGAAATCTTCAATTTTCCAATCTTTTTCAAGAGCATATCTTGAAGCTCAACAATATATGCTGGTGGTTCTTCTTCTTCTCCTTCTTCACCATCATTTTCTTCTTCTTCTTCATCTGTATCAATAAGAAGGGGTTCTTTACCTTTCTTCTTTGATGATGATGATCCTCCTTCAGCAACGAGCTTTTCCTCTGAAATGTTCTGGTCGAGATCTTTATGAAGATTCATTCGGCCAAGAGCATGTACATCAAAGATGCGAGCCGGTTCCAGAATTTCGGTTTTATTATCCAAAGGTATATTATATCCAATAAACAAGATGGTGAGGTAATGACCACGGGCTAATGTAGATGAAGGTCTATCAGAAGAAGCAGATGCAAGGATGGAGTCCATGATGAATTTGGCCCAATTTACACGAATGTTTCCTAGCATGGCGTAAATGCACTTAGCTTGCTTCTCAGATAACACAGAGTGGTTTCCAGATTTCTGAGTAATATTATATGACAATATATTTGCTAGGATTCTTCCTGGATAGCGAAGATCGCTACATGGTGGTTTTATTTGGAAGTATCTTCCAGGCAAATACATTTTCTCAAGAATATTCTCATCAACCTTCTCTATGTCATCCAATAACATACCAGTGTAAGGGATTCCTAAAGCTTCTCCTAGAGATTTCACAGTTATAGCAAGTTTGGAGTCTAGGACTTTAGTGATGAATCTACAGTTAGCAAGATCATAGTCCATGTTGGCATAGAAAAGATGCTCAAGCCTAGGATAGCATAGATAGATATTTTCAGAAGAAAAAAGATTGGCCAAGTTTTGAAATTCCAAGATACTATCAATGCCATAGTTTTCAAGATGGTCAATTTTTACAAATCTCTCATGAAGGATTTGCCTATTGGAAATTTTGACAAAATGCTCGAAGGTAGTAGTTCTTAAAAGATATGGTATAATGATTTCCTTTTCAGTGAGAGATTCATGAGTAACCGTCCTCTTCTTAGAAGCAATCTTCTTGAAAGGCATTCTAGATAAAAAAAAATTTGATTTCCAAGACTAGATATGTAAGAAGTAAATAAAGTAAAAGTTGATAAGAGAGGATGCGATGATTTTACCTTAGTGATTTTCTTGGGAGGATGATGAGAGGATATGAATACCCAAGAGAACTCAAAGTGCCAAAAAAATTTCAAAGAGAGGTGAAAGAGGGGTAGTCGGTTACCTAGGGTTTTCACCTTGGGAGATTTTAACTTTGAGATGAAAAGAGATGTAGTTTTAGCCCTTAGATCAAGAGATGAAAGGTTGAGATCATTTTGCTTATTGGGTTTAAGTTACCATTTGGATATGAACCCAATAACTCAATGGAAACCCAATAGGAGTTAGAAAAAAATCAAACACTCAAATCCAGAAATTTCGTACGGCACTCTGGTAATCGGCTCCGAGAAGAAGGTAGTCTACTCCCTGCTGGGTTGAGCTGTTTTCTCATCCCGAGGGTGTGTGCGTAAAATTTTTTTTTATAACAAACATGATAAGTTTTTGAAAATGATTGGAATGAGCAAATTAAATATAAGCAAACATAAATACTTATACAATAAAAATTTTGCGACGCAATTTTCATCGCAAGGCGTTTTTTGAAGCAGTTTCTTTGTTCCTCCTCCTTGGTTTTTAGAGTACATGTAAATGTAAACGTTGGTGGTACTCTTTATATATTGAGTCCAAGATGTTAGTCTTTAGGAAACCAAACGCAATATGTTTTAGTTCCTTCATTAGAAACATATCGATAATTCTTATTTAAATGAACTTTGCAAACAAAATCAGTTGCGTACCTTTGTTGCTTTTGATCTGTCAAGTTCTTTGGTATCCAGATGCTCCGAAAATTTTGATTAGTATGATGCATCCTAGTGTGTTTGACCCGTTTCTTGATATGATTAGAATCATATCCAATTCCGGTTTTGCTAGATGAAGCTTTTTGGCTATTTTATTAAACTATCTAGCTTCCCTTTCATTTATTGAAATTTTCAATAATCTTCATTGTAGAGTCGTATTTGTATTTGACGGATACGAGAAGATTACTCAAACTTTCAATTTTCTCATTCATAGAAGAAATGTCTTTTTCTAAAGAGTCATTCTTTTCTTTTAGAATGATATTTTCTTTAATAGTCTCTTCTGTTTCTTTAACCACTTTCTTAACTATTTTAATAGTTTTTTTGTGTTCTTTTATGAGCTTTTCATGCATTTTGCATAGCTCCTTATATGCTCCAATGTAGTCCATGTCTTCATCATCGCTAGATGATGAATCACTATCACTAGATAATGAATTATGCATAGTACTTACCTTTGATGACGTGGAGGCTAAGAAGCACATGTGGGCTGTTTCTCTTCTTTCGTCTTTGTCATCTGATGATGATTCATTGGACGAAGAGATATCGCTTTGGTCAAAAGCTGCGTAAGCTTCCTTCTTCGGTCGTCGAAATTTTTTCCTTCTGCCGCTTCTTCGTTCATTATTCTCTCTGTTTTTTTCACGATCTTTGTAGTCTTGGTTGTTCTTTTCTAAGGGACAATCTTTCTTTACGTGTCCTGGTTTGTTGCAGCCAAAACAAATAATATTGTTAGTAATATTGTTAGTAGGTCGAAATGAACGTTTACCGCACTTACTTGTAATAAACTCTCTAAAGTTCTTTGAGGCAAAGGCAATATGGTCCTCTTTGTCGGTATAGTCGGAATCTTCTTCTTGAGCTTTGAATGCTAGGCTCTTCTTCTTTGGCTTTTCTTCTATCTTCTTGTCTTCCTCGAGTTCTATCTCATATGCCATGAGATTTTTCATTAGTTATTCAATGGTTAGATCCTTCAGGTTGTGAGCTTCTCGAATGGATGTTGTCTTTCCTGTCCATTCGGATCTGGAGATCTTAGTATCTTCATTACCTGATCATATTCAGATATTTTCTTACATAGACCTGCGAGCTTATTAGTGATATTAGTAAAAAATGTATTCATATCAGTGATACTCGCTCCTTCTTCCATTTTGAAAGATTCAAACTTAGAATGCAAAACATTGATGCAGAACTCCTTTACTTTTTCGGTTCCCTCATGACTTACTTGAAGAGTATGCGATATCCGATATGCTATCTCGCATTGAGAGACACGATTGAATTCATTACCTGGCACATCGCAAAATAATGCATTCATTGCTTTGGCATTGAGGTTGGCTTTCTTTTTGTCATTAGCAGACCATTTTTTGAACTCGACGTCAGTAGGTGTAATGTATGGTGCTTTGGTGACGGTCCATCCCTCGATATCTAGTGACTCTAGGTGAGTCTTCATACGGATCTTCCAGCTTGCGTAGTTCGTTCTGTTGAACAATGGTGGTCACATGCTGTTGAGTCCTTCAGAATGAAAAGATGTTTGATGCCATCGCTTTTGACCTTGCTTTGATACCAAGTGTTGTATCCTGTGGATGGCAAACAACACTAGAAGGGGATGAGGAGGGTTGAATAGTGTTGTTCAAATATCAAACTTTTTTGTTCGTTAATTAGCACAATATAAAACCCTTCTAATGTTGCCTAAGAAACCAAGTAGAGTGATCTACGCTTGGTTCTTAGACAACAAAGTAATCTTTATGTTAACAGAGTGATTTTAAAGCAGGTAGTCGACTCCTTTAAAGTGGTAGTCGACTCCCAGAGAGTTTGAGTGCAAAACTCTGCTGAGCGATGAGATAATTATAAGGATAAAAATTACAAGTAATATATCTTTTCACAGCAGAAATAAATGAACTTTTTAATAGAGTATGAATGATACAAAGTAATAGATAAGGTAAAGAACAGTTACAAGGAATATAAACAAACTCAGAAAATGCAAACGCAAAGACAAGGATTTTTATCCTAGTTCCCCACAACTTGGGTACGTCCAGTCTCCGACTAATCCGATACGAGATTTTCCACTATTGCCTTAGCAACACAAGTACCTAACTTCACTCGTTAGGATTTCCCAAACACCTAGCCTTAACCAGGATTTCCGACCACCTAGACTTGTCTAGGATTTCCTGTCCCTTACAACAAGGGGAGTCCACAAATAACAACAAGTTTCCAACTCACCACAAAAGTTAGTGGAGTTTGGATTACACCCAGAATTCTATATCCAAAGTAAATATATCAATTGTGTCTTACGTGACTAAAAGAATTTAAGTCGATCTTTAGATCACACAAAGGATATGAGATTATTCGTTGTGATATAGATCGCTATTTTTCAAAATCCTTTCAACAATAAAAATTGAAGAACAAGAATTTTAAAAACAACTTTAAAGATAGCCAAAATAAAATGTAGATCTCAAAATGAATTTCAGAAAACTAAGAACCGAGATCAGAGAGTAAAACAGAAATGGCTATTGGCGTTGAGAGCAATAGAACGATGAGAGATCTTTTGAATAGAATTTAGCTCACTAAAAATAGAGAGATTAGGTGTGTTTTAAAAATGATCTCAAAGGGGTCTATTTATAGGGTTTCAAATATGATTTTGAATTTCAAAAACATTTGACATTCAGCTCAACCAAATATGGAAATCGAGCAAAATCAGGAAGCAGAGTCAATGGAAAACGACAGCTGGTAGTCGACTTTCTAAAGTTGCTAGTCGATTCCCAGAGAATTTCAGTAGAAATTCTGCTTCTGACTGGTAGTCGACTCCCTCCTCTGGTAGTCGACTTCCAAAGCAATTTTCTCTGAAACTCAGCTAGTTGAAGATCGTAATCAACTCCTCGGTGTTTGGAGGTTGACTACTAATAATAGATAGACTAGCTTATTTGCTCTCAAGAGTTTTAAAAAAAATATTTAAAACATTTTTCTTTTGAAAACATTTGTGTGTGCGCGATATTTACTTTGGCTTTAACATAATCCTAAGAACTCTCACACACTACACTAAGACAAGACCTTCGGGAAGCTGATCTGGTAGATGCTTGCTTTTCCTGAATTTGAGTTCCTTCTTCATTAGATCATCTGAATTGGGCTTCATCTTGTGCTTGATGTATAACCTGCACACTTGTAGTGTAGTTAGCAAACTAACATCATTTGGTGTGCTCATCATCAAAACCACTTAGGGGTGGGATTTGATTTCCCATCAAGTTCAACTTAAACCATAACAATTTTTTTGATTCATCGGAAAGAAGTAAAGAACACTCGACCTCCCATTGCAGAGGGCACATGGGTCACAGAAATACGAGGACTTCACAGGACGTCACCCCATCTTGGTACTGGTCTTTCCCCTGAATACTTAACTTTGGAGTCCCCATGGAACCGAAAGAAGCTGAAGAATCCTACGGAGCCCAACCACAACATTTTCAAAACTAATACCAAAAGAGATGATACAGTTAGTTCTAACCAAAATGCTCACGAGCCAGATTATACAAGTATAATCCTACACACCATATGGTTTCTACATCCACACCGTAGCTTAAGGTACACGTAATATACTAATATACATATATATATATAAATCCAAAAATAGGCAAATATGAGTTATTCCCTAAGTACATTTGTTCCAGAGTGTTTTCTCACCGCATATGTTGATGATGGGAAACCCGAAGGATGTGGCAGACATGGCAGGCATGGTTGGCCTTTGGGATACCGGCTGAGCTAACTCTGGGAAGAGCGGGCTCCGAATTGAGAAAAGTATGTTGAGTCTAACCGAGGCCGATCGATCTCCTCAGCGATAAGCAAAACAAGAAGCTCGTTAGGGGGGTTGAATCTGGGTTTCGACCGAATCACCTCCGATGCTTAGTCAGTTCGTGACTTAAGGAATGATCGGTGGAACTGATTCCAACTTGTTGGTAGGTCGTTCACTAGTTCTCGGGCCGAGCTATATGGAGGAAGAAATTTGTTTGTGGAACAGATTGACTGTATAGGAGTATTTGAGTATCAGATCTTAGAAAGTCATCCTCCTCACCTTCCTGTTTCTTGGGCTATTTATAGGCGAGCCTTCTATCAATGCTCCCCTCATAATATGCTCGTGTATTCATGGTATTTATTGTCTCTTGGCTGCGCTGTCCATATTGATGGCAGATTAACGCTCAATCATTGATCGTTTAGTTTGTGTAATAGACCCTTTAATAGCGAGAGTCCAACGGTCAATCAAGCTGTCGTCATAAATGGAGAGAGGACAGCCTGCACGTGAGGGTTCCTGGGCTGGTGTACTGGGACATACTAGGCCAATCAGCTGGAGGGGGTCCGCCAAGTGGCCTATAGGCCGGTTAATGGTTGTATCAATGGCCCCCATCGCCCGAGCTCGATTGTCGTGGCGATTAAGGTCAGGGGATGTGCCATGTAGAGATTGGACTGACGCGGTAGTCGAGACATCACATTTAATGTTGGCTGCCATAGCTCCATTCCCTAGGGCTTGGGCACCAAAATAACACAAAATTCAGAGAGTTGATGTCACAAGATGCCGATACGTGTTTCTCATCGGACGGTTCGGCCTAAAGTAGCCATTCACATAAGGTAGGAATCTGAAGGAGAAAATAGGGTTTCTGCTTTGCATTCGAATAGATCTGCATTCATTCTGCCCATCGCGTGATTTTGTCTTCAACTGGGTAAGGTAATTTTTATCTTTTGGTAAGATTTCGCCTTGACATTGGGTGTGTAATAATGTTGAGGATCAAGGAAGTGTCGGCCTGAGGAGATGCTGCATCAATATTGAGGGTAGCCTAATGCTTAGCCCAAAAATGTGCTTCTCTCAAGCGAAAGAGTCCGTGCAAGTAATATAGATCTGGGAGTCCAGATGTCGAATCCTCGGGAGAAAATCTGTTGCAACCACAAAGCTTAAATCAAATAGAAAGTCAACGTAAAGAGACCAACCACTTTTAATGATGATGGTTTGAATGGGTTTTGATTGTGATTCGTAATTTGTGAACAATACGAGCAAAAGAAAATTTAGTTTACGAAAATATCTATGAGAAGTATGCACATGGTATGGGTTCATTAGGATCCATGATTTATATTAATTCGGTTGATTGAAGATAACTCAATGAATCCTCTTTTTGAGAGCAATTCATCGAAAAATACCATTGTGGGGATTAAAGCACAATATTGAATACGATCGTTGCTAAAGTTATAATCCTTTAAATATAAGATATGAAACTCCCTTTTGGGGAGATCAAAACTCATCCTTGTGGGGGTGATCATCAACTCAATCACGTTCTTTTGGAAAATGAAGAGGAGATTTCAAACTAAAGAATCTAACTTTATCAACGTTACAATTTTAGCATGACGATTCAACCAAATAAATACGCATCATATCCCCTAACTACACCATACCATGCACAATCACAATTTAGCCACACATACTGAAAATAATCAAGGATTTCATCATAATAAACATGGTTCTAATCAATAGAAATAACTAGAATTGAAAATACGCAATAAAGTTCAAGAGATATCACCAAATACACCCTCTATTTGCCTTATAAAACCCTTCTTCTTCCTCTAAAAAGCCTCTGAAAATTTCCTCAAGTTGCTCTCAGTAATGTCAGGGATTTGCTGCAAAAATCGGCTCCAAAATCGCCTAAATACGCCAAGAATACACTCAAAAACACTAGAAATACCTTATATGATTAGATTGCGGGTTTAATGTTGCTATCTGGTTCAAAACCTGCTCCGAAATCAAACCCAACCCGCTTATAACCGCCGGTGCAAACGTGGACCGTTGGATCCAAGCGGGATCGCGTGAGGAGCGGACGCGTGGCATATGGGTCGGATCCAACTCCGCGTGCGCCCGCTTGTGCTTCGAATCCGAGTTCAGCTCGGAGTGCATCTCGTCCATTAATGTTCGATCGGACGGTCCGATGTGCGCCACGTCGCCCCAAGATTTCGCCCGCTCCGCATCTTCCGCTTACGCATCGGGTTTAATTTTGACCGTTGGATCGCAATCGGGCGCTCGGGATCACGCCGATTCACCGCTTCGATTCGTTGCGCGTGGTCCGTTGGATCAATATCGGACGGCCTGAAATCGTCCACGTCGCCCATAGAATTCCCCGCTCTTCGCTGTGTTTTGCGCTGATGATAGCCGTTGGATCGAGATCCAACGGGGTAGAAGAAGCCGTGTCGCCCGCCTCTGTGAGTCGTTCGATCCGAGCGGGAGTGCGTGGATGAGTGCCACCTCATGCGCCAAGATTCATGCGTATTTCATTTTATTGGTATTCTGCATTCAAAAATACACAGTAATTAGCATAGGTCTCAGAAAAATATAAATAAATAGTCGTTGGAATTGTGAGATCGAGACCAAGCTATGAAAAATATAAAAATGCAGAAATACTCAGCAAAATTCAGATTTTATGTACAAAACAATGGTTTGCTCTAATAAATGATGGTATACAATATACGAACGTACTAGAGACCAATTAAGCATCATTTATACACAAAATATTGCTAGATGAGGGGTTAAATAAGCAATATTCAACCCGAATCACACCCCCAACTAGCATTGCTAGTCACTAGCAAAGATAGCGATGAATACTGATGATTAGTAAAACCATAAATTCTATCAATTGCTTATGGCGTGGCTCAATAACACGCTTTCCAACATGATCTAGACTATCAATATACACAATCCATGAATAAAATCAATCACATGAAATTTTCTCTAATTTATTTTGAATGAATGACATGCAAGCATCGTTTTGCGCAAGCGAAAGTATAACATGTCGTTTTGTTCTAATTTTCTTGTTTCCAAGGAATTGGCATCTCACAAAAATCGTTCCAATCATGGGTATTGAAGTTGCTTAGTTTATTCAACACTTCTTTTCTGTTATTAGTTCCGCGTAACGCGCATAAAGCAACATTTGCGGAAAAATGTATAACTTGGATCGCTCCATCAAATGAGTGATTTTCCGGTCAATGGCTCCCAAATCAGACGATAATAGGGCATTAGGCCAAAAGGACACCTCAGACTGTACTACTCGAGCCAACCAAGTTATTTATTTCATGACACACTTATTCATTCTCTTTTTTTTGCTATTTCTTCATTTCTTTTTCTCTTTTTTTTCATAAGCAACTCAACACCCATAATCGAACATAAACATTAATAACCACATCCAAATTCCTCTTCAACTTGAAGACTATTCTAATAAATCGTGTATACTTAAGCTTTTTCATCACATTAGCATGCATGAAATAAATTCAAACTATTTCGAGATATTAATCATGGCAATTGAATGTTTTCATGAATATCATATTAACGAGTAATTCCATGAAAGAAAAATAATTAACTCAAGCCATAAACAATTTTTAGAACTCAAATAACGCATAATCATCCACATTTGTGGTATAAGAAGGAGTTTTAAAAGATGAGAATGGTGATTTAATCTTTTCTTTGCCTTGTTTTTGAAAAAAAATCCAAAAAAAATCCTAAGGTCTCATACACACCCCCCAACTAAAGATGGACATTGTCCTCAATGTCGAAAGGGGTACGAGTTTATTCAAAGCAAGCAACCTAGAAAGCATATAAAAACTACACTAATGGAAAGAACACACCGTGGTCAAATGGCGGATCCCGAATCTTAAATTGTGGAGGAAGTTATTCAATTTGCTCCTTGCGCTCCTCGGAGAGTAATCTTCCTCCAACGACTAAATTGGATCCCAGCAACGTAATTCCCAGCATCTCTATAAGATGTTCACCTGTATCCTGCAAGAGATGAATCACGTCAATCCATTTTACTTTAAGATTCTTCTCAATAAAAATATTCCAAACGTAGTCAACAAAATAGGTGAAATAAATTAAAGCATATTGATGACTACTCCCTGAAAGATATGCACTACTCTCGGTATGATGCTTAGTCATTGGGGAGAGGGGTAAATGATTTTGGGAAAAAACTGGGAGAGGGAATGGTTCGGGCTCCATAGCGATAATCTCTGAATACATTTGCCTCGCTATTTCCTCCTCCGGTTCATCCAAAATTGCTAGCTCGTCCTCTCTTTTGCACACGCTTCCAGCCATGTTAATGTTCTGATTTATATCTTCATCGTGATATGGCTCGCTCGATGTACCTGCAATAGAAGATGAACTCATATCAGATTCTTGAAGTTGAATGTCAAAAGAATTATTTTCTTTTAAGCAAGTGGCAATCAAATTAAGATTTTCAATGGATTTCTGAATCTGCCGACTCCGGGCAAGGAAGTTCTCTTGGAATTAATGGGATGTGGCCTCCTGTGGCTGAATGAGTAAATAAACTTCCTCTTTCAAGGAAGGTACGTCTACGCTTTTCTCCCCTTGATCAAGGCATGAAGGCTCCGTTGAATCGCACTCTGAAGTCTCTTTTATGGTTTATTCATTCTCTTGTAAAGACTCCATGTATTTCCACGCCTTTGTCGGCGTCATGACTCCCAAAAAATCCTGCAGCTGTGGTCGTAGTCCATCTAGGAAGGACTCCATAAGCTCTTCCTTTGTGTACCCATGCTGCAGATAGCTTGATATTATATCTATGAACCTCCTCCAGGCCTGAAAGAAAGTTTCACAATCAGTCTGATTAAAATTAACGATCTTGAGCTTCTCCATCCTATGTTTGTGTGCAGCATTATACTCTACATCATACCAATCGTTTGTGCAATAGAAATTCATATACTCCATATATATATATATATAATAAACAAAAATTTATGTACAGTAAAGTGGAAAGATCTCACCGAAACTCCTCTGAATGAAATAAACCGTGGTAACAAACCATTCTCCCCGGCAACGGCGCCAAAAACTTGCTTAGCCCAAAAATGTGCTTCTCTCAAACGAAAGAGTCCGTGCAAGTAATATAGATCTGGGAGTCCAGATGTCGAATCCTTGGGAGAAAATCTGTTGCAACCACAAAGCTTAAATCAAATAGAAAGTCAACGTAAAAAGACCAACCACTTTTAATGATGATGGTTTGAATGGGTTTTGATTGTGATTCGTAATTTGTGAACAATACGAGCAAAAGAAAATTTAGTTTATGAAAATATCTATGAGAAGTATGCACATGGTATGAGTTCATTAGGGTCCATGATTTATATTAATTCGGTTGATTGAAGATAACTCAATGAATCCTCTTTTTGAGAGCAATTCAGCGGAAAATACCCTTGTGGGGATTAAAGCACAATATTGAATACGATCGTTGCTAAAGTTATAATCCTTTAAATATAAGATATGAAACTCCCTTTTGGGGAGATCAAAACTCACCCATGTGGGGTGATCATCAACTCAATCACGTTCTTTTGGAAAATGAAGAGGAGATTTCAAACTAAAGAATATAACTTTATCAACGTTACAATTTTAGCATGACGATTCAACCAAATAAATACGCATCATATCCGCTAACTACACCATACCATGCACAATCACAATTTAGCCACACATACTGAAAATAATCAAGGATTTCATCACAATAAACATGGTTCTAATCAATAGAAATAACTAGAATTGAAAATACGCAATAAAGTTCAAGAGCTATCACCAAAGACACCCTCTATTGCCTTATAAAACCCTTCTTCTTCCTCTAAAAAGCCTCTGAAAATTCCCTCAAGTTGCTCTCTGTAATGTCAGGGATTTGCTGCAAACATCGGCTCCAAAATCGCCCAAATATGCCAAGAATACGCTCAAAACACTAGAAATACCTTATATAATTAGATTGCGGGTTTAATGTTGCAATCGGGTTCAAAACCCGCTCCAAAATCAAACCCAACCCGCTTATAACCGTCGGTGCAAACGTGGACCGTTGGATCCAAGCGGGATCGCGTGAGGAGCGGACGCGTGGCATACGGGTTGGATCCAACTCCGCGTACGCCCGCTTGTGCTTCGAATCCGAGTTCAGCTCGGAGTGCATCTCATCCATTGATGTTTGATCGGACAGTCCGATGTGCGCCACGTTGCCCCAAGATTTCGCCCGCTCCGCATCTTCCGCTTACGCATCGGGTTTAATTCCGACCGTTGGATCGCAATCAGGCGCTCGGGATCACGCCGCTTCACCGCTTCGATTCGATGTGCATGGTCCGTTGGATCAATATCAGACGGCCTGAAATCGTCCACGTCGCCCATAGAATCCCCCGCTCTTCGCTGTGTTTTGCGCTGATGATAGCCGTTGGATCGAGATCCAACGGCGTAGAAGAAGCCGCGTCGCCCACATCTGTGAGTCGTTCGATCCGAGCGAGAGTGCGTGGATGAGTGCCACCTCATGCGCCAAGATTCGTGCGTATTTCATTTTATTGGTATTGTGCATTCAAAAATACACAGTAATTAGCACAGGTCTCAGAAAAATATAAATAAATAGTCGTTGGAATCGTGAGATCGAGACCAAGCTATAAAAAATATAAAAATGCAGAAATACTCAGTAAAATTCAGAGTTTGTGCACAAAATAATGGTTTGCTCTAATAAATGATGGTATACAATATACGAACGTACTAGAGACCAATTAAGCATCATTTTTACACAAAATATTGCTAGATGAGGGGTTAAATAAGCAATATTCAACCCAAATCACCTAACCCCTAGAGCTTGGGGGCTTCCTGTGGAGGGAAAAGATTTGCTCGTCGCCTATTTGGGGGACCCATTCGGGGATGATGGGTCCGCTGTTCCTCTGGAAGTCCAAAGTGCAACTTCCTCTGTCTCTTATTCTATGGTTGACAAGATTAACATCGAATACCTCTTTTATCCTTGCGGGATTTGGGCCATCTTTTATGAAGAAAGGATTTGTTTTCCCAGAAAGTGCGAAGTTGAGGTTTATTCAAAGATGTTCCAGTATGGGCTTTGGTTCCCCTCCATCTTTTCATTCTCAAAGTCTTGGGCTTTTTGGAACTCTCCCTCTGTTAACTAATGTCCAATTCCATTCCCCCCTTGATCGACTTCATTATGCTTTGCCTACTACACGAAATAGTGCCAACACTGTCACTTTTCCACTTCTTCTTCCAAGTGAAGCTCTCCCTTCACGTGCGTGATATATTATCGCTGCTAGAGAAACAAAAATCTCATCTTTGGCCTTTCCTATGAAGTCCATGATTGGAAGGATCATTTCATTTTTGTCACCTTCCTCGGTGAGGCGTTATTCCTCACTTATTGGGGTTGCTTCGGCACCCTGAAATCATCAGGATTGATCCTTTCTGAGGTCAAGTATAAGGCAGCTAACTTTTTGCTGGCTTTGCTGACCAAGGAGTGATCGATCTGAGTCTTGCTGGATGACCAACTACCGAAGATAGTTTTGTGGGCTCCGGGTAAGGCCAGTCTTTTGATCTCATGTTTACCTTTGCTCACTCTGATCTCCTTTCTTCTTACAGAGATGCTCGGGTAGGAGTTCAAAAAGCCTCTAGGTATGACTAAGATTATTTTCCTTGGCTTCAAGAAAACTAGAGGCAGCCTGTCCGGTCGTCCGCTTGGCAGTCCTGCGAACGAGGGGGAGTATGGGTCGTTTAGCCAATCGGGGGGTTGAGCCTGGTCAGTGATGGCTCGGTCCCAGTCATGGAGAGTTCCCTCCCATCCAAAGAGGAGTTGGCCCTAGTGGTCGAGGGACCTTCGTCGGTCATTGGGAGCTTAGCTGGACCCAAAAGGAGCTCGGCCAGAGTCGTCGAGGGTCTGCAAAAGAGGAGCACCCACCGGTATGCTCTGAGGTCCCTGAGAAAAGGAGGAAGGAGAGCGAGGTTAAGCCTCTGGTGGGGAAAATTGGGGCCTCGGCTGACGTCTTGGAGTTGGTTGATTCCTGGCCCTAGGGGTCTCATCCCTGCTAATTTGATCGAGGTAACTTCTTTCAAGCAGGAGCAGGCACAGATACTGCCCGCGTACAAGTCCTCCTCCGATGACCTAAAACACCCCAAAGGTGAAATCATCAGGCCCATCTATAAATTCGGTCTTGCAAGTTAGTCTTCATCGATTGCGGGTGGCAATCCAGTTGGCTGAGAATTCTATCCTTCTGAGGAACTGTTCTTTTGTTAGGAAGATAGACTCCGAGAGTTTGGCTAGCTGCATGGTCTGACAAAGCCAACAGGTTGGTATCCCCCCTTTTCATTCTTCCTCATCACAGTGCTCCCTTGACTTCTTTATCTCGCATGTGTCTTCGACAGCCACCAAGTTACGCGATGCTCGATAATGATGGCCAATGTCGAGGCGAACCTCGACCAGGAGCGTTAAAGGGAGAAGGCTACCGAGAAGGCTGCTATAGAGGTAAAGTCTGAGTTGAAGTCGACGTTGCTCCAGATCACCGAACTTTTCTCTAAAGTCTACAACCCGTCATTATAAGAGAGGAAGTTGGAGAAGGCGTTAATCGAGGAGAAGGGAGCATAATCAGCCACCAACATGGATCGGGAAGTTACCAAAGAGAGTGTCCAGGTCATATCCTCGTTGAAGAGGACGACTGAGGATGAGCTGGCCACTAGGAAGGAAAGATGGAAAAAGGAGAGTACCGAGCTCCGAGCTTAGATTGTGAAGATGAAGGATGTCGATCCCAAGAGGATCGCTACTGAGGTCATGAAGAATTTTAATGAATCCATCGCCCTGTAGATTGCAAATTTATGTTGTGATGGCTTCCTCAGGTGCCAAGAGCAGATCATGCGGAAGTTTCTCACCTCTAGGGTCAATGTTAGCGAGCTCGTAATGATGTCGGGGGTGTGGATGAAGTCGCACATGCTAAAGAAGCACCCTTTGAAGCCCCAGCTCAAATAGCTCCACCCTCATAGGCTGCATTTGCTTCAACCTTGGTTTTATACGCTTTTCTTTTAATAAATTTTCCGTGTGAGAAGATGTTGTTGTTGCTTAGGGCTTCCATGTAGAATCGTAGGAGGTCCCAAGCTTAGCCCATTAGTAGGATTCCGAATCTTAGGCCGATTTATTCGGAGTGAAAAGTGTATATTTATACCCCGTAACTACCCCCATTTTGTGCTAAGAATTATACTTAATATTGCTCTTTTGAGTGAATTTTCACTTTATGTTTCATTTTAGATTTACTCTCATTCTTGGCACAAAATATGGATTTTATCATCTTTATTGGCTTTCTGATATTTTTCATATGCTCCTGGTATTATTGTGATCATATTGTAAATTTTTTAGAATTATTTGAGCAATGGATTATTTTATATGAATTTTGGAAGGTCAATATTAATTTATAATATCCATTATATTTATTTTTCATCATATGGACTAAGTTCTCCTTTCCCTATTTTTCAGATACTCCTGGGAGTCTTGGGGATTTTCCAGAATTTTCTGGGATTTTTCTGGGATTTTAGGTATTTTTGGGGATTTATTTGGAGCAAGAGAAGCATTTCAAGGCTATTCTGGAATTTTGGAAAAAGGAAAACATAAAAAATAAAATAAAATAACCCACGTATGCGGGCCGGCCCGCTTCCAATTTTCACGGGCCGCCGCTGTGTTGCTCTAATTATAAAAAAAGTAAATCAAACCCGCCAGCGCCGCCTTTTTTGAAGCAGGGGAGGGGGGCACGCGCTCCGCGTGTGCCCCCCGTCGTTCGAGTGCATTTTTGCGGTCGCGGTTTTAGCAGGTCGGGTGGCCAGCGCCCGACCCACAACCCGATTTCATTGGGTTTATTTCGGCCTGTATCATTCCCAGCGGCTTCTTCTTGTTTTTTTTTGATTTTTTAGGGCTTGGGAGAGACATTGGTGGCCATGGGGGAGAGCTTGATGATGCTTGGAGCTTGGAGGGTCATTTGAGAGTGGAAGAACTCATCTTGGAGTGACATTTGGGTGAAATCTCTCTATTCTCTTGTGTATTTTGGTTTAGATTTTTGTGTTGTAATTGGATGATTGTTTTGAGTAAAAACTCCTCCTTTTCATTATGAATCTCTGAATATTGCTTGTGTGGTTGTGTTGTGTGATTGTTCTTGTTGGGTTGAAATTTTCAACTCTAGCACATTTTCATTTTCTAAATTGTGATGAAGTTTTGAGTTAGGTTTGTTTATTGGAACCCTAAGGGAAAATCCAAGGAGAGGCTCATTCTAGCGGACCCTTTCTAGTGTGCTCATTGTCTATTACTCGCATGAGTTTCATTCATTACTTATTGCACCCCACTTGTTCGATGAAATGCCGCATTTTCCGATTGAGCTTCCTTAGCTAGATAATCAATTGCGTTATATTTGGGATGATTACTTGTGCCCACGGCCTCATTCACATGCACGCCACATGAGTCCTCCTCGTTACTTGTCGATTCGGCTCTCCACCCTACCCACTTAGGATAGGATTGTAATTTCACCACACTTTTTTCCACTCATCCACAGTTAGTTGAGGTGGTTGTTTCACGCTATTTCCTTTCTTCATCGATCAATTTTGTGAATATAGAACGACTTGTCCCTGTGATCCGACCCGGTACTCACCAGTTATTTATAAATTTATTGCATTGACGCTCATACGCTTGGGAGTGGAAGGCGTGCACTTGCGCGTCCTCAGGTTCAACCAATTGGCGCCGTTGCCGGGGACAACGGTTTCTATAATTAGCATTTTTTTGATTGATTTTGAAAGTTTTAGTGTGATACTACTATCTCTTAGTGTGAGTCGTTTCGATTCTTCATCTTTCACTTATTGTTCATCCTTATTTTTTTACGCTTTTTGAGTCTTTTTGATTGTTTGTTTTTGTTTTTTCAAATATCGCAAGTACTTCAAACTCTCTTGGGTTTGACATGCGGGTGACCAAATCCCTACCGACATTCATTGGTAAGGATGCGGAGAGCCCTTACCTACATATTAAGAAGTTTGAGAGTGCTTGCAAGCTTCATTTTGATGGAAACACGTGTGCATAAAAGTTTTTTCTTAAATTCTTTCCCTATTCTTTGGATGGTAGTGTATTAAAATGGTTTAAAGTTTATCTCCCACATCTTATTCCATCTTGGCTTGTACTAAAACAAAAATTTTGTATGAAGTTTTTTCCATCTTACAGGACCAAAACATGTCAAGGAAGAATGGTGAACTTTGCTCAGCGCATCGGTGAGACATTTTTTCAGGCTTGGACGCGTTTTTTCAGAGTTAGTGTATGGTTGTCCACACATCATGGATTTGACAGGGTGCGTCTTCTTGGATTCTTCTTGGAGGGTCTGCTTCTGGAGACGCAAAATTTTGTGGATTTGTTGGACAACAGCCACTTTTTGGACATGAATGAGAATGCAGCTTGGCGTTATTTGGAGTCCTACAAGGAGGAAGATCACACATTGGTTGTGACTTCAAATGAGCCAAGCCATGTAGGTTTTGTCCACCAAGCCCCGAATGAAGAAGTTTGTGTAGATCTTACCCCACCGGTAGTTGAAGAATTGAGTGCCCCATGCCAAGTGGTATTTGAGGAACCAAGTGTTGGCAAGGAGGAGTTGGTTGAGCCGATGGAGGAAATTATCTTGACGCTATCTCCCATTTCTGCTGGGCCGTGTCAATTTGTTGTTGAAGGATTGGTTGTTGACATGGTGGAGATAGAGGAGCCGACCGCGTGCACACTTGGAAGCGAAGTGGGCAAGGGGGAGTGTTCTTTTGTTGATGAGCCCGAAGAAGAGGCAAGCGAGGGTGAGTTTATACCACATGCTATCATGGATCCCGAGCATCCCTCTCCTTTGGTGGTTTCTATGGAGATAGTACTTCCTCCCCCGATTGATATTGAATGCCACGGGGATGAGCTTCAAATCACATCATATTCAACCATCCAGGGAGTTTTCTCACACATTCATCATACTTTTCATTCAGTATTTTATATTGATGATTATGTGTGGATGTCATTTTTTGGGAACGTGTCTTTATCTCTCTCTTACACAACCCGTCTCCTTCCTTATATAGGTACACACTTTGAGGAGATGCTTGGGGTTGTCTACGTGGCCGCCATTGCCACGTTTGGCCGAGGAGCATTAGCGGAAGAAATAAAAGGAGCGTGGGAACAATTGCCACCTCCGATGGAAATTTTGGATCCGCCTTTTGCTAAGGTGTATTCTTTCCTTTACGTAGTGTAAATAAATAAAATCAAAAGTTAGTTAGTTTGTTTTTGCATGTTTGCTTTCGTATGCTTTTCTTTTCTTTTTGTAGGATCTTTTGTCGAGATCTAATACTCTCCCAACATTGAGAACAATGTTTATTTAAAGTTGGGGGGAGAGTGTTAGAATATTTAGGATTGTTAGGATTTTGATGTTAGACAATTTTTTTTTGAAATACCTCCATTTTTCCATCACCCATTGCTCTTTATTGCATATCATATTTAGCCTCCTTACCCATACGCCGCATTCTTTGTGCTTAGTCCCTACATGGTGACATGCAATTTTTCGGATTATCATTTTTGTATCAAATTCATAAATGTTTGATTGGCATGGTTTAATTGTTTTCCAATTTGGATTCATATGCGAATATGCCATGTATGGAACTACATTATATGTCGTGATACTCTCTTTGAGATAATTTGGAAAAAATTTGATGTACGTGATTGCATGCGTTAGGATGAATGGTGTAGTTTTTGGTTGGATTGGGTTTGGCCAATTGTGTATGCTTTGTTTTCTTCTTAGGAGTGGGTGGATGAATTGCTTGCTTATGTTGAGAATGAGAAAGAGATCATTTATATAAGTGAATGTTTCTTTCAAATCAAATTGGGTAGCCGGTGCCCCACAAAACATTGGGGAGGACGCCAAAAATGAGATTTAGGGGATCATTCCATCCCTTTGCCTATATAGTGTTATCACTTGTATGCAAAGGGGGGGGGGGGGTGTTTGCATTTCATAGTGTTATCGCATGAATGCAAAACATAAACATCCAAAAAAGAAAAAAGAATACAAAAAAGAAGGAAACAGAAAAGAAAAGAAAAATAAATGAATAAATGAAAGAATAAGCAACATGAGTGATGCAATTTCATCTCCCACTACTTAGGGGTGTTTGGCCATTTCCATGAAAGTTTGAAACCATGACATTGTGATATATCCCGATAAATGTGATACGGTGCTTATTTCCTTACTTTTCTTGGAATTGGATTGAAGAGAATGTCATTTGTTGTTTACTTTCATACATTGGGTATATTGGCTTTGAAATCATTTGTAAATATCATTTAGGGTATGCTAAGATGATATCGTGAGTTTGGTGCATGTTTTTAGTTTAATCCGAATTTATCGCATATTTTGCTAGAGACTAGCAAAAAGCTAGTTGGAGTGAAAAGTGTATATTTAAGAATTATACTTAATATTGCTTTTTTGAGTGAATTTTCACTTTATGTTTCATTTTAGGGCTTACTCTCATTCTTGGCACAAAATATGGATTTCATCGTCTTTATTGGCTTTCTGATATTTTTCATATGCTTCTGGTATTATTGTGATCATATTGTAAATTTTTGAGAATTATTTGAGCAATGGATTATTTTATATGAATTTTGGGAGGTCAATATTAATTTATAATAGCCATTATATTTATGTTATCATCATATGGACTAATTTCTCCTTCCCCTATTTTTCAGATACCTTGGGTGTCTTGGGGATTTTCCAGAATTTTCTGGGATTTTTAGCTATTTTTGGGGATTTATTTGGAGCAAGAGAAGCATTTCAAGGCTATTCTGGAATTTTGGAAAAAAGGAAAACAAAAATAAAAAATAAAAAAACCCACGTATGCGGGCCGGCCTGCTTCCAATATTCACGGGCCGCCGCTGTGTTGCTCTAATTAAAAAAATTAAATCAAACCCGCCAGCGGGCCGGCCCGCTTCCAATTTTCACGGGCCGCCCCTGTGTTGCTCTAATTAAAAAAATTAAATCAAACCCGCCAGCGGGCCGGTCGCCTTTTTTGAAGCAGCGGAGGGGGGGGGGGGGCACGCGCGGAGCCCCCCCGCTGTTCGAGCGCATTTTTGCGGGCGCAGATTTTAGCGGGTCTGGCGGCCAGTGCCCGTCCCGCAGCCCGATTTCATTGGGTTTATTTCGGCATGTATCATTCCCAGCGGCTTCTTCTTGTTTTTTTTTGATTTTTAGGGCATGGAAGAGACATTGGTGGCCATAGGGGAGAGCTTGATGATGCTTGGAGCTTGGAGGGTCATTTGAGAGTGGAAGAACTCATCTTGGAGTGACACTTGGGTGAAATCTCTCCATTCTCTTGTGTATTTTGGTTTAGTTTTTGTGTTGTAATTGGATGATTGTTTTGAGTAAAAACTCCTCCTTTTCATTATGAATCTCTGAATATTGCTTGCGTGGTTGTGTTGTGTGATTGTTGTTGTTGGGTTGTAATTTTCATCTCTATCATATTTTCATTTTCTAAATTGTGGATGAAGTTTTGAGTTAGGTTTATTTATTGGAACCCTAAGGGGAAATCCAAAGAGAGGCTCATCCTAGCGGCCCCTCTCTAGTGTGCTCATTGTCTATTACTCGCATGAGTTTCATTCATTACTTATTGCACACCACTTGTTCGATGAAATGCCGCATTTTACGATTGAGCTTCCTTAGCTAGATAATCAATTGAGTTATATTTGGGATGATTTCTTGTGCCCACGGCCTCATTCACATGCACGCCACATGAGTCCTCCTCGTTACTTGCCGATTCGGCTCTCCACCCTACCCACTTAGGATATGATTGTAATTTCACCACACTTTTTCCCACTCATCCACCGTTAGTTGAGGTGGTTGTTTCACGCTATTTTCTTTCTTCATCGATCAATTTTGTGAATATAGAACAACTTGTCCCTGTGATCCGACCCGGTACTCACCGGTTATTTATAAATTTATTGCATTGACGCTCATACGCTAGGGAGTGGAAGGCGTGCACTTGTGCGTCCTCCGGTTCAACCACCGAGCTTGAGTATGGAATCTTGGCGTGGAACGCTTGACTCAAAAATAAGCTTTGGTGCCATCACAAGTTCCCTCCGCAGCTCGGACTTGCCCCAGAAGACAGGAAGCATGAGGTGCCAAACATTGTGTTTACCATGTTGGCGCTCCTGTAAAGTCTTTGAGAGGTTGCTAGGGAAATGTCCCTCTGTCCCACAACAACACCGATGGATCGAACTATTGAGTGGGTCTTTCCTGGCCTTACGACAGATCCAAGTTTTTGGTCGGCCCGCTGGGGAGTGGCCCTTAGCCTTACGACAGACCGGTTTTTGGTCAGCCCGCTGGGGGAGTGGCCCCCAGCCTTGCGGCAGATCCAAGTTTTTGGTCAGCCTACTGGGAGAGTGACCCCCAGCCTTATAGCAGATTCAAGTTTTTGGTCGGCTCATTGGGGGAGTGGCCCCTCAGCCTTACGGCTGGCCGATGGGTCGGCCCGCTGGGAAAGTGTCCCACAGCCTTATGGCAAACCTAAGTTTTTGGTCGACCTATTGGGGGAGTGGCACCCAGCCTTATGACAGACTAATGTTTTTGGTATACCTGCTGGGGGAGTGTCCCCCAGTTTTATGGCAGACCAATGGGTTGGCTTGTTGGGGGAGTGGCCCCCCAACTTTATGACAAACCAAGTTTCTGGGTCTTCTGGGGGAGTGGCCCTTAGCCTTATGACGGAACAATGGGTCGACCTGCTGGGGGAGTGGCTCCCAGCCTTATGACGAACCAAGTTTCTGATCAGCCTACCGGGGGAGTGGCCCCCAGCCTTATGTCGGACCGATGGGTCGGCCCACTGGAGGAGTGGCTTGAGCCTTGCGGTAAATCGATGGTTTTGGTCAGCCTGCTGTGGGATTGGCCCCCAGTGGAGGGGCCCCAGTCTTATGGTGGAACGATTGGTCAGCCTACTGGGGGAGTGGCCCCCAACCTTATGGTAGATTGATGTTTTTGGTCTACCTGCTGGGGGAGTGGCCCTCAACTTTATGACAATCCTGAGTTTTTGGTTGACCTGCTGGGGAGTTGCCCCAGAATTACGACAGACAGATGGGACGGCCTACGGAGGGAATGGCCCCAGCCTTATGGAAAATCTGATTTTTTGATTGACTCGCTGAAGAGTGGCCCTAGCCTTACGGTAGACCGATGTTTTTGGTCTAGCAGTCCTTGCTTTTTAAAGAAATCTCTGTGGGGCCAATTTCTCGTACTTGCACAGTGTACCCCCTTTCATCTAGTGCCCTTCCTGGCTCACTGGGTTGTTGGCCTACCAAGCACTTGCACGCAGCTCCTATCGCCTGCTTTGCAGGCAGAGCGATCGTTATCCTTATTGTTATTTCTGCTGGGCCCCCTCCCATTGCTCTAGCCATAAGCCACTAGGGAAGTGGGCCACAGCCTTACGGCAGACCGATGGGTCGGCCCACTAGGGGAGTGGCGCGCATCCTTACGGTAGACCGATGTTTTTGGTCTGCTCACTGGAGGAGTGGCCCCTAGCCTTACGGTAGACCTGAGTTTTTGGTCAGTCTGCTGGGGGAGTGACCCTAAGTCTTACAGTGGACTAATGGGTTGGCCCGTTGGGGGAGTGGCCCCCAACCTTATGGCTGACCGATGTTTTTAGTTTGCCTGCTGGGAGAGTGGCCTCCAGCCTTACGTCAGACTGGTGGACTACCTTAGAGCAAAAACCAATCATCGTATCTGTGCATTTCTAGAAGCATGAAATTATGGAATGAGCCGATCAAATGTTAACTCACTTGTCGACATTTTATTAGTTCATCTAAATACAACGTCTTAAAATAAGGAAAATAAGTAGGAAAACACGAATTGAAATAACAAGAATAGCAGGAACGGGCAAGCGTTACTTGTGCGACGGGAAAATAAGAAGAATGGCCCCGAGCTAGTCAGTTGCCTGTCACTTTAGGTCGGACTAATGCTCATTCAATGATCCTAGTAATATGCTGGATGATGGCCATTCTTTTCCCCCACTCTGCTGCTTTTGAAGTGCCATCCCCTGATTTGCCTTCAGGACACCGACAAAGTTCTTCAGATACCCTCGTTGGATCAGCTGCTCAATGTTATTTCTTAGATGCCAGTAGTCCTCTGTGTCGTGCCCGTGGTTCTGGTGGTACATACGAATTTTTTCTTGTCTCATCGACCACCTCTCATTTTCATAGGCAGCTTGTTGATGTGGCCATCGTTTTGAGTGTTGGCCATTATAACCTCATTGGGGTGTTCAATTTCTTGAAGATCATGTCATTCTTATCTGATCGATCCAGGGGATTCCTTTCTCCCTTCGACGACCCCCCTGCTCCTAGCGAGTGCCTTCTTTAAGCCTATCTTCCTTCGTGGGTTCAGTTGGGTTCTTGGAGGCACCTGTGTCTCGGACGGCAAATGCTTATTCTGTTATCATGAACCATTTTTCCATTGTGAGACAGTGATCGAGGTCCCTGGGTAGCTTGTGGTGCAAGGACTTCATTATGTCCTCACACTAGTGCCCTCTTCTTTAAAGCGGCAATGGTAACCTCAGCACTATAGCTTTCAACATTCAGCCGCTCAGAGTTGAAGCAATTCAAGAAGCCCCTCAACGGTTCACCCGGCTTCTTCACCAGGTTGAACAGGTGGTCCGATGTTCTTTTCCTCCCCCTTCCCGCCATGAATTGTTGGTATAAAGCTTGGACGTGTCTTTTGAGGCTTCCAATCGATCGGTTAGGAAGCCCATTGTACCACTCCTTCATCGATTTACAGAGAGTGGTATGGAAGGTGATGTGTGATTATTATGTATATATTTTATTCTTTATCCATGTGCATTTTATATCGTTTCATACCCCGCCCCACTCTATTTTCTTTGTTTTTAGTTCCTTTTTACTTTTGGGCATCTCCATGTACTGCATGAGAAAACAAGAAGTTTTCGGCTTACAAGTGGGAGCAAAAGAGATGAAATGAAGAGAGGAGCAAGGGGATCAAAATCAAGGGGAAGCAAAGAAAAAAGTTTAACACGCGACCGCGTGGTTAATCCATGCGGCCGCATCACCAGGAAAGTCCCAAGCAGCTGTAAAGCCAATTCGACACGGTCGTGTTGAAGAACTAAACGGTCACGCCACTGTAGAGATGAAGAGAGAAGAATCCAAATCGATGCGGTTACTTGGCGAACGACACGACCGTGTAGTACCGAGAGCTGCTGAAGCCAAACAGTCGTCCCAAACAACCGTTTCGATGATGAGACTGAAGAGCTGAATGCAAAACGCCGTGGTCGCATCGCCTAAAGACTATTTTTCCAAGTTATGCAAATTGGTCGATTCGACCAGTCGATCTCGAAGCGATCGCATCTAATTGAGCCACCCTAGGTTTTTTGGGCACCGCCAGGGGTATTTTTGGGCTTTACTGGGTATTTTGCTGGGGTATAAATATTCCTCTCCTTCCTCTGAAGGAAGATGCGGCTTTTTACTGTAATGTTCAGATCTTTTTCAGACTCTAATCAGGTATACTTAGTATTTATTCACTACACTTTTAATTGTTCCTTTTGCTATTTTTGGATTCTAGCTTTTATCTTGAAATAGAAATTAAGTTTCTTTAACTCTCTTCCATTGTGGATTGCTTGATGATTAATTTCTTCTTATGTCTGATTGCCATGGCTATTCTATTTCTTATTTTGATTGTGTATTTATCTATGGATCATGAGTAGTCGCCCATCTAGGGTCATAGGTTGCACCCCTTTGGATTTTGTGATGGATTGATGAAATATTGATTAATTGTTGAATAATTAAAGATGAGGGGTATGCTGTGATGACTATTATCAATGAAAATTGATCTTCCCATTGTGGATAAATAAATTAGTCAACGGCGGGAGTCGGGGCTAATCTAGGGGTTTCAATCCTTACATTGATTCATATTATCCGTGCGGCTGACGGGAGTCAGTCATGGATTAGAGCTCTCCTAACATTGATCGGAATTCTAATCTACAAAAGTGGCGTGGATGAAGATTGAAGACATTCATCGGACTTAATGCACCTAATTAACGCATATCGATGTATCAACAGGAGTTGGCATCGATATGGGTTAGGTAGTCATATCATGGCATTACGAGAGTTGGGGGGGAGGAAGAACATAAAGGCATATCCTATCATTGCACCACAGAAGTGTTTGGAGGGGGATAGGAGAATGCCCTTAGGTTAGACGACCTCTCCGGAGTCTCCTGAATTCAACAATCGATCAATCCAATTTAATCCTAAATGTAATCCAATGGTGGGGACACCTAGGTCCTAGAGCTTTTCTTTATTGATATTTTCCTTATCATTCACCCTTCTAGCCATATATCGATCGTGTAGCTAATGAACTTAGAAAGAAATTGGTACTCAACAACTGCCTCCATGTGAACGACCTGTATAACGCTACAACTGCACCATGTGTCACGCCCCGCTCTCCCAAATACGGAGATATGTAACTGACTAGGTCGCCGTAGTATTCAGACACAGGGCTTCCTGCCCTTATATCTAAATACTACTAGGCATAATTGTGGTTAAATTAATTAAATAAGCAGTCCACTGCAACAACACTGGAAAAAGTACAACAGAAGAAATGTAAAGTGCTCCAATAGAATTTAAAATTTGCTGTACTGAACAAAAAATATAACTAAACTGTACATTACATTATGTTAAACAAAGTACTTATACATACATTAGCTGTACAAAGGGGTACAAAAGTAGGGTGTACAAAAAAGAGAAACCCCAACCCAAAAAGAACAGAAGGTGTCCACACCCGGTACAACACACCCACTAGTCTATCCCAGGGAAGTCCAACTGGACAAAATTGTCCGCATGCTCTACCTGACTACCTCTGAACTGGAATCGGACTCTGTCTTTGGAACCTGTATGTGCTACTCTGGTCCCACTCCTTAAACAACAAAGGGGCACGTGAATGCGTGACCCACTAAGAACTCCTAAGATCATTAGTAGGATCTAGTTTTAGAACTGGTCCATCTAACTAATCATCTAACTACAGGATACAACAACCACAGAACTAAAGCAGAATTTAAATGAACAACATACAAGTGCTGGAAGTAAACAGTAAATGAGAATAGAAATTACAGATTAAGTTGGTTAAAATTAGACGTTTAGTGATTATTTGGAAATCCGAGTAAACCGTAGGACGCTAAGGAGCCGAATTTCACCCAGAGTGGGTGAAAAGTGGTACCTCAACCAGTGACATGGGCACTGGAGGGGCCTCTCGTAACTCCCTACCCGAATAGGGTAAAGTACGGGAGTGACACAAATCTCGGTTTTTTCGGACAAACGGAGAAAACCAACAATTATCGCATGGTGCATCACTAGTACACCACCGGCCTCTCTAACTCTAGTCAACTCCCCCTTCAGGGAGTGACAAGCAAGTGAGAAATCTATCATATCTGCTCCTTAAATCCTAAAATTTACTAGCATTTCCCCCAAACCCAAGGTCTAGAATCTCACCTACCTCAAGGTAGACAAAGATTTCTAGTCGGTTACACTCAAATTTCTCACTCTTATTTTATGGGACAATTTCATTGTTTCATTCATTATTTGCGGTCTATTTACCACTTTCACATTCCTCATTCCTTTTCATCAATTTCCCGATGTTGTGTTTTCTAACATTCATTATAACCACATGTAATGCCCGTATGTGTGAAATACTATTTTGCGTGTGTGTGAATAGTAATTTTGTTGTGTGCATAATAACTTCCTATGATATGACTTGGGTGTATACGTGAATATATGTGGTTAGTATTATCCTTGTGCACCATGTGAGTTGGGTTTGGACATCCTACTGGGTCACGCTGTGACGTGTCCCCGTTGATATTTTCAGGTGATAGATCGTGGAGTTGGAGGCCCACTAGTCCAGTTGGTTGGAGTGGGTTGGAGTTGAGGGGTTTTAGAGAGTGTGAGAGTTTTGGGTGGGTGTTTTGTACTTTGGCGAGGTATGGGTTTCATGTTGTATATGAGATTGGCGTAAGAGATGTTGTATTGGACAGTTTGTATGTATATATATTTCCGTGATTAAGTTGTCTCTTTTATGTTTCTGTGTTTGTTATCTGGAATGCTACAGGTACTATCCCAGCAGTGCGCAGTGGACCTGCTTGAGTTTTGAAATTTGGTATTTCTTTTCGTCGCACCCGCCTCTTCGGGAATACCTGATACAGATTCGTACTTATCGGGTATCCCGGGGAGCGGGGCGTTACATTTGGTGGCCCATGCAGGTCACCGTACTGTGACTACATAGGGATTAATACGTGTAGTATTCCAGTGTTTGTGCGTAGTTGAGTCATAAGGTGGGTAGGCATCGGTAGAGCACTAAGTTAGGAAGTTCGAGGACGAACTTATTTTTAAGGTGGGTAGATTGTAATGCCCATATGTGTGAAATACTATTTTGCATGTGTGTGAATAGTAATTTTGTTGTGTGCATAATAACTTCCTATGATATGACTTGGGTGTATACATGAATATATGTGGTTAGTATTATTCTTGTGATGTTGGGTCGTTATTATTCTAATTGATTGGGTTATTGTTAGGGCTTGTAGTATTATGGTTGTTATTATTGTTGTGGTTGGTGATGTTGATTAATAACATCGTTACTATTGTTAATCAACATTAAGATTACTATTGTCATTAATATTGCGATGTTGATTATTTGGTATTGCTAATATTATGCTGATGATCATTATATTATAATTATTGTTGTTCGGCCTTAAGCTAATTTTTGTAGTTGATAGTTGAGTTGGTTGGGCTTTGATAGTTGGGCTTGGATTATCATGGAGAAGAAGGGAGCATGATCGGCCCCGGATATACACCCGGAGAACGATAATAGTTTTACCGCAAGCGCACTGTCAAGTGGCGAGTGGGTATCGAAAACGAGGAGGTGGTGTTGGTTCCAATCTATCCTAGGTCGGTTTGACTATGAATGTTTATTGGTGGAGATGGTTATGGTATGATGTAACGGAAATGGTGATGATGTCAGTGTCGAGATAAAGAAGTCGGTCAAATATCAATGCAAAATCAATATAATAAAAGTGTCTAGGGCTAGGGAATCCTCACTACGGATCGTCATGTATTTCTGTGAATCGCGAATCTCAATGTTGCAAGACTTGAATTGAGGTGAACTAGTCGTAACTGAATAGAGAATCAAGCTCACGCTCTCGCGCTATTATCGGTCTATAGAAACCTAGGTTAGGGCCCACTCTCGTGCAAACTCTAACCTAAGTTTAGCATTAGGATCGACATCATCGTTCAATCGCCCCTCGAGCCCACTCTCGTGCAAACTCGAGTTACGATCTAGGTTGTGATAGCTAGCATTCGTTCAATCTCTTACAAACGAATATGGTTATAGATCTATAATAAAAATGCTAGCTTTGGTCCAATCTCTTGCAAACCAAGTCTAGCAAATCTCGATTATAAATCTAATTCGAATATCTAGGCCTTCCCATCGATTGGAATCCAATCTCTTGCAAACCCCGAATCGATGGAAATTCCTAGCTATCCGTGATAAATCAATTACAACCTAACCTTCTAGCAATTCTAGCAACATAGAAATTCATCCATCACAAATCTGAAAATATCCATAGGGTTCATCCCTATGACCTAGAACAACAATCAACCAAGCATAGAAATAACGAAATAGAAATCAATACGAGACATTGCTTGCATATGAAATGATAGCAATTCAAAGATTCAAATAATAAGAACAAAGATACTTAGCTTTGATGAAGAACTTCAATCCATTTACAAGCTTTTAGATCCAAGAGGGGGCCTAGGGCATGGCCTAACCTCTAAAAAATCTCTAAGAAAACATAATGGGACTCCCCTCTAATGACAGCTACAAACCTCTTATATAGCACCCTCAAAACCCTAGCAAAACCCCCCTAAAACCCTCTAAAACCCGCGTCCAAAATCAGATCTGCATGTAACTTAAGTTCTTGGCCAGCAGCGACTCGGCCGAGTGGAAAGCTCACTCGACCGAGTTAGAATTCATGCAGAAACTCCAAAAAACAGCACTCTGTCAAAAACTGTCAAAAACTGGTCGGCCGAGTGGAAAGCTCACTCTGCCGAGTGGGCTATTTCTGGATTTAACTCTTCTTCTCCTTGCTTCTTCGTCGATTCTATCCATCTCCTTCTTCTCCCGCTCATCATCCAGCGCCGTTAGCTCCTCAATAAGGCTATGGGCGATGCTTTGGTACGCGTGCAAGTCCCTTAAGCTCATTTTTGCTCCCGATTGCTTCATATTTCCTGAAATCAGATGAAAATGAGAAATAGTGAAAAGTAATGTAATATCGTCGAATAACCATGAAAATCACAATATGGGCAATCGAAATGGCATGCAAATATGCAGAGAAAAGATGTAAATTATGGACCGATCAAAATCCTCCAAGCTTACCTCTTACTCGTCCTCGAGGAAGATAAGTAGAGAGACGAACTCGGGAAATGAAAACAAAGGAAATGAAATGAAAGAAAAAGAATACGAAGTGGAAGGGGTCGCTAGATTCTTCTCTCAGATCTCAAGCCATAAGCTACACATCACGATAACTCGGAAAATACGAATCACATGCTATAAAGATTTCATATCTTACTTAAACATGGTGCTTGCAAGCTTTTAAGAACAAAAAAGGGGCTCTCTAAATTCATACATTCAATTCATATCCACATCATGCATTTCATAGAATTTAATATACAAATATTGGTGATGAACTTTTCAATCAAGAGTTATAACAGAAGCATATAAAAATCACACCAAGCATGCAATAGGGAATGGAATAAATCATCGCATTCACATATTTATATCGATTCATAAGAAATCTTCATAACTAAAATATTTCGCTAAGTCTTAGTATTATCAAATTTTCCCATTCGTGCACTTCTCCACTCTAATGTCGCACTCACTCATATGGTCAAGTGAATTCACCCCTCCAAGCTTAGCTTGAGGAATCGCATCTAAAGGAAAATGAGAGTAGAAAATGAGATTTTTGCCTTATTTTTCCCAAGTGTTTTGTGGCTCCAATAATGAGATAGAGAAATATCTTTCTTTTTCTTTTTGAACTTTTTGTTTCTCATTTTTCTTTTTGGATTTTTGTAGGAGTTACATGATTTGTATTTTTGGTTTTTGGCTCCTTTTTGGCTTTTTTGGACTTTCTTGGAGCTAACTTTTTCTTTTGTAGGGATTTTTGGGAAATAGATGCAATATAAGTAGCTTTATGAGGTGAACTCAAGTGACATGTAGAGAATAAAAAGATTTATGCGGAGAAGGAAATGGTGTAAAGCTCGGTTCACTCTAAGATGTGCACAAATGGTTCAAAAGATAATACATCAACTAAACTCGTATGTAAGAATGGATACTCTCAATCATTTCAATAAATAGTAAAGTCAAGCAGTAAAGGGTACAATCATATCAGGCATGCAGCAGAAGGTGAATAAGACAATAAGGCAGATGCTTCCGATATACAATTGATGCGTGAATCTTGGTGCACTTCCAACAAAAGCATACTAAATACTAATCCATACATACATCTTCGATTAATATCATGCAATCACTTAGAGGAGTCATCAATAGAAATAGATTTGCAAGCACATGTGAATAGCAAGACTATGGAATACTCTAAGTAGCATGTCAATGAATAATAAGCATCGTGATGGTTGCTAAAGCAATAAGAGATATCGTCATATGAAATTCATCTAGCGGAAGAAGAGAAAAGAAAAATAAATAAATAAAAGTAAAAGAGAGGAAAGAAAAGAAAAACAAGCACAAAATACGATGCATGAACACACATAAAAGAAAAATAAAATGGTAAATTCAAAACGATGATGCAATTTTTTTTTAAATTATAAAAATCCTAAAATAAAGTAAAAATATGATTAATGCATCTAAATGGCATGGAAATGCACTCCCCCAAGCTTAAACTTCACATTGTCCTCAATGTGATCATAATGGAAGAATATGAGAAACAACGATAATAATAAGAGGATGAATGAAAAATGGTGAAATGAATGACATGAAGTCCTAATGCAACTACATACAAATACAATGATGCATGAGAGCGCTTTCCCCCAAGCTTATGCCAAACAATCCTATTCAAATGACTCGATCAAAAATGTCACGGCTTTGCTAAGTGAGATTGAGTCAAAGGAATAAGAATGTGAGTATTCAATTGAAAGAAATGCTCGATGGGTGGTGAGCAAAAAGGATGTGACACATCAAAATATGAAGAGGGCAATTAATATATATAATGGGTTTGGGGTATAAAAATTTTTGTTGCCGTCATATGAGGTGATATTTATTCAATCAAATCTATACGGTCCTCTCGCTGTCGAGAGGATTCATGTTTATTGAAAGCATGAAATTTTATGCTATTGCTACACTACTGGATTGATATCACCTATAGCAAAAGGCGGATCCAGTATTTTTGCCGGTACATGCAACTGCTCCAATTGCTCTTTTCGTGACTCCGCTAGGTGCGTGTGTCCACAAACACCAACGAACTCTAGCAATGCATCCTCCAGCATTCCCACAAGGACTCCACATGTACCCTACAGAGAATAGGATGCATCAGTTCACTGCAAAAAATTCACCCTCATAATAAAAGTATTCCAAAGAGGATTGTCTATATAAATATATGTCATAAATAATGGTGGACGATACTTCCCTGGAAATAATCCAATATCCTCCTATACTGCGATAGCTGTCTCAATGGTGTCCTCTCTAAGCTGCTCAGGTAAATCTAGATCATATGTGTGGACCTCCTCGACATGCTTGTCAAACTGTGACACGTCCAAGCATACCTCCGATCCATGTGCACCGCAAAAGGTACGACGTGTCAAAAATATCTGAATCAAAGTAAATATCAAATGGAATACATGATTCAGAAATGGGATGTGTAAAAATATCTCCCTGAGTGGGAGCAGTAAGCTCTGTGGGATAGTCCTCGGTGTCAGTAGAAGGATGAGGTGGCTGCGAAAGCTCTAATGGAGGAGGGTAATGCTCAGGATCCTCATGAATGGCTGTGTCCTTGTCCCGATGCATGACCTCCTCGTCGATAAGCTCTGGCTCTGTGTGTAAGGCCCCTCAAAAACATGCTCCAGATCCGCGAGGTAAATAACCTCAATTCTTCTCCATCTGAATCATCTCCGTCCATCCACTCATCGTATGGACTAGCTGTATGGTGGGTGGAGGAGTGACGATGGTGCAACCTGGCTCTGCAGCAATACGTCCCGAGTGTCTTATCGCAGTTCTCTCATCAGAAGTGGCTGCATCCGTGCCTGGTACCGTTGTCTCCTTAGCGGTGGAAGCATCAATGTCCTCAGCCTGTCGTGCAAGAATCTCATCCAGGTATGCATAAAAATGTGTGGTCCATATGATCACAGCCTCATTGGAAGGTAGAGGTGGCTGCGGAAGCTCAACTGCACGTGGACAAGACTCTGGATTTATCTGAATGAAGTTACCCTCGTCCCAAAGTGCTGCCTTCATAATGTAATGCTCTGGCCATGCATGTGAGGCCTCCTCGTCAATATGCTCTGGCTCGACAGGGTGCACTATTGCCTTCTCATCAACTATCATTTAGGCTCTCTTTGGAATGGTGATACTGGCTGCTCATGTGTGTCAACTTGTGGGGATGTATCATGTGGAGGGGAATGCCTGCAAGCAATCCAAAAATTTAGTCTATCCCATTCAAGACTTACATGGATGTCCTCCTCAATTGTTCCTACAGCTGAAACACGGTTCATAACAAAATCTGCAAATCGTAGATCAAATGCATCACCTGTTGTAATGCTCTCTGAACCGGTGAACCTCACTGACTCCAAGAGGCCCTCCAATAAGTTCTGAAATGCTTTTTCCTCAAAATCTGTGGTCCACATAATATCATTCATAACACCTGATCAACAAAGATAAATACCTGGAGAAAAATATCAGCGGCACAAAAGAATATAGAAATGATAATAATGGTGGCGGGGGTGAAAATTTCTTTTTGTTAATTAATTTAAATTTTTTTCGAGTCTAATCAACCTAATTGTGACAAATTGGCATCCAACAGGAAACATCTCCCCGGCAACGGCGCCAAAAACTTGATCGGCCCCGGATATACACCAAGAGAACGATTATAGTTTTACCGCAAGCGCACGGTCAAATGGCGAGCAGGTATCGAAAACGATGAGGTGGTGTTGGTTCCAATCTATCCTTGGTCGGTTTGACTATGAATGTTTATTGGTGGAGATGGTTATGGTATGATGTAAGATGTCGGTGTCGATGATAAAGAAGTCGGTCAAATATCAATGCAAAATCAATATAATAAAAGTGTCTAGGGCTAGGGAATCCTCACTACAGATCGTCATTCATTTCTGTGAATCGCGAATCTCAATGTTGCAAGACTTGAATTGAGGTGAACTAGTCGTAACTGAATAGAGAACCAAGCTCACGCTCTCGCGCTATTGTCGGTCTATAGCAACCTAGGTTAGGGCCGACTCTCGTGCAAACTCTAACCTAAACCACTAGCATTAGGATCAACATCATCGTTCAATCGCCCCTCGAGCCCGTGCAAACTCGAGTTACGATCTAGGTTGTGATAGCTGGCATTCGTCCAATCTCTTACAAACGAATATGGGTATAGATCTATAATAAAAATGCTAGCTTTGGTCCAATCTCTTGCAAACCAAGTCTAACGAATCTCAATTATAAATCTAATTCGAATATCTAGGCCTTCCCATCAATCGAAATCCAATCTCTTGCAAAACCCGAATCGATGGAAATTCCTAGCTATCCGTGATAAATCAATCACAACCTAACCTTCTAGCAATTCTAGTAACATAGAAATTCATCCATCGCAAATCTGAAATTAGATCCATAGGGTTCATCCCTATGACCTAGAACAACAATCAACCAAGCATAGAAATAACGAAATAGAAATCAATACGAGACATTGCTTGCATATGAAATGATAGCAATTCAAAGATTCAAATAATAAGAACAAAGATACTTAGCTTTGATGAAGAACTTCAATCCAATTACAAGCTTTTAGATCCAAGAGGGGCCCTATGGCATGGCCTAACCTCTAAAAAAGTCTCTAAGAAAACATAATGGGAATCTCCTCTAATGACAGCTACAAACCTCTTATATAGCACCCTCAAAACCCTAGCAAAAACCCCTAAAACCCCTCTGAAACCCACGCCCAAAATCAGATCTACGCGTAACTTAAGTTCTTGGCCAGCAGCGACTCGGCCGAGTGGAAAGCTCACTCGGCCGAGTGAGAATTCATGCAGAAACTCCAAAAAACAGCACTCTGTCAAAAACTGTCAAAAACTGGTCGGCCGAGTGGAAAGCTCACTCTGCCGAGTGGGCTGTTTCTGGATTTAACTCTTCTTCTCGTTGCTTCTTCGTCGATTCTATCCATCTCTTTCTTCTCCCGCTCATTGTCCAGCGTCGTTAGCTCCTCAATAAGGCCATGGACGATGCTTCAGTACGCGTGCAAGTCCCTTAAGCTCATTTTTGCTCCCGATTGCTCCATATTTCCTGAAATTAGACGAAAACGAGAAATAGTGAAAAGTAACGTAATATCGTCGAATAACCATGAAAATCGTAATATGAGCAATCGAAATGGATGCAAATATGCAGAAAAATGGTGTAAAATATGGACCGATCAGAGCATGAGAATGGCAAACTTGTAAATAAAGAAGTTCCCACTTATTTAATTTCCTTCTCCATTCTTCTACAAACTTCCCCTAATTATTTTAATTATTTTCTTCTCCTTTTCCCAAGCCTGCCGAACTCCCCCATTCTCCCCATTGTGCTGGCTGAAGCTTCCCTTTGTTGGCAATCGTTGGCAGGTCAAAAAAAGGGAAGAGAAAAAAAGAAGGAAAAAGAAGAAGAAGGAAAAGAGTAAGACAAAAAGGAATGGAAAGAGAGAAAGAGAATTGCTTTGCTAAGTGACATGCTCAGGTTGCCACATGCCGAATTGAATGCCAAGAAAAAAGGAAGGGGAAAATGAATGAATGAAGAAAGATTAGAAAGAGATAGAAAGGGAGAAGGAAATCCTTGGAGAGAGGTTGATGAATTTGGGAGAAATTGAAAGAGGAGATTGTGCTCGAAGCTTGAAAATGGTGGATTTCTCTTGGAATTTGGTGGAGATCTTCTTGATTTTGAGGTAGGATTCAAACCCTACTCATGTGTTTATTCATTGCATCTTGATTATTAAAGTTTTCATCTTTAAGGGGTTGTGGCAATTTTTGACATGGTGCATTCTAGATTGAATTGGGATGATATGTTGAATTAATTGATGCTCTCGATTGTCTCTTTTCATTAATCTTGAGGAATTGTTCTCATTTGGTATATTAGAAGCTTAATTGTTCAAATTTTCTTTGTTTGAGGAAATTGTTGGAAGCTTTAATATTCAATTTTCATAATGTGTTGAAATTTATATGATGCTTTGAATTATTCGATGCAATAATTATGTTTCATATTGCTTGAATGATTTTTTTCAATAATTATGAGAAGTTGCTCTCATTTGGAATGTTGATAGCTTACTAATCAATTTTCGTTATATGAATTATGTGAACAATGAAATGATAAGTGAAATTGGCTATGTGTGTTGACTAAATGTGCTGTTGAATATATGCGAAAAATGGAATGGGTGATTTGGTGTTATTAGGGACACGAAGGTGGAGTGCACGGGCATGGACGAAGTTGCCATGGTAGGAGGCGGGTGAAGTCGTCGTGGGCAACCTCTTGATACCATTAGGTGGCTTCGCGTGATAACAGAGTAGGTGCACGATACATTTGCACGCCGGCTCATTCATGGGATCTCATTGCATTGCATTTCATTGCATCGCGTTGCTTGTGTTTCATATGCATCATGTCATCATTGAGCATTATGTGTGATTGGTGGTTATATATGTGTGATTGTTACCGTATGGGAATGAATGTTGCCATGAATGCATTATGCGTTGAGATGGTTGTATGTTGGAAAGTGGGGTTTTGGTGGTTGCTAGTAGTTGAACTTGGGTTGATGTTGTGTTTCCTTCTCTTGAATTAAAATGGTGGTGTTGTTGTTATTGTCGTCGTTGTTGTTAGTGATAAAAATCATGATATTGTTGTTGGTATTGCTATTGTTGTTATTGTTGATGTTGTTGTCACTATTATTATTTTTCTTGGTTGGGCTTAGATAATACATGTATGTATGTAGCTTACTTGTAGTTGTTGTAGGATTCTCACCACACTTCCAATATGTGGCTATATGTAGTACTTTATGTTTTTGTTCATTCACCTTTTGTAAAAGTTGTTATTTAGATTAACTTGAGTAATGGGTCAAGCTTAGTTTTTTTAGATTTCATGTTTTGATATTGGTTATTACTTCTTCTATGATTCTTTGAGCGAGACTAAATGTTTGGGGTTATAGCATGTTTTTCCTTTAATATTACTTATGTTGTAATTGGAAACTTTTGATAAATACAAGAGAAACTCTGCCAAAATTTTTGTGAGTATTTCGTAAGCATTTCCATAACATCCTAAGCATTAGAAATTTAAGTTAGGAATACTACACAAAATGCCAATTGCTAACTCCCTTAAAATTCCATGTTTAAATGAAAACTCATTTGAAAAATTAGTATAAAAGAAAAGTTAGTAAGAGGGTTTTGATAACTTTCAAGTTGGAAGCTTTAGAGAGTGTATGAACCTTAATTATCATTGACTACACGTTCCTACAAGGTCTCTTTATGCAAACCTTGATTTCCATATCAATTTGGTTCCATTTCAATAGAAAAGTGTGTTTTTCTAGAAACTTAGTAAAGGAGTTTTTGTAACACTCAAATTTAAATAAGAATTTTAGTTTTCCTACAACTATTAGTAAGTTCAAGTCTATTTAGGAATTACTACATGAAGTATTGCAAGAACTCTTTGAAAACTTAAGTTTTATAACTAAACCATAATTTGTTGCATGTTGCATTTGTATCGCTATAGTTACTCCATGTCATTGTGGGTGTGAAGTGAATGATGTGACTTAGTTTCTTTTGATGGTTGTAATATCAGATGTGGTTGTTATTAGTAATTGTACTTGGGATGATGTTGAAATGCTAGGTTTCAGTTCCTTGATATTGTTGTTCATTCCTCTATCTGTGGTACTCACTTGTTTTGCAGGCTTTCCTCTTGCCGCAAGTATGTGTTTTGTTATTGATGCCATTTACATTTTCATATGGATTTGTCATGATATCCCATGAGTTAATTTCCAACTTATTGCTTAGTGCATTGCATACTTGTGCACCATGTGAGTTGGGTTTGGACATCCTACTGGGTCAAGCTATGATGTGTCCCCGTTGATATTTTCAGATGATAGATCGTAGAGTTGGAGGCCCACTAGTCCAGTTAGTTGGAGTGGATTGGAGTTGAGGGTTTTTAGAGAGTTGGAGAGTTTTGGGTGGGTGTTTTGTACTTTGGCGAGGTATGGGTTTCATGTTGTATATGAATTGGTGTAAGAGATGTTGTTTTGGATAGTTTGTATGTATATATATTTCCATGATTAAGCCGTTGTCTCTTTTATGGTTCTGTGTTTGTTATCTGGGATGCTACATGTACTATCCCATCAGTGCGTAGTGGACCTGCTTGAGTTTTGAAATTTTGTATTTCTTTTCGTAGCACCCGCCTCTTCGGGAATACCTGATACGGATTCGTACTTATCGGGTATCCCGGGGAGCGCGGCGTTTCACCACACATGTTTCCAGTTACACATTTAACACATGATTCTATCATTGTTTAATATGAAACATACTCTTTAATATGAAGCATATTCATTCAGACTTGAAGCATAAGTTTGGTACTAAAATGTGCTACACATCAAGGAGTATGTCATGACAAAGTAAATTTTTAACATAACAAGTCACTAACATGTAACCATTAGCATGACAATAATAATAATAATTCAATATTACCATGGACCAACAAGAGAAGTAATATACATGAACATGAAATCAACATTTCATACTAGTGGCTACATGTTACTATAATAACTTGTAATGACAATTTACCCAACTTTGAATACTAACTTGCAATATGCTAGTATAATGACATGTGATAATGTAACGACATATTTGCATGTATAGAGCAACATACTAACCTAATATGAAATTATAATTGTTCTTACATAGACATCATCAACATGGATATTACCCTATACCAATATGACTCAACACTTTGTAATTAACACAACATGTGACTTTTAACAATATAGCGTATTACCCTAAACTAGGAAGCAATTTTTAGCATGGTCAAGATTAGCATGAAAATTAATTCACTTGCATGAATTCTAACATATATGTTACATGAGCCTTAGCATACTTTCTCATTAGCAAAAACATTAGCATATTCCCTTACTAGCAAAAATTGGACTTGCTACTCAATTAGTCTACTCACATGTAACTTGGCCTAATTAACCTGAAGTGAGACATAATAACAATTTAGATTACAGTGTAAACATTCATACTATACTACACAAAAACTCACAACATACATATTTTACATTTTTTTCTTTTTCTAGCAAGAACTAAAACTTCTACTAACTACCTTACACCAAATTCAAAACTTAAGAATCAACTAGAGTGATTTAAACTCTTTTTAACACAAATCCTAGAACTAGAACCTAGCTAGAAATGCTAAGAGAACCTATCTTGCTCGAGTCCTTCTTAACACACTTTGGCCCTTCTCCTTGAAAAACTTGAAGCTTTTCGTTAGGCTCTCTACTCCTCCAAAGCACCCATCTCTCTTCAACTCCAAACTCCAAATATGTTGAGCAAAAGGGTTGGTTTTTGGTAATAGTATGGAGGTAAAATTTGGTTGAGAGGCAAGGAGAAGGGTGGTGATGATCTTGGTGGTGGAAGGGAGTAATGTGAGGAGCACTTGGTGGTGGGAGAGGTGGTGCAAAGGGGAGAAATGGGAGGGGAGCAATTTGGCTTGGTTGTGAAGAGGAGGGAGAGAGGAAAGAAAATGAGGGAATTTTTTTTGGAGTTTTGGTTTCTTTTTGGTTTTGTTTTTCCTTTTCCATTTCTTTTCTTTTTTTCCTTTTCCTTTTAGAATTTTCTCCATCCTCTACCTCATCACTATTATCCTCTTCATATGGCATGTGGAAAAAAGTTAGGCAAGAATTGACATGGCAATGAAACCTATCATGAAGAGGTGACATGTCATGGTAAATTAGGTTTTTAGATTTTAAATAAATAAGATTAATGTTGAGTATTGGACTCTCCACCATGATTTTGATGATGATCAAACACAAATCAGTGTGACTAACTCTTGTGATTGCAGTTAGCTATAAAGTCACCAATCAGATTCTAGAAGATCAAAAGTGACTACACGTGTTGATTCTGGTAGATCAACAAAAGTGAAGCATTGGCTTGAAGAATTCAAAGGCTACTTCAAACATCAAGCCAAGAGCATCAACAAATGAATGGAGATTCAATCCAAAGAGAAAGAAAGGAATGGGTGAGTCAAAAGCTTCGAAGACTATGACGTTCAAGTCATTCAACTAAAAGACTCAAGACCATGAAGATTTATGGAGATCGTCGCCAAAGTAATTTGTTCATCTCAAGCGACGTCCCACGACTTCCTCAGAACGCGTGATCGTTGTGCCTGGAGCTTCGTTGAAGCTCAAGGAGTATTCATGAAGTCAAGGGATTCGGATTCTCTATGTTGAAGCTTCGAAGACGGTTCGTCATGTTATTTATATTGTCTTCTAGCTTCGGTTTAGTAGAATGTTAAGCCTTGAGTAGTACTTGCCTAGAAATCTTCATAACTTTCATATCGTATCTCTAGGATTACCTTAGAAGCCATTAGAAACTTTCCTGTAGCCTATCGTTTAATTTCACGGCTTCATATGCATCTTAGTTGGTTCAAGAAGAAGAACCAACCGACTAGATGACGATTTAATCGGTTGGGAATCCTTCTTGAACCGACTAGATATCATTGCTCAACTCAGCCCAATCTCTGTTGGTCAATTAGTCGGTCCAAGAAGGTTCACCGACCGACTAGATGACGATTTAGTCGGTTGGAAATCCTTCTCAGACCGACTAGTTATCCTAATCAATTCAAGACCATTTGTTGACCAATTAGTCGGTCCAATACGGCTCACCGACCGACTAAATGACGATCTAGTCGGTTGGTGTTTCTTCTCAGACCGACTAGTTTTCCTTGTGAAATTCGACCTTTATATTGTTGACCAGTTGATCGCTCTGGAATGTAACCCAAAGAACGGTTGTAGTTTTACCGCAAGCGCACGGTATAGCGGCGAGCGGGTTATCGAACACAGGGAGGACGAATGACCGTGCTTGTTCTAATCAACCTGGCTATTTAAGAAGAGAGAGATTTGCCTTTGGCGATCCTGTCACAATCGTCAGACAAAGTACGGAAATATCAAATCAAATAAAGAACGTCTAGGGAATGGGGAATTCCCGCTACTCACCGTATCTCGTCAATGTGGTTCATCGGTATCAAAATTGCTAGAATAAGATTTTGGATGAACTAGTTGCAACTGAATGTAGAACCAAGCTCACGCTCTCGCGCTGTTGCCGGTCTATAGCTATCCTAGGTTCAGGTCCAATCTCTTGCAAACCCTAGCCTAGGGAAGCTAGCATTAGGATCAACATCATCGTTCAATCGCGCACCGAGCCCAATCTCTTGCAAACTCGGCCCACGACCTAGGTTGGGATAGTTCCTACCCGTCCAATCTCTTGCAAACGGGTATCGGCACGGAATTGCAACCGGGAACCCTAGTATCGGTCCAATCTCTTGCAAACCGATACTACGGAAATTCGATTCCAACCCAATTCGGATTTCTAGGGTTTCCTATCGAATTGGGATCCAATCTCTTGCAAATCCCAATCGATATGAATACCTAGCCATCCGTAGTAAATTGATCCCAAACTAATCCCTAATAACAATTCTAGCAAAATTTCTATCAATTCATCACAAATATGAAATTGGGCTTGTAGGGTTCATCCCCACACCCCAAGACGTGGAGACTACTCACAATTCATAGCGCAAACACAAAAATAATCAATGAAATTAACAAGAGAATTCATCACAATATTGAGATAAGCAATAAAAATAGAATTTTTAGAGAAGAGAGAGGCAAACCAATTGAGTTCTTCAAATAATCCAACAAAAATCAACTTTTGTCTCCTCTCCAATCACAAGAATAAAGCTAAAAGTTAATCTAAAAAGCTGCAAAAAAATCTAAGAGAAAAGCTCTCCAAAACTAGGGTAAAAACAGGGGTTAAATACCCCCCAAAATCGTCCAAAAACTGTGACCAAAATACCCCTGCGCAGCCTGAAATCCGCAATTTTCGCTACAGGCAGTGCGTCGCACTCGGCCGAGTGACAAAAGTCGCTCGGCCGAGTGAGAAACCCTGTAATTTTCCAGTAAGTCTTGATCTTCAGGGGTCTTCACTTCGGGGGCGGCTCGGCCGAGTGGGTTGTCGTCACTCGGCCGATGGCTTCTTGGTACTCGGGCGGTCGGGATTATCCACTTGGCCGAGTGGGTCTTCTGAAGCTCAGGCAGCCGAAAAACAGTAAGTTGGTGATTTTTGAATGGCTTCGTCTGGGCGCCACTCGGGCGGACGGGATCTCGTCACTCGGCCGATGTGGTCTCCGTCGCTCGGCCGAGTGCACGTATAAAACGTATCCGATCTGGTCGGCCGAGCGGTGTCTCGCTGGTCGGCCGAGTGACTCCTTCACTCGGCCGAGTGAGACACCAAAAATGCCCAAACAACTTGTTTTGGCTTCCTCGTCGCTCCTGCGACGTTCTTTCTTCTTCCGCTCCTCTCCAACAGCAAAATACCCCTCGGGGAGGTCGTCGGTGACACTCTGGAGTAGGCGTATCTCGAGATCACTCCAAATCGCTCCAAATCACCTGAAATGCGACAAAAACAACAGATCGTGAAAAGCATCGCAATATCGTCGATATATTGTGAAAAACATGATTTGGGCGATCTAAATGGCATGCAAACATGCGGGAAAAAAGTGTAAAATAAGGAGTGATCAAAATCCCCCAAGCTTACCTCTTACTCGTCCTCGAGGAAGATAAGTAAAAGGCGAACCCGGTGGATTCGAAAAACGAAAAAAAACGAAGAAGAACGAAAAACGAAATAAGAAAGAAGAAAGAAAGAAGCGAAGAGGGAAACTGCTAGATCATTTTCTCAGGACGTGGGTTCCGCTTACTCATATAGCATGCACTGAATGAAAAATACATGTCAAAGAGTTTTATTTTGATATCATAGTATAATAGTGCAAATAGAAATAGAAAACCCACGAACAACGATATAATCATGAAAAACGGAATAGTTTTAGAATTAACATCGTCTGAATCATCTAAAGCGGTATACACATCGCAGATCACACACTTTTCAATTGAATGCTTTCTATGAGGAGTATAAGAGTATCACACAATAGAATAGAGAGAATAGAAAAGTGTGGAGTTCATGAAATGAGTGCTAGGCATAGATTTCTGGATTTCGTAAAGCTAGAAATAATCACACCGAGTATAGAATATTACTTAGCCTAGGTTGTCGTGCAACGTCAAGTAGTCACTCTCTCACACATCAATGGATTCTCTCCCCTAAGCTTATCTATAAGCATGGTGGCATAAAAAATTTTCACATCCCCATTTTTATAAAGCTCCAAAAGTAATAAAAATGAACACGAAAAGAGAGAAGAAAGAAAGAAAGAGAGATGGGATCTTTTATTGCGGATTTTTCCTCTTTTCTTTTTCCTTTTTTTTGGTATAGCATATATACACAACGATCCCAACTCAAAGATAGATAACGATATACAAGAATATTTTCTCCCCTTTTTTTTCTGAATTCGGGAAATTTGGAGCTAGGAATTAATAGCGGGGGAAATGCCATATAATAGAATCGCTAAGGGGAGATTCACCAATGATTTTAAAAGTAGAGAAATGATGTTCAAGATTTGTGGAGAAAGAAATAAATATATCTCTTGGTTCACTCTATAAGACATGCACGACAACTTCAGCAGGGTAATCTAATCTACTCAGTTTCGATCACAAAAAAGCTAACTAATCCAGATTTATCATAGCTAACATCATTCAATCATCCTGAAGTGAAATGTACAAATCATGCATATAGAAGTGATATAGGAAAAGAAATCGGTACTCCAGATATAAGCATTCAATGCGTGAATCTTGGTGTGTTTTCTGCGATAGCATACATATGAATATTCAGACTCAGCTAATAATAAAACTTCATCCATTTTCATGTGGAAAAAGTGTGGGTTACTATCTCTAGATGCAAGGCAAGTCATAGCATGTGATATCAGAAATAAAGTCCAAGACATAACAAATAAAGCATGCAAATAGAGTAAGCTAACTCCACGTCATCATCATCACAGAAAAGTCATCTCTAGCATGAGATGAAAAGAAAAAAAAGGAAATAAAGATAAAGGGAAAATAGAACTATTTACAATGCGGCACACAGAAAAATAAGGAAACGTGATGCATGGTAAAATAAAAGGAAAAATGATGAAAATAGGTGCAAAAGCGGAAAACGGAGTGAAAAACTAAAAATAAAGGTGGCAAATCGAAAGAGAACGTGAGGACTCACTCCCCCAAGCTAAATGGCACAGTGTCCTCAATGTGCAAAGTGGGGCACACCGAGAGACAAGTAATGTGAGGGGTAAGTGAGGATGCATGCATGATGAAAAATAAGAAAATAATGAAACGGAAAAGATGATGCGGACATGATGCATGCAGAAATAGGAGTGATACAGATATAAAGATGTGACACCAAAAACTCTCCCTCTCTCCCAAAAAAAAGATATATGAAGATACGATCAGAATGAGAATCCCAAAATAAGTGAGGGGAGGGGGACGAAAATGCATCAGGACCCAGCAGAAACGGGCAGCACAACGGCAAAAATAATCGATGGCATCAAGGGTGCCTAAGAAGGTGGTGCTGCGTCGTCTCCGTCCTGAGGCGGAGGAGGAGGTGGTGGTAGTGGCTGCTGAGCGGGGGTGGGAGTGGGAGTGGGAGCAGGCTGAGTGTGTGTGGGAGTGTGTGTGGGAACCTGCTGGGTGGGTACGGGTACGCGGGGGAGACGCTCCAGGACCTGGGTAAGGCAGTAGTGAATCTGCGGGAGCAGGTCAAAGCGGCCGGCCATCGCGGAGACGGTGGAGGACAGGGTCCTAAGGTCGCCTCTGAGGCCACTCACCGCCCCCTCGAGAACACGAATGCTCTGAAGTACAGTGTCAGGGGGAGGTGGTGCAGAGGGACGCACCGGTCGGGGCTGTGCAGGTCGGGGCTGGCGTACTCTGGTGGCGTAGGTGACGGGCTCAGCAGGCAAGGGAACAAAAGGGGCTGCGCTCGCAAGTGGGGGCCTGGCCTCAGTGCGAGGCTGGGAAGGACGGTGAGAAGTGGAGGCAGCCACAGCGAAAGAAGAATACAAAAGTGGCAGCGAGGCGGCCAGAGAGGTCGGTGGCATAGAAGTGTGGACAGACGCCACGACACTCTCGGAAAATACAGCAGCGGTGGAGACAGAGGCAGAGACTACGGTCTCCGCAGGGGTGGCAAAAGAGGGCTCTCCGTACTCAACTATGGTCGGCGGGCGCTCGGGTGGGGCAGAGGAAACGGGCTCAGCAGACAGAGGGCCAGTGGTGGTGGTGACAGGCTCAGAAGCAGTGGAAGTGGGCTCAGCTAAGGTACTCCCGACACCGACAGCAGTGTGGACAGAGGTGTCTGGAGCATCGGAAACATCGGGGATAGGCTGAGGGGCCACGGGGTCAACAGGGGCAGCAGGCTCGGCAGGTGCAACAGGGTCTGCGGGGGCAGCGTGGGCAGCGTGGGCCTGCTCGGCCTCCTCGGCCTCGAGCACGTATGCGGCTGGGATCAGAACATCCATCGCAGGGAGCCAGTCCACCTGGGCCGGTGCAATCTGAGTCCGAGCTGGGCTCGGAAGAATCATGTAATCGACACCGTAAGGGACGTGCAGCCAGACCCAGTGTCGCTCACCGTGCGGACGAAGCATCTTCATCCGGGCCATAACATCAATCGACAGAGAAGTGGGGCCCGGTGCTCGTCGCAGGTCGTCAGGGAAGTCCTCGCCGGTCATAAGGGCAAGCAAGGTGATCAGGCCGCCGCAGCATATCGGTGAGCGAGCGCCCACCGATACAATGATGCGGTCTAAAAACCAAGCCGCGACATCAATCACGACGGCGGGGACCAGCTCATCGCCCTCCCTAGATAGAGCTCTGGGCCGTGTCATCACGTAGAGCATGTAGAGCTCTGGCGTGGACATCGTGCCCGGCTCATATCTGGCCAAAAAGGTCGTCGCCATAAGGCGCTGAGCTATACGGAGGCAGGGATGGACAATGGCTGAGGCCTTGGCCCTACTAGGGTCAAAGGCGGCGTGGAGACCCGTAATCCGGGCCCAGAAGGCACCGGCGTCGAAGGAAGGTGGGGGGATATGGGTGGGGGCGTAACCTCGATCGGCCCCGGGGACATCGGGCCACGAGAAAAAGGCTCTCATAATACCGAGAGTGACCTGGCACTCCCGGTCCATGAACCGAAACGAGCATCCCTCGTCGGTCCGGGCGATCGAACTAAGTACCTCAAGTGTCGGACGGATAAACGTGTCCGCCGACACCTGAAAGAAATCTCGCCAGCCCACGTTGTCGTACAACGTGAGCATCCCCTCTAGTACCCCCAGGCATCCTAGGTCGGCAAGGTGTGCAAACCTGGAGGGTACGATCGAGCGCTGGGAAATACGCTCGAAAGCGAAGCGGTGTGCGTCGTCTCGGAACGTAATCCCGAGCGGCCCGACGAGTGGAGCCGGAGGTGGTGGCTGTGGAGCGGCAGGGAGTGGCTGTGCGGGCTGTGCGGGTTGTGCGGGCGCTGCAGGATGTGCGGGGCCTGCAGGCTGTGCTGGGTGGGTGGGGTGTGTGGGGTGTGGTGGAGAAGGCGGAGGAGAGTCCTCCAACTCGTGGGAGGGGCTGGCATCATCCGACCGCTTCCGCTTGGCGGAAGCTCTCTTCGACCGCGGCCGTGTCCGGGGCGGCATATGGGCCCCGAGCGCGCGCCGAAAAAAGTAAAAAGTGTGGCGTGCGTAAAATAAAGGAAAGAGTGTACCACGACACGCCGTGAGTGCAAAGCAATGGAAGCGTGCGGAGACGACGCCTCCACGCAGCCCAAATCAGTCCCGAGAAGCTCCCCTGGGCTCCCCTAAGCTCCCAAAAATGACCTGCGCATGAAATGGAGATATCAGCGGGTAATATTCAAAACGTATGGGGCATTAGGGATATAATAGATAGAAATAGAAATTAATTTGGGTTTGGGGTTCGTTAAGCACATGGATCCTCGAAAAACACACAAAAGAGGAGAAAAAGGCGAAAATTGGGGTTACCGGAGGTGGCCGGAGTGGTGGCCACCGGCGGCGACTCGGGCGAGGCACGACGGGGGCTCGGCCGGCGATGGCTGGCCGAGCGGCGGCGCGGGGGTCGACGGTCGGGCGAGTGGGGGCGCGAGCGAGGGGAGCGGGCGAGGGGAATGCGAAGGGTCGGGCGAATTCGGATATTTCGTTTCGAAAAACGCGCCCCCCCTCGGCCCTTTATATAGCAAAAGTTACGACTCGGCCGAGTGACTAGGTCACTCGGCCGAGTGAGATCAATGGAAGATTCCTCCCCGCTTACGCTTCGGCCGAGTGGCCTTGCCACCCTCGGCCGAGTGGAGTAAGTCCACTCGGCCGAGTTGCTCAAGCTACTCGGCAAGACTCGCCCTAGGAGCGTATCCGTTTTACTCGGCCGAGTGAAAATATATACTCAGCCGAATAGCAGTTATACTGAAATCAGGAAAATAAACAGAGAGTTGGGTACAGCAGACTTCCCTCGTTCGTGAGCGGCTCGGCCGGACGAACTTGTGTGCTCGGCCGAGTGACTAGTATACTCGGCCGAGTGAGCCTTGTCTTCTGCTGTTTGTCTTCGTTTGGGCTCTAAACTCCGTCTTTCTTCCTCCAGTCGATTTCATCTTCCTCCTAAGCATCGAGCGCCTTCCTGAGGCGCTCCTTATCACCTCGTTCATCCTCCTCATGATGGATTTACGTATCTCCTCTCCTGTCAAGAAAAATAGGACCCGTTATCACAAAATTTTTGGGCGAACGACTCAAAACACTAAAATTTTCTAAAACAAAAATAAAGAAAAAGTAAAAATAAAGCAATAACCGTCGGGTTGCCTCCCGACAAGCGCTCGTTTAAGGTCGTGAGCTCGACCCCCTATGATTTTCAATTAATGCGGGATGTTTGGTGCATATAAGATGCACCCATCAAACTTTCCGGGGAGAACGCTTGGATTCGGAAGTTGCGGCAGCGTGTTCTCCCTCGGTGGTCTCCCGTCTCGAATAGTGGTGGGGGGAGGCTCCCCCAAGCTAGCGTTTGCTCCGGTCAACGGCTTCACCGGTGACGCCAATTTCCGTATCGGCGGAGCTTTCTTCGGAGACTTCAATTTCGAGAGCTTGCAGAGCTCTCGAATCCTTGCGACATCAGCGTCGCCTTCATCATTTTCAGCAGAGAGGTCGGGGGAATCAATTTTCTTCTCATCTTGGCCTAAATCCGACCCTTCCTCGAATTCCTCATCGAATAGAGCGCCGATTGAGTGAGGGATCGCCTCTTCAATTACCTCATCAAGGAGGTCCATGTAGTCAAGCTCCTCGTGGTAAGGCATGTGTTTCATAGCCTTGGGAATGTGAAGCTCCACCTCGATGTTGCCGACGTTCAAATTTAGGGTACCTTCTCGCACGTCGACAATCACACCGGCGGTGGCGAGGAACGGGCGTCCAAGTATCAATGACGTATCTCCCTCCTCCTTAACGTCCATGATCACGAAGTCACATGGCAAGCATATTCCCCCCGGGACTTGTAGCGGGATGTCTTCGGCGATCCCTACCGGCCTTGTTATTCGCCCGTCGGCCAATTGTATCCGCATGTCGGTAGGTTTCAACTTCGTCCCGGTGTTTAGCCTTAGGAACATGGAGAGAGGCATGAGGCTTACACTAGCCCCTAAATCCACCAACGCCTTTTGTAGAGGGACGTCGCCCAAGGTGCAAGGAATTCGAAAACTCCCCGGATCTTTGAGTTTGGCCGGATCCTTTTCTCTCTTGGTGAACCAAGAGCCCTCCTCGGCTAGCATGATCTTTTCCTTCCTCTTTCTCCCCGAAATCAAATCCTTTAAAAATTTAGCATATGTGGGGATTTCCATGATGGCGTCGAGGAAGGGAATGTTGAGGCTAACTCCTCTCAGATACTCGAGAAACTTCGCTAGTCTTTTCTCCATTTTCGCTCTAGCAAGCCTTTGGGGGAATGGGACCGGTGGCATGAAGCGTCTCTCCTCAATCAATTGCTCCGCTCTAGATTTCTCCTTCTCTTGCGGCTCTTTTTCCTTCTCAACTTCAACTACCGGCTCAATTGGCTCTAAACTTTCCTCCACGGGCTCCTTGGTAGGAATCATGGCGGGGGTGGTGTCCTTCCCGCCTCTAGTAGTGACGGCAACTATGGCATTGATGTGGCCGGTGTTGCCCCGTGGGTTTTGCTCGGGTTGCGCCGGTAAATGTTGAGTGTTCCGATTGAGCAACGCCAATTGTTCCGATATTTGGGCCACAACGGTTGTAAGGGAGTCTTGGCCCGCCTTCAAGGTAGCATTGACCTTCTTTTGCTCGACCATAAACGCCTCCACTCTAGCTTCGAAGTCGGATTGTTGTTGAGCTTGTGGAGGGTTTTGATTTTGATTTCTCCACCCTTGATTGTATCCGGGCGGCCTATAAGGTGGAACTTGTTGCTTCGGTTGGAAACTTTGTTGTGGAGGCCCCCTCGGTGGATAGTGTTGTTGTTGGGGTGGGGGTGGTGGTCGAGCTTGTTGAGGTGGTTGTTGTGGCGGGTTCAAAGCTCCTTCATTGTTGGCGTAAGAGAAACCGGGATGATTTCTTGTGGCCGGATTGGCCCAATACCCTTGGTTCCCCGCAACATATTGTACTTGCTCCAAGGATCCTTCTCCTTGCTCTCCTCCCAAGTACATGGCTTGAGATTGGTCTTGCCAATCACACATTTGGTTCGATGGCGCAGAGGTGGAAGGGGTTCCTTGGGGCTCCGTGATAAACTTCTCCAGTCTCTCCACTACCTTGTGGAGAGAATCAAACTTGCTTGTAAGCTCCGCTACGGCCTTCGCCTCATAGATACTAGTTGGCTTCAAGGAGGACGTAGAGTGTCCTCGCTCATCGCCCCATTGTTGATTGTTTGAGGCCATCTCCTCAATTAGGGCCGTAGCTTCTTCGGGAGTCTTTGATAAGATAGCACCATTCGCCGCGGCATCAATAATTTGTTTGGTCCCCGGTTGGAGACCGTTGTAGAAGCTATGAACTAGCTCCCAATCTTCAATGCTATGGTGCGGGCATTGATGCTGCAGATCTTTAAAACGCTCCCAAGCCTCATAGAGCGTCTCTTGGGGTCCTTACTTGAAGGACATAAGAGCGCTCCGGATCTTCACCGTCTTGGAGGGCGGATAGAACTTGTCAATGAATGCGCTCGCCAACTCGTCCTAAGTGGTAAAGACTCCCTCAGCCTGCATCCTCAACCAATAGAGTGCCTTGTCTTTTAGCGTGAAGGGGAAGAGGCGCAGTCTGATGGCATCGATGGAGACCCCCGGCATCTGAAATGTGGCGCACTTCGACAAGAATAATTGGATGTGGTAGTGAGGATTTTCATGGGCATTCCCATGAAATGGATCCTGCTGCATCAGAACCACTAGTCCAGTCTTCAGCTCAAAGTTCTTGTCAGCCACCAACTCCGGCATGGCAATGGATGAAGTCGTAGAAGAGGTCTTAGGCCGGAGCCTATCGCGAATAGAAATTATCCTTGCCATTCTTGCCGCTAATTGGTCCGCAGTTTCCGGGTTGGTCATATACCTCCCTTCCGGATTTTGTCTCCTCTCCGCTCTAATTCTCCTCGCGGTACGCTCAATCTCAGGATCAAATAATATATCTCCAGGGTCTGCCGTGGATCTCGTGTACATGCAATGAGAAAACAGAGTTTCAAAGAAATGATTAGTACCGTGGAAGGGTTAGGTAAAAATAAAGAAATAAAATAATAATAATAATAATAAAAGAAATAGCTAGGGTGGTAAGATCAAACGCAATCGCCTCCCCGGCAACGGCGCCAAAAACTTGATCGCTCTGGAATGTAACCCAAAGAACGGTTATAGTTTTACCGCAAGCGCACGGTATAGCGGCGAGCGGGTTATCGAACACAGGGAGGACGAATGACTGTGCTTGTTCTAATCAACCTGGCTATTTAAGAAGAGAGGGATTTGCCTTTGGCGATCCTGTTGATTCAGGGTAAGAATTGTATATTTATCCCCCTATTTCGGTGCTTTTTGTGCATGTATTAATCATATCTTAGCTTTGTTTCATACATATTTTTGATATCTCTTAAATTTGGAGCTTATCGTTTACATATGCATAAAACACAATTTTTACAACTTATTATCATCTTCATCTTAGTCTCCTATTATTTTTCAGTCAAATTTCATGAAGTCCCGATTTCAACGCATATTTTTCCAGAAATTTTGGAGGTCGGAGCAATTTACTGCATTTTTTGGAAGACATGGTGATGGTTTTGAAAATTTCGGGTCTGGAAATTCAGCTTTTCCCCTCTTGTGCAGAATTCTGCTATCATTCTAGTATATATTCTGGCCTAATGATATTTTTCTGTGATTGTACACTTTGTTACGGTTCCATCGCCGCCTGGAACACGTCATTTCGAGGTCGGATGATTTTTCTAGAATTTTCGCAAGACAGGGTGACGGTGCTGAAAATTTCTGCAACTTTGCCTCTCTTGTAAAGAATTCTGCTATCATTGCAGTGTATATCCTGGCCTAATGATATTTTTCTGTGATTGTACACTTTGTTACGGTTCCATCGCCGCCTGGAACACGTCATTCCGAGGTCGGATGATTTTTCTAGAATTTTCGCAAGACAGGGTGACGGTGCTAAAGTTTTCTGCAGATTTTGGCATTGCTTGCGGGTTTGGGCCAGAATCCGACCCGTTTGACTTAAAAACAGACCCGATAAGCTGTGCTTGGGTTATATTGCGAATTTGGGGGTTTTTTCAGCCCTAGTTCTTATTTTTGCTAAGTTTTGGAGGGGGAAGAAGAGCTTGGAGGCCATGGGAGGAGCTTGAGGAAGCTTGAAGCTTGGAGGAGCACTTGGGAGAGGGGGATTTTCATCTTGGAGTGACACTTGGGTGAAATTTCTCCAACCTATTGTGTATTTGATTTAGATTTTGTATTGTAATTGGATGATAGAATTTGAGTAAAATCTTCTCCTTTTCATTATGAATTTCTGAAATCTATCTTGTGTGATTGTGTTGTGCTTGTTGTTGTTGGGTTGTGGTTTTCATCTCTAGCACAATTTCATTGTCTAATTTGTGTATGAAACCCTAGAACTTTGTTTATTGGAACCCTAAGGGGGAATCCAAGAAGAGGATAATCCTAGCGGACCCTCTCTAATGTGCTTAATTGATTATTACTCATGTGAGTTTCATTCATTACTTATTGCACCCCACACATTCGATGAAATGCCGTATTTTCCGATTGAGCTCCCTTAGCCGGGAGATCAATTGAGTTATATTTGGGATGAATTTCCACGCCCACGACCTCATTCACACACACACACCACATGAGTCCTCCTTGTTACTTGCCGATTGGCTCTCCACCCTTAGCCACTTAGGTTAGATTTTTAATTTTCACCACACTTTTTCTCACACTCATCCACCGTTAGTTGAGGTAGTTGTAACACACTTTATTTTTTGTTATCGATCAATTTTGTGAACGTAGAACGACTTGTCCCTGTGATCCGACCCGGTACTCACCGGTTATTTTTATATTGCATTGACACTCCTACGCTTGGGAGTGGAAGGCGTGCACTTGCGCGTTTTCCGAGTCAACCAATTGGCGCCGTTGCCGGGGACAACGATTTCTATTATTAGCGATTTTTGATTGATTTTGAAAGTTTTAGTGTGATACTTCTATCTCTTAGTGTGTGTCTTTCTATTTATTTATTTTCCACTTACTGAGTCTTTTGATTGTTTATTTTCATTTTCTTTGAAATTCTTTTTAACAACATGGCATCTTCTTCAGATTTTTCGGACTTTGATTTGGAGGATATCCCACTTCCGCCATACTTTCATGGCACGGAGTGGGAGAACCCTTATTTACATATTAAAAATTTTGAAGATTGGATGTATGCATGTCTTGGTGGGAACATTAGCGATGATTGCATATACTTTAGATTTTTTCCCTCTTCTTTACAAGATGATGCTAGATTGTGGTTTGACTCATTGTCTCTCGACTTACATTTTACTTGGTTGTCATTTCAGGCTGAATTTCTCCGAGTGTTTTTGCCTATCTTTTTGGAGCAGGTACAGGGGCGGCAAGCCATGGAGCAGCATATATCGAGCTTTACCCAGGCTGATGGAGAGGCCTACCATCAGGCTTGGCAGATGTTCACTGATTTGGTGCTTGCGTGCCCACACCAGAGCTTTCACGAGGATCATCTTCTGCAGATCTTCTACACTGGATTATCGCCATCTGGGCGGGATTTTGTGCAGATTAGTTGCGGTGGGGAGTTCCTTGATTATTCGACCGAGGATTCATGGTTGTACCTGAGGGACCTTGCAGAGTGGGATCAGACTGCGCCATCTGGAGAGCTGTCACTTGGATATGAGGATGATTACCAGTCCCAGTTTCCACTTCAGGATGCAGAGCAGCAGGACCAGTACCAGCCTGAGGAGCCAGCTGAGGGCTCATTCCAATGCGACCCTATGGAATATCAAGAGAAACCTGTAAAGAGGGTGCATTGGGGCCAAGTAGAGGAATTTGAGCATATACGTTTTGAGGAGACGGAGGAGACGGATGATGGAGTGCGTGTCGATCACGATGGTGACACGATGTTTTTTCACTTTGAGGTTGAGGATGAAAAGGATGTGCATGATGGCCTAGAGCAGATTGAGGACACCATGGAGCCTAAGCCACAGTCCACTTCAGAGTTAGCTTCACAGGTCGAGGCGGTTGAGTACTTAGGGAGGACGACTGAGATGAACTATTTCTGGGATGACGAGGGTGATGCGTGCTTGGATTTGCCTGAGACGAGTCTACCTCCAGTCCTGTCACATATGTCACTTTCCTCGCCTCAGGATGCGCACTTGCCAGTCATCGAGGAGGTTTGTCGGGAGCAGTTACCAGTTGTGGGGAGTGCCGCAAAGATTGTGGATATTGATGTCGAGGACGAGGATAATGACGGGGATTGCGAGATGGTATATATTGAGCCCGAGCTCCCTCATACTCCAGTTTTCTCTCTGCAGCCACTTCCACCTCCTCCTGAGGCAGAGTATCATGCCACACCTAGCGACGTTTTTCAGGGAAGTTCCCACCATCTCATGCCTTGCATTTCTGAAGCCAAATTTTCACTTCCATATACATTTTCTTCAGATTGTCGTCCATTGCATTTACATTCTTTTATTTGTTTTGACGACCCGTTTTGGAATGCTTTTGCAGGGCATGAGGACATGGCTTGGATTGATGCAGCTCGTCTCCCACATTATCCATATTATCCAAAGGGGACGCTAGGAGTTGCATTGCTAGAATCCAAGGAGGCCGGTGGAGGCCTAGCTTCAAGTACGCTCGCGGAGGAGCATAAGGATATGATCGAGCAGTTGCCACCGCCGTTATACATCTGGGATCCGCCTTTTGCTAAGGTGTACTCTTTCCTTTAAGTAGTGTAAATAAATAAAAAATTAGTTAGTTTGCTTTTGCATGTTTGCTTTCGTATTTTTTTCTTTTTTCTGGGATCTTTTGCCAAGATCTGATACTCTTCCATCATTGAGGACAATGCTTATTTTAAGTTGGGGGGAGTGTTAGAATCTTTAGATTGTTAGTATTTTGGCCTAAATTTTTTTTTGAGATTCCTCCATGTTTCGCCTCATTCCATGAATTTCATTGCATATCATATTTTGGCCTCCTTGCCCATATGCCATTTGCTTTGTGCTTAGTCCCTACATGCTTTCATGTCATGCAATTTTTTCGGATTATCATTTTGGTATCAACTTTTTGATGTTGGATTGGCATGTGTTAATTTCTTTTCCATTTTGGAGTCGAATGCTAATATGCCATGTATGAAACTATTTCATATGTTGTGATACTCTCTTTGAGATAATTTGGGAAAAGTTTGGTGTAAGTGATTGCATGTGTTGGGATGAATGGTGTAGTTTTTAATTGGATTGGATTTGGCCAATTGTGCATGCTTTGTTTTCCTCTTAGGAGTGGGTGGATGAGTTGCTAATTCATGTTGGAATGAAAAAAAAAGTTAGTATAAGTGAATGTTTCTTTCTAATCGAATTGAGTAGCCGGTGCCCCACGAAACATTGGGGAGGACGCCAAAAATGAGATTTAGGAGATCACTCCATCCATTTGCATATATAGCGGCATCACGTGTATGCAAATGTGCCGGTGTTTGCATTTATGGCGTTATCGCGTGAATGCAAAACATAAACATCAAAAACAAAAAAAAAAGAAAAATAAAGAAAGAAAAGAAAAAAGAATGATAAATGAAAGAATAAGCAACATGAGTGACGCAGTCTCATCTCCCACCACTTAGAAGGAATTTCTTTTGGTTTTGGTCATTTTCATGAAAATTTGAAATTTTGACATTGTGATATTTCCCGATACGTGTGATACGGTGCTTATATCCTTACTTTTCTTTGAATTGGATTGAAGAGTGTGTCATTTGTTATTTACTTTCATACAATGGTTATATTGGCTTTGGAATCAAGTGGAAATACTATTTTGTATATGCCATGATGACATCGTGAAGTTGGTGCATGCTTTCAATTTTGTCCGAATATATCGCATATTTTGCTAGGGACTAGCAAAAAGCTAGTTGGGGGGTGTGATTCAGGGTAATAATTGTATATTTATCCCCCCATTTCGGTGCTTTTTGTGCATGTATTAATCATATCTTAGCTTTGTTTCATACATATTTTTGATATCTCTTAAATTTGGAGCTTATCGTTTACATATGCATAAAACACAATTTTTACAACTTATTATCATCTTCATCTTAGTCTCCTATTATTTTTCAGTCAAATTTCATGAAGTCCCGATTTCAACGCATATTTTTCCAGAAATTTTGGAGGTCGGAGCAATTTACTGCATTTTTTGGAAGACATGGTGATGGTGTTGAAAATTTCGGGTCTGGAAATTCAGCTTTTCCCCTCTTGTGCAGAATTCTGCTATCATTCTAGTATATATTCCGGCCTAATGATATTTTTCTGTGATTGTACACTTTGTTACGGTTCCATCGCCGCCTGGAACACGTCATTCCGAGGTCGGATGATTTTTCTAGAATTTTCGCAAGACAGGGTGACGGTGCTGAAAATTTCTGCAACTTTGCCTCTCTTGTAAAGAATTTTGCTATCATTGCAATGTATATCCTGGCCTAATGATATTTTTCTGTGATTGTACACTTTGTTACGGTTCCATCGCCGCCTGGAACACGTCATTCCGAGGTCGGATGATTTTTCTAGAATTTTCGCAAGACAGGGTGACGGTGCTAAAATTTTCTGCAGATTTTGGCATTGCTTGCGGGTTTGGGCCAGAATCCGACCCGTTTGACTTAAAAACAGACCCGATAAGCTGTGCTTGGGTTATATTGCGAATTTGGGGGTTTTTTCAGCCCTAGTTCTTATTTTTGCTAAATTTTGGAGGGGGAAGAAGAGCTTGGAGGCCATGGGAGGAGCTTGAGGAAGCTTGAAGCTTGGAGGAGCACTTGGGAGAGGGGGATTTTCATCTTGGAGTGACACTTGGGTGAAATTTCTCCAACCTATTGTGTATTTGATTTAGATTTTGTATTGTAATTGGATGATAGAATTTGAGTAAAATCTTCTCCTTTTCATTATGAATTTCTGAAATCTATCTTGTGTGATTGTGTTGTGCTTGTTGTTGTTGGGTTGTGGTTTTCATCTCTAGCACAATTTCATTGTCTAATTTGTGTATGAAACCCTAGAACTTTGTTTATTGGAACCCTAAGGGGGAATCCAAGAAGAGGATAATCCTAGCGGACCCTCTCTAATGTGCTTAATTGATTATTACTCATGTGAGTTTCATTCATTACTTATTGCACCCCACACATTCGATGAAATGCCGTATTTTCCGATTGAGCTCCCTTAGCCGGGAGATCAATTGAGTTATATTTGGGATGAATTTCCACGCCCACGACCTCATTCACACACACACACCACATGAGTCCTCCTTGTTACTTGCCGATTGGCTCTCCACCCTTAGCCACTTAGGTTAGATTTTTAATTTTCACCACACTTTTTCTCACACTCATCCACCGTTAGTTGAGGTAGTTGTAACACACTTTATTTTTCGTTATCGATCAATTTTGTGAACGTAGAACGACTTGTCCCTGTGATCCGACCCGGTACTCACCGGTTATTTTTATATTGCATTGACACTCCTACGCTTGGGAGTGGAAGGCGTGCACTTGCGCGTTTTCCGAGTCAACCACCTGTCACAATCGTCAGACAAAGTACGGAAATATCAAATCAAATAAAGAACGTCTAGGGAATGGGGAATTCCCGCTACTCACCGTATCTCGTCAATGCGGTTCATCAGTATCAAAATTGCTAGAATAAGATTTTGGATGAACTAGTTGCAACTGAATGTAGAACCAAGCTCACGCTCTCGCGCTGTTGCCGGTCTATAGCTATCCTAGGTTCGGGTCCAATCTCTTGCAAACCCTAGCCTAGGGAAGCTAGCATTAGGATCAACATCATCGTTCAATCGCGCACCGAGCCCAATCTCTTGCAAACTCGGCCCACGACCTAGGTTGGGATAGTTCCTACCCGTCCAATCTCTTGCAAACGGGTATCGGCACGGAATTGCAACCGGGAACCCTAGTATCGGTCCAATCTTTTGCAAACCGATACTACGGAAATTCGATTCCAACCCAATTCGGATTTCTAGGGTTTCCTATCGAATTGGGATCCAATCTCTTGCAAATCCCAATCGATATGAATACCTAGCCATCCGTAGTAAATTGATCCCAAACTAATCCCTAATAACAATTCTAGCAAAATTTCTATCAATTCATCACAAATATGAAATTGGGCTTGTAGGGTTCATCCCCACGCCCCAAGACGTGGAGACTACTCACAATTCATAGCGCAAACACAAAAATAATCAATGAAATTAACAAGAGAATTCATCACAATATTGAGATAAGCAATAAAAATAGAATTTTTAGAGAAGAGAGAGGCAAACCAATTGAGTTCTTCAAATAATCCAACAAAAATCAACTTTTGTCTCCTCTCCAATCACAAGAATAAAGCTAAAAGTTAATCTAAAAATCTGCAAAAAAATCTAAGAGGAAAGCTCTCCAAAACTAGGGTAAAAACAGGGGTTAAATACCCCCCAAAATCGTCCAAAAACTGTGACCAAAATACCCCTGCGCAGCCTGAAATCCGCAATTTTCGCTACAGGCAGCGCGTCGCACTCGGCCGAGTGACAAAAGTCGCTCGGCCGAGTGAGAAACCCTGTAAATTTCCAGTAAGTCTTGATCTTCAGGGGTCTTCACTTCGGGGGCGGCTCGGCCGAGTGGGTTATCGTCACTCGGCCGATGGCTTCTTGGTACTCGGGCGGTCGGGATTATCCACTCGACCGAGTGGGTCTTCTGAAGCTCAGGCAGCTGAAAAACAGTAAGTTGGCGATTTTTGAATGGCTTCGTCTAGGCGCCACTCGGGCGGACGGGATCCCGTCACTCGGCCGATGTGGTCTCCGTCGCTCGGCCGAGTGCACGTATGAAACGTATCCGATCTGGTCGGCCGAGCGGTGTCTCGCTGGTCGGCCGAGTGACTCCTTCACTCGGCCGAGTGAGACACCAAAAATGCCCAAACAGCTTGTTTTGGCTTCCTCGTCACTCCTGCGACGTTCTTTCTTCTTCCGCTCCTCTCCAACAGCAAAATACCCCTCGGGGAGGTCGTCGGTGACACTCTGGAGTAGGCGTATCTCGAGATCACTCCAAATCGCTCCAAATCACCTGAAATGCGACAAAAACAACAGATCGTGAAAAGCATCGCAATATCGTCGATATATCGTGAAAAACATGATTTGGGCGATCTAAATGGCATGCAAACATGCGGGAAAAAAGTGTAAAATAAGGAGTGATCACCAGTTAGTTGGTTCAAGAAGGATAGTTAATGCATTAAAAGTCAATCTAGTCGGTCCAAGAAGGTTCACTGACCGACTAGTTGTTAATCTAGTCGGTTGATGATCCTTCTTAGACCGACTAGTGCTTACCCATGATTTCACCATCTTCTCTGTCAACCATCCAGTCGGTCCAAGAAGGTTCACTGACCGACTAGTTGTGAATCTAGTCGGTTGATGATCCTTCTTAAACCGATTAAGCAGCTTCAGAAATAGATCCGTTGGGCATTTAATGCCATGATTTTTGTGACCGTTTTGTCTCTTCCCTATATAAGCTTGAGTGCTTCTAACCAGGGATCCAAGGCTGAAATTAGAGACATTTTCACACCTTTGAGAAGAGCCATTCAACTCCAATTCCAAGCTCTCTCATCTCACAAGAATCTCTCCCTTTACTCTTTGAGCCTAATTCCTCAAGAGAGATTCTCATTCCTTGTGAGCTTCTCAAGCTAAGAGCTTGAATCCAAGTCACCAACTTCTCCCTAGCCATCTATTACTGCTCATCTTGGTGGAGCTAGGGTTTGGTGATCTCATCTTCCTCAAAATCCATTCTTGCCCTAATTTGGTAAGTATTTCTCAAGGCATAGGATTTTGTGGTAAGAAGTTTTATATTTCAACTTTATACTTCATATTTGTTGTATACTCACGATGGTGAGAGGATTGGCTTGATCCCAAGTTGTGGGAGTCAAGATTTAGTTTTGCTCTCGGTTTGTGAGAGTGTGCTTAGTCCCAGGTTGTGGGATTAAGGACTTTACGTGTTCCCGGGTTGTGGGATACACGGACATCAATTGTAGGTCGATTGCACTTGTGGGGTTTCCGCAAGTGGGCTAAAGGAAATCTCTAGCGGTTTGCTAGAGTATCCGAAGGGGATCCGGGTGTTGCTGGAGTAGGGCACCGGTAACAAGTCGGGGAGACTTGGGTGGCACCGAACCAGGGTAGATTGCTTGTTTGCATTGCATTATTCCTTGTGTTGTTGTTCAATTATTGTATTCCGCATTTGTTGGTTAAGTAGGGTTTTATTTGGCGTAATTTCCTTATAATTCTATAAAACACTATTCACCCCCCCTCTAGTGTTTGTTCCTCATAGCACATGGTCACTACAATTGGTATCAAAGCAAAGTTATAGCTATGGCAACCAACAACAACAACACACGATGCCCTCTTCCACCATATCTCCTCGGGCCCAATTATCAAATTTGGTGTGTGAAGATGAATGCCTATATTCAATCCATTGATGAGGATTATTGGAAGCTTGTGGAGAAGCTCTTTCGCGCACCTACCACTTCAGTACAAAAGTGGACAAATGAGCAAAAAGAATTGGTGAAGAAACATGATGAGGTAATGAATATCTTGCTTAATTTTTTAACTTATGATATTCTTATGCGTGTGTCCAAGGCAACAACGACATATCAAATATGGCATATGCTAGCGGAGCAAGAAGAGTCCACCTCGGAGTGTTCCTTCTCCAATGATGAAAAAGATTCATTCATGGGTTTGATGGCACGAGAGGACGACTCTAGTGACGAATCAAGCGATTCAAGTGAAAGTGATAGCGACAATGAAGAGGTAACAATAGAAGATCTTAAAATTGAGCTTACGCAATTATTTGATAAATATCAAAAGCTTATGCATAAATATTGTGATGCTAAGAATAAGATTGCTAGTCTCTCTAACACATCTTCATGTAGCACCTCTAACAATGACACCATTGTTGAGACACTCGCTATTGAGAAAGCAAGTTTGCTTACTCAAAATGGCATGTTGAGAAATGAGGTGGAATCCCTTAAATCTCAACTTGATCATGTTTCTATTGAGGATAGTAATGATCTTGAGATTGAAAATCTTCAATCTCAAAACACTTGTTTGGGAATTGAGAATGAGGATCTCAAATCCCAAGTGCACGAGCTCACCACACATGCATCCACCTTAGATGCTACTATTTCTTCAATTTCGAAGAAATATGAGCTCATGTCCTCCATTGTTGAGAGATTCAACAAGGGAAAGGACAATTTGGATGATTTGCTAAAGAATCAACTACCGGCAAACCATTGTGTTGGCCTTGGTTATTCTAAGGCAAGTGCATCCAATGCACGCACCTCCTATAGTGAAGTAGCTATAGATTTTTGAGGCCATCCTCCGGTGCATCCACGAGTGGTGTCTATAACAACTTGGGTAGGTCTACTACTAAGGAAACCACCACTCCTATTCCTCCCTCCTTTGGAAAGAAACCCACTTTGGGTGGACCTCCAAAGAAGGGTCATGCATTCATGTACACCAATACTATGCCACGTAGGAACACACCTCCTACTCCACATGTTCACACGAATGATGGTTTTTATGTTCCACACCCACGAGCACGTGCAAACACCCATTTGAGACACTCTCATGCACGTACTCATGATCATGCACCTTCACATGCTTATGATCACACATCACATTCACATGTGCTTGCTTATTCTCATGATCATTCTCATGCATACACACCTCATATTCATCCACGTATGTATGAAACACCACATCATGGACCACATGCTCATCATCATGTTTTAGTACAACACAATGTTCCTCATGCTCTTGCTAGATCTCATTCTCCTAGGCCACATGCACCACGTAGAGATCAACCTTTTGCGCATGCAACCACCAGGAAGAGGATTCACAAATCATACACTATTTGGGGTCCTAAGAACACTAGCATTCAAGCTAAGGATATGTATGTGTAATCTTATATTAATGATATTATTATGAATGATGATTATGTTGGGAAATCACGGTCCTCTTGGACTTGGTTTCCGAAGGGTTAGTTTCCGTTGACCCTTCATTGCTTGGTACCATAAGTTTATGTTCATTTTATGGGTACCAAAGCATTTGTGTTAAGAATTGGTTTATTCTTTTGTTTGCATATTGGTCTTAGATGCTTATGTTTATTAGAAACTTAAATTCATATTGAATTTGATTTCTATTGTTTGATTATTTGTAAATCTTTGTGTTTATGATTTTCATGTCTCAAATATTTAATATTTTGATGCAACACATGCTTTGGTTCATATTCATGCATGGTTTGTTGCATGTGATACTTGACATGCGTTATGGATTATAATATATATATATATATACTTATTTTTGGTACAATTGGTATATGCATGTATTTGGTTAAATATTTATCTAGTAACATGATTACATGCAACATAAACAATGTGTATGATTACATTAAGATATGTGTTACATTAATTTGAATTTAGTTTGTTAAATTTGTTGCCTAACCCATAGGATCCAAAAAGGTTTTTGGATACCAAAATTATGTTTTCTAAGTTCAATCCACATTGGGATACCAACCCTACCAACTCCTTGATTTGCAAAGACTTTCATTCAAATGGAGTTGATGGTGCTTAAGTGATGCACCAAAGTAGGGGAGCTTAATGTTGTAAGTATATTCTTACATTTGGTATCCATGTGTGTTGGATGCATGTAGATGTCACTTTGTGTTTGAGATTATCTCATGCATATCCTATGTTTGCATATTGTATATCCTATATGTCATTCATGTCTATGTATTTCATGTGTGTCAAATTCTTGACTTATGTGCATCGTGTATTCATAATCCTTACGCTTATGTCTATTCGAGGATTATTTATAACACGTGGCTTAAAAATTCTCATGTTAGAACTAATGTTCGTTTGCATGTTTCACACACGGGACACGCTTATATTTATGTTCCACTTCACAAGCGTGCATCCCAACTTCCTACTCATGTCTCTACACAACCTCTTCTTAAGAATCCCAAATCACTATCGTTTGGACTCCTAAGATTGTTTCTAGGCATGGTATGAACACACATATAGAATCATATATTAGGTATGACATATTCTCTTGCGACTCTTATTGCACTTCATTCCTTGGGTACCATGCTTGTTTGATTGTTATCTGGACATTACATTTGGTATCAGATTAGTTGAGTTCGTCTACTACCCCCAACATCATTATATGCCATTACATTTCTCTCATATTATGATTGTGCATATAGATTAGTTGATTTCTCTAACCCTTGGTGATTTTCTATCTTGTTGATATGCCAAAGGAAAGAGAAATTCGGTTATGAAAATTAATACTTTATGCTTTTCATGCTCACGCTTTGTGGTATACTTTTCATGCCTTCCTTCAATATGCATGTGACGTGAATGTTTATTTTGTGCACATATGCATATAGAATGCGGAATCTTTTATGCACACATTATTGTATTAGATTTGTGTATTCATAATGTTAATTGTTTGACTAAATCATATGCATAGAAATTATTAGTCTAGGTGTTTCTAATTTCTAATGATTTAGAATTGTTAATTCCTAATATGTATGATTTTTGTGATTATAATAACTCATATTAATGAATGCCATGCATTTCTATTGATGAGTGTTATTTACAATTGGTAAATGTTTGGTTATTGGACTACTTGATTTTGTTCCTTAACCTATTGGATCCAAAAAGTTTTTGGATACCACCAATTGTTGTATTGTCAGATTGTTGTGCAAGATGCCTACCCTACACTCTCCTTGGTTTACAAATGATGGATCAATTCAAAGGAAAGGATGGTGCATTGGAGATGCACACTTTTAGGGAAAGCTAAATGGTTGTAAGTATGTGTGTTTGCACAATTGGTATGTTAATATATTGGTTTTGACTACCATGTTTACAATTAGTATTTTAATATATTGGATTTGTGTAATATAGCATACTTCTTCATTAGCTCATTCTTGTCACACCCTCATGGAGATTGTTTGTTTATGTGACTGCCATGTTCATGTTGGTCATATATGTCTTATTACGACTCATGTATCATGGTAGCTATAACATTCATATAATGAATTGGTTAGTTGTTTATTGATGTTCATATCTTTGGAACACGTTGTCATTACACATCGCATTCCTCACATGCATGCTTCTGTGTGAAGATTGTTATATGTTATGGATATGATAACTGATGTGTATGACATGCTTTCTTGTTTATTAGATAGTATTAAGGATATGGATCTTAACCTTCATTGAAAAAATTTCAATTCTTTCATTTAAGATTCATTGTTGTTTTGATTCTACCACATGTGCCTAATTTACATAGATGACTATGTTCATGGATTATTTAGACCATATCATGATTTGTCATACCATTCTAGTAGAATCATTCATTTCTTTGTGGCATGCTATACTTCATCATGTTATTCATAATTCATGCCATGTATAAGATTAATCACTTAGGATATTTATGCGTATTTGATCAATGTATGTTACTTGTCATTTGAATTACTTCATGACTGATGTTTAGCTATAATTTTATTCAAGAAATCTTTCGTGTCTATAGCTAAATCTCTCATGTATGATATTTACACAAGTGACATAACATTCATTCATATTAGTTAGTGATCTTCAAGCTATATTTCTCACTATGTCATCTCTCATCTCACGCTCATATTTTATGCTATTTTGATGAGATGTTAGAGATAACTTGTGCTTTACACGATCACATAAGCTTTATATTGTGTTTGATGATATGTATATTCTGTCATAGATATTCTTCCATGAATATATCTTGATGCACTATGACTATTTTGATGCTACCTCCGATTAAAATTGTGCTTTCACAAGTCTTTTATTCTATTCGCACAATTATTATGCATGCATGCAATATTCATGATAACTTTACTCGTTTATATCCTACCTTGTGACTTTGAACGTAGACTATCTTCATGCCTTTGCTCAAAAGATATTTTGTCACATTATGCCTCATGTTGAATCCTCTGTGATAATTGAGCTAGGATGAGATCATGTCTCTATTTATTCACTTGGTTTCCTTCTCAAGTGATATCATGATCTTGACATTTAATTGCCATGATTTACATACTTTGTTAGACTACATTTGGTATCATCTGTACATATCATATTTACATTTGGTATCATATTTACAATTGTTAGACTATTGATTTTGGATATCGTCTTTACATGCTCATGGCATTACATGCTTATCTTTGATTCATTATGTGAGTATCTATTCTGGAATGCATGCTAGTACTATGGTCCTTTTGAACATTGGTTCAATTAGTATCTTAGTGTACTAGAATTGTGTATGACATACGTTTTATGATGTTACTATCTCTATTTTGGCATAACACTTTTGCGTGATATAGATATTTGATGTTAATTTTTCCTTGTATCACCTTGTCACCCCACATCGCACACTTCATTTATATTTGGTTTCTCATGCCATTATACTTAATTTGTGTTATTATGTTATAACATAAATTGAAGGTGATTACAATTGGTATTGACTATATTGATTACATTGTGTATGAAAACAAGTTTGTTTACTGCGTCGCCCGACGATTATATTGATTAAATAGATTTGCTTGTATGAAAACATAAAATTATTTTCCATGCACTAAATTTTGCTTGATATATCTTACCAAGTATACAATTGGTTTCACAGGACAGTCTATCACATTATGCTTAATGTTATAAATTTTGTGATAATTGAATTTGTTTGGGTATCTGACACTATTTGATCACTTGTTTTTCTTTCACAAGTGATGTCATGATTTTTGCATTGTCACTTTTCTAACACTGCTCACACTACTCTTTACAATTAGTATCTATTGTAATCTTTTATCTCATATGCTTATTGCTTATCTTTTTGTGATAATTGAGGGTGGTTGAGTTGGTGTTGGATATATGCTCTTGCAATTGATATCTTTATTTTGATATCCTGTTTTCAATTGGTAACTTTACATTTGAGAACTTTACAATTGGTAACTTTTCAATTGTTATACATTTTTGTTTTCCACTCTATTGTTGCATTTGTTGTTTCTATACCCCCATATCTTTTTGTTAATGGCAAAGGAGGAGAGAAATAAATAAGATGTGCTTATTAATTGTTAAGTTAAACAATAACTTGAATCATATAGACTTTAAGTATAATCGTTCATGTATATGATTCAGGGGAGCATTGGTGATTACCTTGGTTTATATTGATTACATTATATATATATTGGTAATCATGCTCATGTTTATGATGTGTATCACCTATGTGATTTGTATTGTGTATGTTATTTCTGGTCATTCATGCGATATATACACAACCACATGTGATACACACACTATTAACTGCTGAATGATGCTATTGATTATTGATATTAACTTGATTGGCATCATTACAGGGGGAGTAAGTATATTTAATGCACAATTATTTGTTTTGTTTATATTTGGTTTGTCATCATCAAAAAGGGGGAGAATGTTGAGTATTGGACTCTCCACCTTGATTTTGATGATGATCAAACACAAATCATTGTGACTAACTCTTGTGATTACAGTTAGCTATAAAGTCACCAATCAGATTCTAGAAGATCAAAAGTGACTACACGTGTTGATTCTGGTAGATCAACAAAAGTGAAGCATTGGCTTGAAGAATTCAAAGGCTACTTCAAACATCAAACCAATGGCATCAACAAATGAATGGAGATTCAATCCAAAGAGAAGAAAGGAATGGATGAGTCAAAAGCTTCGAAGACTATGACGTTCAAGTCATTCAACTAAAAGACTCAAGACCATGAAGATTTATGGAGATCGTCGCCAAAGTAATTTGTTCATCTCAAGCGACGTCCCACGACTTCCTCAGAACGCGTGATCGTTGTGCCTGGAGCTTCGTTGAAGCTCAAGGAGTATTCATGAAGTCAAGGGATTTGGATTCTCCATGTTGAAGCTTCGAAGACGGTTCGTCATGTTATTTATATTGTCTTCTAGCTTCGGTTTAGTAGAATGTTAAGCCTTGAGTAGTACTTGCCTAGAAATCTTCATAACTTTCATATCGTATCTCTAGGATTGCCTTAGAAGCCATTAGAAACTTTCCTGTAGCCTATCGTTTAATTTCACGGCTTCATATGCATCTTAGTTGGTTCAAGAAGAAGAACCAACCGACTAGATGACGATCTAATCGATTGGAAATCCTTCTTGAACCGACTAGATATCCTTGGTCAACTCAGCCCATTCTCTGTTGGTCAATTAGTCGGTCCAAGAAGGTTCACCGACCGACTAGATGACGATTTAGTCGGTTGAAAATCCTTCTCAAACCGACTAGTTATCCTAATCAATTCAAGACCATTTGTTGACCAATTAGTCGGTCCAAGAAGGCTCACCGACCGACTAAATAACGATCTAGTCGGTTGGTGTTTCTTCTCAGACCGACTAATTTTCCTTGTGAAATTCGACCTTTATACTGTTGACCAGTTAGTTGGTTCAAGAAGGATGGTTAATGCATTAAAAGTCAATCTAGTCGGTCCAAGAAGGTTCACTGACCGACTAGTTGTCAATCTAGTCGGTTGATGATCCTTCTTAGACCGACTAGTGCTTACCCATGATTTCACCATCTTCTCTATCAACCACCTAGTCGGTCTAAGAAGGTTCACTGACCGACTAGTTGTGAATCTAGTCGGTTGATGATCCTTCTTAGACCGATTAAGTAGCTTCAGAAATAGATCCGTTGGGCATTTAATGCCACGATTTTTGTGACCGTTTTGTCTCTTCCCTATATAAGCTTGAGTGCTTCTAACCAGGGATCCAAGGCTGAAATTAGAGACATTTTCACACCTTTGAGAAGAGCCATTCAACTCCAATTTCAAGCTCTCTCATCTCACAAGAATCTCTCCCTTTACTCTTTGAGCCTAATTCCTCAAGAGAGATTCTCATTCCTTGTTAGCTTCTCAAGCTGAGAGCTTGAATCCAAGTCACCAACTTCTCCCTAGCCATCTATTGCTGCTCATCTTGGTGGAGCTAGGGTTTGGTGATCTCATCTTCCTCAAAATCCATTCTTGCCCTAATTTGGTAAGTATTTCTCAAGGCATAGGATTTTGTGGTAAGAAGTTTTATATTTCAACTTTATACTTCATATTTGTTGTATACTCACGGTGGTGAGAGGATTGGCTTGATCCCAAGTTGTGGGAGTCAAGATTTAGTTTTGCTCTCGGTTTGTGAGAGTGTGCTTAGTCCCAGGTTGTGGGATTAAGGACTTTGCGTGTTCCCGGGTTGTGGGATACACGGACATCGATTATAGGTCGATTGCACTTGTGGGGTTTCCGTAAGTGGGCTAAAGGAAATCTCTAGCGGTTTGCTAGAGTATCCGGAGGGGATCCGGGTGTTGCTGGAGTAGGGCACCGGTAACAAGTCGGGGAGACTTGGGTGGCACCGAACCAGGGTAGATTGCTTGTTTGCATTGCATTATTCCTTGTGTTGTTGTTCACTTATTGTATTCCGCATTTGTTGGTTAAGTAGGGTTTTATTTGGCGTAATTTCCTTATAATTCTATAAAACACTATTCACCCCCCCTCTAGTGTTTGTTCCTCATAGCACAGGGTCACTACAAATACATGTCTTAATACTTGGTATCTTCCATTATACATGTATTTATTCATGTATTATTCATTTAATAATTCCAAATGGTGAGTTGAAATCATTTAAAAATAATTTCTTCACCACCAAAATTAAAGAAAAATATGTAAGGATTCCAAAAAATTATACGCACACAAATACGCCCAGAATACGTACTAATATGTGTACATTAACATTGGGGTTTTTACACCATGCGCTTGCGGTACAAATTTTGAGAGCTTTATCATAGATTGTAGGCACGACTTGACATTGGTTTTGTTCTTTGTTGTTGGACTACACTTTTTCTTTTTCTTTTTCTTCTTTTGCTATTATTTTTGTGCTACTGACGTTTTCTTTTGGTCTTGCCCTTTGTGCATGCACATGGGATCATATGGTATTGAGGATTTGCTCACATAGATCCCGAGATTGAAGCTACCGCACGTTGGTGCAATGCATGTGACTGAGGATGAGGCTGCCATTAAGAAGCATGTCGAGAAACAAATGCTTGAAGGGGAGAAGAAATGGAAGGAGGAGGAAGCCAATCTCTAAGCTCAAATGCTAAGTTGGAGGAATTCGACCCTTCGAAGATTGTCACCGAGGCGGAAGAGAGATATAAGAAGACCCTCGGTGTTGGGATTGTTGACGTGTTCAAGGCAGATTCAGCGTAGGTACCCCAATTCAGGGGATGACTTTTGATCAGTTGAAGTTAATGCCAGATGAAGAGACCGACGAAGAGCGTGATGCTACATCGGTCGTGGAAGCTGTAGAGGAGTCTTCGAGGAGTCGATCATCTGACACTTATGTGTTATGAATTTATCGCTTGTATTTTTCTTTTGTGTATTGGCTCCACCTTTTTGCATTCTATAAATAAAATGGATTTTACCAAAAGAAATGAATGCTTAACTTGTCGTGGGATACCTTGTAGAAAAGGAACTATCATGTTGTAGATCATAACGTTGCTTGCATACCCCCTCAACAGTGGCCCGTGCATTGGTAGGATGTAGAGCAAAGCAGTTGAATAATGACTTATGACCCTGATCTGATAGCTTCATATCCCCAAATAATAGAGTAAATAGTTCGTCTGCGATCGTATAGCCAGCTCGGCAAGCAAGGAAGTGGCCCCGATCATATAGCCGAGCAGCTTACGAGGGTATCCGTAGGTCATCCCTGATCGTATAGCATGCTTCACCCATGAAGGAGTGGCCCTCTGATCATAAAGTCGAGTAGCTGACGAGGGTGTTGATAGCTTACCCTTATCGTATAGACAGCTCGACACGCGAGGGTGATGATAGGTCATCCCTCATCGGATAGCCAGGTCGGCCTACGAGAGAGTGGCCCCCCAATCGTATAGTCGAGCACCCCGTGAGGGTGCTGATATGTTATCCTCGATCGTATAGCCAGCTTGGCCAGCAAGCGAGTGGCTCCTGATCGTATATTTGGGCAGCCCATGAGGGTGCTGATAGGTCATCTCCGATCGTATAATCAGCTCGACCCGCGAGGGAGTGCCCCTGATCGTATAGGCGAGTAGCCTGCGAGGGTGCTGATAGGTCATCCCCAATCACATAGCCACTCAGCCGGTGAAGGAGAGTCCCATCGATGGTATAGTCGAGCAGCCTACGAGGGTGCTGATAGGTTATCCCTGATCATATAGTCAGCTCGGCCCGCGAGGGAGTGGCCACCCGATCATATAGCCAGCTTGGCCTGTGAAGGTAGCCATCTGATTGTATAGCCGAGCAGCCTGCGAGGGTTCTGATATAATGGGCAGATCTGTTGTACTTGAAAGGAAGCAGAAGAGATTGATCAAAATGCTCTTCTCAGAGTACATTTGTCATGTGCACATTAGTTCAATATGATATATGTATTGAAAAAGGTACTTGTTTATTCAGTCCTCAAATAAAAAACATGAACAATGGAAATCAACCCAGGGATTTAGTCGGATCACTTGGGAGGTTTATTGATGACGTCCAGTGTATCACACGGCTCGTTTCGAGCTTTGGATTAGCAAGGTCTCCCCAAGAGATCATTCGATAACCCAGGTTACTAAGGAGCTCGTTATAAATCCTTTGCCCCGATCCTTGCACTTCGAGGTACCATCCTCTGGCCTTATTTCCGGGGCATCGACAAATTTCTTCAGATGAACACGTTTAATTAAGGTCTCAATGTCCTTTTAAACTGTCAACGGTCTTCAGTGTCGAGGCCGTTGTCTTGATGGTATCTGCAAAGTTTGAGATCGTCCCTCTTCTCGTAATTAATCTTCATCTTGAGATGAGGTCAGTCGAAATATCCCTTGCCCTTACTGTAGGCTAGTACTTCGGCCTTGGAGGCATTTAGTTTGGTGAAGGTTTCATCAGCTGCTCGTGACTGACTTCAGGGGCTCCTTTCTCGTTGTCGTCAATCTCTGGACTCTCGTCGAGATCCGTCTTAGGGCCGAGTTTCTATTCTTACCAGCTTGGTAGGGGGTTTGGAGGTGCTTTTTTCTGGGCGGCCAATGCTTCTTTTGCCATCATATATCTTTTTCCCCAGATAAGGAGATGATCGAGGAGACGAGAAGATTTGTGGTGCAGTGACTTTATCACATCCTCACAGTGGATCTCCTTTTTGAGTGCATCAATGGTGATGTCATTATTGCAGCTCTCCACATTCAGCCTTTTGAGATTAAAACGATTCAAGACGGCCTGCAAAGATTCCCCTTGTTTGTTCCAGTGTGAACAGATGGTCCGAGCTCCACTTTCTCTGGCATCCTGCCAAGAACTGCTGGTAGAAAGCATATGCTTAGATCTTATATGATCCGATGCTGCGGTTGGAGAGCCCATTTACTATTCCTTTGCAGCTTTTTGTTGTGTAGTCTGAAAGGCTCGACAGAGGAGGACGTCATCTGCCCACTCTATTTTCATCATGTCCTTGTAGTCTTGGACGTGTTCTCAAAGGTCACCTAAACCATCATATTTATCCAGGTCAGGCATCCTGAACCTGGGTGGTCGAGTAGCTGAGGTAATGCTCTTATTCAACGGCTTGTGCTCCTCGTCCGAGCTTGAGGATGAGAGTAAGGACGTCACACGCTAGCTCGACGTCTGTGCTTTCGACTGGTTGAGATGCTGGAGGAAGCGCCTTCATCCCTACACGAGTTGTTAGGTGGAGCCAATAGGGGAGGTTGGTTCCACTAACTCCTCCGCTTGTGGTCAGACTTGGTTTACCTAGGGGGTGTTGGATATGCTCCCTTTTGCGACCACTCCTTCCACCTTCATTGTTGTTTTGGACAGGATGGTGGGACCCTTTCCTGTAATGGCCCTAGTGCCATGTACGCTAGGGTATGTCTATTTGATTAATGTATGTAGTATACATATACTTGAATGAGTGTATAGTGTGCTTGTGTGCCTCTGTAGTGTATATAGAAATGGTGTGATGCATATAGTAATTATGTAGTGTATTTAGTAATGATGTGTTGGATGACCTATTGTGTAATGGCCGAGAGTGCCATATATGTTAGGGCCTATCTTTCTGTGACATATATACTGTATGTATATTTGAATACGTGTGTAGTGGGTATAATAATGGAGTGCAGTGTGTGTTATTGTGTAGTGATATGTTGGTACATTCATATTAGTGTATTATTACTTATTATCGAATTAGTACTATTAGTGTGTTAGTGCTTGTATTCATAAGGATGTTCCTTTAGTGATGTGTTGAGTGTAGGGTTCTTTGTGTATTATTATTATTATTATTATTATTATTATTATTATTATTATTATTATTATTATTAGGATTCCTTGTGTATTAATAAGGGTGTGTATTTAAGAGCATATTGAGAAGGGTATTATTGTGCATCACTTTGGTATTTATAAAAGGCTAGCATTGAGCATTTGTAGTGCACTAGCTAGTTGTTACTAGTATTGTTGTTAGTCTTAGTTATTAGTAGTATTTGTTCTTAGTGTTGTTAATCTTAATGCCTAGCACTATTATATGTGAATGGCATTCTTGTGTTGTGTGTGTGTGCATGGAGTCGGGGGAGGTGTGTGTAGAGTGATGTCTCCTTAGGTAATTAGTAGAGGGTAAGTATTAAGTTATGGGTTAGTGTCGAAGGGCAAGTGTGAAAGAGGTTATGGGGGCAAGAATGAGGCTAGTGTGAAAAGGGATGTGGTTAGGGGCATTGGTGTAATTAAGTAAGGTGTGTGTGTGTATATAGTAAAGAGATGGGTGTGCATAGTAAATGGCATCATTGTAATTACAATACCATGTTAGGAGGAAAATTATGATGAAGCTTGGTGCATGGCACACTTGTAATTAAGGCTAGATGTGTGTAAAGTAAGATGGCATGTGTAATGTGTGGCAAACTTGTAAATAAAGAGATATTTATAGAAGGGAGATTTTTATTAAAGGAATGGCATTCCTACTGGGTCACGCGTTGACGTGCCCCCGTTGCCTTTTCAGGTTTGGTTCTTGGGGAGGGCAGGTGGAGCTGGAGGTTGAGTTTGGAGTTCTGTTGTTGGGAGTTGGAGCTTAGGTTGGGTGATGAGGGGTGAGGAGAGAGTTATGTGTACTTTGGGTTTTATGTTGGGGTGAGAGATGCTTGTACTATATAAATTGGTGCATTGAGATGTTTGAGATGTATATGAAATTGTTCAGTTTTTGGTCTTCAATATTTCTCTATGGCTTTGTGTCGTTCTGTGTTTATTGGTTGGCTGTTTTATTGAACACTACATGTACTACTCCCAGCAGCGTGTTGTGGACCTGTAGATACGTTTTAGTTCTCGTCGTGTACCCTGCCTCCCTGCGTATCTTGGGGACCGGGTCATGACAGGTGGTGGCCCACGCAGGTCCCCTCACTACGGTTATGTACGAAATAGTACGAGTAGTTTTCGTGTGTTTGTGGGTAGTTGAATCCTAAGGTGGGTAGAGTCCAGCCTTAGGATGTGACCAGATATCAGAAGCTTGAGGTATATAACCCCGAGGGTTGAGATTCGAGTGTTGATTCAATATGAATGTATATACATATTTATGTGTGTAGGTATATGTACATATACACATATCTATATTACAAATGAGGGAAGATTTTGAATTTGTCCTATGTGGCAGTGTCATGTCAAGTTTTGGGGGGAAATTTCTTGGATTGAGAAAATATGTTGGGAATACACAAAAGCATTGAAGAGAAATTTGTTGGGAGAATACAAAAGCTTTTCTTTTTTGAAATTGGTAGCATTAGCACTTAATACCCTTCATTCAAAATGACCCAAAAATGAGACTCCCCAAAAAAATGAAACCCAAAATAAATACACATACACAAAATGAAACTCAAAAAATATGTAACTTAAATTACAAGTATGCAAAAGAGAACTTTATTTCGGCTGAGCGTATTTTGGCCGACTAAAAAAATTGAAACAAAAAACACAGGGAATGTGCATTCAAAGAGGCGGGCTGAGCTTTTTGGTCGTCAAGAAGAGGTCTGACCAACCCATTCGTGCCGAAGGCGTCCGCGCCGAAAAAATTTTAGACGCTAATTTGTTGTTCTGCATCGAAGGCGCCCGCACCTAATTTATTGTTCCTCGTCGAAGACGGTCGTGCCTCTAAATTTTTTACGCTAATTTGTTGCTCTTTTAAATTTTGGCTGTAGAAATATTTTTTGGGGACAAAGATTTTGCTTGGAAAAAATCTTAAATGCACCGTGCCTGAGGGCACGGATTATGGCTAGTAGTTCTATAAGTGTTGAATATGGATTGTCGAGTATACTGAGATGATATACTCATGTGCATATGACTGTGATATATGTACGAATGATTATATGGCTCTGCGATTGTGTTTGAAGTATATGTGTTAATACGTGGTTGACTTATCAGTAATGTGTGAAATTGAATTATGTACTTAATTGAGGTGCGAGTGGTGTGTGGATATACTGTGCAGTGGCTATATACGAGGAGATATATATGGTCGTGTATCTATATCAATATATAGAGATGTATGTGTATGTATATAAGGTTATCATGTCTATAAGTGTTTGTGTGTACTTGCAAGTATGCGCACTACTTTTTATGCAGATATGAGGTGGGTGAGTATTGGTATATGAGTATACTTGGGGTAGACTTGGATGATTGGTTGAGTATATGTATATGTATGGATGACTTCGTGCAGATGCATGTAAATATGAATATATGCTTATGTGTTTACTGATATATGTGTGTATGTGTGTGTGTGTGTGTGTGTGTGTGTGTGTGTGTATATACGATATTTATGGTTGAGTATATCTCTGTAATATACTCGTGTGTGCAGCTGCAGCTATAGCTTTGTCTATTATTTTAGTTACTTGTATGGATATGGGTCAGAATGTTGATATTGTAAACTATATACGATTGCAGATGGGTGACCTATAAGCTATATGTTTAGGAAGGCTATTGTATTGCGTGAGATGTGTGTGGTGTGTATATATCTAGCGTGTGTTATAGGTATGTTATGTGTGAGCCTCTGTGCTCTGCTCAGGTTTGAGTAGGTATGTTAGATGAAGCATATGAGCTTATGCTTGCCTTTGGTGATCTATGCATATGAGTGGTAATCTGCGTGCGATGTACAAACTCATGTGTATGGTTGTGAACATGTACGCGTGTACATGTTTATGGGTACCTATACTGTTGCATGGATATATATGTGTGTGTGATGGTATTGGTGTATGTGTGAAGGTACTGGTTGTGCTTATATTAGTCTATCATGTCAGAACTGACAGTTATGATATGCAGTGTTTCACGTTATATTTCTGCCATAACACTGTTTATGGCATGTGTGTGCTTCGTGTTATGATTCCTATCATAACATTTGTCATGACCTATATGTGTTCATACCTAATATGTGTGTTGGCATGAGTTGTATGTGATGTGTGGTGTAACATGATGGTATATTCGCATGTGTGGGCGCAAGCCCATGCATGAGTAGACTTGTGCTTCATTATGTGTCTCTGTGTGCAGGGTGTGAGGTTGTATTGTATAATGTATGGTATTCTAAGGTTGTAAGGAGTGACATATGTATGTGTGTGTGCCTTGACTGTACCCCATGGGCCATACAAGTTGTATGCTCGTGATTTAGTACAGATGTGCATATGTAGTGCCCTGTTAGCCCTGTATATGAGATAATGTATAATAGCATAGGTATACGTATGGATGTAAGACATAATACATGGTTGAAGTATTTGTGTAAGTATTTGTTTATCGATGTGCTTTGCCTTCGTATATGCATGGGATAGATTGACCCTACAGTATATATCTGATCACCCTGGGCTTTGTACTCAGTTGGAAAGTCCGAGGACGGACTTTATTTTTAAGGTAGGTAGAATGTAATGGCCCTAGTGCCATGTACGCTAGGGTATGTCTATTTGATTGATGTATGTAGTATACATATACTTGAATGAGTACATAGTGTGCTTGTGTGCCTCTGTAGTATATATAGAAATGGTGTGGTGCATATAGTAATTACGTAGTGTATTTAGTAATGATGTGTTGGATGACATATTGTGTAAAAGCCGAGAGTGCCATATACGTTAGGACCGATCTATCTATGACATATATACTGTATGTATGTTTGAATACGTGTGTAGTGGGTATAATAATGGAGTGCAGTGTGTGTTACTGTGTAGTGATATGTTGGTACATTCATATTAGTGTATTATTACTTATTATCAAATTAGTACTATTAGTGTGTTAGTGCTTGTATTCATAAGGATGTTCCTTTAGTAATGTGTTGTGTAATGCCCTACGTAGCTACTGCACAAGTACTAGAGGGGGGTGAATAGTACTTTAAAATAATTAAGAAGATAATTCCTAATTATCTTGCAAACTCAACCAACAATGCGGAAATGCGGAAATGTAAATAATGACAACAAGGAAAACAATCGCAAACACACAATTTAATGGGTTCGGATCCACCCAAGTCTCCCCGACTTGTTCCCGGTGATCCTACGTCCCAAACACCCGGATCCCCTCCGGATACTTGAGTTAGAAACTTCTAACTCAAATTTGCACTATGAAATACTTGTAGAAACCTCTACAAGATCAAATCATACACAAATCGAAATGTGACTCCCACAAACCGGGATCACAAACAAACTCTCACAACCGAGAGTAAAACACTTACAATATCAAAGTAAATGAAATACGAAATGCTTACCGACAAAATCCTATGCCTTGAGTATACTTACGAATTAGGGCAAAGATGATTTTGGGGAAGATGATGGCACCAAACCCTAGCTCCATGATAATGACCAGCAATGGAGTCCTAGGTGGATGTTGGTGACCTAGAATCAAGCTCTTGGCTTGGAAGGCTCACAATCAATGAATCTCTCTTTTGAAATAAGAGTGAGGGAGAGATTCAAGTGAGAAATGAAAGAGCTTTGAATGAGGATTAAATGCTTCTCTTTGATTCTCTAAAGATCAATAAATATCAGCCTTGAATGCTATGAATACATCACTCCAAGTATATATAGGATAGAGGAAAGAGAGAGCAAAAAATCGTGGCATTTAATGCTCCAACGGCTCTATTCTGAAGCAGACTAGTCGGTCAAAGAAGGACCACTGACCGACTAGTTCATCAACTAGTCGGTCGGTCAATCAACATGAACCGACTAAGAGGTGAACAGCCAAAAGAAGAAGTTCAGACAATGAATAACTAGTCGGTCCAAGAAGACTTGCCAACCGACTAGTTTCACAACTAGTCGGTCGGTGAGTCAACTTTGACCGACTAACAGGTGAAATAGTGAAGGCTGAACTCAAGATGAATTAGTCGGTCTAAGAGCAAATACTGACCGACTAGTTCATCAACTAGTCGGTCGACAAATGTACATAGACCGACTAACGATAAACAGTAAGTTAGGCTGAACAGTGGAAGCTCAACTAGTAGGTTTAAGAAGGATTCCTAAACGACTAGTGTCACAGCTAGTCGGTTGGTCAACCTTCTTTGACCGACTAACTGTAAACAGTAAGTGAGCTAGAAATTGAGAAGGCATTCTAGTCGGTTCAAGAAGCTTTGCCAACCGACTAGATTGCCATCTAGTCAGTTGGTTCTTCTTCTTGAACCAACTAACATGCACAAGAAGTCGCGAATCGAAGCGCGAAGCTTCGGGAAAGTTTGTATGGACTTCTACTAAGATCCTAGCTCTAAGATATGATCGTTATGAAGATTAAAACGTAAGACCTACTCAAGGCTTAAAATTCTATGAAACGAAGCTAGAAGACATTAAATAAACTTGACGAACCGTCTTCAAAAGCTTCAATCGAATCTTCATGACTTCAATAATTGTCCTTGAGCTTCAACGAAGCTTCAAGCACACGATCACGCGCTTTGAGAAGTCTCGAGATGTCGCTTTTGATGTTCATAGAAATTTGGCGACAATCTCCATAACTGCGCTCAAAAAGAGTTAGCTCACGATATTTATGTTTGTTCATCATCCAAAACCAAATCCGGGGAGTCAATACTCAACATTCTCCCCCTTTTTGGTGATGACAAAACAACATAAATAATAATCAAAAATAATGATTCACATGTAATTTACTTACTCCCCCTGCATTGATGACACGTTAATTCCAAAATAAATAATAATCATACGCATCAAGCAGACGAGTAAAGTATAAAATGTGAATCAATTATTGAAATATTTGAAATATCGGATTTTAAATCCATTTTTATATCTTCACTCCCCCTGAATCTAACATATCAAATTAGATTCATGGTAAATTGCTTTGAATTATCATTAGCACATCGTTATTATTAATTCTCTCCCCCTTTGGCATAAGCAAAAAGAGCGGGAGGAGATCAACGCCAACAATGGCTAAAAATTAAAGCACTGGAGTCGAAGAATACGACCACGGTCCAAATGACACCAAAGCAAAAAAACGAATTAAATCAAAGCGTGCCAATGATACCATAGTCGAAAATCGAAAAACGAAATCATCAAAAATCAAATCAATTTCATATATTGAGTTATGGAATATACTCTCCAATATCAACATTCTTGGTTAATTTAGTGCATGGAAAACAATTCTATGTTTTCATAGAGATAATTTCTATTTAACCAAGTTAATCGTCGAGCGACGAAAGCAATCATCAGAGACAGAAATATAATGTGCACATGGAAGTAAAAGTCAACACGATGTATATATGGATAGAGGAAAGAGAGAGCAAAAATCGTGGCATTTAATGCTTTACGTAGCTACTGCACAAGTACTAGAGGGGGGGTGAATAGTACTTTAAAATAATTAAGAAGATAATTCCTAATTATCTTGCAAACTCAACCAACAATGCGGAAATGCAGAAATGTAAATAAATGACAACAAGGAAAACAATCGCAAACACACAATTTAACGGGTTCGGATCCACCCAAGTCTCCCCGACTTGTTCCCGGTGATCCTACGTCCCAAACACCCGGATCTCCTCCGGATACTTGAGTTAGAAACTTCTAACTCAAATTTGCACTATGAAATACTTGTAGAAACCTCTACAAGATCAAACCATACACAAATCGAAATGTGACTCCCACAAACCGGGATCACAAACAAACTCTCACAACCGAGAGTAAAACACTTACAATATCAAAGTAAATGAAATACGAAATGCTTACCGACAAAATCCTATGCCTTGAGTATACTTACGAATTAGGGCAAAGATGATTTTGGGGAAGATGAAGGCACCAAACCCTAGCTCCATGATAATGACCAGCAATGGAGTCCTAGGTGGATGTTGGTGACCTAGAATCAAGCTCTTGGCTTGGAAGGCTCACAATCAATGGATCTCTCTTTTGAAATAAGAGTGAGGGAGAGATTCAAGTGAGAAATGAAAGAGCTTTGAATGAGGATTAAATGCTTCCCTTTGATTCTGTAAAGATCAATAAATATCAGCCTTGAATGCTATGAATGCAGCACTCCAAGTATACGTAGGATAGAGGAAAGAGAGAGCAAAAATCGTGGCATTTAATGCTCCAACGGCTCTATTCTGAAGCAGACTAGTTGGTCAAAGAAGGACCACGGACCGACTAGTTCATCAACTAGTCGGTCGGTCAATCAACATGAACCGACTAAGAGGTGAACAGCCAAAAGAAGAAGTTTAGACAATGAATAACTAGTCGGTCCAAGAAGACTTGTCAACCGACTAGTTTTACAACTAGTCGGTCGGTGAGTCAACTTTGACCGACTAACAGGTGAAGTAGTGAAGGTTGAACTCAAGATGAATTAGTCGGTCTAAAAGCAAATACTGACCGACTAGTTCATCAACTAGTCGGTCAAAAAATGTACATAGACCGACTAACGATAAACAGTAAGTTAGGCTGAACAGTGGAAGCTCAACTAGTCGGTCTAAGAAGGATTCCTAACCGACTAGTTTCACAACTAGTCGGTCGATGAACCTTCTTTGACCGACTAACTGTAAACAATAAGTGAGCTAGAAATTGAGAAGGCATTCTAGTCGGTTCAAGAAGCTTTGCCGACCGACTAGATTGTCATCTAGTCGGTTGGTTCTTCTTCTTGAACCAACTAACATGCACACGAAGTTACGAATCGAAGCGCAAAGCTTCGGGAAAGTTTGTATGGACTTCTACTAAGATCGTAGCTCTAAGATTTGAGCGTTATGAAGATTAAAACGTAAGACCTACTCAAGGCTTAAAATTCTACGAAACGAAGCTAGAAGACATTAAATAAACTTGACGAACCGTCTTCAAAAGCTTCAATCGAATCTTCATGACTTCATTAATGGTCCTTGAGCTTCAACGAAGCTTCAAGCACACGTTCACGCGCTTTGAGAAGTCTCGAGACGTTGCTTTTGATGTTCATAGAAATTTGGCGACGATCTCCATAACTGCGCTCACAAAGAGTTAGCTCACGATATTTAAGTTTGTTCATCATCCAAAACCAAATCCGGGGAGTCAATACTCAACATGTTGAGTGTAGGGTTATGTGTGTTTTATTATTATTATTATTATTATTATTATTATTATTATTATTATTATTATTATTATTATTATTCCTTGTGTATTAATAAGGGTGTGCATTTAGGAGCATATTGAGAAGGGTATTATTGTGCATCACTTTAGTATTTATAAAATGCTAGAATTGAGCATTTGTAGTGCACTAGCTAATTGTTACTAGTATTGTTGTTAGTCATAGTTATTAGTAGCATTTGTTCTTAGTGTTGTTGTTAATTTTAATACCTAGCACTATTATATGTGAATGGCATTCTTGTGTTGTGTGTGTGGATGGAGTCGGGGGAGGTGTGTGTAGAGTGATGTCTCCTTAGGTAATTAGTAGAGGGTAAGTATTAAGTTATGGGTTAGTGTAGAAGGGCAAGTGTGAAAGAGGTTATGGGGGCAAGAATGAGGCTAGTGTGATTGGTGTAATTAAGTAAGGTGTGTGTGTGTTTAGTAAAGAGGTGGGTGTGCATAGTAAATGGCATCATTGTAATTACAATACCATGTTATGTGAAAAATTATGAAGAAGCTTGGTGCATGGCACACTTGTAATTAAGGCTAGATGTGTATAAAGTAAGATGGCATGCATGTGTAATGTGTGGCAAACTTGTAAATAAAGTGATATTTATAGAAGGGAGATTTTTATTAAAGGAATGGCATTCCTACTGGGTCACGCGTTGACGTGCCCCCGTTGGCCTTTTCAGGTATGGTTCTTGGGGATGGCAGGTAGAGCTGGAGGTTGAGTTTGGAGTTCTGTTATTGGATGTTGGAGCTTAGGTTGGGTGATGGGGGGTGAGGAGAGAGCTATGTGTACTTTGTATTTTATTTTAGGGTGAGAGATGCTTGTACTATATAAATTGGTACATTGAGATGTTTGAGATGTATATGAAATTTTTCAGTGTTTGGTCTTCAATATTTCTCTGTGGCATTGGCTGTTTTGTTGAACACTACATGTACTACTCCCAGCAGCGCGTAGTGGACATGCAAATACATTTTAGCTCTTGTCGTGTACCCTGCCTCCCTGCGTATCATGGGGACCGGGTCATGACATTTCATGTTGGTTGAGGGTCACGTCCTATGGGTCTAGCGGAGTAATCGCTGCCTTCCTTTGGGTCGGCTTCTTCCTTGCTGCATTTTGACCTTTGTCAAGGGGGATGGCGTTGGGATTATGTTGAGGTGGCTGACGAGAGGTAGTCATGGGGATGATTTACCGCTCCAAGTTTGGCTCTTCATTACTTTGGCTTCTAGGTGTGGGCGGGAGCTTCCCAGGGTTCAGTTCCGCACTGATGATCGGTGCTCCTTAAGCCAATTGGGGATGTTTGCTTATCGATTGTTCTATCACGGAGGTCAATGTCTTAATGTAGACAATGACTTCGTTTGAGTACGCTTGAAATTGATCCAACGTGACCAGTTATGGCTCGGATCCTCCCTGGTAAGAAGAGTTAGGGTCTTTATGGAGTATGAGAGTGCATGTCTCCCTACTAGTGACTCACCCAACAGTCCCTTGGTTGCTGCGGTAAGTCGACGTTGTTAATGATAAGGATGTTGACTCTGATTCCCATAGACGACACCAACTGTTGACGAGAAAATTCGTATCACGGTAAGGTAGGTGCTGAAGAGGACGTCTTCGGTGACGTGGCACTCCGTCGACATAAGTAGAGTAGGACTCGGGAGAGGCAATCCCGGGTTGGGGAGAGCTAAGTCCTAGCTGACCTAACTTCGAGCTATCTTCGTAGGTCTCCAACGCAGAGAAATCGTCAGGGAGTCGGATCTGGGTTCCGGCCCAAATCACATATGATGCTTAAGTCATCGGGTGACCAAAAGGGAGCTCAAGGCCAATAGGTCCAACCTATTGGGAGGTCGTCTGATCACTGTCTCGTCGAGCTATGGAGGAATAAATATAGAGTGGACGTAGATATTTGAGTGTCAGAGTACCCGAGTGTTTAGTATATCTGAAAGTTGATCCCTGTCTTATCGTCACTAAGGTTGCTTATAAGTGGGGGCTCCTCTGAGTGCAGTTAGTGGATAATGGTCTTGTCCTTATGACGACATGATTGTCTCTGAAAAATAGCATAACGGTAGACCATTTACTCCGCAATTACTAACCGATCCATTACTAACCGATCCCTCAATATTCGGGGGCTAAACGAGAGAATGAACTATCCCTTTTGAGTAGGTAAGCGGTTAATCGCTCGTGCAGGCCTCTGAGCTGTTGGGCTAAGGCGATGCATTCGTGTTGGGATTATTTATTTGAACAAAATATCTTTCCGCCGCCACGTGGGCCGGCCCAATATAGTAACAATACGGATTTAAAAATATTGTCATGTAAATGCCCAAGTTAGACTAGAAAAATACTTCTACCAACTCTTATAACATAAGAAGACAAATTAAGATAAATAGATAGAGACAAGAGACGGATTGGAACAATATTTAAAAGAAACTTCATCGATCCCTTCCTTCTAAGAAACTCCCGCACAAATCACAGGAAATTTGCTAACAGAATCATTTAGACCAAAGCTAGAATGGTCTCTGAGTTCTCTTCCTAAGGGAATCTCTCCCTTAATTTCCACAAAGAAGCGTATTCTATCTTTGTAACTAATGGTACGTGTTACATCTCAACAAAGAAGCAACATTCGCAATCTTCTCCAATATCAACTAGTCTTCATGCATTTTGTCTGAAGATGTGATTGCTACACCTGCATGGATTGTTCAATGAACATATCAACACCAGCGCTGTCGGGCATTATGGGTTTAAAGAAGCATCAACCACATTGTGCAAATATTCACGTTTATATCTCATCATGGATCGCATCTTCTTCCAACTCCCATTCAACGTGTGGTCTCTAGCATTTATTTGGGCGAATGGAAGAAGTAACCCTGTTGGAAACTTCTCCATGAGCCCAGGAAAAAAGAGCTATCAGAACTTCATATATATCCATGTGAAATATTGACTTTTTTGTTAAGAATTCCCAGTGAATTTTCTTCTTCTTCAACGTGGGGAAACTTCACTCCATTTTGGGTAGAATTAGGATTTTGGCATGCATGGCCTTTTACCTGTTCTAACTTGCTGTCTAGATACGGAGAATTCCAACTAACTTGCAGTGAAGAACAAGTTCGATTGAATTCTAGATCATTTTCTTCAATTTTACTACCAAATTAAGTACCGTCAAGTAGATTGACAAGAACATAGTCAGATGGTCATGTGTCGTGATATCTTAATATTTCCCCTGACAGCTAGCATTGGTCTTTAAACAGAAGCTTAAATAATCGGAACCCACGTGTTTGATTCGTTTGATTCATGACTAAGCTACCAGAGAGTCATTCAAACTCGGCAGGGGCCCACCCGCGGATGGCGTTTTGCTCCGAACATGACCTGACCTACCCTTAGCATCTATAAATATGTGTTTCACTCTTGCAAACATGGTATACATACAACATTTGCTCGATCGATAGAGCTAGACATCGGTTGCTCTGACACACAGATTGCCAGTATCATATTCGTCGCCAATCCACTGAAAAACGATGGCAACGAGGTAAGCAAAATCATCGAATCCTGGAATATGACTATGCTAATTGTATGTTTCTTATGTTCAATATCTCTCGATCTCTAGGAATTCATTCCAGCTGAATGGAGTGCCGAAGAATATCGAGGTTGGTCGTAGGGCAAGGGTCATTCGCAACCCACACATGGAGAAGCTAAGGAATGGCTATCTATTCCCTGAGGTTAAAAAAATATGGCACTATAATAAATTTGTTACGCAGAATATGTATCTTGATGCTAATGATGATAAGCTTGTTATCAGATTGGCAAGAGGCATGCTGAGCACCTGGAGAAGAACCCAGATGCAAAGGTGATAAGTTTGGGAATTGGCGATACGACTGAGCCCATACCGAGCTGTATAGCTTCGGCAATGGCTGAGGTACTTCTTTCGCTAAGAAAGTCTGCTTCATGCTGGCAACAATATTGAGTCATGCCGAGAAATTTTTGTAGAATAGAATATATGCAACAAAATCAATAGCTAGCAAATTGTGAACATATCCTTACAAGTATTAGAAAACATTTGCTGATTTTTCACACACGTGTAAGTAGCCATGTAGCCAACCTTTTCTACTTAACGAAGAAATGAAGAACGAGGGGGGGAACATAACTACAATATTAGATGCATCCTCATGCATGCATGGGTGATCTTGTAGATAATTAAAATAAGTTAATTACTAATTGTGTGTTGGTTAATAAAAAGAAACATTCTTCACAGGCCAAATGAAAGCTAGGTCTCTTGACCAACATGCATCCTCGCTAGCTTAGCTGTTGTCAAGATTGAACAAATTGTCCCGGACTGTTTCAGACAAAGATGCTCTTTTTTAAAAGATACGTCAAACTATTGAAAAACTCTTAATAAGTTTGATTAATAAGTCTTAATTTTGTGCCTAAATTAACCCGTGTACACTAAACGACTGATAATTATAATGATCATGTTGTATTTCTTAAGCTCTTCTGTTTTGACTTCAGAAGCTAGCTAATTGTATGGAATAAAACAAATTTTATTCATGAAAGTAAATGAGTCAACAGGATTAATTTTTTAATAAATTATGACACCATGTTTAAAAATCTAGGAGAAAAAATTGACATATATTTTCTTCAATATTGCAGTATTCGCTTGCATTAGCAACTGCTGAAGGCTATCGAGGCTATGGCGCCGAGCAAGGCAACATGGTGGCAACCTCCTTCATTTGTGACTGAAGAAAAATAGATAAAATTAGAATTTAACCAAAATTGGATTTTCCTCGACCAACATCAATTTTAATTAATTTTTTTTTAATTTAAAGGAATTGCGGAAGGCAGTCGCTGCAACTATATATAGAGACATGGGGATCAAAGAAAAAGAAGTCTTCATATCAGACGGCGCACAGTGTGACATATCGCGAGTTCAAGTAATACAATTATATAGTTAGATTATAATCACAAATTATTTTCCAGTATATATAGGAATTAATTTTATCATTTTTTTTCTTGGTGCACACTGCAGTTAATGTTCGGGTCGAACATGTCAATAGCAGTGCAAGACCCTACATTTCCGGTGAATAAATCTATCCCAGCTTATAATTCCTGAAATGTGTTGTTGTTATAAATGGATAATGGATGTTGGGTTCAGGCCTATGTGGACTCGAGCGTCATAACGGGCCAGACCGGAGACTGCATCGGCGGCAAGTACAGGGGGATTGAGTACATGAAATGCTCGCCGGAGAATCGGTTTTTCCCCGACGATCTGCGTAGAGTTCCGGCCACCGACATCATCTTCTTCTGCTCGCCGAACAACCCCACCGGCCACGCCGCATCAAGAGCGCAGCTGGAGCAGCTGGTGGAATTCGCAGGCCGAAACGGGTCCATCATTGTCTACGACTCCTCGTATGCACCCTTCATATCGGATGGCAGCCCAAGATCCATTTACGAGATCCCCGGGTCCAAAGAAGTAAGAGCGTCCAACAGACAATCGCTTTGTCGACCAAGAGTACTTCAAGGCGCTGATGGATCGTGGGGCTGTGCTTTTTTCAGGTTGCGATCGAAATATCGTCGTTTTCCAAATCCGCGGGGTTCACCGGAGTACGACTGGGGTGGACGGTGGTCCCCGAAGAGCTCAAGTACTCCAACGGCTACTCCGTCCTGCGAGACTTCGACCGGATAATGTGCACGTGCTTCAACGGTGCATCTAGCATTGCTCAGGCCGGCGGGCTTGCTTGCTTAACAGAAGAAGGCCAAAAGGTATAATGCTGATAAATCTCCATCGTTTTCATGCTTGCTTGTGTTATTTTCATATGCATGCATTGTTGCAGGCCGTACGTGGGGTGATAGATGTGTACAAGGGCAACGCGAGGGTTTTGATGGATAGCTTGTCGTCGATCGGCCTGGAGGTGTACGGAGGCGTGAACTCGCCGTACCTGTGGGTACATTTTCCAAGACGAGGATCGTGGCAAGTGTTCAATGAAATTCTTGAGAGGGCCGACATCATAACCATCCCCGGGTGTGGGTTTGGTCCTGGCGGCGAAGGATTTATCAGGGTAAGTGCGTTCGGTCGGAGGGATCGCATTCTGGAAGCTTCCAGACGGTTGAAGAACCTATTCAAATAATGTTGATTTCATGAAGCAATAGGCCAGGCTAGAAGGCCAGCTCAAAATGTACTGAGACCTAAATAATGTATATGATTCTTCGTAAAGTTTACTATAAGGAATAAAGAGGCAACCAAAATTGAAGTTTCGTTATGTTTACAACTTAGTTGCAACACCAAAGTTCAAGCTTACTGTTGGGTAGATTTTCTGTTATTATATATTGGCATCAGTGGCACTAGATCTGGGATATTCAAGTTGTGGAATCAGAACTGTTTTTGAACAGTTTGAGAGGTCATGTTGTGAGTCATGTTGTGATATAAGTCATGACATGCGTGATCTGAATGCTGGATCGAATTCAGGAATTCTGTTTTTGTTTGCAGATTTGTTTTGCTGATTTCACTCGTAGCCTAGAATCTCGGGGGATCTTGAATTGATTGGCGGAATATCTGCTAGAGATTTTTCTGTTACTGTTTACCCGAAATAGATTCTCAAATGATGGGCGGAGATAACTGATTTAATGGGCAGAATTTTTTGTTCGATTTTCAGGTCTGTTTTGCTGCTCCTCTCAGATCTGATTTGCTTCTCCAGAATCTTATTGTAACCTTGGTGGTTACTATATTTATAGGGGAAATATCCACATGAGATTTGATAGAACCATTTACCGGAAGTGGTTAATTCGTTCCTTGATTAATGGAACTATTTATCCGAAATGGTTCCTTAATATATGGCGAAAAATCTGCTTGAGATTGTTAATTGATTTATTAACCGAAATGGATTTTTGACTTTGGTTGAGATGACATAAAGCTCTCAAGCAGATCGGCTATGGTTATCTGAATAGATCGGTTCATTATCCTGGGAAGGAGGCTGACGGCTACAGAAGTATGGATCAAAGAGAGTTTGATTCAGGTCAGTTTTTGCAGAGGGATCTTTCGGTTTCTACATCCGGGTACGGAGGCCGACGGCTACTGGAGTAGGGATCGAAGGGAGTTTGATCTGGTCGGGTTATGCAAGGGGATCTTGTGGTGATTACTCCATGAGGTTGATTGGGATCACCCATTGCAGTTTGTATTGAGGGGGAGTGTGTTCCTCCTAATAGAAATGCAATTTAGTGATGTAATCGTTATTTGATATAGTGTAGTGATCTGATTTTTCTGTGTGTGGCCCGACAGATGTAGGTGTGTGCATCGAACTGTGTTACCAAGTTTTGTGTGTTATTGTGTTTTCCGTGTGTTGAATCATTGGGCCGGCATTCGAGATAACTCGACCGACAGATGACTAAGGCCCGCAAGGCCCACCAAAGAAGCCCGATATCGACTCAGTCAAAGCCCAATGGTCAGTCGACCGTTGAGTCCACCTCACTCGAACGTGGGACTAAAGGAGGGCTCGTAAATGGCGGGGACGTGTGCAACATTTAGTCTTATTAAAGAGGGAAGATCATGGCCCCTTTATGGGTGGCCGTTATCATCCCAACGTATCCAAAGGGACCCTGAACACCTATAAATAAAGGGATGGGTCCCATTTCCAGTGTACGTGGTCTATGACATAGAGCTCTACTTTCTCAGCTGATATTTTCTTATATTCGAGCTTACGCCATCAGTCCTGCGACGAACATCCGTTGGTCGATCTGAGCTGCACCAAGCTCCATCTCTTACTTAAGTTTCCACACTAACTTCAGCATCGAAGGGGATTTGGGTCGGAACCCAGGTCCGACCCTCCTAACGTATACCTGCGATGCAGATCGACGGTCATCATCCAATGTTGAGGGTCGTTATCGAGCTCTCCAGCCTCGAACAACCGACGCATCTGTTGCTCAAAGGTCGATCGAGTATCGCATCATCATCAACTACCATCATCCGACCCCGGTTCTACCAACCTAGGGTCCCACTTCATCCACCGACGAGGCTCCGACTCAGCACGAAGAGTCTACGTCAACTTGACAACTGTCTCGGTCAATTTTGCCCTTAACAGTGTGACACAGTCTGTGGGAAAACGTTAACCAGCTTGACATCCCAAAGCAATCCAGAAGCAATGACAGCTGGACCGACCCGGAAGGAATTCACCCAGTTTACTGAGCTGATCGATAGGAGCCTAGGCGCATTGGCTACTTTAATACGCCAAAACATGGGGAGCCCATCGTCCTTAAATGAGCCGTTGCCGCCTCCAAACGTAAACATGACGCCAACCAAGGGCTCGGCTTTCCTCCGAGATCTGGGGGACCTAAGGGCAGATCAATTGGAGATTAACCTCCACAATTCGCCCCCCCGACCCACCAATACATCTGAGTGGGGGTCGATAATCGAGCTTTCATTCTCCAGGAAGAACCCACCCCCTCCAATTACCGGGCGGCAACCCGCAGCATCCTAGATCAGGTAATGTATGGGGCTCCCCCAGGTTATAACCCTCTGAACTCTGCAGGTGGATTCGTGAGGAGGGAGGAGATCCCAAACCGATCCTCGAGAGCTAACTACGTGCAACCTGGAGAAGGAGGATCCCTACTGGCCCGATCCGTGATTCGGAGGACCCCTTGAAAGAGAATATCATCTCTGTTTCTCCTCTCCCCAAGTTCAAGCTCCCTGCTCTACCAGCTTATGATGGCAGAGGCGACCCATGGTCACACATTCATATTATCTGAATGTCATGCTGCTCCATGGGGCCGATGAGCCGTACCTTTGTAGAGCCTTCCATACTACCCTATTCAAAAGGGCAGAAAGCTGGTACAAAGGGCTACCTCATGGCTGCATCGGCTCGTTCGAGGAATTGGCAGAAATATTCTGCAAACAATTCGTCACGGGACGACGTCCTAAGAAGAAGTCCTCCTACCTCTTCTCGCTCAAACAACACGAGAATGAGTTGATCTGAGCCTTTGTCCAGAGATTCAACGATGAGAAGCTCGATGTAGAGGAGACACCGGACGTGACCGTCATAGCAGCGCACACCCAGGCGGTCCGGAATAAGCACATGAGGAGGTGTTGGATATGGAAGACGTTAGTACACCCTTGTAGGGGATGTACGAGGGAACACGGACCTCGAACGTCGCGTACACGAAGTCGTGTGCAAAGGGAATATGTTCCCTTGCGGAGAGGATCTCTAGATTGATGGGAAAGTTGCATTATATATGCATAAGTGCATGCGACATATGGCTAATAAAGGGGTAATATCTTAAGCTTATGTTGTACCATGCATATGGTACAACTTAAGCTTATAATGTGCCATGTATCATGGTACACCTTAATTAAATTGTTCCATAGGAACAATTACTCCTAAAATAACTACCTTGGGGGCTATAAATAAGACCCAAGGGTAAGCCATTTACTTACACTTTTGCATGGCATTCTTGCATGCATTTCATTCAAGCGAAGCTCTGCCGAAATCCTTCATCTCTCTTTATCCAAGTTCTTAATCTAAAAGTAGAGATTTAGATTGTGGATTTAGTAGCCTTACTCCGTTCGTGAGAAGACTCGATCCGTCGTGGCGAATCCGAAGACAAAGTTCCGAGACTACCGTGTCGCATACGCAAGCGTAAGTCTCAACTTTATTTATCGATCCTAACTCTGTTTTGACAGGATCCTACATTGGTATTAGAGCCATACGGGTTCGCCCCGGTCAAACTGCCGCCCCGTCGAAACTATGAATGAGTCGTTGTCTTTTTCACGAATGGGTATCCTACCATTACGGATATGGTAGGAACGCTTCATGACGGAGAGAACGCAGCGGTTGTTCTTTTCACGTTAGGGTCTTCTGTCATTACGGATATGGCAGGAACTCTCCGTGACGGGAAGAACCGACCGTTCATGTAGTATGTTATTTTTCATTTTTGGCACACGGCCATTAGAAAATAACTACTTTCTCGACGAACGGGTGCTTCATCGACGAACGGGTGCTTCACCGGAGAAGAAGGTGGTAGTTATTTCCATCGGGGAAGATGAATTTTGGTGCATGTGTACCATGGCCAAATGGGCCATGAAGGCCATGCACCCCCCTCCCCATGAGGAGGGGGTTGGCTACGGCCAATAACCACCACGGCCACCCCTCCGGCAGGGTGTGTGGCAACCCCATTCAAAGGGGGTGGCCGGCCATGGCCAAAGGGACCATGGCCGGCCAATGCCAAGCCATGGCCGGCCATGGCCAGGTCGGCAGTGGCCGGCCAAGGCCAGGCCGGCAATGGCCGGCCTGCCCAGCCCTGGCAGAGGCCAGGGCCGGCGCCCTGGCCACTGCCAGGGCCGGCGCCCTGGCCTCGGCCAGGGCCAGGCCGGCCCTGGCAGAGGCCAGGGCCAATGCCCTGACCTCGGCCAGGGCCTGGCTGGCCCTGGCCAGCCCTGGCCGGCCTCGGCCAGGGCAGAGGCCCTGGCCGGCCTCGGCCAGGGAAGAGGCCCTGGCCGAGGGGCCAGGGCCCCTGGCCGGCCAGGGCAGAGGCCCTGGCCGGGAGAAGTTGCAGACCAAATAATTGGTCGCCGGCCCTGGCAGAGGCCAGTGCCAATGCCCTGACCTCGGCCAGGGCCTGGCCGGCCCTGGCCGGCCTCGGCCAGGGCAGAGGCCCTGGCCGGCCCTTGGCCAAGCCTCGGCCAGGGCAGAGGCCCTGGCCGGGAGAAGTTGCAGACCAAATAATTGGTCGACCAATTTTGTTTTTTTGGTCGACCAATCCGGCAGAAGGTCTTGGTCGATCGCGAACTTGTCGACTGACCCATACGGGGTGACAAAAGGCCTTGGTCAAACTCGAATGTGCCGATTAGCCCATACGGGGCTAACGACAGTCGCCTACTCTTGTTTTATAAAGTTTTTTTCGGGCTCTACTCCTTGAAGATTAGCCATAGTGCTCTACTTCATGCGAGATTAGCCATGTCATTGTGCTCTACTCTACGGAGATTAGCCAATGTACTTATGACATTGTGCTCTACTCTACGGAGATTAGCCAATGTATTTCAAATTTTTGACAAAGATGTTTTCAAATAGGTTATGTCCCGTCCTTAAATTGGGATAGCGCAATTTAGAATTCCAAGTCCTACCACGATCCGGCCATAGTCATCTAACCCATGGGTGTGTAGAACAGGTCTCGTGGCTTGGCAATTGTTGCGCTAAAAATTCTTTGCGCAAACTCTCACCTATTCCATTTTGAAAGATATGTTTTTCAAAAATATTTTTTCGCTGCTGGTACCATACGGGTATCATTTCTGATTTCTTTTTACTTGAGATAAGTAAGAGGGATACTTTGAAAGTTACTTCTAGATGGTAGTTGGGAACGTAGTGAACTTCTCGATTCTAGAGTAACATTTCAACGCATCCAAGGAACTTATCAAGTGTTTAAAGAATCGAAACTTTATGCATAGAATTTTGATCGTGTTTTTCATTCTCTTTACAGTTTTTTGATTTGAATATGTCTACCGCTTCTAAGAACATTGTCGTAGAGCTTAACAAAGGTGAAAAGCTCAACGGCGACAATTATAAACTTTGGTCAATAAAAATCCAATATGTTTTGGAGGAGCAAGATGTGCTTGAAACACTCCAAAACATAATGGAAGAACCTGAGTTGGGCAATACGGCCCAACACAAGAGGGACCGGGAAGCTTATGAGACTTGGACTCGAAAGAACAAAATAGCACGTATTACGTTACTGTCCGCAATGGACAATGACATAATGCGTCTATTTCAGGAATTCGACCTAGCCAAAGACATATGGTCTGAGCTAGAAATAAAGTTTGGTGGAACTTCGGTTACCAAACTCCGCTCCTTAAATATTCAATTTGATTCGTACAAAATGCGGCGAGATCACTCTATGAAAAAGCATCTCCGCCACATGGCGAATCTCATATCTGAATTAAAGGATGCGGGTGTTACGCTGTCTGACGAACAGCAGATCCAAGCAGTCATTCGTTCACTCCCAGATAGCTGGGATAACATGAAAATGCACCTCACTCATAATGAGTGCATTAAAACTTTAAGCGATGTATCGAAACACCTCGAACTCGAGGAAGAGCGGATTCAAGCCGCAAAACCAAGTGCAGAAGTGCACATGGCCGCTAGTTCCTCACATGGAGGAAATAAGCGGAAGAATAAACGCTTAAGGTTTGTGAACGAACGAAAGCAAGAACCGGAAACCTCAAAGAAGACTAAGAACAAAAAGTGGCAAAAGAATGTGCACTCAAAGAAGAAAAACTTGAAGAAGATCAAGTGCTTTAAGTATAACAAGTACGGTCACTTCGCCCGTACGTGTACGGATGGAAGTGATAAGGTAACTTGTAGGGCTAGTTACATATGTGTTTCTAGTTCCGTGTTTCTTGCTGAATCTAACTGTTTTTGGTTGATTGATTCAGGGGCCACAGACCACGTAGCGAAGGACAGAAGGTTCTTCGTAGAGTATCGAAAGATAACTCAAGGAACAAAGTGGATATACGTCGGCAACAACATTCGTGTTGAAGTCAAAGGCGTCGGAACATGCAAGCTAGTTCTCGACAACGGCCGGACTTTATTATTGCACGACGTCCTCTTTACTCCAGATATTAGAAGGAATATCGTATCCGTGGTCATGTTAATGTCTTTAGATTATGAATGGAGGTTCTATAAACAAAAGGTTGACCTTGTTTGTAATAGTTCTTTAATTGGGTCGGGTAATGTTTGTAATGGATTAATTGTTTTAAACACAATATATGATGATTCTTCTTCTATTAATGAAAGTTTCCATTTGACAAATGCTTCTAACTCTGAATCTGAGATCATTTGTTGGCATGCAAGACTTGGTCATATTGGACCAACTAGAATGGATAGACTTGCCAAAAGTGGCTTGCTATCTAATGTTTCAAAAATTGAAATGTCAACTTGCGAACATTGTCTTGTATGGAAAACTTGTCGCAAGCCGTTTGGAACTGGCACAAGGGCCGAAGTTCCATTACAGCTTATCCATTCGGACATTTGCGGTCCAATGAATGTTAAGACAAGACGCGTGAAGTCCTATTTCATCACATTCATTTATGACTTCACCCGTTTCGGTCACATTTATTTGATTTCCCACAAATATGAAGCTTTATCTTGCTTCAAAAACTATATGAGTTTAGTGGAAAATCAACTAGATCGCAAGATAAAGGTCTTGCGAACCAATCGGGGTGGAGAATATCAATCAACGAGTTTTAAGGAACTCTGTGATGAAAAAGGCATAGTTCATCAAATAACTATGCCTTATACTCCGCAACAAAATGGTGTTGCGGAAAGAAGAAATAGGACATTGATGGAAATGGTCCGATCAATGATGTCTCAGGCAAATTTGCCCATCACCTTTTGGGGTGATGCATTATTGACGGCAGCATTCATCTTAAACCGTGTACCCTCGAAGTCGGTAAGTTCTACTCCTTATGAGTTGTGGAACTATAGAACTCCAAACTTAAGCATTCTAAAACATTGGGGTTGTGCCTCATACGCACATTTATCCTCTCACAAATATGGCAAACTTGGGCCACGTGGGAGGAAGTGTATCTTCATCCGATACGCTGAAAACTCCAAAGGATATGTTTTCGTCGGTCAAGAGGACAATGGGGTCTAATAGAATTCGAATCGAGGGATGTTGTCGTCTTGGAAAACGAGTTTCCAAGACAGGGTGATATAAGTCAAGACTTATCCTTGTTTGAGACTTGGGATCAAGAAGGATCGGAACGTTCGAGTGGGAGAATTCTTGGTGAAGAAGAAAATATGTTTCAAACTTCACCAACGGATGATACGAACGATACCAATCCTATTCCGAGTGGGAGTGATATTATTCCAAGTGGGAGTGATGTCATTCCAAGTGGGAGTGATCAAACTCAAGCAAGACGTAGTAATCGAACGAGGCTAACACCTCTGAGATTTGAGGATGAATATCCTCAAACATTCATGACATTACTACAAGATGATGACGAACATGCAAATTTCAAACAGGCCGTCACATGCCCTGCTAAAGATAAATGGATAGCGGCAATGGAAGAAGAACTTCAATCCATGAAAACAAACCAAGTCTGGGACTTGGTTGATTTACCCAAGGGACGTAGAGCCATTGGAAACAAGTGGGTTCTCAAAATCAAGCATAAGGCTGATGGCTCCATCAAGAAATATAAAGCCCGCCTTGTTGCGAAAGGTTTCACGCAACAGGAAGGAATAGACTACGAAGAGACTTTCTCTCCTGTCGTGCGTTTTAAATCCATTCGCTTAATTCTGGCAATGGTGGCTTGTTTGGACCTCGAGTTACATCAGATGGATGTAAAGACTGCTTTTCTTAACGGAGAACTAGATGAGGAGATCTACATGGAACAACCAAACGGGTTCGTACAAGAAGAAAACAAACATAAGGTTTGTAAACTTCGTAAATCCATATATGGTCTTAAACAATCCTCAAGGTAGTGGTATATGCGCTTTCAAGAAGTCGTTTTGTCGTATGGTTTCTCCATGCTCGACGAAGACAACTGCGTATATATTAAGAGGATTAAAAACAAGTATGTAATTATGTCTCTTTATGTAGATGACATACTTATAGCCGAAAATGATAAGCGTCTTATCATGGATATCAAAGCTTGGCTTTCATCCGTCTTTGAGATGAAAGACATGGGTGAAGCTACATATATCCTTGGGGTTAAGATCTCAAGGAATCGTTCCAAGAAACTTCTTTCTCTCTCTCAAGAGACATATATAAAGAAAGTTTTAGAACGGTTTAATATGCAGGACTGCAAGCTAATTGATACTCCAATAAGCAAAGGCGAGGGTCTATGTTTGGAAATGTGTCCCAAAGATCCAAAAGAAAAGAAAGCTATGGAAAAGGTTCCATACTCCAGTTCTGTCGGGAGTCTGATGTACGCCATGATGTGTATCAGACCGGACATTTGCTATGCTGTTGGTATGGTAAGCCGTTATCAATCCAACCCAAGACAGGCACACTGGAAAGCGGTGAAGAGGATATTAAGATACCTCAAAGGGACTGCGGACTATGCGTTATGCTATCAAGGCAATACCTTGAGACTCGAAGGCTATACCGATGCTGATTGGGCGGGTGATCTCGACGAGCGAAGATCTACCTCAGGCTTTGTTTACTTGCTCGGGAATGGTGCAATATCCTGGAGCAGCAAGAAGCAAACCTGCATCGCCCTATCAACCATGGAAGCCGAATTTGTAGCATTCAGCATGGCGGTCCAAGAAGCTGTTTGGCTTAGGAAATTCTTAGACAGGCTAACGGATGCCACTGACTCGAGCACTGTTCCTATATACAGTGATAGTCAAGCTTCGATTGCCAATGTCAAAGATCCTAAATTTCATTGTAAGACCAAACACATTGATATTCGATTCAAGTTTGCGAAGGACTATGACAAACGGAAGGAAGTAGACATAGGATACATATCCACGCATGAGATGATAGCGGATCCCCTTACTAAGGCGATCCCCAGAGATGTGTTTTTCAAACACTTATCATCTATGGGAATGCGTAGGTGCTGAGCTGTATCATGTAATATTTCCCATGTCTATAGAAGATCAAAGTTTAATTTGCATACAAGTTTCTTACAAATGATTTTATATACATTTGTGTTTAAGTCTCAGCTATTTTATTGTGTGTATGTCGGACAGATTAAGGTTGACTCTCTCACATGAGCAACCGCCTTATCTTATCAGATGGATAAGATAGAGATGAGACTAGTTTAAAGTCAAAATCATTAGACACATGATTTAGAGTCGTGACTTAAACAAGATAGTCGAATGAAAGATCTGCATCATATGGATGCTTACAAAAGATCTGAGATCTGTATCACAAGGATATTTGAAAGAGATCTCATAGGATTTTTTAAATCCCATCTGTCTTATGCAGGATGAGAGTCCGGGAATATTTCATGAGTAGTAAGGGGACTCAAAAGATAGACACTGTGGTGTCTGATCTTTCATCCGTACAACATCATTAAGACATACTCTCCCTGGGAAAGGAGTGATGTTGTAATACGTGTTCATACCACGTATGCATTTCGACCACTGAGTTAGTAGCAATAGTGTTTGCTATTATGTGAGACTCAAAGGCCATACGGGTCTTAACTCTTACCCTCAAGGACTCCAATTGGTTCCTTTAGATTTGACGAGATGATCGCTATCGTAGCGTGTTACTAATGGGCTATGATAATTCGGCTCGGCGGGGCACGTTAGAAAAGCGAATCAAGTCAAGATCAGAAGGTTCGCAAGAAGAAGAAGATTGATTTCATATTCACATTTGGACTTTAAATGATTCAAAGCTGGCCAGCCAATTGTAATCCAGATGGGATTCAATTGTTGAATATAAAGTATAAGAAATGTGAAGAAATAATCTAGGGTAAAGCATGCGTTGAACTACTCAACTTTGCACCTTCGAGGTCGTTGTGTATCTCTAACAAGTGCACAACAACAGACTCTACGCGCATGACGGTCACACGGTCTATTTCTCGGTATGATAGATGAACGAACTAAGAGAAAGACGTTCTCTTACAATCCCCTCAAGTGTGAGTGTGAGATGTTGGATATGGAAGACGTTAGTACACCCTTGTAGGGTATGTACGAGGGAACACGGACCTCGAACGTCGCGTACACGAAGTCGTGTGCAAAGGGAATATGTTCCCTTGCGGAGATGATCTCTATTTTGATGGGAAAGTCGCATTATATATGCATAAGTGCATGCGACATATGGCTAATAAAGGGGTAATATCTTAAGCTTATGTTGTACCATGCATATGGTACAACTTAAGCTTATAATGTGCCATGTATCATGGTACACCTTAGTTAAATTGTTCCAAAGGAACAATTACTCCTAAAATAACTACCTTGGGGGCTATAAATAAGACCCAAGGGTAAGCCATTTACTTACACTTTTGCATGGCATTCTTGCATGCATTTCATTCTAGCGAAGCTCTGCCGAAATCCTTCATCTCTCTTTATCCAAGTTCTTAATCTAAAAGTAGAGATTTAGATTGTGGATTTAGTAGCCTTAATCCGTTCGTGAGAAGACTCGATCCGTCGTGGCGAATCCGAAGATAAATTTCCGAGACTACCGTGCCACATACGCAAGCGTAAGTCTCAACTTTATTTATCGATCCTAACTCTGTTTTGACAGGATCCTACAGGAGGGCCCTTCACCAGTTTCCCCTAACACCGTCACAGAAATGCTCAACATAACGGATCGGATCACTTCCTCCGAGGAGGCGGAAGAACCAGCCGGAGCTAATGCGAATAGCATCCCCTCCCGCCGCAGAGACACGAGGCGAGAGAAACCAACCTTGGGAACCCCCACCAGGAGTCTCGAGACAAGAGGCCTAGGGAAAGGAGCCCTCGAAGCAAGGAGCGACATACATACGCTAAGACGATTACTCCTAAGACAGAAGTCCTCGTTTACGCCCCACGAGTGTAGCTGATCCAAAAGACAGCTAAAAAGAACAAACATGAGAAGAGGGACGACCTCAAATTCTGCAAATATCACAACGACTATGGGCACGATACCAACGACTGTTGGACTCTCAAAAAAGAGATCGATGCCCTAGTCAAGCGAGGACACCCCAAGAACCCGGCTAATGATCCACCTAGCAAGGAGGGATCCTCAAAGTAGAAGGGCAAGATGACAGGATCACATATCACCAAGGTGATCGACTAGCAATCCACCTAAGCTTGAGGCGAATAAAGAGACGTTAGACATCAACAGCTCCGAAGTTCGAAAACACCTGTATGCATTTTGTTTTTCTTTGTCACTCTTTTTTCAATAAAGTATGTCTCTTTATCAAATAAAGTTTCGCTTCCTTAAGCCTGCGTAAAGTTTACAAAAGCTATCACATCAAAACTCCCCTTGAAAAGGATCCGATCCTCAGGATGTTTTGGGAAACCTGAACTTACGTTGATGTGAATGACTCCCTAATCGAGCGTCAGTCGTAAGTCAAAGGGGCCACCCCCTTCGCTATTGAACGACTCTCTTAAACGAGCGTCAGTAGTAAGCCGAAGGGCCACCCCTTCGCTACTAAACGACTCTCCTAAGCGAGTGTCAGCCATAAGTCGAAGAGGACTCCCCTTCGCCACTGAACGACTCTCTTAAGTGAGCGTCCACCGTAAGTCGAAGGGGCCTCCCCTTCGCTACTGAATGACTCTCCTAAGCGAGCGTCAGCCGTAAGTCGAAGGGGCCACCCCTTTGCCATTGAACGACCCTCCTAAGCGAGCGTCAGCCGTAAGTCGAAGGGGCTACCCCTTCGCCACTGAACGACTCTCCTAATCGAACGTCAGTTGTAAGTCAAAGGGGACACCCCTTCGCTACTGAACGAATTTCTCAAACGAGTGTCAGCCGTAAGTCAAAGGGGCCACCCCTTCGCTACTGAACGACTCTCCTAAACAAGCATCAGTAGTAAGCCGAAGGACCTCCCCTGCGCTACTAAATGACTCTCCTAATCGAGCGTCAACCATAAGTCGAAGGGGCCTCCCCTTCACTACTGAACGACTCTATCAAACGAGCGTCAGCTGTAAGTCGAAGGGGCCACCCCTTCGCTACTGAACGACTCTCCCAAACGAGCGTCAGCCGTAATTCGAAGGGGCCACCCCTTCGCTACTGAACGACTCTACTAAACGGGCGTCAGTAGTAAGACGAAGGGCCACCCCTTCGCTACTGAACGACTCTCCTAAGCGAGCGTCAGCCGTAAGTCGAAGGGGACTCCCCTTCACCACTGAACGACTCTCCTTAGCGAGCGTCGGCCGTAAGTCAAAGGGGCACCCCTTCACTACTGAACGACTTTCCTAATCGAGCGTCAGCCGTAAGTCGAAGGGGCCACTAGTTTACTACTGAGTGACTCTCCTAAATGGTCATCAGCCGAAAGTTAAACATGACATCCCTTTGCCACTAACCTACTCTCCTAAACGGTCGTCAGCCGTAAGTTGAAGGGCCACCCCTTCGCCACTGACCGACTCTTCTAAAATGTCGTCAGCTGAAAGTTGAAAAGACCACCCCTTTGCTACTAAACGATTCTCGTGCCATCAGTTATGATTCGAGGAAATCGCTCTCATCATAGAACATGTTGATCAACTTCAAGACATGGTTCGATGGTTTATCATCAATCATCATGGAGCAGCGCCTAACCCATCGAGTGGCCATCAGGCGTTACGACCACCACACGACATGCACGACAACAAACAAAGGGACGCAATCTGGCGCTCCTGTTACAAAAACTTGTTTGTTTGTTCACATTTACATCATCCCCTATACATTCAAAAATTTCTGAAATAGGCGTAACAACGCTGAGACCCTACAACGACTGGCTAGGCCCTTGGTCTCCATCTAGCACGGCCGCGGACTCTGGGTCCCTCATAGCGTTCGCTCCTACGTCATCATCAGCCACGATGGCAGCATAGTCAGGGGGAGCAGCTTCCTATGTGCCTTTGTTTGATTCATCGTCACCAAGGTCCGGAAAAATCACGGGATCTTGACGATCTCTACGGAGAGGTCAGGGATCGGTTCTTCATCTCCAATCAGCATCGCTCGTAGCCTCCCTTGTATAGCTCGTCGAAGTCGGGAAATGAATCCGTGAACTCCTGAATCGCCCTCTCCGCAACGACCTCGGCTGCGACTCTCTCCTCCAGCAGAGCGTCCTCCGCTCGCGTTCTTAGGGCGATTTGTTCAGCCTCCCTCCTACGAGACTCGCTTAACTCGTGCTCGAGTTTCTGAATGCGATCCAATCTTGTCTCAAAGAGAAGGCTGATTCTAGCCAGCTCTGCCTGAGATCTCTCTACTCTCGACCTAACGGCCTCCATGGTGACACCATGATTGGCCACCACCGGAGCACGACGACGCTACGTCACAGTCACCACGAGGACCTGCAAAGAACACACGACGGTAAGCATGCGTGCTGGCATCACCTACAAGGGAAGCTAGAACAATAATTACCTGGACGCTAGTGTGAACAGATATTAACACAAGCCGCTCATAATCGACCCTCTTCACGACGGCCCTGTCCAGTGGAAAGGCCGCATTCTCAGCGATGCAGGAGGCGGTCCCGCAGTCAAGAAGAGCAGAATCTCCATGCATTAACGAAAATCCCGCCCGAACAAGCTCCTCCTCGGAGCAGTCGAATGGGGCATGAGGAGATTGGCCCTCTAGCAAAATTAGCCTATACTCGTCAGGGATATCTTCACACAGCACTACCGGAGGAAACAGACCCCCAAGGCCAGGAGTCCTTGAGCATACGAAGCTCTGGGGGAACCTGAGTCCTCTCCGAGTCTCCCTCGTGAAGAGTATCATTCCTAGGTTGAGAGACATGCTCCGCAGCTGCATTCGACCCAGACGGCTCCGAGTCACTGAGAACGATTTTCCGCCTCCTCTTTGTCCCCTTCAGTGTAATTACTTCAAATTCAGAGGCAAACCCTTTTTTCTTCTTCTTCTTCTTCTGTTGAGGGCGGGCCACCGAGCAACCCCCTCAACAACCATGGGATGATCTCCAGACGGCTGGGCTGTCAATTTCTCCACAGTCGACGCCTGGGGAGACAACATACTTGCCTCCGCCTCTTTAATGGAAGCCTCGACTACTATCCTTAATGCGGGATCTACCTGATAATCCACACTAGCCATACCTGCGAGAGCAACAAACAAATTAGGTTGAAGATCAAAGGTCGAACAGTTGGCAAGCACGATCGAACCAACCTTTCGTCCACACCGTCCGACGTAGCACGTCGTCCGACCACAACCACTTGATCGACCTCATACCCTCTGGCAGGCTCATCAGAGTATCAGTGGTTTTCTTCTCCTCGCTAGTCAGCAGCTTATTCTCGGCAAGTCCCAAATCACGGACGCCCCAACCGGTGCAGAAGCTTGCCACCCCTTGGAAAACCATAAATACAAACACGTCTTTCCATTTGGGATTGAAGGTAGGAAGATCTTCCAACAGATTCTTGCCTCGACGAGCCATTATCGTATACCAGCCCGAGGTATTAAGGGGAGGGATCGAGAAAAATGATTGAATGGATTCATGGTTGGTTCAGTCCCCTTCGTCACACACAAAACTATGAAGCCCATAAGCATGCCAATGGCGTTCAGCATCAACTGGCAGAGGGAGATGTTCAGGATATACAGGATATATCGCATGAAGGGGTGCATGGGAAACCGAAGGCCTCGTTCGAAGGCTTTGCCATAAACCACCGCTTCCCGATCACCGGACGATGAGCCCTCTCGTCCCTCCCAGGTAGCCTAATTCGGTAATCGAGACGGACATAACTCTTCTAAAGCTCGGCGATTTGAAAAGCCTTGACGTTGGATCTCACATTCGCTAACAAGCCCGGCTCTATGACCCCTTTCCGATTCTTCTGTATGGATGTGACCAAGCTCCTTCCAGTTGCAGGGATGGAGGACAAAGCCATTACTTTCGAGAGGATGAAAATCTGAATCGAAAGAATGAAGACGGTACATCTGCACTCTATTGCTGGAACCATCCTATATGGGCAAGGCAACAACCGCATGATGCAACACGCGTCAAAGATCCAAGAGCTCAGAATGTCTCGAACTTCGAACATGCAAATCATCTGAATCGACGAGGTGGGCATTTTGGCGCCTAGAACTCAAGTGATATTTTCTCGACTACCGAGCCCCATTAATGCGATGTAACATCGCTTGACTTCAGCGGATGGACCCTTCAAGGTCGTCTAACGGGGGCCATTGTTGAATCTTTGGGCCGGCATTCGAGATAACTCGACCGACAGATGACTAAGTCCCACCAAAGAAGCCCGATATCGACTTAGTCAAAGCCCAATGGTCAGTCGACCGTTGAGTCCACCGCACTTGAACGTGGGATTAAAGGCGGGCTCGTAAATCGTGGGGACGTGCGCAACATTTATTCCTATTAAAGAGGGAAGTTTGTGGCCCCTTTATGGGTGGCCATTATCATCCCAATGTCTCCAAAGGGACCCTGAACACCTATAAATAGAGGGACGGGTCCCATTTCCAGGGTACAAGGTCTAAGACATAGAACTTTACTTTCAAACTGATATTTTCTTATATTCGAGCTTGCGCCGTCAGTCCTGGGACGAACATCCGTGGGTCGATCTCAGCTGCACCAAGCTCCATCTCTTACTTAAGTTCCCACACTAACTTAATCATCAAAGGAGATTTGGGTCGGAACCCAGGTCCGACCCTCCTAACGTATACCTGTGATGCAGATCGACGGTCATCATCCAGTGTCGAGGGTCGTTATCGAGCTCCCCAGCCTCAAACGATCGACACATCTGCTGCTCAAAGGTCGATCGAGCATCGCATCATCATCAACTACTATCATCCGACCCCGGTTCTACCAACCTAGGGTCCCACTTCGTCCATCGCGAGGCTCCGACTCAGCACGAAGAGTCTACTATAGCTTGACAACTGTCTCGGTCAATTTTGACGTTAACACCGTGTATGCATTCATATTTACATGATTGATACCTAAGTACCGAATTAACAATTACAAAACAGTATTAGAAGAAGAAGGAGAAGAAGAAGAAAGGCTAGCTCAATACTTTAAACTAAGTTTGCTCCACGCTTGTCAGCTTCGGTTAGGGATGGTATATATCCTGTTGGAAGCTTGGGAAAGAGCACATGCTTGCCCATCTTCTCCCTTATCTCGTTGTCCTCCATTTATGTCAATGGTTGATTAGAAGCATAAAATTAGCAATGATGTCTAAGGCCATAAACTCTTTTCCATGAATATAAATTTGATGTGTGCCCTCTAAATCAATGTGTCCAACAGGCCGGCTCAGCAAGCCCGGCCCTACCCAGAACGGGCCTTGTCCAGGCCATGGGCCGAGCTGGCCCATTGAACTTTTTGACCAGGCCGGCCCAAGTCGGCAAGGCCAAGGCCAAGGCCAAGGCCAAGCCCGGGCCTGTCAGGATTGGTTAGCCCGGTCAAGTAATTGACCGGGATTTTAAAAAAAATCTTAAAATTAATAAAATTAATTAATTAATTTAAGCATAAAATGAAGTATATGAAATTTTGCTTTATAAAAATATTAAAAGGTTAAACCGATAGTATTTTATTAATAGATAGTTTTTAAAATTTTAAATATATATAGTCTTTTTAAAAAGAGAATAATGGCTATCATACGCCATATGAGGCCTTGCCTCATATTCCCTCTCACATAAAGCAACTAAGTACAACTAAGTACAAGCCCATGTGGGCTTGTACTTGATTGCTTTATGTGAGAGGGAATATGAGTTAAGGCCGCATATGGCATATGATACCTGTTACGACTTAGAAATCGTAAGAGTCCGACCCCTGCCCGGATCCGCTAACACACCCCATTAACTCACCATATCACAAAAGGACCGCCGCCCCGAAAAGTCCGGGGCATCACGGAGTCAGGCGCGCCTTGCAGCGTTTCCCGAACCGATCGAGGCGGACAACCGCAGCCGCCCGACCCATCGGGGAAGGGCACTTGGGGACGCTCGGGTAGCTAGGCCAGGCTTATTGACGGGCGCGGACGTACCCTTCCGTACCAGCGGGCCATACCCCAGGACCGACCGATCGGGACGGTCCGCCCGACCCCCGCGAACCGAGGCACCTAGGGTGACACAGCCCGGCCTTAGTTCACCGCTAACGACAAACAGCCTAGGATAAGGACACGACTGACACATACGTCACCCGGCCGCCTGACAAAGCACCCCCAGGCGGCTGGCCTATCCGACGGTTAGTGCTTTCGGCCCTGACATCCCGACAAAAGCACCCCTCGGCCGTTGCGCCGCCTGACAGAAGCGGATCAGGAACTCCTGTTCCTGACGTCCTCGTCCGAAACTTCCGCTGACACCCGAGCCAGCTCAGCACGCCTAGTCATCACCCGTCAGGTATAAATACCTCCTCTCCTCTTACGGAGAGGAGGTTAGAAAAATTCTCTCATCTTCTATCATTCACACACGAGAGCAAAGGTCCTCCATATCTTTGTTCTCCCACCTATAGCTCGTCACGCGAGGCGGACACACAGTTAGTCCGGCCGGCATGTCTAGCCCCCCATTTAAGCCCTTTTACTGACTTAGGCATCGGAGGGGCTAAGGGTTGAACCCCAACCCCGCCCTTCTGACGAGTTGTTCGTGCTGCAGGAGAGCTCGCCCCTTGACCAAAGCCAGCGTCAGCCCCCATGCCGTCCAACCTTCCTCAGCGGCGTCCGGCGAGATACGTCCCCGTGAGCGTCGCCGGCGACGGATCCAACCTCTTCAACCTACCAATCACTTGTAAAACAGCCTACCTAACCCCTCATTTCCATATAACCACCGTGCCCTTGGTTCCCCATAATACAAATTCATTGTACGCGAGTTCCGCCTCGTAACAATTGGCGCCGTCTGTGGGAACGAAGGGTCACACCCATGTTAGACTCCATGCCGATTCCGTGGAACCCTGACCACGGCAAAGATCCCGTGGGACAGGAACCGCTCTCTCTGCAAATTACTCCGGCGTCCGACGCCCTCCCGGGCGTGGGCACCGAAACTGAACCTACTTCATCCTACGTCGTCTTGAAAAGCTTCGAGGCTGTCACTCAGGCCGGGGGAGGCTATCAGACAACCGGAACGGGGCCGCCGCCCGGCCCCTCGGAGCCCCAGAACGTGAGGCGGAACCTCCGCCTTCAGTTCGAGGAGGAGGGAGAAAACAGGGGGCTCGCGGAGGAGATTACGGCCCAGCAAAGGCTCCTGGAAGAGGAGGTGGAAGTTGCGCGGCGGTGGAAGCGCCTGGGGGAGGCGGCCGCGGCGCAAAGGCGCTTGGACGAGGCGGCCGAGACCGCCCGGAGGGCCTACCAACAAGAAAAGGCCGCCTGCCGCCAACTCCGCTTCATCGTCGCAGAACGCGAGAGGCTAAGGAGAGGAAACAGGAGTAACCAAGAGGTTCTTGAAGAGACGGCGACGGGCCGGCGGCCTGGGGACGGACGGGACCCGTTGCTGAACAGGTCCCCGCCTGGAGGAGGTGGCCCGCTTCGTCAGCACCACCCCTCCGATACCCTGCATGAGGAAGCCGTTTGTCGACAGCTACGCTTCCTCACCGCCGAGCGCGAAAGGCTCCTCCGCGAGAATCAGGAACGGATGGAGGCCCGAGGAGAGTTGGCCGGGAGGCGCTGGCGCTGGGAGAGCCGTAGCCCACAACCCGTCGAGTCCTCGGCCCAGGAGAGGAGCCCTGCCAGGCGACCGTCGGGCTACTCCCCGGGGGCGGAGGACCGTCGTCGGCCATGGCGCGATCGAAGCCAGACCCCCGAAAGGCGGAGAGGAGAGGCCCCGGATTGCCCTACCTATCCGGAGGAGGCCACCCCGCTCGCACGGTGGATCACGTCCGCCCCAAGGCCCAAAAGGTTCAAACCCCCTCACTTGGCCACGTACAATGGAAGGGGCGACCCCCTCACGCACGTGCAACAATACCGGGGGGCGATGGAGGCGCAGGATGTGGACGAAGCGTTCCTATGCCGACATTTCTCCCAAAGCCTGAGGGACACCGTGCTGGACTGGTACTTCGGCTTGCCCGCGAGGTCCGTCGGGAGCTTTGGCGAGCTGTCACACAGGTTCTGCCAAGAGTTCCGGGCCGGGCGGACGAAGAAGAAGCCTTTGGACTATCTCTGCACGATAGTCCAAGGAGAGGGGGAGAGAACGGGAAGATACCTCCGCCGCTTTCAGGAAGAAAGGCGGGCGGTGGTGACATGTGGCGATGAGGTGCTAATGCTGGCCTTCAAGGCGGGGTTGCGGACTCGGAGCCTCCACAAATCCCTGCTCCGGGACCCGCCGACCGACTACAAAGCGCTGGTTGCAATGGCGGAGAGGCACGCATTGGCCGAAGAGACCCTCGGTGCAAAGGTCGTATTCCCCCCGGCGAAACCATCCCAGGACGGACCCCGACCGCACCCTCGGCCGAGGCAGGAAGAGAGGGGCAGAGGCCGCGATCAGATGGCCCTACCGCGGCGGGAGCCGCCCGAGCCTCGTCCACGAGATCGCCTCGGCCCGGCGCGCGAGTTCGCCCCGGTGCGGAGGCCCCCCGGAGTCATCCCAAGACGAGAAGACCCCCCACTGACGCATTACACGCGACTCAATGCCCCCATGATGGAGGTGCTGGCCGCGGCGACAAGGGCCGGGCTACTGCCGGAGCCTCCCCGGGAGATGAGGACGGACCCAGCGAGGCGGGACCCCCGGAGATACTGCCGTTATCACCGGGACCACGGTCACGACACCGACCGTTGTTACTCCCTTAAAAGAGAGATCGAACGACTGATCCAGGCGGGTCACCTGGGGAACTTTGTCACGGGAAGGCGGGTAGCGACAGGCGAGAGAGACCTCCCGGCGGAGGAGGGACGGGGTCCGCTGGCAAACCGCGATAAGGAGGAGCCCCGCCCCCCGAAGGCAGTCATGCGAATTGAGATGATAACTGGAGGCCCAACCTCGGTGGGACGGGCGCCCGCAATCCTGGAGGCCGAGGCCCGACAGGTGATGATGGCGGGTGCCGACCGCCGACCGAAGCGAAGGAAGATACCCCGACCCCCGATCACCTTTACCGAGGAGGGCGGTCGGGGGGCACGGAGCCAGAACAATGACGCCCTCGTCATCGAGGCTCGGATTGGGGCGATCGACGTCGGCCGGCTCCTGATCGACACCGGTAGCTCCTGTGACATCTTGTTTCTGACAACGGTCGAGAGGATGGGGTGGGGGCGCGCAGACTTAGAGCCCTGTGTGGGCCCTGTCGCTGGCTTCACCGGCCATGCGATCCCCACCGAGGGAACGATCACCCTGCCCATGACCCTGGGGGAGGCACCGATGGTCGTCACCAGGGAAGCGCAATTTGTCGTCGTCGACGTCGCCTCGGCGTATAACGGAATCATAGGGCGTCCATATATGACGGCCATCGAGGCGCTCCCCAGCTTGCAACATCAGACGATGAAGTTCCGGACCCCGCGGGGGGTGGGACAGGTGCGGGGAGGATGGCAGGTGCCCGGAGACCACAACCAGGCGACATCCCTGCCCAGGAGCCCGAGGCGGCCCCTGACGGCTCTCATCCCTGATGAGAGGGAGGACTTCTGCGACCAGCTGCCGACCCCGACAGAGGAAGTGGAGGAGGTCCCAGTGGCCTCGGACGAGGAAAAAACCGTCTCCGTCGGGACGAAACTCCCGTCCGCATTAAGGACGGCCCTCATTGCCTTGCTCCGAGAAAACGCGGACATATTCGCGTGGTCACCCACAGACATGCCCGGGGTGGACCCAAGAGTAATCTTCCATAGGTTGAATGCGGACCCGGAAGCCCGACCTGTCCGACAGAAGAAGAGAAGTGCAGGGGGCGAAAAGAAGAGGGCGGCCGAGGAAGAAGTAGAGCGACTCCTCGAGGCCAAATTTGTTCGGTCGGTGGACTATCCTGACTGGCTCGCCAACGTCGTTTTGGTGAAGAAGCCCAATGGGAAGTGGCGCATGTGCGTCGACTTCACCGACCTCAACAAGGTATGCCCGAAGGACAGCTTCCCTCTACCCAGAATCGACCACTTGGTGGACCAGGCGTCCGGCTATGAGTTGTTGAGCTTCATGGACGCCTTCTCGGGGTACAACCAGATACCGATGGCGGAGGAAGATGAGGAGAAGACATCGTTTGTCACGGATAAAGGCACCTTCTGTTACACCAAGATGCCCTTCGGTCTGAAGAACGCCGGGGCGACCTATCAACGAATGGTTGACCGAATATTCGGCCCTCAGGTGGGGCGAAACCTGGAGGTTTACATCGACGACATGCTGGTAAAGAGCGGAAGGGCCCCTGACCACCTCACAGACCTGCAGGAAACCTTCCGGAGGGTCCGCTGGTACAACCTGAGGCTAAACCCAGCGAAGTGTATCTTTGGCGTGCAATCGGGAAAATTCTTGGGCTTCATGATAACGAAGCGGGGAATCGAGGTGAACCCCGACAAGGTGACGGCCCTCATCGGTATGACGGAGCCCCGGACGATCTGGGACTTGCAGCGACTGAACGACCGGATCGCTGCTTTGGGGCGATTCCTGTCGAAATCAGCGGAGAAATCGCTCCCTTTCTTCAGGGTCTTGCGCACAGCCTTGGGCGAAGCTAAAGATCAAAGGAAGGTGATCCCATGGGATGACGACTGCGCCAGGGCGTTCGCGGATCTGAGGGCATACCTACAGAGCCCACCGCTCCTCGCGCGGCCGGAGGAGGGCGAACCCCTGGGGTTGTACCTGGCGACCACCGAGGGGTCCGTTAGCTCCGTCCTGATCAAGGAGGAAGGAGGAGTGCAACGCCCCGTTTACTACGCCAGCCGGATCCTCCGGGAGGCGGAGACTCGTTACAGCCCTATCGAGAAAGCCGCCTACTGCCTAATCACCACGGCCCGGAAGCTCCGACCCTACTTCCAGGCCCACCCCATAATCGTCCACACCGACATGCCCCTCGAGAAGAACCTGAAAAGGCTGGAGCGGTCGGGGAGGATGCTCAATTGGAGTGTCGAGCTCAGCGAGTTCGACATAACGTACAAAGCCCGGACGGCAATCAAGGCCCAAGCGCTGGCCGACTTCGTGGTGGAATGCACAACGGAAGTCCCACCGGGGGACCGGACGGATCTCCCATCGGAGACCACGTCCCCGCAGAGGACCGGGGTGGGTGAACCCTCAGCACCCTCCCCGACGACAGTGGGCGAATTATGGACAATCCACGTCGACGGCTCCGCAACAGGCTCTGGGACAGGAGCAGGTATAGTCATTCAAACCCCGGATGGATGTTCGCTGGAGTACGCCCTGGGCTTCAGCTTCCCGGCCACCAACAATGTCGCAGAATATGAAGCCGCGGTGAACGGGTTGAAGCTCGCAAGGGCGGTGGGGGCGACGAATGTGTTGCTCCTGAGTGACTCCCGCCTCGTCATCCAACAAATCCTGGGGGGCTTCGAAGCCCGAGAGGAAACAATGAAGCGATACCTAAATCGCATCCAGATCGAACTCCGAAAGTTCGAGAAAGCGGACGTCCAACACCTACCCCGCTCCAACAACCTCCGGGCGGATGCCCTGTCAAAGCTGGCTTCCTCTTCGGCGGCCGAGATCGGGAAGGCAATCTACGTGGAAAACCTGGCGACGCCAACCATCGACGAGGGAGAACTGATGTGCGCGGACACGAGGACGTCGTGGATGACCCCCATAATGAAGTACCTAGAGGCGGGCGAGTTACCCGAGGAACGGATGCTGGCAAAACAGGTGGAAAGGCGGGCCCTTTCATTCGTACTTCTCGATGGAGTGCTGTACCGCCGCCGCCGAGCCAATTTCGACGTCCTGCCCTACCTGAAATGTTTGGGCCCGGCGCAGGCTGAGCAAGTCATCCGCGAGGTGCATGAAGGCTTTTGCGGAAACCACCATGGCGGGCGCACCATCGCCCACAAAGTGATGCGCCAAGGGTACTACTGGCCGACGATGATACGGGACGCGGTACAGTACGTCAAGAAGTGCGAGGCATGCCAGAAGTTCTGTCGGCGGACGACTGCACCCCCGGCCAACCTAATGCCCATCTTGAGCCCGATCCCCTTCGCCAAGTGGGGGCTCGACATCCTGGGGCCATTCCCAAAGGCCTCCGGGGGAAGGAAATACCTAGTCGTCGCCATGGATTACTTCACAAAATGGATCGAGGCAGAGCCGCTGGAGCGAATCGCGTGGACGGATATGAAGGGCTTCATCTGGCAATCCATCATATGCCGCTTTGGGATTCCTCGCTCCATCGTCACGGATAACGGAAAGCAGTTCGATTGCGAGGGCTTCTGCAACTTCTGCTCGGGCTGGGGAATCAAACTCCAATTCGCGTCAGTCGCCCACCCACAGTGCAACGGAATGGCGGAGGCCGCGAATAAATGTATCCTGAACCCGATGAAGAAGAAGGTGGACGCCGCTCTGGGGGCTTGGGTCGACGAGCTACCGGGGATCCTGTGGTCTTATCGTACCACCCACAAGGCCTCGACTGGGGAAAGCCCCTTCGTGCTAGCATACGGATCGGAGGCGGTCGTTCCCGTGGAAATCGGCGAGGAGACACTCCGGCTAAAGCTCTTCGACGAAGAAACCAACGGAGAAGGACTCGGTCTCAGTTTGGAGTTGATAGACGAGGTGCGAGACCGGGCCTTGACTAGCCTCGTCAAGCACAGCCAAAGGATGGCACGGTTTTACGACTCCCGGGTGAAACCGCGGACCTTCAGGATCGGCGATTTGGTCCTCCGAGATGCCACCTTCCGCCCCGAGACAGCAAAGCGGGGAAAGCTGGCCGCTAAATGGGAAGGACCCTACACGGTCATCGACATTGTCAGGCCGGCCACATACATCCTGGCTACCCCCGAAGGGAGCGAACTGGCCCACCCTTGGAACGCAAAACATCTGCTGAAATTCTACCAATAGTTGTGAGTCTTTATTTTCATATACGCAGTGTTCGTATCCATCCGTTCTTCCCAATATGGTTATTCCTGCACAAGTTTTGCAGTTCGATAAATCTCCGAACCTCTGGGGCAGGGCCAACCCTGGCCACCCAAACCAGAGAAGGGCACGGGCCGGGCTACGCGCCCGCTCCCCCCCTCCAGACCTCTGGGGTAGGGCCAACCCTGGCCACCCAAACCAGAGAAGGGCACGGGCCGGGCTACGCGCCCGCTCCCCCCCCCCCTCAAGACCTCTGGGGCAGGGCCAACCCTAGCCACCCAAACCAGAGAAGGGCACGGGCCGGGCTACGCGCCCGCTCCCCCCCTCAAGACCTCTGGGGCAGGGCCAACCCTAGCCACCCAAACCAGAGAAGTGCACGGGCCGGGCTACGCGCCCGCTCCCCCCCTCCGAACCTCTGGGGCAGGGCCAACCCTGGCTACCCAAACCAGAGAAGGGCACGGGCCGGGCTACGCGCCCGCTCCCCCCCTCCAGACCTCTGGGTCAGGGCCAACCCTAGCCACCCAAACAAGAGAAGTGCACGGGCCAGGCTACGCACCCGCTCCCCCCCTCAAGACCTCTGGGGCAGGGCCAACCCTAGCCACCCAAACCAGAGGTGGGCACGGGCCGGGCTACGCGCCCGCTCCCCCCCTCCAGACCTCTGGGGCAGGGCCAACCCTAGCCACCCAAACCAGAGAAGGGCACGGGCCAGGCTACGCGCCCGCTCCCCCCTCCAGACCTCTGGGGCAGGGCCAACCCTGGCCACCCAAACCAGAGAAGGGCACGGGCCGGGCTACGCGCCTGCTCCCCCCCTCAAGACCTCTGGGGCAGGGCCAACCCTAGCCACCCAAACCAGAGAAGGGCACGGGCCAGGCTACACGCCCGCTCCCCCCCCTCAAGACCTCTGGGGCAGGGCCAACCCTAGCCACCCAAACCAGAGAAGTGCACGGGCCGGGCTACGTGCCCGCTCCCCCCCTCCGAACCTCTGGGGCAGGGACAACCCTGACCACCCAAACCAGAGAAGGGCACGGGCCGGGCTACGCGCCCGCTCCCCCCTCCAGACCTCTGGGGCAGGGCCAACCCTAGCCACCCAAACCAGAGAAGGGCACGGGCCGGCTACGCGCCCGCTCCCCCCCTCCAGACCTCTGGGGCAGGGCCAACCCTAGCCACCCAAACCAGAGAAGGGCACGGGCCGGGCTACGCGCCCGCTCCCCCCCTCCAGACCTCTAGGGCAGGTCCAACCCTAGCCACCCAAACCAGAGAAGGGCACGGGCCGGGCTACGCGCCCGCTCCCCCCCTCCAGACCTCTGGGGCAGGGCCAACCCTAGCCACCCAAACCAGAGAAGGGCACGGGCCGGGCCACGCGCCCGCTCCCCCCCTCCAGACCTCTGGGGCAGGGCCAACCCTAGCCACCCAAACCAGAGAAGGGCACGGGCCGGGCTACGCGCCCGCTCCCCCCCTCCAGACCTCTGGGGCAGGGCCAACCCTAGCCACCCAAACCAGAGAAGGGCACGGGCCGGGCTACGCGCCCGCTCCCCCCCTCCAGACCTCTGGGGCAGGGCCAACCCTAGCCACCCAAACCAGAGAAGGGCACGGGCCGGGCTACGCGCCCGCTCCCCCCCTCCAAACCTCTGGGGCAGGGCCAACCCTAGCCACCCAAACCAGAGAAGGGCACGGGCCGGGCTACGCGCCCGCTCCCCCCCTCCAGACCTCTGGGGCAGGGCCAACCCTAGCCACCCAAACCAGAGAAGGGCACGGGCCGGGCTACGCGCTCGCTCCCCCCCTCCAGACCTCTGGGGCAGGGCCAACCCTAGCCACCCAAACCAGAGAAGGGCACGGGCCGGGCTACGCGCCCGCTCCCCCCCTCCAGACCTCTGGGGCAGGGCCAACCCTAGCCACCCAAACTAGAGAAGGGCACGGGCCGGGCTACGCGCCCGCTCCCCCCCTCAAGACCTCTGGGGCAGGGCCAACCCTAGCCACCCAAACCAGAGAAGGGCACGGGCCGGGCTACGCGCCCGCTCCCCCCCTCCAGACCTCTGGGGCAGGGCCAACCCTAGCCACCCAAACCAGAGAAGGGCACGGGCCGGACTACGCGCCCGCTCCCACCCCTCCAGCCCTCGGGGGCGGGGCCAACCCGAAAGGGACCACGTACCCATGACTCTCGGAAAGTCAAAAGGGAACAGGGGCACACGAACCGGGACGAAATGGCATCAGTTCCCGAGTCGGCGGCCCCGATGGGACTCGACGAAATAAAAGGACGCTCGAAAAACACGCTACCATTAATAATGCGCTCCAAAAGAGGACCCGTGAAAGCCACCTGGCAGAGGCGGTTTCCCACAGACGCGAATTCGAGGAGCCCATTAATAATGCCAACTCGGTGCAATAAATAAGGGAGAAACCGTCAGTGAGATCTCCCTATAAAGACGCCACACCCCCTTCCGAAAGAAGGAGAAACCATCAGCGAGATCTCCCTATAAACACGCCACTCCCCCTTTTTTGAAAGTAGGAGAACCGGCAGACATGAAAAACCGCCATTTGATCCCCCCACCCACCGAAAAATGAGCAGAGATAAATCGCCCAAACAAAAGGGAGGTCACCGGCCATCAATGGTTCCCGCCGCCCAGGGCAGCGGCGCCCACATCTCCAGCATCGCCAACCGGATATTCCACTTACAAACGGATCGCTAACCGGATATTCCGCTTACACAAGCGAAATCCACCTTTCACGCCTCCGTCCCCTAAACGAGGACGAGTCGGGGAAAGAATGGCATCCGTTCAAAGCCGACTGGGTAGGCGAAAGCCCCCAGCACTGGCTGGCCAGTACCTCCCCGCCCTCGACCTCCGGCCGAGGACCTCAGAAAGGCTGCATCCCCGACTAGCCCAAACGGCGAGTCATGGCATGTCAGCTCGCCCATGCACCATCGGGCGCCGAGCCCCACCCTCAAACCGAAGTAGCGAGGCATAGGGCGGCGGAGGACGGCCCTATGCTCAAGAACCTCCCCAAGGAGCAAGCCGCAGCAAGACGGCTTCCCTCCTCGACGCCTCTTCCGGACCGAGGAAAACCCTTTCCGCGGCAGGAGATAACGAAGCAACGGGGGGACAGCTGCCCGATCGCCAAAGAGACCTCGCAACACTTCAGAACAGAAGGCGACCAATCGCCTCCGCGCCAAAAACGGCTCCAGTCAAAGCGGGCCCGCACGGCCCTCGGTGACTCCTAGATCCGGAAGTCAGTTAGCCCACACGACCGGGCGAGGATAGCTATAAAGCCCCTCCCCGAGCCGGATCTGACCCCATAACGGGCGACGAACTAAGAACTCATGTACAAGCTGTAGCTCAGCTCTTACACATTTAAATAAAAATAAAAACATTCTTCTTCATACACTCAGATTTTTCGGAGAACACTGTAGCTCGTACCCCGCGATACGAGGCTTCGAACCGAGCTCCCCCCGCCCCCGCTCCCTGAAAGTCACCGACAACTTTCGCTCAATAGGAAAGGGGTGAACTGATGCTCGCCCTACGTACCCGGTTCGGTCCAAAATCATATCATGATAGGACAGCGTATCTCATCCTGAACCCCTTCGCCGACTCCCCGCCTCGCCAAAGGCAACGCAAGCCGACAACATCCCCTTCCCCGCGACCTAGCGATCCCGGACACGGAAATGTTGGGGGCATAATTAGGAATTGTGTAACTCACGCAAGAAGCCAAGACACGTGACCTGGAACGGACCGGTCACAAGGCCCTGTCTCGTCAGAGCAGCGCCACGATGCGACTTGACATAACGAAAGGACGATTGGACAACACGCCATCGGCAGCAACACGCCCCCCGAGAGGCCAGAGTGCCGGATACCGCCAGGGAAAAGCGATTCCCAAAGCGCGGGATTCTGCGGAACCCATTAACGGCACTAATCCCCCGCATTACCCAAGAAAAACCCTTCCACAGAATCTCGCTATAAATACCCCCCTTCAGAGGTCATGGGGAAGGAGGAAGAGAGACACAGGGGATTCCCATCCCCTCACTCTGGGCATAAAATGGCCCCAAACGCCCCACCGAGCTACGAAGAAAGCCGACATCCACCGACGGACCTCACTCCCCCCGACGATGGCCGCCATAGCCCCACCGCCTCCAACCGGATATTCCCCTTACGCATGGGAGGCCCCGCCCGCCAGCCTTCCTCCTGCTCGTTACCGGATTAAACAAAAGGTCCGGAAGGCTAGCCACGGGCCGCCACACCCCAATTCACACTCACCCTACGGCGATCCCTACCGGGCGTGAGGGCGGAAACCCCCCACGGGTCTCCCAGCGACCCGCATGTCTGCCGGCCCCCAATCTTCCCCACGGAACCGGCCCACCGGAATCCCCCAGGGAGGGCGACGCCGCCACCGCTACCTCGTCCTCCGCCTCCCCTGGGGTTCCCCCTCGGTGCACGGGATCCCTAGCGAGGAACTCTCCAGCGCGGCGACGGCGAGGCAGATCGCGAGGGAGCGAGGAAAGGGAAAGGAAGAAGCTCCACCCGACAAACGAGGGTCAGCCCCCCCGAAGGGGGAACCACCACGGGACTGCATCCCTGATTAAACCAAATGGTGATTCACGGCGCGTCGGCTCCTCCCCGGACAATGAGGCAGAAGGAATTCAGCTGTCAGTAAAAGGGAAGACCGCCCGGCAACGGGAATCTGCCCACCCCGATGTAGCGAGCGACGAGTATAAACCACCTCCCGTCCCGACCAAAGGTTGGGTCGCACCTGCGCTATCGTTGTAAATATCATCTAAATCTCCGGTAAAGGTTGATGAATAATATTCCTCCTTATGGACTCCTCCCCTGGGCCCAAGAGCACAACAGCTGGGAGGTCCACTAGGCACAGTGCGGCTGAAGTCCCGCGAAAATCACAAACACGTCCGGTAAACACATCTCAGCAAAAACCACAACCTTCTCAAAAAGTCGGGCTCCCCCAAAATCCGACCCAGCCGCCACATAAAGCGGCACGCCGTTATGGGGCAACGCCCCACCTGGTTCCCACTCGGGAGGAGACCTCGCGATCCCGCAACAGCGGGCAATACCCCACGGGAGCAGCGTCGCCACCCCTGAGCTTGGATCCAAGTCCGAGTCAGGTTAAAGGGTAATGTTACGCCATCCGAGCCGAGCCGGGCTACCGCCTCAGACTCAAATGCCGGGGGTAATTGTTACGACCTAGAAATCGTAAGAGTCTGACCCCTGCCCGGATCCGCTAACACACCCCATTAACTCACCATATCACAAAAGGACCGCCGCCCCGAAAAGTCCGGGGCATCACGGAGTCAGGCGCGCCTTGCAGCGTTTCCCGAACCGATCGAGGTGGACAACCGCAGCCGCCCGACCCACCGGGGAAGGGCACTTGGGGACGCTCGGGTAGCTAGGCCAGGCCTATTGACGGGCGCGGACGTACCCTTCCGTACCCGTGGGCCATACCCCAGGACCGACCGATCAGGACGGTCCGCCCGACCCCCGCGAACCGCGGCACCTAGGGTGACACAGCCCGGCCTTAGTTCACCGCTAACGACAAACAGCCTAGGATAAGGACACGACTGACACATACGTCACCCGGTCGCCTGACAAAGCACCCCCAGGCGGCTGGCCTATCCGACGGTTAGTGCTTTCGGCCCTGACATCCCGACAAAAGCACCCCTCGGCCGTTGCGTCGCCTGACAGAAGCGGATCAGGAACTCCTGTTCCCGACGTCCTCGTCCGAAGCTTCCGCTGACACCCGAGCCAGCTCAGCACGCCTAGTCATCACCCGTCAGGTATAAATACCTCCTCTCCTCTTACGGAGAGGAGGTTAGAAAAATTCTCTCATCTTCTATCATTCACACACGAGAGCAAAGGTCCTCCATATCTTTGTTCTCCCACCTATAGCTCGTCACGCGAGGCGGACACACAGTTAGTCCGGCCGGCGTGTCTAGCCCTCCATTTAAGCCCTTTTACTGACTTAGGCATCGGAGGGGCTAAGGGTTGAACCCCAACCCCGCCCTTCTAACGAGTTGTTCGTGCTGCAGGAGAGCTCGCCCCTTGACCAAAGCCAGCGTCTGCCCCCTGCCGTCCAACCTTCCTCAGCGGCGCCCGGCGAGATACGTCCCCGTGAGCGTCGCCGGCGACGGATCCAACCTCTTCAACCTACCAATCACTTGTAAAACAGCCTACCTAACCCCTCATTTCCATATAACCACCGTGCCCTTGGTTCCCCATAATACAAATTCATTGTACGCGAGTTCCGCCTCGTAACAATACCCATTAATCCCTTTTAAAAAGATAGTATTTTAAGAAATAATTAAAAACTATAGTATTTTATAAGTACATGGTATTTTTAAAAATTATTAATTAACTCCTTTTATTCCAAAATAGATAGTATTTGAAATAAAATATTTAATCCCAAAAATTCTCGAAGGTCCCAAGGTTGTTTAAGGGTGTTTTCTCACCACTGAATCGTTGACCGACGATTGTTCGGTCAACGTGGTCAAGGGGTCGGTTGGGATCCCTTGGACACGCCAAGCTCACGTGCACTCAGCGTGAGTCCGAGATGGAGTCGAGGTCGAGCGTCGGTCCTTGGCTGAAGCGGAGCTGAGGGGAGGCCTCGGCTCTGTTCGATGGGCTCGGCCTCGGTTGGACGTGCATCGAGGGGTAGCCTTGGCGCTTCGCTTGGAGCTCGGTCTTTGGTTGCCACACCCGCTAGCCGCGAGGGTGGTCGTCGGGCGCTGAGGGGTAGCATCGGTGCCTCGGTCAGCATCTTCCTAAATAGACGAGAAACTCGCCAGGGTGGCCGGACCTTGGTTCCGGCCGAATCCCCTCCGATGCATAAGTCAGATCAGGGTCTGAGGAGTACTCGGCGGGGTAGGTACTACTCGAGAGGAGATCGATACACTGACCCTCGGCGCGAGCAGGGTAAGGGAGAGAAATGGCGGAAAACCAAAGTCGTTGATGGAATACCTCAGATTTGGGTACCTGGGATTCGATCCCTCGCTTCGTTGTCCTTCCGGTCCTTTTATAGAGTCTTCGCCATGATTGCCCCCGATCCACGTTCTACGTCCGCCTCCTTTCATGCCCCTGCGATCCGCCTCCCACTCTGCCCTGACGTGCATCGTGGGGAGGCATTTATTAACGGGCCCCTTAATGGACATTAAGGGGCTGCGGGTTCAAGGGAACGACTATTTCCAAGGAGCACGATCTGATCGTGGATCCTCAGGGGCAGATCGACCGGGCCTCGAGCCTTATCCGTGGGCCTCGTCAGGTGGGCCCAACCTTGTTCGTGGGCCTCCCGTTCATGGCCGGGCCTCGTGTCCCTGCTTCTTGGGCTTCTCCAAAACAGTCGTATCAATTGCCCCCATCGTCCGGGTCGTTCGGTCTCAGCCGGTTCGGTTCGGGCAATGTGACTGTTGGGGGTTTTGACAGGCACGTCAGTCGATGTGTGCTCATTAAATGGGGGTCATCATGACATGGCCCGTTTGATCTCCTCCTGGTGCGGGTTTCGAAACGCCGCCGATCCTCTGATGCTGCCACGTGTTCCTCTCCGGACGATTTGTATTCCTCGATTACTTTGCATATAAAGACGCCGGCTTCCCAAACTTCAATCCTTTCACGTTCTTCTGATCTTGATTTCGCAAGCTCCCTCTTTCTGTTGTCCTTCTCCCTACAGCTCCTTCTCAAGGTAACCTCCTTCTCCTCTTTTGTCCCATGGCTACGCTTAGAATAGGCAACTCGGCGTCAGGATCTAGGGACCCCCCAGCGCCCGAGTCCGGCAATGTCCAACCTTTGGGACCTGGGGGCCCATCAGGGTCTCGCCCTGTTCAGGACAAGGGGAAAAGGAAGCTTTTCACGGACCCCGTCGGCGACGACGTGGCTCAGGCCGTCGAGAGGTTCGACGTTCCCCCGGCGATCCTCGAGTCGTCGTCCAAGGCTTCCTTCCTGGTGGCCGCGGAGATCCGTGAGAAGTATTTATATCATCCGTACGATGTTCGGATTCCTTTCAACGATGAGTGGATCTGCTTCCCACGTAGCAACGAGGTCGGCGTTTATGTCGAGATGTTTCGCTTGGGCCTTCGTTTCCCCCTTCACCCATTCATCATCCAAGTTATGGAGTTGCTGATGGTGTCCTTGTGCCAGTTGACCCCATACTCCGTCGCGGTGCTGACCGGGTTCATCATGCTCTGCCGTATCCATGGTTTAGAGCCGTCCCTCCCCCTTCTCTTTCATTACTATCGGGTTCAGACGGTCGGTCAAGGGTCGTGGTAGCATCTCCGGGCTCGTGCGGGGAGGGAGTGTTTGCTCGGTATCCTCCGCTGGGTGGGGGACTGGAGCTCGAGCTATGTCTTTGTCATCTTTCCTGAGGACGCCGAGATATTGACAGGTTGGGGATGGCTATGTCAATACGACTTGACGTTGACCCTCTCCGAGGCCGACCAGGCAGCTGTTCGGCTGCTGTCGTCTCTTTCCTTAGAGGAGAGGTCGATCTGGCCTCTGCTGGATGACCTGCTTCTCAAGACCGTTCTGTGGTCTCCTGGTAGGCTCTTCATTTCTTTCTGTTTTCTCTCTCGCTTACCCTGATCTTCTTTCCTTCTGCAGAGATGGCCGGATGTGAATTTACTCGAAACGTCAACAAACTTATCCAAAGGGGTGCCAGCTGAAGCCAAGGGAACCCATCGGGGCAAGCGCCCCATCGCACTGTCGATGAAGAGGTGCGGCAGGCCGAGCCTGCCATGGGGAGAGTGGAGCCTGCGGGTGCGACGACGCCTCCCCCTGGCTGCGGAGAACCTCCCTGAGGGTGAGGCCCCGGGGGCTGAACTCCCTCGCCCCGCCCAAGCCGAGGGAGGCGACGTGGGAGCCGAGCCGACCCCCTGCGTGCTCGTGGGTGGCCGAGGCGTGGGACGTAAGCATTCTCCCCCGACCTCCGCCGGCCCTAGCGAGAGAAAAAGGAGAAAGGAGGGTGGGGAGACCCGCACTCCAGTGGCCCCCGAGGTGCCGACGGCCTCCGGCGACACCCTCCCGCTGACCTTGGTGGTCACTCCCACCATCTCGGCTTAGCCTTCCCTGGTGGGAGCCGACGGTGTATTGGCGAACGTCTTGGCGGGCCCCGAGGTTACCCCCGGTGACTCGGTTTTCGTCGATCGGATCGTCGCCAACCAGTTGGCACACGGCTCCGTCCTCCCAAGGGACCGATCTCTCCTGGAGAGAGCTCCCACCGACACACTGTCGGACTCCTTGGTCTGGCAACTTCAGCAGGTTCGGCCGCTTTGCTATTCCCAACACGGTCTCCTGACCCTTCTCTATATAACTCCTTCCGTTGTGCATGCCACTGCGATGGCCGTCGAAGCGCAGCGTCAGGCGGCCCGAGCGAGGGAGCTAGAGGAGTCCGCTGCCCGGGAGCGCACAAGGGCCGGAGCGGCCGAGGTGACCGTCCAAGAGGCGCGCATGGAAGCTCGGCATCTCTGACGTCGGGTAGATGAGCTTAAGGCTCAAGTGAGGGACCTTCGAGGGGAGCTGGACGACGCTCAGAGGTCGGCCCGAGAGGCGGAAGAGGCGTTCCACCAGGAGAGGAGTGATCTCTAGAGTGAGCTGGCGGACCTGCGTCAGATGACCCGGTTCATTGACGAGGTGGAGAGGGGCGTCGGTGGGATCCTGGGGGAAAGGATCACGGGGGTCCTTAGGGAGGCCTTCAGCTCTTATGAGGACCTTCTTTCCCCCTGGATCATTGGCGTTGTCCGGGACTCCTTCCGACGATTTGCGGAGCATGCCCGGCATCCCCTCCCGCCCGTTGATCCCCCGCGCTCCGAGCAAGGCGAGGTCACTGAGGATGCTTCCTCCTGTGCCCCGAGGCCTTAGGCCTTTGTATCTTGTCCCCCCTTCTCTTTGTAATTTCGAACGATTTTATTTATATAGCTCCTTTGTATCTGGGGGTCTTCCGCCCTGCGGGGGCCCTCAGCCTTTTTGGTCTTTTACCGTGCTTTGAACTGGCTGTTAGTTCCACATTTCGTCGGCACTCCTTTATTGCTCGTGGGGAGGGTGAGGGATTTTTAGGACACCAAACCCCGTTGGCATCCGGGACTAGGACCTTATTGGCGCCCTCGTCTGTTTCGTCGTAGTTTTTTCCTTCAGTCTCAGTATTTGGTTTGCTTAGACAGTCGCCTTACGTGTGGTCTAAGTTGCTCCCAGTCTCGCAGTCAGTCGAATTGGCTGGTCGGTGAGGGGGGCTGCTCCTTGGCTTATCCAGCCGAGTCCCTCGCCCGCTGGAGGAGTCGCCCCCTGCCTTACAATCGGGAGGATTGTTAAGTCGGCGAGGGGGCTGCCCCTCGGCTTATAACCGGCCAATGTTTCCGTCTGCTGGGGGAGTTGCCCCAGCCTTATGAGCAGGTTGGTCGTTCGGTTAGTGAGGGGGGTCGCCCCTCAGTTTATAAGCGACTAATGCCCCCGCCTGCTGGGGGAGTTGCCCCCAGCCTTACGAGCGGGTGTGGCGTTCGGTTAGCGAGGGGGGCCGCCCCTCGGCTTATAACCGACTAATGCCCCCGCCTGCTGGGGGAGTCGCCCCCAGCCTTACGAGCGGACGGATCGTTCGGTCAGCGAGGGAAGCTATCCCTTGGCTTATGGCCGATCGATGTCCCCGTCTGCTGGGGGAGTTGCCCCCAGCCTTATGAGCGGGCGGATCGTTCGGTCGGCGAGGGAAGCTATCCCTCGGCTTATGGCCGATCGATGTCCCCGTTTGCGGGGGGAGTTGCCCCTGCCTTACGGATGGTTTTAAGGATCGGCCTGCGGAAGGTTGCTCTCCGTCTTAGGGCCGATCGCAGAACCCGTCTGCTGGGGGAGTTGCCCCCAGGCTCACGGACGAGTTTCCAGATCGGCCTGCTGGGGGAGCTGCACCCAGCCTTACAGCCGATCGATTTGGTAGGCCTGCGGAGGGTTGCTCTCCGACTTAGGGCCGATCGCAGAACCCGTCTGCTGGGGGAGTTGCCCCCAGGCTCACGGACGAGCTTCCAGGTCGGCTTGCTGGGGGAGCTACCCCCAGCCTTAGGGCCGATCTGTTCAGTGAGCCTACGGAGGGTTGCTCTCTGACTTAGGGCTGATCACAGAACCCGTCTGCTGGGGGAGTTTCCCCAGGCTCACGAACGAGCTTCCAGGTCGGCCTGTTGGGGAAGCTACCCCAGCCTTACGGCCGATCGGTTCAGTGGGTGGCATCCGATCTGTCGAGCAACAGTGGTCCTCTGGGAGAGGAGATCGAAGTCTCTATCGTGTTTTGAAACGGCTATTCAACCAAATGCGGAGAAAATAGGTTGTGTTTGTACCAACAGGGCCCTTCTTTCTTTCCATGGTCCAGTACATTTGGAGGAGAAACAAAAAACAGAGGGAGCCAGGGTAGGAGAGCCCTCCCCCGGCGATGTTGCGGGCATTTGTCCCACCCGCTCACTCGACGATGCGCATGGGCACCTGGACTATGTTTACTTTCTTCCCCTTGTCCGGCTGCCTGGATGTCCCCTCCCCCGGAGCAGGATCGTCGGTGAAGTTCTTCAAGTGCCCCCGACTCACCAGCTTCTCTATGTCTTTCTTCAAATGCCAGCAGTCATCGGTGTCGTGGCCATTGTCCTTGTGATATTTGCAGTATTTCTCTTCGTCTCTCCCGTCCCTCTTCATCCTCGGAGGAGGCCGGCTCATGCGCCCTTCCTTCTGGGCATGTGCGGGGACAACGTCCGGGGCAGCGTTCAGCTAGGTGTGTCGTGACTCTTCCCTCCGCTGCTTTCCTCTGGCCTTCTTATCCTGTCGATGTTCCTCTGAGCCGCAGCGCTCACCTTCATCGCGCTTGGATCCTCGCTTGGTCTTTCCGTCGTCGACGGCCAAGGCCTCTTCTGTCAGCATGAAGCGCTCGGCCCGTGCCATGACCCCGGCGAGGTCCTTCGGAGGATCGTTGTATAACGATATCTTTAGACCTCTATGTCGTAATCCTTTCTTCAGGGCCGTCTTCATGACCAGCTCGGGACAGCTCTGCACGTTCAGTCGTTCCGTGTTGAAGCGACGCATGAAGTGCCTCAGGGATTCCCCGGGACCCTGCACCATATTGAACAAGAGTTCTGAGTCTGGCTTTACCTGTCGCCCAGCCACGAACTTCCTGCAGAACAACTGGGTGAGCTCCTCAAAGCTATCGATAGAGCAATTAGGCAGGCTGTGGTACCAGGTCCTTGCCGCTTTCTAGAGGGTGGAATAGAAACCTCTGCAAAGCAGGGTGTCGTCCGCCCCCTGGAATGCCATGACCCCCTCATAGTCCATCACGTGGTCAGCAGGATCATCCGTACCGTCGTACTTCTCCAACGTCGGCACCTTGAAACTTGAGGGCACCCATGCCTCAGTTATTCTCCGGGTTAGGGGGCATCGTTCACCATTAACGCCCCCCGGCCGCCCTCCTTCGCTTATCTCATGCTCGCCCGGCGGCAATAGGGGGGCAGGTTCAGGCTTGACTGGCCCTCGTGCCCCCGCCAGACTGGGGGCGGGGCTTGATCTGGGTGCGTCCCCTTTCTTGCCTCGGTATTCTCGTCTATCCCGCTTCACTCGGTGGGGACTTCCGCTCCGCTGGGACCAATCCCCCAAGTCTCGGCGATCGTCCCGTCGGTGCCTGGACGAATATGATCGTCTAGTCGAGGCGGTCACCAACTCGCCCTCAGACTGCTCGAAGCCCCTCTTGTTTCTCTCGTGAAACGAGGTGGGGGTGGGAGACCGTGCTGGGTTGAAGCCCGGCATAGTGAATCGCCGCTCCAGGTTGGGCCCCCCGTTCCCGTGGTCGGTGACCACGGCGGACCGCATGGGTTGGTGACCCCCTCCCCAGCGGTAGGCCTCACGCACCTCATCTCCCTGGATGGGTGCATTACGACGAGTTGTTAAATTGTTGCGACCAACGTCTGGATGTTGACGTTGGTCTCATGGGCGAAGGTGCGGAGCTGTTCTTGGGTAACCGATCGGGACTCGCCTGTCCCCTCGGTGGTGTGGCTGAGCTGGTTCTCGGGGAGAATGTAATCTCCCTCCTCTTGGATGGGGGGCATGCACCCCGCGTCATTGCAGATGGGTTCCATTCCGATGGTTCGATGTGAGCTTGCTTCGGTTCCCACAGATGGCGCCAGATGTTTACGGGTGTTTTCTCACCACTGAATCGTTGACCGACGACTGTTTGGTCAACATGGTCAAGGGGTCGGTTAGGATCCCTTGGACACGCCAAGCTCATGTGCACTCAGCGTGAGTCGGAGATGGATTCGAGGTTGAGCGTCAGTCCTTGGCTGAAGCGGAGCTGAGGGGAGGCCTCGGCTCTGTTCGATGGGCTCGGCCTCGGTTGGACGTGCGTCGAGGGGTAGCCTCGGTGGTTTGCTTGGAGCTCGGTCTTTGGTTGCCACACCCACTAGCCGCGAGGGTGGTCGTCGGGCGCTGAGGGGTAGCCTCGGCGCCTCGGTCAGCTTCTTCCTAAATAGACGAGAAACTCGTCAGGGTGGCCGGACCTTGGTTCCGGCCGAATCCCCTCCGATGCCTAAGTCAGATCAGGGTCTGAGGAGTACTCGGCGGGGTAGGTACGACTCGAGAGGAGATCGATACACTGACCCTCGGCGCGAGCAGTGGAAGGGAGAGAAATGGCGGAAAACCAAAGTCGTTGATGGAATACCTCAGATTTGGGTACCTGGGATTCGATCCCTCGCTTCGTTGTCCTTCCGGTCCTTTTGTAGGGTCTTCGCCACGATTGCCCCCGATCCACGTTCCCCGTCCGCCTCCTTTCATGCCCCCGCGATCCGCCTCCCACTCCGCCCTGACGTGCATCGTGGGAAGGCATTTATTAATGGGCCCCTTAATGGACATTAAGGGGCTGCGGGTTCAAGGGAACGTCTATTTCCAAGGAGCATGAGCTGATCGTGGATCCTCGGGGGCAGATCGACCGGGCCTCGAGCCTTATCCGTGGGCCTCGTCAGGCGGGCCCAACCTTGTTCGTGGGCTTCCCGTTCATGGCCGGGCCTCGTGTTCCTGCTTCTTGGGCTTCTCCAAAACAGTCGTATCAAAGGTGAATCTTTAAATTTTATTAATTAAAATTTTTTTGATGGAGGACTTTAGTCGGCCAGCCATACCCCTCATACAATATCCATACAAATAAATAGAACTCTAAGAAAATGCTACTGCAAGTAAGAAATAAAAATCAATCTGCTTGTGTCTCTTCTTTGTCTGAGTCTTCAAAAAGATCTTTTCTATCTTGCACATAGTTTTCAACATAAAACCATTCCTTCGCACAAACCGCCACTTCAATTATAGCTTCCTTCAGCCTTCATCTCTGGTCGCTCAGAACGCGACCACTTGTACTAAAAGCAGACTCCAAAGCAACAATAGATATAGAGATTGCTAACAAATCACGAGACATGATGACAAGAATTAGATACCAAGTTTCATACCCTTTTCACCAAGCCAAAGTATCAAACTTCTCATAATCTAAGTTTTTATCAATAAAAGGAAAAGGATTTGCAAAGTACTTAGAAAGTTCACTAGAAGAACTATCTGTCTCCAAAATTTTTTGTTTTTCTTCCCTAAAATCTGTGGAATCTTACTTGACTGGGTACTTAAATGAATAGAAGAAGTATTTAAAGACTTACTAAATTTAGCCTTATATGTTGCAAAAATGTAATTTCTTAAGCTAGTTTTATATTTTCATAATAAGGTTGTAATAAATCAACAACACAATCCTTCTTCATCCATGGATCGAAAATCTTAGCTAAACAGAGGAACATTGTAATGTCCCACTCTCCAGGATACCCAGAGAGTATGAATCTGTCCCAGGTGATCACAGAGCAACAAGTGTTACGGAGGAGGAAAAGAAAAGAAATATAATTGAACCAGCAGGTCAACTGCGCACTGCTGGGTAGTACCTGTAGTATTCCCAAACCAGAAGCAACCAACAACCAGCACATAAAAATAAAGACAATGACCAACACTGAAAGACAGAAGAAACGCTGACTATATTACTCATATCCAATATACATCATCATTCATTATACATACATCAATATTATGTACATCAGCTTATACATCCACATCTCACCCCCAAAAAGAGAATCCCAAAAGTACAATAGCTCCCTCTCCTCTCCCCTCACCACCCCATCCTACACCTCTACCTCAAACATCCAAATACAACTCCAAGAATCTCCAACTCAACTGTGTCCAGACTGGATAAAAATCAGACATATTACAAAGATAGAATTTTTACCCCTAATTCCAATCCGAATTAGTAAAAGTGCCCAACATGAAAGTTGGAGAAATAGTCTAATATTTTAACCATAAAATTTTTAGTCTCTTAACAGTTCTAGATTAAGAGATTTAAACCAAACAATGAGCATGAAATTATGTCCCAATTTCCAGCAACACCAAAGTAGAAACCTCGCATCATTAAGCATGGATTAAGTTAATTAATCAAGCATGGCATGCAATAACCCGATGTGGAGATGGAACCCTACCTCTAGAAGACTTCTCTTAGACTCCTCAATGGCTCCTCCAAGCATCCAAGATGAAGCCCTCAAACCCTCTTCTTTTGCCATAATTGGAAACTAGTTCCAATTTGGGTAGAAATGAAAAGTAGTTGGGTTTAAATGCAAAACTCACTAATCCTCCTTATTCCACACATCCCCACTTGCTATGCACATCAGACTTATTACTTTGCGCGCGCGCGCGCGCACACACACACACCCCCCCCCACTAAACTTCTCTCTAATATGCATCACACCATATGCTCAAGCAAACAAGAGGACATCCATATATGCATATCTTTACTCATAGCTCAACAATAGGCAACCACGTAGGCATCCAATACAACATTAATATATACACTACACACTATACAACAACATACTTCTAATTACTAACTACCCTTTCACAGCCGCAGTGCAGAGACCTGCATGTGCCACCAATTATAACGCCCTGCTCCCTAGGATACTCGGGAAGTACGAATCCGTCCCAGGAGTTCCCGAAGAGGTGGGTGTGATAAGGAAAAGAATGAAGGAGAGAGAGGCAACTAGAGAGATGCATGTCCACTGCACACTGCTGGGATAGCACCTGTAATGTTCCCACATCAACAACTTTTTGCAAAGAAATGAGCAAATGCAAGTGACATTAGATAAGAGCGGGATTCCTACCTCAAGAGCTTCATTACAAAACACAAATTATCACTAATATACAATGCACCCATAGTAATACATCAATACACACACTATATATATATATCACACACTCTACATACGCAATACACTCTACATACATCTCAATGTATACAAAGAAATCTACTACATACACAACTCATAGTACTTCTCTTTAAGCTTCAAAAGAACCCACAACTTCTACCATCCATAAGAGGTCTAAAGGGATAGGGGGAAAACATGGGATTTTTCTTTTAAAATGAAGCAAAAGAAGAGGGGAGAGAGAGAGAACGAAAATGACAAGAAAAAGAGAAGAAAAAATAGAGGAAAAAGGAAGAAAAGAAAGATAAAGGAAAAGGTTTCTTTCTAGGTTTTTCTTTTCTTTTCTTTCATCTTCTCTTCTTTTCTTTTCTCTTCTCTTTTTCTTGTCATTTTCGTTCTTCCCCTCTCCCATCCTCTTTTGCTCCATTTTATCAAGAAAAATCCCATGGTTTTCCTACCTTTAGACCTCTTATGGATGGCAGAAGTTGTGGGTTCATTTGGAGCTTAAAGAGAGGTACTATGAGTTGTGTAGGTAGTAGATTTCGTTGTATACATTGAGATGTATATAGAGTGTGTGATATATATAGTGTGTATATTGATGTATTACTATGGGTGCCTTGTATATTAGTGATAATTTGTGTTTTGTAATGAAGCTCTTGAGGTAGAAATCCCTCTCTTATCTCATATCACTTGCATTTGCCCATTTCTTTGCAAAAAATTGTTGATGTGGGAATATTAAGGTGCTATCCAGCAGTACACAGTGGACATGCATCTCTCTAGTTGCCTCTTTCTCCTTCATTCTTTTCCTTATCACACCCGCCTCTTCGGGAACTCCTGGGACGGATTCGTACTTTCCGGGTATCCTAGGGAGCAGGGCGTTACACCATAATTCCAATATTTCTCTAGTATTTTTCATGGATTCTAACATAGGAAGAAGAGCAGTGTTAGGGTCCTTAAGGTCTCTATATTTTGCTAAAACTTCTGAAATAAAAACTTATCGTTCTAAGCCTAAAATTGTTGTTGGGTAATACACACTGGAAAATTTATTTGTAGCAGTATAAAAAACTTTAAAAAATTCATAAAGAAGCCATATAGTTCTCCACTCATAGTCACTAATTTCATAGTCTGGCCGAGCTGGTGGAAGTTTTGCACTTGCAAAATCATTAAGCTACTCTCTATATTTAAGCATGGAACACATCATTAGATACGTTGAATTCCACCTATATTGAACACTAAGGGTAAAGGCACAGAAAGGTTTTTGGCTATTACGACAAATTTGTTTGAAATGTTGTCTCCTAGGACTGGAAGTATGAATTAATAACATTGTAACGACCCGATTCCCGGGCCCGTTACTTTTTGGTATTTGCGCAGGTCCTGCAGTTAACCAGTGAAAACAAAATAGCCACGATGCAGAGATGTACAAAAATACCCAAATAGTGTCCAATTATTACATCCATATTATACAAAAATGGTCCAACAATCGTACATGAAGGAAAGTAAATACAACTGGAAACAATTATGAAAGCTGCAGACTCATGGTCAAATTCTGGCGCTATTAACTCTAGAGCATCTGCCTCCATATGTACGTCGTCTGCGGTGCCACAGAGATGGAACCGTAGGTAAGTCACAACAATTCTAGCAATAGAAACAAAGTAGTGCAAAAGTATGGAACAGACTATAGTAAACAAAAGATGGTCATATATGTTCAAAAAGTAAAGTATGAGCTGACAGATAAGTAAAGTACTGGTAACTGTTCAGGTGTGGTAAGTGAAATGCATGTGATGCATAAAGTAAAGGTGACTGAACTAGAGCTGTGGCATGGCATATGGTAGCAACAATATTTTGACCAATGGGATGACAATAGTAAGACAACCAGGTAGACGTAGTAACACTTAAGAAAAGATGAGCGTCGTTTGGCTATCTAATAGTGTAGGCGGGTCTAATAATAAGAAGTCTAGTTTAACTCCCAAATCAGCCAGGCAGTCAGGGCTTGAAGGCACAGGTCACTTCAAAGACCGCAGGAACAAGTCCCTTGGTTGACCAACCCCCTTCCCATTCCTTTCTAGACACTGATTCGGTCGTAATTTAAGACCGCTCATTATTATACCGTTCTATCATGTTCGAGTAGTCTTGACTTAGTCCGTAGAATAGTAGTAGTCGTGACTGAACAATAGTATCAACTAACTAGTGTAACATCAATCAAACTGTGCATCAGCCTTGGCTCGAGTGTACGATATGCAACCAGAAGTGCACCATCCCACGGAGCAACTCGTGGAATATCTACCTACCATTCCTGCAGGGTGATGGTACAGCTTAACTAATAAGGGTGGACCCGGTCACTCCCGCACACTTCGTAGCTCAAGACTACCCCGTATCCCGTGTATTATCATAGTCCAATGTTCATATCAGTGTTCGTATCAATATGGCCTCATGGGCCCTGGTATCAATCTAGCTAGTGCAACAGTCTTAGCTCGAGTGTACGATATGCAACCAGAAGTGTACCCATCCCACGGAGCAACTCGTGGAATATCTACCTACCATCCCCTTCAGGGTGATGGTACAGCTTACCAAATAAGGGTGGACCCAGTCACTCCCGCACACTGTGTAGCTCAAGACTACCCCATAACCCGTGTTGTATCACATTAACTGTATCCGTATCTGTATCCGTATCCATGTCTGTATCTGTATCTGTATGGCCTCATAGGCCCATCATTTAGTACATCCAACAATGTGTACAACAATACATCCATCAACAAATACATATATATGTGGTATTTACTTGCTGAAAAGTCAAGGCAGAAGCCTCAACAGAGAATATCAGTCCTGAGCAATGCTTTGAAGTCCAACAACTATGATATCTAATTCCACAAAAGTGTACTATCTCAATTTAGTCCTTTGGTCATTCCACTATTGATTAGTTCTATAGTTAATTAGGTCTCTAGTCAATTGTTCAGGTAAATGGCTGTTTTGAGAATATATATGAGATCCTAAGTTCATACGAGTACACTATCTAAATTTCTAAAGTTAGAATTAGAGTGACTTACCCTATTTGAGATCGTCGTGGTAAGACGAGTTTGCAGCTAGAGCTTCTAAAGATGCTGGTGCATGAAAATTGGTACCTGCAAACACCAGAAACCATTAGTTACAGGCTACCCTATTTTCCATCTATTTAACTTGATCGTTTTGATTTTATAATCGATTGAAACGTCGTCAAAAAGTGTTCTAAATTGTTATATAGGCTAGATATGATGAAAATAATTTTATTGTAGGAGGAAATAATTTTCTAAAGCTTATAGTAATTTTTATAATTTTTAAAAGCTCAAAATAAATTTAAAAACTAATTTTTAATTAAGTACGTAATTATTCAATAATTTCTCCTGGATGCAATCTATATCGGAAAGTCGCAAATAAGCTGTCAAAATGACCGTCTCGAAGATTACTTTAACATATATTTTTATCACATATCGGTTTACGTGAAAATAGCAAGTTACTGATTTTTGAATGAAAATAACCTATTTAACTTTTAGGCTTAAAAATTAATTCTGGAAAATCTAAGCGTCTGATTGAGACGAAACTAGTCTCATTGGGTCCAGAATATCATTTCTGATTTTCTAGAGCTAGTCTCATATTTTTCTGATGCATATATTATTTATTATTAATTATTAATCAATAAACCCATTTAATGAATATTAAAAATACGTATTTACGAAAATACATTTTCGTATTTAACGTAAAACGCTTCGAAATAACCCCCTCACCCTTCGCTCGTCGACTGCGTGGGAGGCGGGGGGGTTTCCGTTCGACGTCGACGGTGCTCGGGGCGGCGTCAGGCGGCTACGGCGGCGGGCTTCGGTGACGTGTGGTGGTCGGCGACTCCGGGAGCAGCAGTCGGAGCAGCGATGGGGTGGAGCTGAGGCTACGGGCGGGGGGCGGGTACGTCGTTGCCGTGGGGCAGGGGGCCTGCAGCGTGCGGGGGAGGCGCTCGTTGCTTCCTTGACGGCGTACGGGCACCGGAGGAAGCGACGACGGAGCTGCTCTTGAAGCGGGGGCTCTCGAGCGGTGGCAGGGCATCGAAGGAGCTCACCGACGTCTTCAATCGAGCAGGGTGCTTGTCAGAGGGCTGAGCAGCGATTGGAGATCGGAGAGAGGGGACTCGGGATGACTGGGCAGCAGCTTCACAACGGAACGCCGGAGATGGAGACGGCAGACGGTGGTGATGAACGGGGGGAATGGGCGAGGCTTCGCCTGGAGGGAAGGAGAGTGCGGAGCTCGGCGTAAACGGTGGGCACCGGAGCATGGTTCGAGTGAGAGAGAGACGGGGGAGAGCGGAAGACAGTTGTTTTCGAACGGAGAGAAATCTGAGGGAGTTAGAGAGAGTTAGAGAGAGGAGCTGTGTGTATGCGGGCCTTGGGTGCATGAGTTCGGCTTAGGTAAGAATGAAGATGGGTTAGGGGTGATTATATAAGTAATTATATAATTATAAAATTTAAAAGTAGTAATTAATGCTTAGTCAAATTTTAATTAGGGTAGGTTAGCTTTAGGACTAAATATTAAATAAGGTTAGACTAAGTTTGAAAACGTTTAACGTGTCATCTCCATGTGTTATTCATGTTAGGGTAATTTAATAGTTGATTAGGTTAAAGTAATTAGTAATTAGCTAGGGTAATTAGTGACGGTAGCAGTAAAAATTGTAACGAAATTACGATTTTGCCCCTACTAGTAAACGTATCCGAAAAATTACGAAAACCTATCCACGGGATCGTATTGTCGCGAGGATCGCGAATACGGAGTCCATTTCAGGGTTTGAGCTATGGAAATACTGGTTTCAGGCAAAAATATTTAGGAAGCGGGTCTGTGGGTTCTCTATTGATTTGACTTCAGAAAATTACGAAATTAATATGGGAAGCCCTAAATGATCATTGAATGTTACTATAAAAGTTTGAAATCGTTTGGATGATGTTTGTATAGAAAATAAATTCATAAAGCCAAAACGGTAATATTTGAAAATGAACCTTTATCAGATTATTCAGAGGTATTTGATGGAACCCGAACTTACTAAAATACTTCATAGCTAGTTTGATATCTCAAAATATTTTTATAAGAAATTTCTGAAATCGTAAAACTCCTGACAAACCATTATAAAATAGTTTAAAAGTTGAAAAATTGGTCAAATACGTAAATAGTTTGTTTTGATGGAAACAGGCCGTTACATCCTACACTCCTTAAAATAATTCCGTCCTCGGAATTTCTTAAACAAATGATCTTTGTTATGAAGAAGCTCAAGCAAATAAATGGTAGAAAAGATAGTAATCTAGTAAAATAGGTTGTAAATAACATGAAATATAATGTGATGTCATAGCATCAAGAAAACAAGAGAAGTTATGTATGAATACATACTATTGACATCACCATAGCTTCCGTAACTAGTCCTGAGATTAGTATCATAATAATTATCAAGTAATGAAATGATAGTTATTATGATAATATCTGTTCGAACTTGGAACCTGAGGTGATAAGCCAGTAGTAAGCTATTTAAACTATATAAAGATTAGGAGGGTCATAAAGTTTAAGGCTTCTACTCGTGCTAATGGTGACTAACAGAGTCGAGCTAAGGATGTTATTGCCTCTGTAAATTTGTCCTAGTCTCCACTGGTCCTTCTGATCTGATTCGGTTGAACTCAAACATCGGATGGTCAAGACTTAGAATGCTACCCTCCTTAAAATAAACGTGGCTAGAGTTTAGGTGAGTTGAGCACAACTATAAATACTCCAGAGTGGTCATCGTCGACTGAAGAAAGGTGAGGTTGATGAATTGGGTAGATAGTCTAATCTATGAAAAATCACTCTAACTGCTAGCAAAGGAGATTACTATGGAAGGTATTATTGGATATTGGACTCCCCGGATTTGGTTTTGGATGATGAACAAACATAAATATACCGTGAACTAACAATTTGTGAGCGCAGTTATGGAGATCGTCGCCAAATTCATATGAACATCCAAAGCGACGTCTCAAGACTTCTCAAAGCGCATGATCGTATGCCTAAAGCTTCGTTGAAGCTTATGGACCATTTTAGAAGTCATGAAGATTCGATTGAAGCTTTTGAAGACGGTATCGTCAAGTTTTATTTATAGTCTTTAAGCTTCTCTCGTAGAATGTTAAGCCTTGAGTAGGTCTTACGGTTTAAATCTTCATAACGCTCATATCTTAGCTCTAGGATCTTAGTAGAAGTCCATACGAACTTTCCCGAAGCTTCGCGCTTCGATTCGCGACTTCTTGTGCATGTTAGTTGGTTCAAGAAGAAGAACTGACCGACTAGATGGTGATCTAGTCGGCCGGCAAAGCTTCTTGGACCGACTAGTTTCAGTTAGTCAATTCCAAGCTCTTTACTGTTTACAGTTAGTCGGTCTACGTTGACTCACCGACCAACTAGTATGTGAACTAGTCGGTCAGTGATGCTTCTGTGATCGACTAGTTGAGCTTTCTATGTACATGCAAATTTGAGCCTGAGCTACTGTTTATCTTTAGTCGGTCGGTGTTCATTTGGCGACCGACTAGTTGATGAACTAGTCGGTCAACTTTCCTTCTTGGACCGACTAGTTGAGCTTTACTGTACATGCCAATTTTCACCTGACTTACTGTTTATCGTTAGTCGGTCTGTGCACATTTGGCGACCGACTAGTTGATGAACTAGTCGGTCAACATTTGTTCTTGGACCGACTAATTCTATTTGTTCTCAAACTTTGTGTTTTATCTCTTAGTCGGTCTAAGTTATCTCACCGACCGACTAGTTGTGAAACTAGTCGGTCGGCAAGTGTGCTTTGACCGACTAGTTCCTTAAGTCTGAACTTCGACCTATTCCATGTTCACCAGTTAGTCGATTCATGTTAATTGACCGACCGACTAGTTGATGAACTAGTCGGTCGGTGGTTGTTCTTTGACCGACTAGTTTGGTTCAGAATAGAGCCGTTGGAGCATTTAATGACTCGAATTTCTTTCTCTCTCTCTTCTAACTTATAAATACTTGATGAGTAGCATTCATTGCACTCAAGGCTGATATTATTGCAAGTTTAGAGATCAAGAGAAATCATTCCAAGCTCATTCAAAGCTCATTTATTCCATTCAATAATCTCTTCCCACTCTTACTTTCAAAGAGAGATTCATTGAGTGTGAAGCCTTCCAAGCCAAGTGCTTGATCCTAGGTCACCAACAACCTCATAGCTCTCCATCGCTGATCTACATCTTGGAGCTAGGGTTTGGTGCCACTTCTTCTTCCTCAAAATCATCTTTGACCTAATTCGAAAGTATTACTCAAGGCATAGGTATTTTGTCGGTAAGAAGTTTTGTTTCATTTACTTTCATATTGTAATTGATTCACTCTCGGTTGTGAGAGTGGTTGTGATCCCGGGTTGTGGGAGCAGGGCCGGTTCAAGCATAAATGAGGCCTAAGGCGAAACAAAATATGGGGCCTAAGTATCAATGCAAAATTTTTTGGAGCATTCAAATAACTAAATCTCATTCAGTTTATTTAAACATTTTTCTAGCTTTTTGAGAAGCAAAGTTTTTTATCAAAGGTTTATATTCAATACTTTCAAGTATATCTCTCTCAATAGAAAGAATACTCAATCCATTTAACCGATTTTGAGTCATGGTTGATCTTAAATATGTTTTTAGTATTTTCAACTTAGAAAAACTTCTTTCCGCCGAAGCAACTGTTACTGGGACAGTTAACAATATCCTATATGCAATGCTTGTATTAGGAAAAGAATCCGTCTTATTAACATAATCTAAAATCAAAATTGGAGTATTAATTTCTGCAGGTAAGATTTCTTTTAAGACTCTTAGCTCTGAAAAAAGATCACACCCATCAATATCGAAATGTTCGCCAACTTTCAAAAAATATTCAAGATCTATGCACCTGCTCTTCAAAATACTTTCATGGGAACATTTTTCTAAATCAAATAAAAATCCAAATATCTTTTCATACTCCACAAATTGTTCAAATCTCGTTTTAATTGAAACAACAACTTGATCAACTATATGTAGGAAAAACTCGATTCGAAAAGATTCTTCAATTGAAAGTCTAACCTCATCATTATTATTTTCATCAAACCTTTTCTTTCTATGAATCACACGTTTCTCACGGAACTTGGGTTCAACATCTAATTCTTTTGCAATTTCTTTTGTAGCATCCATGGCAGACTCAAACCCATTCTCCCTATATTTTTCAAAATAAGAAATAAGGCCGTTTAAATGATCAATAGCAACGTCAAGTTGCATATCTTTAGATTGTAACTTTTTGCTAACAATATTCACTGCAAATAATATGTCATACCAAATATTCATAGACAATAGAAATTCAAAGTCTTCTATCTCATATTTGGCTAAAGAGTTTGCTTCACTTTTTGTTTTAGCATCATCACTAATATTCGCTAATTCAAGAAGAGCATCCCTTATGTTCGGAGCTTGGAATTTTATAGCCTTTACACTTTCAATTCGACTTTCCCACCGAGTATTAGATAGTTGTTTAACAGTAAACTTAGGCACATTGTCTTGCAATACCTTCCACCTTTTTGTAGAAGAAGAAAACAGACAATATATACGTTGCACCACACCAAAAAAAGATAAAGCTCTTGTGCAAGAATTAGCCGCATCACATAGCACAAGATTAAGACTGTGACAACCACATGGTGTATAAAATGCTCTAGGATTTATATCTAGAAGCCTCTTTTGCACGCCTTGGTGTTTTCCTTTCATGTTAGATCCATTGTCATAGCCTTGGCCTCTTATGTCACTTACATCAAGATTATGTATTTCCAAAGCACTTACAAGTACATCAAAAAGACCTTTTCCAGATGTATCATCTACTTTCAAAAATTCTAAAAAGTACTCCTCAATTTTGATTGGACTTACCGAAGTATTCACACATCTTACAATAAGAGTCATTTGTTCTTGATGACTTGCATCGGGAGTACAATCAAGTATGACAGAAAAATATTTTGATTGTTTCAATTTTTTTATTATTACTTGTTTAACTTCAGAAGCTAACAATTCAATCAATTCATTTTGGATGGCATGACTCAAATAATGATATGAACCTCACCATGTTGTATTCGTCTAACATGTTCTTGCATCACAGGATCAAATTCTGCAATCATCTCAATAATGCTCAAAAAGTTTCCATTATTAGGTTCATAGATCTTCTCCTTCGTCCCACGAAATGCAAGATTACATTTCGCAAGATGTTTAACCACAGAAATAATCCTCACTAACAATTGTTTCCAATGCTCTTTTTCTTTGTTGATATTCTCTTGAATGTTTTTGTCAATTGTCTCATTCTTCTTAAATCTCTTCTCTACATCAACCCATTTACTCATGCTAGTTAAATGTTCGTGACTTGTTTCGTGAGTTTTGAGCTTAGCACTAAGGTTTTTCCAATCATTTGTTCCATCATTCACAAGTTGGCTAGCACAAAATTTTGAACTAAACAACTTGCAACAAAAACAATATACTCTCTCATTTACTTTAGAGTACACAAGCCATTTTCTATCATATATTTCTCCATTTGCTAATTTTCTAGTATAAAAAGTAGTAGAGAAGTGTCTATTACGCTCATCAATGGGAAAATTCAAATTGCACTCTCGAATCGGACCTCTTTCTATCAATATATCTCTAAACTTCACATCAATATTTTTCCAATTACCAGGGTCATAAATATCTTCATCAGTCATAAAATTTATCTCATTTTCTTCTGTGTTCTCTATATTTTCCTCATTAAATGTTGGAGTATTTTCCATTATTGTTGCATCTTCACCCATAATATTGTCTACACTATCTATTAATTCTTCCTCGATTGGTATTTCTTCTCTTGAAGAAGAAGTCTCATTTTGCTTATTAATAAACTTATCAAGAGCACCCTTTTGAGATTGAAGAAATTGTTCAACTCTTTTTTTTTCTTTAGTTTTTCATATCCACTTGCAAATTTTCTAGTCGACATTGTTTAAACAACACACGACACAATAAATAGATAATAAAATGATCGATGTTGCACAAAAATCAATATTTAAAATGCTTTAGTCTAGAAAGATACGACCTGAAATATCGGAATGAGGTCTCTTGTCTGAATCAAATTCAATCAATCGCCTCTTTTTCTAGCCAATCTGATGAGTGATGAATGATGTATTTCTTAAACTGCAAATGAAAAACAGAGTATGATTAGTCATTTTGAAGATAATGAGTCTGAAGTAGGGAATTTAAAATAGTTTTGCAGTTTAAGAAATGTCAGATTTTAAAACATCACTCTGATGAACCTTTATAAATGTCACCTATAAATGTCACCAATGCAAAATGAACATATATAATCCAACAATGCAAAATGAACATATATAATCCAACAATGCAAAATAATACTGTTAGTCTTTTGAGTATATATAAATTTCAGATTAGTCATTTCATTTCGAATTATATATAAATGTCATTTTGAGTATATTAATAAAACATCTGGCCAAATGGGCCTGATGTCACTGCTGGCCAAATGGGCCTGATGTCACTGCTGGCCAAATGGGCCTGAGGGGAGTTTTGGTGCCACCTAATAAGATGAAGAAATACATGGAAACTTAATTTTCCCAAGAATACAGCGTTCTCTACTTTAAAATCGAGGAAAAATAAATTAAAAAGTCAGATTGAGGGAGAACTGATTGGGGTTGTAAGGGATTTTTATTTTTCCTTAGCTGACTAATTTTTGTAAACATGAATCATAACTCTAGCCTGGAATTTGTCTCTATTTCCACTTCATTTGTCTCACCTCGCGATTACGGCAATGAAATTCATAACTCTAGCCTGGAACATGAATGATGAATCATGAATCATAAACGGCAATGAAATTCATTTGCAATGGATATGCTTTCTCAAAATTGGTGCCTCAGCCTCACCTCGCGATGAAGTCCTGTTCCGATGGCGGACTCGTGGCTATTGGCGAAATCGAATGGGTGATGTGAGCCGGTCTGCCTCGTAGGAGGACTGTAGGAGACGGGGACTGGGAGAGAGTCGGAGTGAGAGAGAGAGAGAGAGAGAGACGCTCAGAGCCTCAGACGCCGAGAGCGAGAGAGAGGCGAGAGAGAGAGAGAGGCGAGAGAGAGAGAGAGGCGAGAGAGAGAGAGAAGAGAGGCGAGAGGCGAGAGAGAGAGAGGCCGTTTGATATTCCCCTCAATTTTCGCCTTAAAATTGATAACGCAGGATCACAGCATCAAATCGTGATCGTGGATTCGTGATCTGCGGCATCTGCCCGTTGCAAGGCAACTTGCATTGGATTTGGATATTTTGAGGCCCTTGACCTGCAGGCAAAAATAAATTTGGGCTTAAGAATGGGCCGAAATAATTTTGGACTTAAAGAATAAAAATAAATAGGAGGCCTCTCAAAATTGGAGGCCTAAGGTGGTTGCCTTAGTGGGCTTACTATAAAACCGGGCCTGTGTGGGAGTCACAAATTTCTTTGTGTATGATTTGACTTGTGAAGGTTTTTCACAAGTATTTCATATTGGAAATCTTGAGTTAGGGTTTCTAACTTGAGTATCCGGAGGGGATCCGGGTGTTTGGGATGTAGGATCACCGGGAACAAGTCGGGGAGACTTGGGTGGATCCGAACCCAGTAATATCATTTGTTTGCGCTTGTTTATTTGTTGTCGATTATTTACTATTCCGCATTTCTGCATTAATTGGTAGAGTTTGCAAGGTAATTAGGAATTAGCCTCTTAATTATTTTAAAGTACTATTCACCCCCTCTAGTACTTGTGCAGTAGCTTAGCAGGGCATTACAGGTATATCCAAAGAATGGAACACGAATTCCTAAGTAAGGGTTAAGAGTTCAAAAAAAGATGATGAGAATCAAGAAAGACCTAATGAAGATGGTAATAAGGACATTTCACCCGTATATCCAATACAGGTGAACACTCAAGACATCCTGTACTCGAGAGTTCTATTTGAGTACTTTATATTGTACACCCTGATCTTGCTATATTGTTCACGAGGTAGGTAGCGCGGACCTGCGTGGGCCACCAAAGCTGTAACGACCCGATTCCCAGGCCCGTTACTTTTTGGTATTTGCGCAGGTCCTGCAGTTAACCAGTGAAAACAAAATAGCCACGATGCAGAGATGTACAAAAATACCCAAATAGTGTCCAATTATTACATCCATATTGTACAAAAATGGTCCAACAATCGTACATGAAGGAAAGTTAATACAACTGGAAACAATTCTGAAAGCTGCAGACTCATGGTCAAATTTTGACGCTATTAACTCTAGAGCATTTGCCTCCATATGTACGTCGTCTGCGGTGCCACAGAGATGGAACCGTAGGTAAGTCACAACAATTCTAGCAATAGAAACAAAGTAGTGCAAAAGTATGGAACAGACTATAGTAAACAAAAGATGGTCATATATGTACAAAAAGTAAAGTATGAGCTGACAGATAAGTAAAGTACTGGTAACTGTTCAAGTGTGGTAAGTGAAATGCATGTGATGCATAAAGTAAAGGTGACTGAACTAGAGCTGTGGCATGGCATATGGTAGCAACAATATTTTGACCAATGGGATGACAATAGTAAGACAACCAGGTAGACGTAGTAACACTTAAGAAAAGATGAGCGTCGTTTGGCTATCTAATAGTGTAGGCGGGTCTAATAATAAGAAGTCTAGTTTAACTCCCAAATCAGCCAGGTAGTCAGGACTTGAAGGCACAGGTCACTTCAACGACCGCAGGAACAAGTCCCTTGGTTGACCAACCCACTTCCCATTCCTTTCTAGACACTGATTCGGTCGTAATTTAAGACCGCTCATTATTATACCGTTCTATCACGTTCGAGTAGTCTTGACTTAGTCCGTAGAATAGTAGTAGTCGTAACTGAACAATAGTATCAACTAACTAGTGTAACATCAATCAAACTGTGCATCAGCCTTGGCTCGAGTGTACTGATTCGGGTTCAATATTACATATTTAACCCCCCATTTAGCCTTATTTTGCGCTCACATGATGCTAAATTTATCTCTAATTCATACGTATTTTCTACACATTTATTTATTAGAGAAAACACACTATTTGAGCATAAAACAGCATTTAACGATACAATTCTGCACATTTTATATTTTTTCCTAGCACCGTCTCTATCTCACGATTCCAACGACTATTTATTTGTATTTTTCTGAGATCTGTACTAATTACTGTGTATTTTTGAATGCAGAATACAATTTAAATGAAGAAATACGTTTTAAATACGCTAGCACGCATCTTGGCGCGCCACGTGGCGGCACCAGAGCGATTCCCGCTTGAATCTAACGGCCAGTGATTATCCGTGCACGGAATTTCCTCAGCCGTTGGATCTGCGATCCAACGGTAACGATCAAGCGACTGCAGCTTCTAAAAAGCGGGTTACGTGGCCATCTTGAGACCGTTCGATTTCGATCGAACGGTCAGTTACAAATCCAAACCGATGGTGACGTGGCTCGATATCTGGCCGTCGCTCCGAGATCCAACGGACGTCACCAAAGCCGCTGCGATTTTGAATTCGCGAGGCGGAGAGCTCAACGCGTGCCACGTGGCGGGATCGTCGGCGCTGCCGCTCGAATCAACGGACGAGATCCCATCCGAAGCGGCGAACGAAGCGGATGTGTTAAGGTCGACGTGGCTGCTTATCGAGCGTCGGATCACGATCCAACGGCCAGCATCGAATCCGGTTCGATTTCGTTAGCGGAGCGGGTTTCGCACAGTATTTAAAGCGACACGTGGCCTCCCCACGTTTAATCCCGCTTTGATCTACGGTCCAGGATTGCCCCGCTTTAGATGAGCGGCTAAGATTGGTTCGGGCGCGGATATTGAACCCGATAACACAACCCAAACCCGCAATCTCTTTATAAAAGGTATTTTAGGGTTTTTTGGGCGTATTCAAGCAGATTGGGGCGTATTTTGGGCGTATTGGAGGCTCTAGAAGCTGTATTTTCCCCCTGAAAAATTCTGTAAAATTCCAGAGGCTATTTTCTTATTTCCAGAGAGTTTTGATGTATTTTCAGAGATATTTGGTGATGAATTCTTAACTTAAACTCCTTATTTTGGTGTATTCTAGCGTATTTTGCTATGAACTTGAAGTATTTTGTTATGAAACTTGTTTATTTTCGCATGATGTGTAGCTAAATCTCTGTTGTGCTTGGTATGGTGTAGTTAGGGGATATTATTCGTGTTTATTTGGTTGAAATTCCATGTGTTAAACCGTTAAACATCGTTAAAGTTGTAATCTTTGTTCGTAAATCCACTTTTTTAGATTCCAAAAGAATTAATTAAGTTGATGATCGCCCCAAAAGGACGAGTTTTGATCTCCCCAAAAGGGAGTTTCATACCGTAGTTTTGATCTCTCCAAAAGAGAGTTTCATATCGTATTATAACTTTAGCGACGATCTTTTTGAATATTTTGTTTGAACCCCCAAAAGGGCATCTTCCGATGAATTGCTCCCAAAAGGAGAATTCATTGAGTTATATTGGATATTTTTCCCGGTGAATTGCTCTCAAAAAGAGAATTCATTGCGATATATTCATCAACCAAATTAACACGAATTATTGATCCTAACGAACCCATACCATGTGCACACTTTTTATAGATATTTGTTCTCACGTATTTCTATGTTTATATCGTTCACGTGTTCACATCACCATCACCGTCACCATCGTTGAAGTGTTTAATTTCTTTCCGATAGCTTTCTATTTGATTTAAATTGTGGTTGCAACAGATTTCTTCCCGTGGATTCGACACCTGGACTCCCAGGTTTTACTACTTGTACGGACTCTTGCACTTGAGAGAGAGCACCTTTTCGGTCCCACCAAGTTTTTGGCGCCGTTGCCGGGGAGGAATGGTTTGTGACTACGGTTTATTTCATTTAGAGGACCTTCGGTGAGATCCTTCCACTTTACTGTACATAAACTTTTTTTTATTTTATTTTATTTTATTTCAAAATGGAGTATATGAATTTCTATTGCACGAACAATCTTTATGATGCACGATATACGAATGCACACAAACATAGAATGGAGAAGCTCAAAATTGTTAATTTTAATCAAACTGACTGTGAAACTTTCTTTCAGGCCTGGAGAAGGTTCACAAATATCATATCGAGCTATCCGCAGCATGGGTACACAAAAGAAGAGCTTATGGCGTTCTTCCTAGAAGGACTACAACCTCAGCTGCAGGAATTATTGGGAGGCATGACGCCGACAGTGGCGTGGGAATACATGGAGTCTCTGCAAGAAAACGAAGAAACCGTGGAAGAGACTTCAGAGAGCGATTCAACGGAGCCTTCGTGCCTCGACCAAGAAGAGCAAAGCGTAGACGTACCTTTGCAATCCTTGAAAGAGGAAGCTTATCTGATTATTCAGACATAGGAGGCCACATCCCATCAATTCCAGGAGAATTTCCTTGCTCGGAGTCGGCAGATTCAAAATTCCATTGAAAATCTTAATTTGATTGCCGCTTGCTTAGAAGAAGGTAATTATTTTGAAACTCAATTTAAAGAAACTAATACGAGTTTATCTTCTATTGCAGGTATACCGAGCGAGGACACGAATATAAATATATACATGGCAGAAAGTGTGCGCAAAAGAGAGGACGAACTAGCAATTTTGGATGAACGAGAGGAGGAGACAGCTAGGGACAAAGGTTTTGAGATTATCGCCATGGACTCAGAACCATTCCCTCCTCCAGTTTTGTCCCAAAATCATTTATCCCTCTCCACAATGAACGGGCATCGTACAGAGAGTAGTGCAAATCTTTCAGGGAGTAGTCGTCAACTTATTTTAATTTCTTTCACTTATTTTGATGACTACATTTGGAATAATTTTATTTCGAAGAATTTTAAACTAAAATGGATTGACGTGACTCATCTCTTGCAGGATATAGGTGGACATCTTATAGAGATGCTGGGAGTCACGTTGCTGGGATCCAGTTTAGTCGTTGGAGGAAGAATAATCGCAGAGGAACGCAAGGAGCAAATTGAACAACTTCCTCCACCATCAAAGATTCGGGATCCGCCATTTGATCACGGTGTGTTCTTTCCAGTAGTGTAGATTTTATATGCTTTCTAGGTTGCTTGCTTGAATAAACTCGTACCTCTTCCGACATTGAGGACAATGTCCATCTTTAGTTGGGGGGTGTGTATGAGACCTTAGGATTTTTTTTTGTTTTTTTTTTCTTTGAGAAGAATAAATCACCAAATCTCATCATTTTAAAACTCTTTCATATGCCTCTAATACGGATGATTACGCATTAATTGAGTTCTGAAAATTTTTATGGCTTGATTAATTATTTTTCCTTCATGGAATTGCCTTTAATATGCTATTCACGAAAAATTTCAATTTCCATGATTAATATCTCGAAATAGTTTGAATATATTTCATGCATGCTAATGTGATGAAAACGCTTAAGTATACACGATTTTTAAGAATAGTTTTCAAGTTGAAGAGGAACTTGGCCATGGTCGTTAATGTTTATGTTTAAAAAAAAATGGGTGTTGAGTTGCTTACAATGAAAGAAAAAAAAAGAGAATGAAAAGAATGAAAAATGAACGATGAAAAATGAATAAATGAGTATGTCACTAATAAATAACTTGGTTGGCTCGAGTAGTACAGTCCGAGGGGTCCTTCTTGGCCTAATGCCCTAAGATCGTCTGATTTGGGAGCCATTGACCGGAAACTCACTCATTTGATGGAGCGATCCAAGTTATACTTTTTTTCTGCGAATGTTGCTTGATGCGCGTTACGCGGAACGAATAAAAGAAAAGAATGGTGAATATACTAAGCAACTTCAATACCCATGTCTTGAAAGATTATTTTGATAGGCCAATTCCTTGGAAACAAGAAAACTAGTATACAACGACGTGTTATACTTTCGCCTGCGCAAAACGATGCTTGCATGTTATTTATTCATACTAAATTAGGAAAAATTTCATGTGATTGATTTTGTTCATGGATATGTATATTGATGGCTAAGACCATGTTGGAATGCGTATTATTGAGCCACGCCATGAGCAATTCGAAAGAACTTATCGTTTTATTGATCGTCCGTATTTATCGCTATTTTTGCTAGAGACTAGCAAATCGCTAGTTGGGGGTGTGATTCGGGTTCAATATTACATATTTAACCCCCCATTTAGCCTTATTTTGCGCTCACATGATGCTAAATTTATCTCTAATTCATACGTATTTTCTACACATTTATTTATTAGAGAAAACACACTATTTGAGCATAAAACAGCATTTAACGATACAATTCTGCACATTTTATATTTTTCCTAGCACCGTCTCTATCTCACGATTCCAACGACTATTTATTTGTATTTTTCTGAGATCTGTACTAATTACTGTGTATTTTTGAATGCAGAATACAATTTAAATGAAGAAATACGTTTTAAATACGCTAGCACGCATCTTGGCGCGCCACGTGGCGGCACCAGAGCGATTCCCGCTTGAATCTAACGGCCAGTGATTATCCGTGCACGGAATTTCCTCAGCCGTTGGATCTGCGATCCAACGGCAACGATCAAGCGACTGCAGCTTCTAAAAAGCGGGTTACGTGGCCATCTTGAGACCGTTCGATTTCGATCGAACGGTCAGTTACAAATCCAAACCGATGGCGACGTGGCTCGATATCTGGCCGTCGCTCCGAGATCCAACGGACGTCACCAAAGCCGTTGCGATTTTGAATTCGCGAGGCGGAGAGCTCAACGCGTGCCACGTGGCGGGATCGTCGGCGCTGCCGCTCGAATCAACGGACGAGATCCCATCCGAAGCGGCGAACGAAGCGGATGTGTTAAGGGCGACGTGGCTGCTTATCGAGCGTCGGATCACGATCCAACGGCCAGCATCGAATCCGATTCGATTTCGTTAGCGGAGCGGGTTTCGCACAGTATTTAAAGCGACACGTGGCCTCCCCACGTTTAATCCCGCTTTGATCTACGGTCCAGGATTGCCCCGCTTTAGATGAGCGGCTAAGATTGGTTCGGGCACGGATATTGAACCCGATAACACAACCCAAACCCGCAATCTCTTTATAAAAGGTATTTTAGGGTTTTTTGGGCGTATTCAAGCAGATTGGGGCGTATTTTGGGCGTATTGGAGGCTCTAGAAGCTGTATTTTCCCCCTGAAAAATTCTGTAAAATTCCAGAGGCTATTTTCTTATTTCCAGAGAGTTTTGATGTATTTTCAGAGATATTTGGTGATGAATTCTTAACTTAAACTCCTTATTTTGGTGTATTCTAGCGTATTTTGCTATGAACTTGAAGTATTTTGTTATGAAACTTGTTTATTTTCGCATGATGTGTAGCTAAATCTCTGTTGTGCTTGGTATGGAGTAGTTAGGGGATATTATTCGTGTTTATTTGGTTGAAATTCCATGTGTTAAACCGTTAAACATCGTTAAAGTTGTAATCTTTGTTCGTAAATCCACTTTTTTAGATTCCAAAAGAATTAATTAAGTTGATGATCGCCCCAAAAGGGCGAGTTTTGATCTCCCCAAAAGGGAGTTTCATACCGTAGTTTTGATCTCTCCAAAAGAGAGTTTCATATCGTATTATAACTTTAGCGACGATCTTTTTGAATATTTTGTTTGAACCCCCAAAAGGGCATCTTCCGATGAATTGCTCCCAAAAGGAGAATTCATTGAGTTATATTGGATATTTTTCCCGGTGAATTGCTCTCAAAAAGAGAATTCATTGCGATATATTCATCAACCAAATTAACACGAATTATTGATCCTAACGAACCCATACCATGTGCACACTTTTTATAGATATTTGTTCTCACGTATTTCTATGTTTATATCGTTCACGTGTTCACATCACCATCACCGTCACCATCGTTGAAGTGTTTAATTTCTTTCCGATAGCTTTCTATTTGATTTAAATTGTGGTTGCAACAGATTTCTTCCCGTGGATTCGACACCTGGACTCCCAGGTTTTACTACTTGTACGGACTCTTGCACTTGAGAGAGAGCACCTTTTCGGTCCCACCATGTACGATATGTAACCAGAAGTGCACCCACCCCACGGAGCAACTCGTGGAATATCTACCTACCATTCCTGCAGGGTGATGGTACAGCTTAACTAATAAGGGTGGACCCGGTCACTCCTGCACACTTCGTAGCTCAAGACTACCCCGTCTCCCGTGTATTATCATAGTCCAATGTTCATATCAGTGTTCGTATCAATATGGCCTCATGGGCCCTGGTATCAATCTAGCTAGTGCAACAGTCTTAGCTCGAGTGTACGATATGCAACCAGAAGTGCACCCATCCCACAGAGCAACTTGTGGAATATCTACCTACCATCCCCTTCAGGGTGATGATACAGCTTACCAAATAAGGGTGGACCCAGTCACTCCCGCACACTGCGTAGCTCAAGACTACCCCATAACCCGTGTTGTATCACATTAACTATATCCGTATCTGTATCTGTATCCATGTCTGTATCTGTATCTGTATGGCCTCATAGGCCCATCATTTCGTACATCCAACAATGTGTACAACAATACATCCATCAACAAATACATATATATGTGGTATTTACTTGCTGAAAAGTCAAGGCAGAAGCCTCAACAGAGAATATCAGTCCTGAGCAATGCTTTGAAGTCCAACAACTATGATATCTAATTCCACAAAAGTGTACTATCTCAATTTAGTCCTTTGGTCATTCCACTATTGATTAGTTCTATATTTAATTAGGTCTCTAGTCAATTGTTCAGGTCAATGGCTGTTCTGAGAATATATATGATATCCTAAGCTCATACGAGTACACTATCTAAATTTCTAAAGTTAGAATTAGAGTGACTTACCCTATTTGAGATCGTCGTGGTAAGACGAGGTTGGAGCTAGAGCTTCTAAAAACGTTGGTGCATGAAAATTGGTACCTGCAAACACCAGAAACCATTAGTTACATGCTACCCTATTTTCCATCTATTTAACATGATCGTTTCGATTTTATAATCGATTGAAACGTCGTCAAAAAGTGTTCTAAATTTTTATATAGGCTAGATATGATGAAAATAATTTTATTGTAGGAGGAAATAATTTTCTAAAGCTTATAGTAATTTTTATAATTTTTAAAAGCTCAAAATAAATTTAAAAACTGATTTTTAATTAAGTACGTAATTATTCAATAATTTCTCCTGGATGCAATCTGTATCGGAAAGTCGCAAATAAGCTGTCAAAATGACCGTCTCGAAGAGTACTTTAACATATATTTTTATCACTTATCGATTTACGTGAAAATAGCAAGTTACTGATTTTTGAATGAAAATAACCTATTTAACTTTTAGGCTTTAAAATTAATTCTGGAAAATCTAAGCGTCCGATTGAGACGAAACTAGTCACATTGGGTCCAGAATATCATTTCTGATTTTCTAGAGCTAGTCTCATATTTTTCTGATGCATACATTATTTATTATTAATTATTAATCAATAAACCCATTTAATGAATATTAAAAATACGTATTTACGAAAATACGTTTTCGTATTTAACGTAAAACGCTTCGAAATAATCTCCTCACCCTTCGCTCGTCGACTGCGTGGGAGGCGGGGGGTTTCCGTTCGACGTCGGCGGGGTTCGGGGCGGCGTCGGGCGGCTACGGCGTCAGGCTTCGACGACGTGTGGTGGTCGGTGACTCCGGGAGCGGCAGTCAGAGCAGCGATGGGGCGGAGCTGAGGCTACGGGCGGGGGGCGGGCACGTCGTCGCCGTGGGGCAGGGGGCCTGCAGCATGCGGGGGAGGCGCTCGTTGCTTCGTTGACGGCGTACGGGCACCGGAGGAAGCGACGACGGAGCTGCTCTCGAAGCGTGGGCTCTCGAGCGGTGGCAGGGCATCGAAGGAGCTCACCGGCGTCTTCAATAGAGCAGGGTGCTCGTCGGAGGGCTGAGCAGCGATTGGAGATCGGAGAGAGGGGACTCGGGGTGACTGGGCAGCGGCTTCACGGCGGAACGCCGGAGATGGAGACGGCAGACGGTGGTGACGAACGGGGGGAAGGGGCGGGGCTTCGCCTGGAGGGAAGGAGAGTGCGGAGCTCGGTGTAAACGGTGGGCACCGGAGCATGGGTCGAGTGCGAGAGAGACGGGGGAGAGCGGAAGACGGTTGTTTTTGAACGGAGAGAAAACTGAGGGAGAACGAGAGAGTTAGAGAGAGGAGCTGTGTGTATGCGGGCCTTGGGTGCGTGAGTTCGGCTTAGGGAAGAATGAAGATGGGTTAGGGATGATTATATAAGTAATTATCTAATTATAAAATTTAAAAGTAGTAAGTAATGTTTAGTCAAATATTAATTAGGGTAGGTTAGCTTTAGGACTAAATATTAAATCTGGTTAGACTAAGTTTGGAAACGTTTAACGTGTCATCTCCATGTGTTATTCATGTTAGGGTAATTTAATAGTTGATTAGGTTAAAGTAATTAGTAATTAGCTAGGGTAATTAGTGACGGTAACAGTAAAAATTGTAACGAAATTACGATTTTGCCCCTATTAGTAAACGTGTCCGAAAAATTACGAAAACATATCCACGGGATCGTATTGTCGCGAGGATCACGAATATGGAGTCCATTTCAGTGTTTGAGCTATGGAAATACTGGTTTCAGGCAAAAACATTTAGGAAGCGGGTCTGTGGGTTCTATATTGATTTGACTTCAGAAAATTACGAAATTAATATGAGAAGCCCTAAATAATCATTGAATGTTACTGTAAAAGTTTGAAATCGTTTTGATGATGTTTGTATAGAAAATAAATTCATAAAGCCAAAACGGTAATATTTGAAAATGAACCTTTATCAGATTATTCAGAGGTATTTGATGGAACCCGAACTTACTAAAATACTTCATAGCTAGTTTGATATCTCAAAATATTTTTATAAGAAATTTTTGAAATCGTAAAACTACTGACAAACCATTATAAAATAGTTTAAAAGTTGAAAAATTGGTCAAATACGTAAATAGTTTGTTTTGATGGAAACAGGCCGTTACAAACATAGTGTTTTTTACTTTTTCTAGATAATTAGAAGAACTCTTAAGTCCATCATAAACTATTAAATTCAAGACGTGACAAACATATCGTTGATGGAATAACATACTATCCAGCTCAAGATTCCATAGTCTTTTTAATATGAAATTGCACTATTGTTGTTAGAAGCATTATCAAAAGTAAATGTAAATTTTTTAAGATATATCAAAATCAAAAATAACAGACATTATCAAATTGCTGATAGCACCATTGGAATGATAATGCTCTAACATTTTAAATTCTATAATCCTTTTACTAAGAGTGTAGTCATCATCTTCTATGTAATGGGCCGTAACACATAAATAGGAAGCGCCCCATTTCGTTGTTCATATGTTTGATGTTAATGCATTTCTAAATTTTAAGGTAGCAAAATTAAGATTGCGTTAATTTTTCTTTTCCATAGTGAAACGCTAACATAACATCTCTTCTAACAGTGTTTCTAGGCACTTTTCTAAATGCAGAGTTAAGGGTCACTTGGTTAAATCTCTTTAATTCAGGACTTTCTCAATAGCTAAATGGTAATTTTTGACATAAAACAAATCTAGCCATCTCTTTCCTCATTGTATCAACTGAATATGAGCAATGGTTAGAGAGGTAAAGAAGCAGATAAGTTCAACGTAATATGTATTACATCTTTTTTGTTGTGAGATTCTATGTGTCTCTTAAGATGTGTTGTGTCGTCGACAAGTTTGCAATTAAAATCTAACCTACATATTTTACAAACTGCCCACTTGTCAGTTTTGCCAGTGACAATTTCAGGGGTTAAATACTTTCAAACTTTAGATTTTCGTGATCTGGGTTGGGGTGCTTGTGTAGAAGTGTGCGCATCAGGAGTAGAAGCTTGCACGGGAGTAGAAATGTATGCAGTAGCCGTAGAAGCAGGTGTATCAGTACCCAATAAGACTGGGCTAGGATTATTACTATCGATATAATCATGTGTTTTAGATTGTGAAAAGTCTGTAAAGTCTGGTGATTCTATTGGGTTGCAGTGCATATTCATTAAGTAGCTATAGTCCGCAATGTCATCAAAATTCATATTAGCTTTCCTACGGTTGGACGGTCCGGTCATTATGCTAATTTATAAATAAAATTAAAATAACAGGAACATGATGCAGGGTTGCGAGTAGAGTAGAGAACAAACAGAGCTTGAAAGTGCAAGGAGATTTAGAGTATACGGAGCTTGAGTTTCTTGATTGCTAGTTGCTAATTGCTAGCGAGTTGAGAGCTTGAACTCGGTATTCAGAATTTTGCTAAATAGTTGAGAGTAGAGTATATGAGAGTTGTATAGAAAATGTGGAGGCGGAAGTATTTATAGGAATTCTTGGGCCTTAAAAGACAAAAAAAACCCCCTCCAAATGACCGTTTATGACCATTATGGTATTTTTTTTGTTTTTTAAACAAAAAAAAGACCAAAAACCCCCCTTGAAGGGTGTTGGAAATGCTCATTTGATCGTACCACTCATATGGGCCGGCCCAAAGGGCTGAGCACCCCACCCCGGCCCGACTGGCCCTGGATACTGGCCAGGCTTGGCCCGCGGCCCAATCAAAGGTATCGGGCCCGGGCCCGAACGCCCGTGCTGTTGATCGGGCCGATCGGGGCCTGGTGGCTGACGGGCCATCTGGCCACCTTGGCCTCTAGATGCATCCACAAGTCACAAGTATGATAACGCTCAAAACACGTAGTTTGTTACCATGCAAGCCTAAACTAAGCCAACAAATCTTCAGTAAATGAAGACGACGAGCGTATTCCAAGCCTGAACCGAGTAAATTCCGAACTTATTTGGATTTCGTACATTGCAAGAACAAGCGAACAACAGATTCATCAGCCAAGCACTAAATGCGTCTTATATTCATATGCTAGCTTTTTCTAGCAAGCTATTATCATTAAGGTCATATGTGAACCCTGAATTAAAATCATTATTGGTCATCTTGTTTGGAACTTCATTAGCAACAGCAAGAATTAAAAAGCACAGGTGACAACCAATCAACCTGGCTCAGACCCTTCTTACAAGTAATGGTTTGAGTAGGAGTACTATTAGCAAGAATGTAACATAAAACAAGAGAGCTCCACAGACATCATTTAGATCAAAAAATCATGTCGGTTAGGTGTGAAGTTCCATCTTACAGAATCAAATGACTTTTAAAATCAATTTTGAACATATGAATGTTTCAGCTTTCTTTTTACGGAGTCACTATTGGCACGTACCGTTTTGTTCAGCGCGTACAACCGCAACCTATAAGTTTGTCATTCAAAATTTAAACATATTCTACTCTCATCCCCCCCAAAAAAACACACAAACCCACAACCACTGTCTACGAGGCCAGAGAAGGGAACGACGGCCTTGGGAACGAGGATGAGGCCGCTCAGTGAGTAGTTGATCGGCGTTAAACTGGGCGACGATGGCATTGAGGGTGAGGTTAAGCATCGATCGTCGGAAGCTTACACTGAAATTATTTGGAGTGTCGATCGTCGAGATGCTCTTGACGTCGGGGCAAGAGAGCAGCCGAAGGATGAGGTTGACCATCTGGATGTCCTTGGTGCCAGAGTTGGAGGTGAAGGTGTGGGGGCGGGATCGGATGTCGAAGATGTAGGGTTTCTGGAGCCATGTGACAAGAAAATGGGTCCTCTCCCCAATGGTAGTGTCGAGGACGCCGCATTACTGGTCAAATAGTACAGCGCGCTGGTCGCAGTCGACGGTGTAGTGGCAAGAGTTGAGGACGTTGGCGCTGGCGCCGAGGGAGACCGCTTGTCGTTTGCCGTCAGCCATCGAAATTTACTCACAGCGCACAACCTGTGGTGTTTTCATCATTTTCCAACGATTGTGCGCGAGGAGTAATTCTGAATAGCAAATTTGTAAATAGACCAAATGTCGGTTGTGCACGCGAGTAAAAAGGTGCATACACGAAGCAACTCCCTTCTTTTTAAGAATAAAATTTTTTCATAAGCAATCATTTGGCAATGTGTAGAAAATTTATAGGATATACAAGTTTTAAAGAAGAAAATAAGTAGATGGATAATTTTGCAAACGCCTGGGGTAAACCCTTTTTATGACCACAAAGGTACTCAAAAGAGTACAAAAGTGACAGTACTAGAAACATTTCTTATTGAGGTGTGCAAAATACACATCATGTTTTGAGTTGTATTTAAGACTTTGTCAAATTTGTCAAAAAAAAAAAAAAATGAAGAAGGGGTGTAATTTATGAGTGCTGTTATTTGCACCACACTGTTTTATGAATACACCACAAAATTTTTTGCTTTCCAATTTTAACCCCTACACATCTAATTTCACCACAATATTATTATTTCTAATTTCCAATTTTAACCCCTATAACATGTGTTTGGTGGGAGGAGGAGGCGTTGGCCGTGGGTTGAGGAGCTTGGGCCATCCCCCAGAACACCCCACGATCATCGTCGTCCTCTCCTTATTCTTCTCATTTTCTTCTTAATCCAGTTCAACCTCCTCCCCATTCGAAACCCCAGGCCACCACCCGGTCGATGGGATCTTGTCGTCTACCATGCACCGACGACCTCTCCAATCGGGCTGTAGCACTCGTTGCCCAGATCAGACCTCTCGCCAGCACCCCGGCCATCTTCCCTTCTCCGGCGAACCCACAACCCAGAATCCGCCTGCGTCTCCCTTGTTTCCGACCTCCGTCTGCCATTCCTCTTCTTGTCGACCTTTGACTGCCTGTTGCTCTTCCCTTCGACCCCAGATTGCCACCTTCATCCTTCAACTTCGCCGACCGAACTCCCCTGCTCTCTCTCCGCCGTTCTTCCCTACTCTCCCTAGAAACCACACATCGATTCAGCCTCCCATCGACCTCCATCTCCAGCCACGTCTCCGCCCAACAGCCCGAACCTTCCATCTCCTCCATCCGCCACCCCGACCCACGGCCAACGCCTCCTCCTCCCACGCCCCAAGCTCCTCCCGCGGCCATCTTCCCCTGGCTCAGTAAAAACTCCACCCCACAACTCCAATGCTGACCAACCCCCACTCCTTGCTGACCCTTGTAACCCCCCTTGTCGACTTGAGCGGCTGAACGTGGTGAGTTGAAAATGAAACGGAGTGTTGTGTGGTGAAATCAGATATGATGGGGTTAAAATTGGAAAACAAAAAGTTTTGTGGTGTATTCATAAAATAGTGTGGTGCAAATAACAGCACTCGTAATTTATGGATAGGATTTTTTGGCCAAATTTGGAAAAGTTTCTACATGCACCTCAATGTATTGAAGCTTATTTAGCACACTTCTTCTTATTTTTCATTTGCCCACGTAATATTAGCGCGTGGGTTTTACATAATTGGTGGTAATCTGCCATGGATGAGATAGTTTTGGTGAATAGGAGTTCATATTTGGCCCAATCCGGTCCAAAATTGGGCGGTAATATGGACGGAGGCCCAACCCACATGAGGGTTTGGTTCGCGTCATATCGAAGTTAGGCGGACAATGGCCCGACCAGGGCCCACAAATATTGAAAGCCTCCCAACTCAAATGATGCCATGCCTGATTTCGCTGAACCTTATCCCCTCCCAGTTTTCATCCGTTTGCCCTTTTTCATGTATCGATGACTTGGTGCTCAACCCCACTGACTTTGGACCAACCCGTCCATTACACTTCTTTATGCCCTTTTAACAAGTGGATAAGGTCGGGTCTCCCGTTGGCTCGGATAAACCGGCTTCTTTTGGTTAGGCTCGGTTCCGTTGGTTGGTTGGTTCCATATGCAGAAGGCGATAATCAGATAGGGCCTCCAGAATGGTCGTACAAAATAGTACAAAACTCATAGTAACTCAAAGTGTCTCGAGTCCGCTAAATTTTTGCGGTTTGGGGTGGTTTTAGCATGTGTAAATTGGAGTGAACGTCTCTGATAAGAGGGGAGTGGGGTTTTAGGCTATCTCATCTCTCATCCTCTCAAGTGAAGTGATCAAGAGCACCAAATACTATGTCGGATATCAATAAATAGCTAAAAAATCAGTATGATTGTCTCAGAAATAAACAGTAAAGAGAATATGAAGTATATATTGATAATGGCTGTTTAGTACAAATAAAACACGACACGTGTAGATTAGCAGGTAAGGATAAACAAATATGAAAAATCACAAATTATTATATCATATATATACATACATCTCTATTACAAAAGAGGGCATATCTCTATTACAAAAGAGGGCAGATTTTGAACATTTGTCCCATGTGACAATGTCACATCGCCACATAGGACCACCTCCTTAAACCCAAAACTCAAAAAACTCAAAACCCCACACAACCCCCCAAAATACACTCAAATCCAAAACACCCAAAATTACACCCCCCAATAAAATAAACCAAAAACCCCAAGACAATACACACTTAAACCCACTCTTCTCTTTTTCACCCGGTTTTGCACTCATCGAAACACCTGTGTCGGTCTCGGGTCCCGCGTCTTGATTGTGTGGATTGGTTTTTGGGGGTGTCCGTGCACTTTGGGCACTGGTTAAAATGCCTTTTAGCCGTCTTATCTACATGCTTGCTCCCACAATTTTTCATATAGCTGGTTAGCCGTCTTGGTTAAAATGTCTTTTAGCCGGCACACTCACCCACAATTTTTGCTCCTTTTCGGTTACGCGCGTGTACCGTGTCGTGTTCGTGGGGTTGTTTTTACTCCGTGCACTTGGTGCACGGGTAATTTCTAGTCTATTATACAAAAGATGACATTTTTCTTACTAGGACAAACCCAATAGGACACAGGATTGACCTAGGCTTTGCTACCTCATCATGACGATGGTCACTTGGGAGTGGGAGGGATTGTGGGCTTACTTTGGGGTGTGGCTCTAGGGAGTTGCGTTAAATGCACACCCCACAATCCCCCTTATTTGCAAGCTTCTCATTGCTTTTTCATTAACCCCAAATATGCAAATACACATCACTTGCATACACATCACCTTCCACGTATTTACGGATTGGTCATTAGGATTGTTGCACCTTGCTCCCCAAGATTTTTTTTGCAGTTTAGCCCCTAATTTTTCCCCTTTTACCACTCGACGATACCCACACACATACACACCCACACTTCTTGCTCCTTCCTGGTTTCACGAGTGCCCCAAATCCTTTCCGTGGGAGATTTTTTTGAGGATGTGCACTTTGTCCATGGGTTATTTCTAGTTGAGTGTGTTTGTCATACTAGGACAACCCCATGTGTTCGCTCCTTCTCGGTTTCATACAATTGAGGGTGTTTGTCCTACTATGACAAAACCATGTGGCACTCTTTGTCCCAGGTGGCAGAGAGAAATGTGTGACACATCAACCCTCCACATGAGAGTGCAACCTCACTATCCCAAAGAAAAAGTCCCCAAGGACGACTATTAACATGTTTGTCATTTCTCTTTCATTAACCCAAGGAGTGCCCCAAAACATTCCATTTTCTTCATATTTACAGGTTTGCGATTGGTCTTTTTCTACTTTTCCCCTACGTTTTTTGCACTTTAACCCCGGATTTTCCCCCTTTTATCCCCAGACAAGACCCGCACACACGCTTCTATCTCCTTCTCAGCTGCATGAGGGTCCCACATCATTTATGTGTTTTTTCTTGTGTACATGTGCACTATGTGCACGACAGATGTAGATTAGCATATAAGGATAAATAAATATAAAAAATAACAACTTTATTATATCATCCATATACATACATTTATTATACAAAAGAGGAATGTTATTGTTGACGGGACAAACCCTGTTGGCAGTGTTTAACCCATGTGACGGGTGGAGGTGTGTGTCACCTCATCCTGCACATGGGGGGTGAGGGGTGGATGCAATTTAGGATGTGGGTTTGGAGACCCAAAACAAAGACCCCATCTCATTATCATTAACTTGAAGCTTACCATTGCTTTCTCGTAAAGTCCAATGCCCCTCCCTTTTTCACATATTTATGGGTTTGCCATTGTTCTTTTTTCGCTTTGGTCCCCTGCATTTTTTGCACTTTAACGCATGTTTTTCTCCCTTTTATGCACTTTGCCCCCAAAGGTTTTTTGCAATTTAACCCCTTTATCCCCCGGCATTATCCATACACACGTCCACACTTCTCTCTCTTTTTCTCTTGCCCGTAAGTCCCTCCTCTCAACGATACACACCCACACTTCTCGCTCTTTTGTTAGTTTCGCGCATTCACTGCATCCTGTGTGAGGGGTTTTATTGGGTAACTGTGCACTATGTGCATGGTTTATTTCTAGTCTGTTATACAAAAGAATAATGATGATGAAACATTTTTTCTATTAGGACAAAAGAGTGGATAGAGTGGTGGCAATGGTTTGGTCACATCATCATGGTAATGCCCACTTAGGGTTGGTGGGGATTTATGTGAGATTTTTGGTGTTGTTGGACCCTCAAGGCAAATGCCCACACATTTCCCTTATTTGTATGCTCGTCATTGCTAAGAAACCTCCTCTCCCCCCATATTTTACATACTTGCCATTGGCCATTTCCACTTTGTCCCTGGTGTTTTTTCCGTTTTAGCACATACTCTTTCCCCTTTAAGCATCAAATGATACACACCCACCCACCCACACTTCTCTCTCCATTGACATTGTGTGCATGCCCTGCATCCTCGGTGTGTGTATTTTTCCTTGGGTCCCCGTACACTCTGTTTATTTGTTATTTCTAGTCTATATATAAATACGAAACGATGATTACCAAGAACATGAGTGTAATATATATTATTCTAGAGAAACATATTTTGCCAATGTGCTTTTTATTTAGAGATTTGCATGCACAAGAGATAAGCTTAACAACAGTATTTAGTGCAATGGGCCCTTCATGTTTATCTTTGTGTATGTATGCAGATAAAGGAGAAAATTGGCTAACTAGCATGTGTCAACCCTCTCTTTTAACTTCTACCACCCAATTTAAAATCTTTGCTAGAATACCACACCCCCCTGCGAAAAGCCTAAAACACTCCCCATTAATTATATTCAACATATACTAGTGTATATTAACGTATATTAATGTATACTAGTGAATGTTAACGTATATTTGGATCCGTGAAACATCTAAATTTGATACCCAAATCCATGTCCGGATCCTATTGGTAGGAACTTCTTTGCGCACCTAATGGTTTACTCTGCACACATACCACTTATTTACAAGTTTGCCATTGAAATAACTCATCGCGTAATCTCCGGACCAAATTTTCGAAAATGCCTCTGAGTATCCGTTGTGAGTAAAACGGCCGAACGACAGCGGACGACGACGACGCCCCACCCAACCCCCCTCTCTCTTCCCACACACCCTCCTCTAACCTACCAACGTCACCTCTCCCACCTCTGACCTCCCCAAGCCCCTCTCACTCTCCCCAGCGCCACCTCCTTGCCTCCGACCTTCCTAGCGCCACCTCCCCCGCCTCCGACCTCCCTAACCCCCATCTTCCTCTTCCCCCGCCCCCTCTCAATCCCCCTCTTCCGACCTTCCCAGCCCCCTCCCAATCCCCCTCTTCAGACATTCCCAGCCGCTATCTCCCTCTTCCCTTGCGAACATCGTCATCGTCCTCCGACCTTTCCAGCACACCCACAAAATAACAAATTCGGCGTGGGCGCTTTCGACGCGGAACAACAAATTAGCGTAAAAAAATTCGGCGCATGAAATTATTCTCATGTTATTGTTCCATGCGTCGAAAAGACGGTGGGCCACACGTTGCGAGAGAGATCATTCGATCGGCAGCATCATTCGATCTACAGCATTAAGTGTAAGTTAAAGTTTTTTTTTCAAATTCATTAATTGTGTGCACTCTGCTATTTACCAAAAACTTTCATTTCCCAAAAAATTTCATTTCCCCATAAACTTTCATTTACATAGAAATGTTTTTTCATACAAAATTTTACACAAAACCTCATCTCAATCATCCATTCCTCAAGATTAAATCCAAGCCGTCTTTCTATTAACATGTTTGTCCTAGTCAGCATGTCCTAGTCAATCCTAGGATTGAAAAACAGCTGCTTTATATAATAGACTAGTCATAACCCGTGCCCGCGGGCACGGTTCATTTAAGATTTTCCCATGCGAAATCTTTGTTCCCCGAAATTTTTTTTTTCAAAGCCAAAATTTAAAAGAAAAACAAATTAGTTTACAATATTTAGCGGTACAGACGTCTTCGGCGCGGAACAACAAATTCAGAGCATGTGCCTTCGACACAGAACACCAAATTCGATGTAGAACAACAATTTCGGCGCGGGTGCCTTAGGCGCGGAACAACAAATCAGCGTTAAAAAATTTAGCTGGCGCCTTCGGCGATGGCTTCATATACATATAACCAGTGCCCTTGGGACACTGTTCATTTAAAAATCTTGGGCCCACTAATTTTAAACAAACATCAATAATTATTAGTTTCCCCTGAAATATCAGCAGATGGAATCGGAATTTTACAGGGTTTTGCAACGCTGATCAATGAGTTGACAGCATCTCCCGCGTTCATTCTTTCACAGCTCGCGTTCATTCCCAAGATGAGATTGTGTGTATGCACAACATTTTTTTCATAACTAATATTAAAAGGCCATTCCTAATTTCAATGCTTTTGTGTATTCCTAACAAATTTTTCTTTAACCCAAAAATTTCCCTCCAAAATTTGATGTGACATTGACACATAAGACAAATTCAAAATCTGCACTCAATTGTAATATAGATGTTTATGCTGTGCAGTCCGATTTTCTCAAGTTAACATCCGAACGCTCCATCGTAATATCCGGACAGTTCGTCAAAGATTCAGATTGAAATTAAACCAGAAACGAACCGGCAGGCCCGTCCAAACCGGATTTTCAGACCATGGACATGTTGTGGACTGCCCACAGATATTTTGAGCATACTTTATTCATGGACTGCAACTTACAGTTTGCAGGTAACACTTGCTTTTCCCCCATGTGACCTTCCAGAAAAAGCTTTTTTTTAAAGTAAAAGCTTTTTGCCCTACAAAAAAAAAATTAATTTAAAAACAATTTGCTCTCCTATAAATAGCCCCCTCCATTCTTCAACTCAATATCACATACAAGTCATTATCCCCTCTCTCTCTCTCTCTCAGTGGCAAGCCATGTTGTCAATGGGAGCAAGCTATGGTTATCTCCAAGTTCAACAAGGCAACTGCAAAGAGAAGATGAAGATGAAGATGAAGGAAGGAAACAAGGGGGAAGTTAAGAAGAAGGGATCTTCGAAAGCCACGGTTTACCCGGTCGGTTCGGGTCCGAAGGCGGCCGGAGAACGATGATAGCCGGTGGGATGTACAATACAAGTTGGAATTGTAGCTTAATATGTCGTGCTTCGTACTTGTTGTCTCTTAAATTTGGCCTTTAATGAAAGCATGGTTTTTGGTCTTAAATCTCTTTCTTTTTCCTTCTAATTTCCCCCTCTTGATGTTGTTCTTTTCTTGTGAGTTGTGATTGTGAATGATGTGCGGTTTGAAACTGGAATTGTAATTTTATCGATAAGTTGCTTTTTTAATGTAAAAATGTTATATGGACTGCATGTTTTTTGGGGGGATTAGAAACGACTCCAAGGTTGTGTCATATACCATACAACCTCATTTCTTTGTGTGCACAAAAAAAACTCTGCACGAAGAGGATTGGATGAACACACTGAACCAAAAAAGAGTTAAAAATATGGGTGTGCGTGTCGGTATCGTCAAGTAAAAAAGTGCAAAATCTCGGAGTTAAAATGCAAAAAAACATTGTGAATGGCAAACATGTAAATAAGTGTGTTTTTTGGTTTTTTGGTTTGAATGGCCGCAAACAAGTAAATATGTGAGGTTGGTTGGTTTTTTTTTTTTTGAAGGAATGGCAAGCATGTTAATAAGTGGCTAGAAGGTGAGATGGAGGGTGAGGTGGAGAGGTGGGGCCCCCCTTTGTCCAAGTCATATTTATCCCTCCACAGAGGACAACTTCACCAAACGTGATATAGATCTGCATTCTCTTTACGAGAGTTTTTTTTTTGCTCCGTGCACTGTGTCCACGAGCAATTTCTGGTTACACGAGTATTTTTTTTCATTTTTACATGTCCTTGCATTTCGCTTTTCTTGTGTCCAATTATAAATAAGGTAACCCCGTTCCTTTCGAGAAAAGAAGAATTATTACCAACGATTTGATTTGTTTTACTGCAAAGGGATAACTTAGCCAAAGTACTATGCTCCAGCAGCATTACCTCTGTTTTCAAGTGTGACAATCAGAGATCGATCCTTGATGGACGTGGACCAGACGCACACCTTTAACCAGATTTCTGATGAATAAAAAAAGGTTCACTTCATTTAGTATAGCCGTTTATAAATTAATAGATAATCATGATTCTTCGAAACGCTATAAACTAATATCTTGTTTTTCATGCTTTAGGGCTTATTTTTAATTTCATTTTGTTTAAAAATTGTACATAATTATTCATTAAATCACAAACAATATTTATGATGGATGCAATCATCCGTCACAAAGCTTATAGTATACAAAATCAGAAGTACCCTCCAACGCGATGCCATGACACAGGGACAAATAGCAACTAAGAGATTCATTTAATTAGAAGATGATCAATGAGCATGAAGCTCTAGTCGTGCAAATGAGCATCTTATCAACAACAACAAATTAACCACTCAATCACTTGCATGACTTGAATCATATTAGACTAACCACTCATTTATATAATATACGCGCACAGAGATGATGATATGTTAGAATATACAGGGAAGCGAACACATCCTCAGCTTATGCTTTAGTTATGTCAACGGCTGTCACCCACTAATTGCAATGTTGCAAAATTAAAAGGCTTCTTAATTAACTAACTCTAATGTGCCGCGTGATTATAAGGTGAGTCACTCACTCCCCAAACTTCTGTTAACCTTACCCCTTCGTTTTTATTTTACCCTTTATTGAATTTTTTTCGTATAATTGCACAGAAATTGCTTTTTTTTAAAAGTAAAAGAAAGTGTGGGTCCCAAACCCGAAAAAACCTAGAGTTAACCTGCGCACATGGTGTACGGCACAAAAAAAACACCACAAAAGATGTGGTGCACGTGCGAACCCGAAAAGGAGCTTCACATATGGAAGCGGCAGTATCATAGAAACTGAGGAACAATGAAGAAGCAACGTTGTTTGGTGGATGTCTTTCGACTACAACAACCTGATAGAGCAACTGCAAATCCACTGACAAGCACAAGGGGTGATGCAGCAATTGTAACGGAACAAAGATCGGCACCGCCATAGCTCGACAAACCGTTGTATCTTGCGAAGGACGGAACCTATGTCTTGCTGATTCCCTTCAAAAGGTTGTGTACTCCTTGTGGACCAAAGGAGCCAAATTGTTGCCATGGCCGTGCAATCCCAATTGTAGAGAACATTCCGATTGCGGTCCGACAGAAGTGGGGTCCGGTCGAGCTGAAGAAATGAGACCCATCAGTAATTATGTACATCTACGAAGATCGCATGACCTCGGGTTTAGGAGCCGGCCTGGCTGGACCCCGACAACAACTCCACATGGACAACCCTTTGAGGTCGGCTCCCTCAACAGTACAACTCCACGGAGACGACCCCCTTGAGGTCGGCTCCCTCAGCAGCACGGCTCGGGCAGATGAGCCACACATCCTTCGAGCCGTTACCAGCAGGTTCGTCCCTATTCGGCAGATGGGCGCATGGTCCACTTAGTCAAGGGAGCAATTACGACCACACCTCGCAAATCCCACATTAAATGCAAATTGCATCAATCACATCTCTTCGCATCCCGAGGGTAGGCGCTTGCATCAGCAAATAGTCTCTCCTTCTTCCCTAGCTGCATCCCTTCAACTTGGACGTGACTTGCCCGGTTGGACCCACCAGCAAATAGCCTGGGAGTGCTTTTCACTTATAATGGTTGTGGAAGAGGCGACCCGTCATCTCTTAAGCATGTACACAAAGATGAAGCAAGGTCATGGCCTAACTAGGAGCCTCGCTACATTTCACAATGGGAAGACTAACCTGGCTCATCTACGACATGGCCCGGAAGAACTCCTCAATATGGAGGTCCATGAGACCATCCTCATTTTAACTCTCCCTGACCGCAATATAGAACATCTGTTTCTAGACAGGAGGCCTCTCCTTCCTAGAGTATTCGACACTCTCTAGATAATCCATCGACTCCCCCTTAAATTGAGCCGAGCACAAAGCTCCTTCCTAGAGTATTCGCCACTCTCTAGATAATCCATCGACTCCCCCTTAAATTGAGCCGAGCACAAAGCATGGCTAGTCCCCTGCTCGGCGGATCTGACATTAGTCTTCTTCCTCCCGGGCTCAGTGAGTTCTCGGGGAGTAGATCCCCTGCACTTCAAGTGCTCAAACGTTCCCAAGGGTGTGGACTCCTCATATGGCAGATAGAGGACCGCTAGCTCCCTCTCCCTCTGCCTCCTCATGTTAAGAGGGACGTTGTCATCTTCATCATCGCACTCTGGCTCAATGGGAGAGCCTCTGCGCCCATGGTCCCATCCTCTAGAGCTAGTCTGGGGATAAGCTCCCTGAGGGTAGCATCCGCAACTTCGATGGCAGAGGCACCCGCAGCCAGTGGCTTCACGGATCCTTCCTTCTCCCCTGCCAAGGAGGCCTGGATGACGTAGGGCTTTGCCCTATAAGGGATTGCAATCTGCATTTTCTTCCTCCCTTTGCAAGGCTGACGGCTGAGACTTTCCTCCTCTCCCGTTGGATGGGATTCAAAACAAAACCCACCGTCTCTGCAAAGGAAAAATAGAAAGAGATTAACCACCAAGCAAGAAGTTCAAGTTTCTGGCCTCTGAGCTGTCACTAACCAGCAGCAGGAAGAGCCTCGCCAAGCTCCTTTTCCTTCTCAACATGCATGGCTTGTAATGCACGGATCACATGCTCTGAAAAAAACACCTCGCAGGATCTGAAGAAAGGAGTTTGTGCGGCCATCCACAACCACCACTCCATCTCATGCCTCCTGCCACGTCCTTAATGAAATCAGGTTCCCACTTGCAAGGCCACCTGAACTGATGCAACACCCACTCGTCAGGAGGAGCGGGTCCCCCCCAAGCTCTCCCAGTAAACCAGAACCGCTTCTCCTTCCAGTGTTTATTCGATGAAGCTGTATCTTCAAAGATCCTCGAAATATCGGGTTGACTGTTGTGGTAATATTGGTTGACCGAACTCTTCTTTATCTTGATCACAGCATGCACAAGCTCAGTAGACAGCCAATCTTTCTCATGTAAGGCGAACATTGTGACTGAGGCGATCCGAACCATGAAGCTGTTCGGCACCTATTGACACGGTGCCAAATTCGAGAGATACGGAAACCTTTGCACCAAACGATTGAAGGGAAGGAAAACTTTTGCCTTTAGGTGTATGATAATCGATACAATAGCCCCTAAAGGAGGGTAGTCAGAGGTTCCTTTCATTTTGCAAGGAAGCTTCAGATCCACCGTAGGAGGGATTGTGTACCTCTCCCGGATCCACTCCAGATCTGTCGCTTGCGTCTAGGAAACAAAGTCGCCCCTCTGAGTCACGATTGCTCCCCGCAACAATCTCCCTTTCATGTTGATGGAGATCGGTGATTCTGGAGGTATTGATGACATCCAGATCAAGGTGTTATTGGTGGTCGGCAACGTTCGCCTTGGTTCTGGCGAAGAAGTGATAGCGGAGATGAACTGAGGGTCAGAAAGTTTGATGCTTTCTTCGACAAATACGATGGAGGCCTAGAGACTTAAGAACACGAACGCAAAGAAGGATGGAGATTTCTGAGTACAAATACGATCATTGTTGGCCTCTCTTCCCCTTTCCAACCTGCCATATGCATAGAAAGGTAAGATGCGATCACAGCCGTCTAATCTCAATGGGCGAGAGCTGATCGCAACCACCCAAGTTTCACGATCAATATACATCCATGAGGACACGCCACCCTGAATCAGGCTTTGCTACATCAGCATCCTTTCGAGAGATGGTGTAACGACTGCTTTTCATGTATGTGGATTTAATATAATATAATATATGTTTTGGTGGATTTTCTCCTTCATGTGTGGTTTTCGTCTCCGTAGATTTCATTTTCGATCGATTCGTCGTATTTTCTCGCTTCTTCCTTAGGATTGTCGATTTCGAAGTATGTCAATTGTGACGGACTTCATAACGGTCGTATCTAACTATTAGATCAAGCCTAGGAGTCTTAGGAATCGATCCCGGGGCCCCGCGCTCCGTATCGGTACTTTTCTGTGCTCATTAGTCGGTGTAAGAAGGGCCACCGACCGACTAGATGACGATCCAGTCGGTCGGCAATCCTTCTTGGACCGACTAGTTAGCTTTCTAAATTTCTCAGGAGTTACTGTTTATCGTTAGTCGGTCTAAGAACGTTGGTTGACCGACTAGGTTGCAAACTAGTCGGTCAGCAATGCTTCTTTAACCGACTAACACATCATCTAAATTTTAGTATCAGTTAATGTTTATTCTTAGTCGGTCTAAGTTCATATTTCGACCGACTAGGTGTTAAACTAGTCGGTTAAGTTTTGTACTCAGATCGACTAATTCTTGGTTCTACTGTACAGTCTAGTTACTGTTTGCTCTTAGTCGGTCTAAGAACGCTCATCGACCGACTAGATGCTAAACTAGTCGGTCAGTATTTGTTCATGGACCGACTAACTCTAAATCCTATTTTTCGTTCAGGAGTTACTGTTTACACTTAGTCGGTCTGCGTTGGTCGACCGACCGACTAGTTGCCAAACTAGTCGGTCAGTGGTTGTTCTTTGACCGACTAGTCTGTGTTAAAACCCTAATTTCTGGGCAGCCGCCAGCCTAGCCTATAAATACCCAACCCAAACGTTTTCTTCTCCCTCAACACGATCCAAAACCCTAAAATCTTCCCCTCCAAGCCCCCATCTTCCTCCAAGCTTCAATCCTTCATTCCAAGCCCTAAATCCATCATCCAATCCATCCATTCACTCATTCCACCTCTCATCTTCCCCAAATCTCCATCGAAATCCATCAAAACCCCCAAATCACCCAAAACCCTAGTTTCTCCAACTTCCCCCAATCTTTTCCAGATCTGATCCTAGGGTTCCCCGGAGTGTTTCTTCCGCTTTCTCTCGGTAAGAAATCGATCTACCGTTGTTTTTATAACCTATTTATATTTTATGAAAACCCTAATTAATTTCATGTGTTTGGTGTTTGTTTCCCCCATAACAGCGACTTTCCCCGTAGATTAGCATCCGTGTGACGAAGTGGTCGTCATCCCCGGTGCTAGGCAAGTGAAACTTGCCACCTAGGGTTTAGGCCATGTTTTAGGCCACTTGCTTAATGTAGGCGTAAAAGAGGCTAGGCGACGAAATGATACTCGCCTAGGCGCAAATTGGGGAACTAGCTTGACAACGAAGCTAGTTCCGACATATATCATGTTGCACAATTACCATGTCATATTTACTTTCCATTAACGGTACGCGAATATGTTCATGTCATTGCATCTTGCCTGTCACGTTTAAATTCAATTAACGGTACGCAATTATCTGTTCCTAGCATCGCATTTTGATTGTCGTCGTGATTGTGTAGCACACGCTACAATGCTATTATTTTCCTGGCTCGTGTTCCAGAAGCGAGCCCTGTAGTTGGAAACCCCAACGCTCGACACATATGGGTGGGGTAAGAGATAAGCGGACTGAGCCGAGTGGCCTGATCTGCCACTCCGGCCAGCAGGTGAAATCTCTAGTGTTCAAGTGATTAATAGTGATAGAGATAAGCGGACTGAGCCACGAGCTGGCCAGCAGGTGGACTCTCTATGCACTAAGTGATACACAGTGATAAATGAATAACAGTGATAGAGATAAGCGGACTGAGCCACGAGCTGGCCAGCAGGTGGACTCTCTATGCACTAAGTGATACACAGTGATAAATGAATAACAGTGATAGAGATAAGCGGACTGAGCCACGAGCTGGCCAGCAGGTGGACTCTCTATGCACTAAGTGATAAGTGATAAGTGATAAGTGATAAGTGTTACGTGATAAGTGTTAAATGATAAGTGATTAGTGATTTGGTAGCTTTTGCTACATTGTGCATGCTTGCCTCTCTTTTAAACTGTTGCATCATACTTAACTGCCATGTCATGCATACTAAACTGCTAGGTTGCTAGTTGCCTACTTTCAGTTTCCTTGCCCAAGTCTTTTAGACTTGCTGACATGTGCCCCTTTACTCTTTTGGGTGACACATGTTAGATCCTGAGCCCGAGTACCTTGTTGAGGACAAGGTGTTTGCTGACGCCGAGCCCGAGCCTGAGTTTGACGGGGTGTACGTGGACACTGGGGACCAGTCCTAGTGTCTTCGTCGTGTTTTACTTTTGTTAGACATTTGTTTTGTTATCGGTGCGTAGCACCTATACTTTGTTATGTCGTCGTTTTGTTGGCCTTGTTCTGGGCCTTTAGACTCTTTTCTTTTAGCCTGGTGGCTTTTCTGGATGTTGAACTTATTTGTGATGTTGGACAATATTTGTGAGATGTGGAATTTTTATTTCAGTCTCTCCTTGTGTTATTATTGCTATTCTGTTGTGGTTACAGGGACCTGTTTATGTATTGTGGACGCTTATCGGGTTTGGGGCTTCACAGCTCCACTCTCGTGCGGACCTTTTCACGTACTCGCCTCCATTTAGGGAAGCGGGTCGTGACAGGTTTTAGTGGTGGCCCATGCAGGTCCCTCTGTAACTGCGATTTTTGGAATAGCGATAACAATATTAGAATGTCCAATAAATTAAGTTCGACGTCCGAGTCATAAGCTATGAGTCTAATCTGATTCGTTTTCTGTGTCATTAGATGGCAGGAAGGCGTTTCACCCGTGGTGGTGGTAGTGGTGCGGTCCCTCATGATGAGGAGCCTGAGCGGGAACCCACCAGCGGTGAGATGATGCGGATGATGTTGCAGATGATGCAAGTTCAGCAGGGCGTGCTTCTGCAAGTCCAGAATGCTCCACTTGCTCGAGCTGCCCGGGCTCTTCCGGATGTTCCTCGCTCTGAGCCAGGAGCGAAGCAATTTCGGGAGATGGGTCCCGCATATTTTGATGGTTCTGAGGGTCATCTGGCTGCCGATGAGTGGATTCGGAATGTCGAGGACAATCTGAAGATGGCCAAGATCACCCCGGCTGGATGGGTTGATTTGGCGAAGAGGCAACTCAAGGATAATGCTCGGAATTGGTGGGATGCGGAAGAGAAGTTGTTGGTGGAGCCGATAGCTTGGGCTACCTTCAAGGCTAGGTTTGAGGGTGAGTTCTTCCCGAAGGCTGCCAAGGAGGAGATGCTGCAGCGTTTTATCGATTTGAAGCAGGGGAACTCGTCGGTGGACATGTATCACCAAGAGTTCATGAGGCTGAGTCGGTTTGCACCAAAGATGGTGCAGGACGCTGAGGAGAGAGCTCAGAGGTTTCTGCAGGGGCTTGCTTCGGAGCTCCCGAGTTTTGTGACCTCTTCTGACCGGGAGTCTTATCAGAAGGTTTTGGTCGCTGCCAAGAGGCAAGAGCTGCTTGTGAACCAGAGGAGGGGATCTGTTGTTGGTGCTGGGAAGAGGCCTGTGGAACAGGCGAGGGCTGTGGTTAGACCTGGATTCAGGCCTACTCAGTCTGCTCAGTTTAAGAGGCCAGGAGGGCCTGTTCGGAGGACTTGCCATTTCTGTGGCAGGGAGGGCCATGTTAAGGAGTCGTGTAGGAAGTTCTTGGGGCAATGTATTGCTTGTGGAGATCCCTCACATGCCATCAGGGAGTGCCCGAGGTTGAAGCAGCCTTGGAGGGCACCTGTTGCAGCACAGCCGTTGCAGCAGCGGGCGTCTGTTCCTGCTGGTCGTGGAGCAGCTCTTGTTCCGCAGGGGCAGGCTTTTCGGCAGGCTGTCCCGCCGAGGAGGCAGGCTTTTCTGATGACCGCTGTGGAGAACGAGGCTGTGGATGAGGTTATCGCAGGTAATCCTCAATCTAGCTGTTATTTTCCGAGCTGGTTTTGATTGTTTGATTGTGTTGTTTGCTTGAACATGGTTGTTTGCTAGACTAGGGTTTGATTGTTAATTGCTTGTTAGGTTTGGTGTTGGTGTGCACATTTCCTGCACGAGTCCTCTTTGACTCTGGTGCATCGATGTGCATTATTTCTCGGAGCTTCGTGGAGAAGCATTCCTTGTCGACTTCCCCTCTCCCGAAGAGTTGGAATATCGTTACAGGGAATGGTGTGGTCTCGGTGCATCGTGGTTGCAATTCTTGCTCGTTGGTGGTCTGTGGACATGAGCTCTTCGCTGATTTCATTGTCCACGACATAATCAACTATGATGCAGTTCTTGGGATGGATTGGCTTGCGAGCTTCTATGCTACGATCGACTGCAGGAAGAAGAAGGTGGTGTTCGAGATTCCCGGACATCCAGTGTTTGAGTTCAGTCGTGGTAGCAGTTCGCTTGGTCCTGTCAGATTTCGGGCCAGGCCGGTGGAGGCTGTGGCTATGCAGATGGAGCTGGAATGGCCAGCTGTGGTGCGAGATTTTGGCGACGTCTTCCCCGAGGAGATGTCTGGTTTGCCGCCTGATCGAGCTCTGGAATTTTCTATCGATCTTGTTCCAGGTGCGCAGCCGATTTCGAAGGCGCCGTATCGTATGGCACCTGCAGAGTTGGAAGAGTTGCGGAAGCAGTTGGATGAGCTGTTGCAGAAGGGTTATATTAATCCTAGTGTGTCTCCGTGGGGAGCACCGGTGCTATTGGTGAAGAAGAAGGATGGTTCGCGTCGCATGTGCGTGGATTATCGGGAGTTGAATGCGGTGACCATTAAGAATAAATACCCGTTGCCTCGCATTGATGATATTTTTGATCAGCTTGGAGGTTCGAGGGTGTTTTCTAAATTGGATTTGAGGAGTGGTTACCATCAGTTGAAGGTGAAGAAGGGAGATGTTCCGAAGACAACGTTCAGGACGAAGTATGGACACTATGAGTTCGTGGTTATGCCTTTCGGCGTAACTAACGCGCCCGCAGTTTTCATGAATCCGATGAACCTGATTTTCTACGACTTTTTGGATAAGTTTGTCGTTATCTTTATTGACGACATTCTGATCTATTCGAAGTCGGAGGAAGAGCATGCCTCGCACTTAAGGACGGTGTTGGAGATTTTGAGGAAGCATCGGTTGTATGCTAAGTTTTCGAAGTGCGAGTTTTGGCTGGATAGAGTTGCTTTTCTCGGGCATGTGGTGACTGGAGATGGTATTTCAGTGGATCCCGAGAAGGTTAGGGCCATCAGGGAGTGGCCTGTTCCGTCGTCAGCGTCTGAGATTCGGAGTTTCCTTGGACTTGCTGGTTATTATCGGCGATTCATTAAGGACTTTTCCCGCATTGCTGAGCCGATGACCAGGTTGACGCGGAAGGATGTTGCTTATGTTTGGTCGGGTGATTGTGAGAGTGCTTTTGGTGTTCTGAAGGAGAGGTTGACGACTGTCCCTATTCTTGTCGTGCCTGATCGCAGCGGTGGATTTGAGATCTTTTGCGATGCTTCTGGCAAGGGTCTCGGTTGTGTGTTGCATCAGCATGGGCATGTTGTGGCGTATGCGTCTCGTCAGCTTAAGGTTCATGAGAAGAATTACCCGACGCATGATTTGGAGTTGGCTGCCGTTGTGTTTGCTCTTAAGATTTGGAGGCACTTCTTGCTGAGTGAGAAAGTGAAGATTTTCACCGATCACAAAAGCTTGAAGTATATTTTCACTCAGAAGGAGCTCAACATGCGACAACGCCGATGGTTGGAGCTTATGGCGGATTATGAGATTGATTTGCAGTTTCACCCTGGCAAGGTGAATGTGGTTCCAGATGCTTTGAGTAGGCTTCCAGCGGTGATGATTTTGACCTCGCAGTGGAGATTGCAGCAGGATTTTTGCGAGTCTGGTGTGGAGATTGTTCTTCCTGGAGAGGCTTCGTCGTTGATGTACATGCAGGTACAGTCGACGATCGTGGATCGGATTAAGGCTGGCCAGGCCGAGGATCCGAAGCTGGTGAGGATTCGGGAGCAGGTGGAAGCCGGTCTGCGGACTGACTTTTTGATTCATGAGGATGGCTCGCTGAGGTTCGGAGCCAGGTTGTGTGTGCCAGCTGGGGATATCAGAGAGGAGTTGATGGTGGAGGCACACAGTTCGCCGTATTCTGTGCATCCTGGTGGCACCAAGATGTACCAGGATCTTCGTCTGAATTATTGGTGGCATGGTATGAAGAGGAGCGTGGCTCGGAGTGTAGCCAAGTGCTTGGTTTGCCAGCAAGTGAAGGCGGAGCATCAGCGTTCGGTCGGGTTGCTACAACCGCTTCCGATTCCGGAGTGGAAGTGGCAACACATCACTATGGATTTCGTGACTGGACTACCTCGGAGTCCGAAGCAGAATGACGCGATTTGGGTGATCGTAGATCGATTGACCAAATCTGCGCACTTTATTCCGTTCCGAGTAGGACAGTCCACTGAGGCGCTAGCAAGGAGATATATGGAGGTAGAATTCTTTTACTCTCCGTTTTTATTTCCTTTTCCTAGTTTGGATAGTGATGTAACGTGAATCGTGCAGGAGGTTGTGCGAGTTCATGGAGTCCCCGTGAGTATCGTGTCTGACAGAGACACGAGGTTCACATCTCAGTTCTGGCAGAGTTTGCAGAAGATCTTGGGTACGCGTCTGAGTTTCAGCATGGCGTACCATCTGCAGACGGATGGCCAGTCCGAGAGGACGATTCAGATTTTGGAAGACATGCTGAGAGCGTGCATGTTGGATTTCAAGGGTTCGTGGGAGGACCATCTACATCTGGTAGAGTTTTCCTACAACAACAGCTTCCAGGCGAGTATTGGCATGGCGCCTTTCGCCGCTCTTTATGGGAGGAAATGTCGATCGCCATTGAGTTGGGATGACGTTGGAGATCGGGAGTTGTTGGGACCTGAGATGATCGTGGAGGCCGTGGAGATCGTCAGGAATATTCGGGAGAGGTTGAGAATTGCTCAGGACCGTTTTAAGCATTGGGCGGATGCTAAACGTCGTCCTTTGGAGTTTCAGCCGGGCGACCATGTGTTCTTGAAGATTTCCCCGAATCGTGGTGTGATTCGTTTCGAGAAGCGTGGAAAGTTGAGCCCGCGATACATTGGACCGTTTGACGTTTTGGAGAGGGTTGGCGAGGTAGCTTATCGCTTGGCCTTGCCGCCATCTTTGGAAGGAGTTCACAATGTTTTCCGTGTGTCGCAGCTTCGTCGATACATTAGCGATCCGTCTCATGCGGTGGATTTTTCGGAGATTACCGTTCGCCCCGATATGACGTATGACCAGCATCCAGTGCAGATTCTGGACAGGCGTCAGAAATCGCTTCGGAACAAGATTGTCAATCTTGTGAGGGTGATGTGGCGACACGGTTCACCTGGAGAGTCTACTTGGGAGAATGAGGATGAGATGCGAGAGCGTTTCCCACTTTTGTTTCCGGACTCGTGAGTTTTTGGAAATTCCGAGGACGGAATTTTTCTTAAGTTGGGGAGGATGTAACGACTGCTTTTCATGTATGTGGATTTAATATAATATAATATATGTTTTGGTGGATTTTCTCCTTCATGTGTGGTTTTCGTCTCCGTAGATTTCATTTTCGATCGATTCGTCGTATTTTCTCGCTTCTTCCTTAGGATTGTCGATTTCGAAGTATGTCAATTGTGACGGACTTCATAACGGTCGTATCTAACTATTAGATCAAGCCTAGGAGTCTTAGGAATCGATACCGGGGCCCCGCGCTCCGTATCGGTACTTTTCTGTGCTCATTAGCCGGTGTAAGAAGGGCCACCGACCGACTAGATGACGATCCAGTCGGTCGGCAATCCTTCTTGGACCGACTAGTTAGCTTTCTAAATTTCTCAGGAGTTACTGTTTATCGTTAGTCGGTCTAAGAACGTTGGTTGACTGACTAGGTTGCAAACTAGTCGGTCAGCAATGCTTCTTTAACCGACTAACACATCATCTAAATTTTAGTATCAGTTAATGTTTATTCTTAGTCGGTCTAAGTTCATATTTCGACCGACTAGGTGTTAAACTAGTCGGTTAAGTTTTGTACTCAGACCGACTAATTCTTGGTTCTACTGTACAGTCTAGTTACTGTTTGCTCTTAGTCGGTCTAAGAACGCTCATCGACCGACTAGATGCTAAACTAGTCGGTCAGTATTTGTTCATGGACCGACTAACTCTAAATCCTATTTTTCGTTCAGGAGTTACTGTTTACACTTAGTCGGTCTGCGTTGGTCGACCGACCGACTAGTTGCCAAACTAGTCGGTCAGTGGTTGTTCTTTGACCGACTAGTCTGTGTTAAAACCCTAATTTCTGGGCAGCCGCCAGCCTAGCCTATAAATACCCAACCCAAACGTTTTCTTCTCCCTCAACACGATCCAAAACCCTAAAATCTTCCCCTCCAAGCCCCCATCTTCCTCCAAGCTTCAATCCTTCATTCCAAGCCCTAAATCCATCATCCAATCCATCCATTCACTCATTCCACCTCTCATCTTCCCCAAATCTCCATCGAAATCCATCAAAACCCCCAAATCACCCAAAACCCTAGTTTCTCCAACTTCCCCCAATCTTTTCCAGATCTGATCCTAGGGTTCCCCGGAGTGTTTCTTCCGCTTTCTCTCGGTAAGAAATCGATCTACCGTTGTTTTTATAACCTATTTATATTTTATGAAAACCCTAATTAATTTCATGTGTTTGGTGTTTGTTTCCCCCATAACAGCGACTTTCCCCGTAGATTAGCATCCGTGTGACGAAGTGGTCGTCATCCCCGGTGCTAGGCAAGTGAAACTTGCCACCTAGGGTTTAGGCCATGTTTTAGGCCACTTGCTTAATGTAGGCGTAAAAGAGGCTAGGCGACGAAATGATACTCGCCTAGGCGCAAATTGGGGAACTAGCTTGACAACGAAGCTAGTTCCGACATATATCATGTTGCACAATTACCATGTCATATTTACTTTCCATTAACGGTACGCGAATATGTTCATGTCATTGCATCTTGCCTGTCACGTTTAAATTCAATTAACGGTACGCAATTATCTGTTCCTAGCATCGCATTTTGATTGTCGTCGTGATTGTGTAGCACACGCTACAATGCTATTATTTTCCTGGCTCGTGTTCCAGAAGCGAGCCCTGTAGTTGGAAACCCCAACGCTCGACACATATGGGTGGGGTAAGAGATAAGCGGACTGAGCCGAGTGGCCTGATCTGCCACTCCGGCCAGCAGGTGAAATCTCTAGTGTTCAAGTGATTAATAGTGATAGAGATAAGCGGACTGAGCCACGAGCTGGCCAGCAGGTGGACTCTCTATGCACTAAGTGATACACAGTGTTAAATGAATAACAGCGATAGAGATAAGCGGACTGAGCCACGAGCTGGCCAGCAGGTGGACTCTCTATGCACTAAGTGATAAGTGATAAGTGATAAGTGATAAGTGTTACGTGATAAGTGTTAAATGATAAGTGATTAGTGATTTGGTAGCTTTTGCTACATTGTGCATGCTTGCCTCTCTTTTAAACTGTTGCATCATACTTAACTGCCATGTCATGCATACTAAACTGCTAGGTTGCTAGTTGCCTACTTTCAGTTTCCTTGCCCAAGTCTTTTAGACTTGCTGACATGTGCCCCTTTACTCTTTTGGGTGACACATGTTAGATCCTGAGCCCGAGTACCTTGTTGAGGACGAGGTGTTTGCTGACGCCGAGCCCGAGCCTGAGTTTGACGGGTGTACGTGGACACTGGGGACCAGTCCTAGTGTCTTCGTCGTGTTTTACTTTTGTTAGACATTTGTTTTGTTATCGGTGCGTAGCACCTATACTTTGTTATGTCGTCGTTTTGTTGGCCTTGTTCTGGGCCTTTAGACTCTTTTCTTTTAGCCTGGTGGCTTTTCTGGATGTTGAACTTATTTGTGATGTTGGACAATATTTGTGAGATGTGGAATTTTTATTTCAGTCTCTCCTTGTGTTATTATTGCTATTCTGTTGTGGTTACAGGGACCTGTTTATGTATTGTGGACGCTTATCGGGTTTGGGGCTTCACAGCTCCACTCTCGTGCGGACCTTTTCACGTACTCGCCTCCATTTAGGGAAGCGGGTCGTGACAGATGGACTTGTCCTATCAAGTCCTATATTAAATGCGAATTACTTCGACTCTGTCTCTCCGTATCCCGAGAGACAAGTTGTGGCGTCAGCATGTAGGATGGTCTCTCTTTTTAGGCACCACATTCTGAAGGGAATTGTTCTAATCAGATGAGATCAGCTACAGCCTTGTGATTCTTCAACTCCCCTCCAGATTATCTCCTTTCCTCTTTGCAACCAACCTGGGAGTCAGCTCTGGTCAGCTGTGTCGAGCAAGAAGATGAGAGGTTATTGTAAAGGACATTATGACTGGGGCCCTTCAGTAGTGGGACCCAGCCAAGCTGAATAGATGAGACCAATTGGTAATTATGTGCATCCATGCAGATTACACAACCTCAGCTTAAGGAGCCAGCCTGTAGGAGGATATATGCCCATAAGGCAATTTATCATTGTTTGCATCAGATGCAAACATTTGTCCCTATTGCTATTACGACTAATTTTCACAACTATCTTTGTGAATATTAACTATTCAATATCATCAAATGAATCTCTCTCAATTAATCTTCCTATTACTAAGACACGAACGCTACTCGGTGTGAGACCCTACAGCCTGATCTTATTACAGGTTAGGACTCGGAACCCCTAGACGACGATCACCACGAGTAGTAGCTGTCGTCCCTATTTCAGAATCATCATAACGTGATTGACCCGTTGACAAAAGCATCATTGGGTTTACATTGGCTGTGTCAGTGATGAATGCCGTTAGATATAGTCCCTTCGGCAAGCCTGTGTTGCTGTTGGCCTAGGTATGGTTTACTGTCAACCCTATTAGACAACATTGGTCAGTATACAGCGATCTTTGTTGTATTCACGTTGTACTTCTTACAACGTACCCCTGCCGAGGATTAACATAAAGACCGTACTGAGCCTGTAACACTAACTTCTCTTTAACGGAAGTGACGTATCCCATCTTAGTCATCTACTCGCCTCGAGAGCTTCGGGTGCAACTCAACCTAAGATCTTTTAGCAGGCCTAGCCTCAAAGCTAGATCATAGGTCTAAGCTACACGGTTCACTCACAGGTTCGTACATATGACTTCAGGTCATAAGGACCAGCTTTACCTATCATAACCCTAGAGTTATTAAAGACAGTTTAGTTAAAGTTAACCATTTAATAACTCTAATTTGGTCGTTCAGTGAACTCATTCTCCAATGAGCACCTGTGTCTCGTCTCCGACTTCACCAAGTCGAATGACTAAGAGATCATCATTACCCTAAGGTAAGACTAAGACACAGTGGTCTATCCGATGTGTCGATATCCAGTTCTCGACACATCTATAACCACGAACCGTTTAAGACTTACGTTTCTATTCGGTCGCTTACTTACTCATAATCGAAATCTTATCTAGATACGTAAGGACCTAACTATAAGTCTATGGATATTATCTAAGTATATTAATACGAACGATTTTATACTTAGGATAATATGTACCATATACAGTGTGAACAAGACGTATATTCAGGATAAATTGCCTTATGTGCATATATCCTCCTACATTTTCCACTTGCATTTAGGCTATTTATCTCGGTATCTCATACCGTTATAGCATATCAGTCACTTTGACATTTATATGACAAACCTAAGAGTGGTTTTACTAATGAGTATCTACAACGAATTTTAATGGATTAATTAATACATCTCTTGATCACACAGGGTTGATCCTTTGGAAAAATGATCTGGATCAATTTTTCCTATTTTTGTATAGCTAACAATTAGCTTATACAATCTAGATGTAGGGTCTAACATCTCTATAAGTCAGTCTCAGCTCATTCCACTTTTCTTGTGTCAATATGTCGAGTACGTACATGACACCCTAAGTCTCTATATATACGATTAAATCAAAATGATTTTGATTCATTGTTTTATATAGATGATTCATTTAAGGTGGAAATCATTTTTACTTAGTCCGAAAGACCGGAACTAAGTATACGAGCTGGCTCCCACTGACTTTAAGAATTACCTGGTTAAGTGCTTCAATATCATATCTAAATCATATTTAGATTTATATATAATGACATAACCATTTGGTTAGTGCTTTAGATGGAATGTACTAGTGTCAGGTTCGGTTTGACGAATGAGTCAAGTCAAGATCGGTTTAAGGAATCTTGGCATTTGACTCACTCAATCAAATGTCCTACACTGTACTTTTCCCTTAACCACATTTAATATTAACTCTTTAATAACTAAATGCGGTTTATTAAGAATTAATCTTAATATGCGTATAATTGTGATCGCACACAATTTATACGCCCCTGGAACCTATACTTAACTACCAATTGACTATAATATTAAGTCAGCTCCAAAAACAACATTTTCCAAAGCTTCGCATCATAATTCGAGAATTTCCGCAATCAACTCAGAAAGTCACAATCACAGAAAATTTAAGCCAATCTCAATCAAATTTTAATTTCAACAGAAAACGTAATTTCTGAGACATTCATTAAAACAACGGATTCATTAAGATGAACCGTAATCTGTTTATCAAATAAACTTTGAGTGTAGAATACTCAATCATTGTTTTCAACCTTTAAGGAATGATACATTTTATTCAACTAAAATTTAGTATCATCTCCTTCTTGACCATGTCTCTTGAAGTCTTTGAACGGCCCCAGCAGCAACGATTGCTCTCGTTCTAGGGTTTTTTTGAAACCCCAAATGACGGCTACAAAGATTGATTTTTTGTCCAACTTTGGGCAATTGTTTGAGGGGTCAAACGAAGTCGAAATTCGTTGCCGTTGGTTTCTACGTGTTCACCATTCGAAGCCCTTCGGATTGATAGCTTGTTTGGTATCTAAAGTTTAATGAGCGAAGAGAATTAATTAGTTAAAGTTTGCTTTTATGAAAAGCTCACTTAAACTACAAATTAAGCTAAATTGGCTTAATTGAATTTTCCTCTCATTTGCAAAAGTCCCACATTGCTCACAACGAAAGAGTGAGTGCCGACTCCCTATATAAATAGAGGTGCACTCTCTTTGTTGAAAAATGCATCAAGTCCTCGATCGAGTAGCTCCAGACTTTTAGAGCAAGCTCGATTGGCGACTAAACTACTCTCTCTCTCTCTCTCTCTCTCTCTCTCTCTCTCTCTCTCTCTCTCTCTCTCTCTCCTATTATCCGGAGTAATCCTAGCAAGACTACAAAGGGGGTTTGGATTTGGATCCAGACATCTAAGATGTGGGTTCTAGTCAAGTGAAACTTTCTACAGCGTGTGATCGGCTTGGAGGCGAAAGTCGGCTCGGGCGGATCGGTTCGAGGGTGCGAGGCGGCTCAGGCGGATCGAGTCAAGGCGGCTCGGCTACGAGGAGCTTCAGAAGACGGTGCGGTACATCTTGCTTGCTTCAGGGCCAAGATTCCGGGTATGTGGTTAAGTAATTTTAGTGTAGATTTAATTTTGTCGCTTTAGAGTAGATCCCTCTTGGGGTGGTCAGATCCACCCCAAGTTGGCATAGACCGGGCTAGGTTTTGGCTCCCTCAGAGCCTAGCTAAATTGTTTAGCTAGCTTAAAAGTTTTGTTTTTGATTTTCCGCTGCGTTTTAAGCCCCTGTGGTCCGTCCGACTTAGGACGGACACAGACCCGAGCTCCGAGGGTCCGCCAAAGCCCCAACACAGCCTGGCCTGACCTGACAATAACTCCACAGATTTAACCTCTTGAGGTCGGCTCCCTCAGCAACACAGCTCTATAGGGACGACCCCTTGAGGTCTGGTCCCTCAGTAATACAGTTCCACAGCGACGACTCCTTGAGGTCGGCTCCCTCAGCAACATGTCTTCACAGGGACAACCCCTTGAGGTCTGCTCCCTTAGTAGCACGGCCCAAGCAGATGAGCCGCATCCCCTTCGTGCCATTACCAATAGGTCCATCCCTATTCGGCAGAGGGGCGCACGGTCCACTTTGTCAAGGGATTAGTTTTGGCAGGCATGTCCCAAATTCCGATGATCCCACCTACAATCATGTTGATGTCCCCTTAACAGACGACTAGTCAGGTACACATGGGGGGTAGGGGACCATCCGACATGACAAGGCTGTCTCCCCAATCTTATCAAATCCAACAAGCATCCCCTTCATCAGGTAACTTGGAACATCTCAAGAAAGACCTATCTCAAATCTCTAACTCACACGATCTTAAACCCTGGCGACGGCTGCACACATCCATGCTCCCTCCATCATCCACTTGATACTGACTTTAGCATCAGTCGAATCAAAGGGCCGCCCCCTCCGATTCCTCTGACGTAGCTTTTCTTTGTTCCCAGCAACTGCAAAGAATCCTCTCCCGGTCTGGCAAACCGACCTGCCCAGGATCACGGTTACATGGATACTCATTCCGGCAGCTATGATCCAGCTCCATGGGATTCTAAGCATCAATCTAAGCATCAGCACAGTTGCTTCCTAATGTCTGGATGAATGAATGTACACAGCATCCTCCAAGTTGTCCAGGGCACAACAAGAGAGATGTGCCACGTCTCGACACCCCAAGGGCCAAGAACCCGTCTCAAAGGAACCGAACAAACGATGCAATGAATGCACGATGTGGACTCCCTAGGGCATCGGATTGGCACCTAGAGAGTTTATCTGGGTGCTGCTGACATGATTTCTTGCTATTTGGACGGGGTTGCAAAAAAAATACAACACATGTGTGTCCTTCTGCTCCGTCCACCCAATGAAGATACTATTGTGCAATTTATATATATTACAGATGAGATTATTGTGTAATGTGTGTTAGGCATGACTTCTGCTTACATATTATCTTTTATGGGAGGTAAATTGCACCTATACATCCTCTTCAATAGAAAGCATGCATCTAATCATTCTCAATGTATGGATCTAGCATCGATACCTCTTTAATCAACATTCAAAGTGCTTGTTCGTGAGTCTAAGTGTAACCCATCAGGTCAAATCAGGAGATTAATTTAAGTGCTAGTTTCATGCATGGAGCGTTATAATTACATAACCCTGAAAGAATAAGAGTATTTGAATGCAATTTATCCTTTTTAAATACTTTTAAAAGCACGTCTTTTAAATAAGCTTCTTTATATATAAGATAACTAGTCATTGCCTGTGGACATAGTGCACGACGCAGAAAAATCCACATGAACATGATGCGGTGAACACGCGCAGCCGAAAAGGAGTGAGAAGTGTGGTGTGTGTGTCGGTGTCGTGATAGATAACTGAGCGTAGTGTTATCAAATATCAGCATTCGAATCCATATTCAACAAAGATCAAGTTTTATGATCAAAATTTATATCCATATTATGTCTGTTATAAATCTTTTTTGTATAATCCAAAATAATTTACGTCTACATAGATTTTATAATCCGATTCTTTCTTGTGTGATTAACGTGTTTGAATTCATTAAGAGCCACGTCTGACCCGAATATCCCAGTCCGTTAGTGGGACTCACACCCACCCCTTCGGTTCATCCCCTCATTGGCAACGAAAATATGTAATTATCAAGGGTGGGTGAGGACGTTGGTAAAATTACATACAATCAAATCTTAAAAAAATTAAATACAACCAAATCTCCAAACCCTCGAAATGTGGGACAAAAAAACAAAGGATAACTCAAACATTCCAGTTTCTTTGCGAATTTAAGCACTGATTGTTTGTTGCCAACCAAGCTTAGAGTTGCTTGCCTTCTAATTATCTTTTGATTTATTTACTCTATTAACCGGCATTTATTCTACTCTTTTCAATCATTTAAGTGAAATAAAAGTAAGGTAGGAATCCATATGCATGAAACTTATTTATATGGCTTAATTATCGAACACACGTTCGGTTATTATTGTATTTCTATTAATTTTTGTGCTTTTTAATTTGTTAATTTTCTCCTCTCTTTTTTTGGGAAATTGTTGTTTCCATTATCCAACCCAAAATATGACTGTGACAAAACTGTCACGTAGGACAAAGATTCAAAAAAGATAGTCAATTGTATAATAGATTCGTAATTTAAATTTTTATATGTTTGTTAATAAAATTTCTTTTCAAATAAATTTGTCTAACGAATTCATCTAAAATGGATTGTAAAGAGCGGAACATACGTACAATATTTTTAAAAATAAATGGAGAAAAACAAAGCATTGGTCGTTTTTGATGAATTCAGGAGGCACCTCATCGTTTTTGACTAGGTGTGCTGAGGTGTCGATCATGTCCACATTAGCAGCTTTTGAGACAGTTAATCAATGGATGTCACATTAGTGCACCTGATCACGCTAGCACTCTTGATAAAAAATGATCAGGCGCCACCTGACGGCATGTTAATCCCACACACAAACACACACATGAATATTTAGGTCAACTAGGTAAGGAGTAAACCCCTCCTTGGCTATCAGTAAAAAGTACTATCTCTGTTTTTTGGGCAGTTGAAACTGTTCACTTTGATCTTTTCATTCTAAAATCCCAAACTAACAAATATCAGTGGATCATACGAGTTTTACTCTTCACAGAACAACAAATATCTCTTAATTTTATAATATCATCTACGTGTTAAGAATCAGAAGAACTAGCTAATGGTCTAAGCCATAGCCATACATATAACCATTCATATAGGGATTATATCGTCTAGAACCCAAGGGACACCCACTACTAAGTGGGTGTAATTGTGGATGGTTAGTGGGTGGAGACCAAAGGTCTTCCCCATTCATAACACTCCCCAAATCTCCATCCATTCTTAGCATACGAATTCTTCAGGATCCAATACGCTAATGTGGGGGTGGATACTGCTGGACCCAGAGTTACCGTGTTTGCCTCGTTAAAACCTTAGTTGTGGAAAACCCAGTGGGAAAAACCAACAGCTTAATGAAAAAGAGTACAATACACAAGTGACTCCCCATGATATGTACAAGCTTAAGGTTTGTAGATCTTCCAGGCATCTATACATCAATCTTATTTACAACATTTCGAGAATAAATATAAAATACAAGCACAGCTCATTTAAACAAGTATCGCTCATATATGGCAACTACTGAATCTGATGGAGCTCTTCTGAAGAGGTGTGCTATGTCTCATCACCTTTGATGTAGCCTTCTCAAGGATAAGCTAGGAAAATGGCATGGTCTACAGACTGGGTAGATAGCTCCATGTCTCTAGTCTCTGACTCGGTCGTCACTGTGTCTGCGACGTACTTGAGGGCGTAGCTGTGCATACTCTCGATTTGCTTCTTGGATGATGAGCTTCTTGGAATGGTAGGTCGATTTTGCCTTAGTTGCATGCTTTGTAGATTTCCAGGACGTGGCCTGTCATATGAGGTGGTCATCGCGATGATTTAGTACCTGCATCTGCAAATACATTTAACATAGAGGATAATCCTTTATAATATTGACCCTTAGAGATGGCGTAGAAGTTGCGTAGCTCCGGTCCAGTGGTACGCTGCAGGCGTTGCACTGTATCTGGCTAACAAATTTACTGCCAACGTAATATAGGGATGTGTGCAGTATGCCAGATAAAGAAGTGCCAAAGACACTCAAATAAAGCACTTCTGACCTAGGAAATCCTTCACCTCTTTCAGCGAACGGAAGGGGTCATTATTTATATACATACAACCAATATGTGTATTTAAATGGATTACAATTGTCCATGTTTCTTCATTAACTTCGAGTGTGTGAAGTTAAATGCCACATGATTTTCATCTTCAGGATGTTATTTTCATATGCTGGATGATATTTTCATCTTTTGGATGATCATCTTCTGGATGATGTTGTCATCTGCTGGATGATAGTTTCATCTGGTGTGTTTCATCTTCTGGATGATGTGATCATCTTCTGGATGAGAGTTTCATCTTCTAGATGATGTGTTCATCTTCTGGATGAGTGTTTCATCTTATGTATGATAGTATGTAAACCAACCGATTTTTGCCTTGGCCTTTCATATCATATATGATAGTAATGCTTAAACAGATATTTCGGTTTTCTCTTCAGGAGATCCGATGAGATTTGAGTTGTTTACAACTATAATCTCAAATCATTTTCTTTGCTCTTTTAAAGATGCAAAGACACCCTTTAGTATGAATCGTTATTTTGATAAGGAACTTTATTGGTTAAATTTTATATATTCATAGAATAGACGTCTCAGAGTCTATTCAGACAATTAAGGAAATTAGGAATAAATCCATAAGGTTATACTGTCACAACATCCATATCAGCAAAAACCAAATTTTCCTTTTCCAATCGCAGGAATTTTGCAAACATAACCAGGGAGCCTGATGCATCAGTTTTATTTTGTAAGTGAGTTAATCTCATCTTACTTACTGCCTGGTTTCAGCGAAATGAACCTATAAGCTATATCATGTCGCTTATAGCATACGATTTTATTTATTTATATTTGTGTTTATTCAATACTCATTATGCCCACAGATTTGATATTTTTTGATATCAGGACTTCTGGTCCAAACACTTCACATTTCATAAGCGAGTTCAGCTCAATTTATTATTGTCTCATTCCACATTATTGGCCAATCTCTACGTTTGCTTCAGGAAAGGAAGCGTGGAACGATATTTATAATTATTAGTAAAACGACAAAATGAAATGTGAGTAATTGTAGACAAGTGTGTTTTTTATCCAAACACCTTCCCATGTACGTACATTATCAATACAATTACAATTTATTGCAGATTCATATCTTCTAGAGGTTCTGGAAGGAGAGAGTATATGAAGATAAGCTCACTTTCTTGTGATGATATTGTTTAAAAGTCTCCAAGAGCTGTCCCCTCTTTGGATCATCGTGTTATGTCCTCTCATTTATTGAGGACATTCACTTCTGCTACTGGTGGATTGCATCCATTATTTTTGGTATGACAAACGCTCATTAAAATCTTAATTTGAGTATCACAGTATTGCTCCACGTTGGCAATCGCTGAAGACTGTGTGTGTGAGCGTGTTTATGTTTGGGCCTTGGAGTTCAGCCCAAACTAGGTCTCATGTCACAATTCCAGCAACGGCAATACCATGGGCCCACAAATAGAGCCCAATAGCGGTAGGCCCACCATCACTACTGTGGCATTAGATAACAATTCGAAAAAGGTTAAGCTGATCGCAAATACCGGAACATATCGAAAAATCAGCAATCATTCGGTACATCGCTATGTATATAGTTAGAGAAACGATGCGTAAATATCTGTGAGTTTAACTATACGATAATCAATTGTAATTAAGTATTGTTAACTCTTAATACTGTTGTTATGTTACACCGCATATACAGTTGATTTTTGGATTGGCTAACTAATTCGATGATGATTTTATAATTCGCCAATGAGACCTTGCTCCCATAGTTTATTTTTCTTCTTGAACATTACTAACGAATCGGCGAAACCTAATTATCTGAGACCAATCTATTAGGTGATCCAATAATTCTACATACCTAATTAATTGAGATTTCTCTTAATGATATGATCCAAACAGCCACCCAAAATTGAATGGAAACCATAACCAATACCACCAAACTTTGTCCCAATCGTTTATTTGTTTTATTTGTTTATTTATTCTTTGCTTCGAAAGATTGTGATGCTAATCATTTACTTCATTTAAGTCATATGTTCCCTCTTGTTTAGTACATGCTTGTACCATCAATGGGTATTTTAGTAAATTACATTAATAAAGTCGGACAATCTAACCAGTTAAGGATTTTGAATCAAACTAATTGATAATATATTAGCAGTGTTTTTAAAAAAAAATTAAGGATCATTAATAAACAAGCCTAAGTTTTTTAAACCAAAAAACTCAAGTTGTTATAGAGAAACTCGAAATCTAAAATTCATCACGTCAATAATTAATTAGATTGTGTTAAAAAAATTCAAACCGCTGACCTCACTTGCCCAGAGCCAGAGGGTGCACAAAGTCTAACGGTACTTTAAAAAAATGAAACGAAAATAAGCGCACATCAGACAGTGGCATTTCTGTAATAATCTGCAAAGATGCCACGTTCTCTGTTTTTGAAGAAAATAATAGTTTATTATTATTACACAAAACTAACCATTGTAATTAATTAAGAAATTAGCCAATGATCAAGAATTTAACAGAGTCTTTGGCGGGATGCCTTGCCTAAACCTCTCATCATTCGACTCAAATGCTACTTACGGCCCTCTCTCTCTCTCTCTCTCTCTCTCTGATCGAGCCCTTAGAAAACAAAAAAGGGGAAAAAATAAATAAATAAAATTGAACCGACTGAGATCTCCGTCTCGATCTGGACCCTAGGGAGCTCGACGCCTTGGGACGCTGTCCCCATCACGAGCTCGTGCTCCCAAATGGCGTCTCGAGGAAGATACCTCCTCGATTTCGCCTCACCTTGGCTTGCTATCTAAGCTTCAGATCTCGGCGTGGCGTTTGGTGAGATCGCTACTCACCATCTCTTTCTTTCGTCACTGCCATAGATCCCGCTCTAGGGTTTCGATCCTGCTTGCGGTGCCTTTGAAATGCGGCTGAGGTGAAAGCATTTTGTGTAAGTTCTTAGCTCTGTGATATTTGAAATGATTTGCTCTGTCTCTAGGGTTTTTTTGAGCTAGATATCTCCAGTCCGACTGGTGTTCTTTTTACCCGTTTTGGTCATGGATTCACTCTTTGGTAGATAATGTAGGTAATTTTGGATGAGATTTCTGAACAATTTGGTCTTTTATGCTCTTCTGATTAGGCAGCTGTTTATCGAGTTTACTGAATTTATGCTTGGAATAATTGAATTTCACTCTTTCGCTATCTTTTAAAGAAAATCGTCCATTGCTATTATGTCATTGTATTTTGAGTAGAGAACTCAAGGATTTCGTGGGCAGATTCAATTTGTTTATGTTGTCTAATCAGTGATGATTATTCCCTATCTTATCCTTACAAATTCACTCTTTTATGAAAATTTTCCATTGATTCTTCTCGGGTATTAGTCTTTTATCTAGTGCCTTTAAAAGTACTCCTTTCTAGTGTTGGGGTCATGATCTTGGTATTGTCGTGCAGGGGAGGCAATTAAAGCGGAAAGCGTAACGTTTCACCTGATAATGTGCTGATTCTGGAACAATGTCAAGGATTCCTAAGTGGAAGGTTGAAAAGGCGAAAGTGAAAGTGGTATTTAGACTACAGTTTCATGCTACCCATGTAAGCTTTGCCTTTCAATGTTGGCTTTTTTTGGTGTTAGTCTTTCGTTGAATTAGCTATACATGCATATTCTTTTTCTGAAGATGTCCAACTATGATGGTGAAGTTATCGTCTTTGCTTATATATCAACATTTTCTGCACTTTTTAGTTTATACTCAGGGTCCCATGTGATCTTCTCTCTATGGTTCCTTGCTTGTGCTGGGAACTTCAATCTGTTGAAGTTGCACTTGAAAATTGGAAGCCATTTAGTCTGTGCTATAAAATTATCTATTGGGCTTAAAAAGGTGTGTTCGTTAGCAAACTTAGACAATTAAGTCTCATCATCGCCTTGATTCTCTCCTTTTGGCAGTCAAATAAGTAGCCATGAACTTAACAGGATTTGGAAAAGGTTGAATGAACCCCGATGTACCTAAAACCTAATTTGAGTTGAATTCTGAATTTCATGGTTTCCTCCTCAATATGTCATTTCTCTTATCCACATTTTCAGTCACACACACACACACACACACATTTAACGATTTTGGATACACTAGATGTTCTTGATTTTTTTTAAAATGAAAACAACAATTTTGAATTATGTTAATCTGGATATTTCAATTTCAAGTGCATCCAAAAGTTAAAATAATTTGTTTGCATTTGCTTCTGCATTGTTATACTAGTCTTAGTTATCAGTGGACATTTTTATTGATATACTACTATTATTGTTGTACCAATGGGTTTGCGTCCATGACAATTGGGATTACATAAAATTTTAAGGTTGTGAATTCCAGAAGTAAATGGACAATCTTTTCTTCAAAAAATCGTGATGGCCTGCTTAGAGCTGTATATTTGTCATCCTCTTTGATATTTGAAGGGTATGCAAGGAATACGATCATCTTGACAACTGTACATCAGTTTGAACTTTGATGTACATGTCAGTTCCAAGATAACCTACGCAGTAAAAAGGTTGTTTGATTAGTATTATTTGCGCTCCAATTCACACATCTTTTTTTGACTTAGCAATGTCACCATGATACACGAGCACTTAGTTTATAGTCTTTGCATACTGGCATCACAGACGTGGAATTTTCCGGATCACTCGTGTCACTAGAGCGATGAAAATATGGGTTTGTAGGCTATTGTTCATCGAATTTGCAATTACTTTTTCTGTGCATCTGAATAATAAACTACTTGTGCACTTCTATTTCACTTGTAGATTGTTACACATTTTTCTGGTCTCAGTAGACACATAATGCTGATGCATATGAAAAGTACGGTGAGTATGCCTTATAAATTTTCCATTGGCTGTAAGAAGCTGAATGCTTTAACTCATCCGTCCTTATTGAAAATTCTAGATCCTGTAACATATGATGCCCAAGTTATCTTTTTGGTGATTGGATGTTTGCCTATCATCATGAACTGAAAGAGAATGTTCTGTTCTCGTTGCAGATTCCACAACCAGGATGGGATAAATTATTTGTCTCTTTCATCCCTATTGACACAGGGAAAGCAACTGCAAAAACAACAAAAGCTAACGTGAGGAATGGGAATTGCAAATGGTCAGATCCCATCTATGAAACTACAAGGCTTTTTCAGGACATACGAAGTAGAAAGTATGATGAGAAGTTATATAAGCTTGTGGTGGCAATGGTATACTATTTAAATATCATCTTTATGGAAATTATTTGCATGTTCCTTTTCTTTTCTTCGCGAATTATTATGTGGAGAATTTGATGCGCTGTTCAGTATGGTTGCATTTTGAGATTATTTTACTTATGGTGGTGCTAATGATCTGGTACTGATGCGCCTTGTGGCTTTGTTAATATACCAGGGATCTTCAAGGTCTAGTCTTCTAGGGGAGGCGTCTATCAACCTTGCTGACTTTGCTGATGCATCAAAGCCTTCTTATGTTTCCTTACCACTAAGTGGCTGTGACAGTGGGACCATTTTACATGTGAGGATGCTTTTTGACTACCGTTCTTTTTCGTTTACTCTTTCTGTTCTCCTCATAGTTCCAAGGTTTGAGGTTTTGACCGGGCCCTTTGAGTTTCGGCTGTTTTGTACGGGTTTCGGCGGGGACCGGTACTAAACTCGGCCGAAAATCTCGGTTTTGGACCGAAGCAAGAAAACACCTAATATTTTGCCCCAAAATAGAAGCATCACAGCAAAAACATGGAGACTAAAGGCAAAATAGAAAAAAAAAAGAAAGAAGAATAATCAAATAACTTTCATGGCCTTGATCGCCATCGGGGGGGGGGGGGGGGGGGGGAGAAATCAACATCGACTTCGCCGAGAGAACCGTCACCGAGAGAAGAGATCGCCATCACCGTCACCGAGAGAGAGATCGTGCCATAGAGTCGGTTGAATGTGGTGGGATATTTGAGGCTGAGTGCTGAAATTGATTTACAAATTTGCTAGTCACATTTCACTTATTTACAAGTTTGACATTCGCTTTTTACAAAAAGGATTTAATGGAATGACGAACCTGTAAATAAAGTAATATCTTAGCAATATGTGTAGTACGGCTGCAGCTAGCAATGGGTTGGTGGACTTTTACAAGATTGCCACTAATGAGAGGATTTAATTTAATTTAAATTTTGTAAACAATTTCCTTTAATTACGAGTTTGCCCTGGGTAGGTAGACTTTTTCGCTGTGGAATTTTTTCAAGGAAAATTACATGTAATATCTTTAGCAGAAGGGAATGGCCAACTAATATTACACGTTAATATTATTTATAAGTTAAATTACAAGGGGAATGGCCAACTATTGGACGAAACGAAATTTACTTCCGAACCCTCCGAAATGGACGAAACCGATACCGGAACCTAAATTTTCAGGAGACCGAAACCGAGACGTCAAACCTTGCATAGTTGTGTTAAAGTATCAGCGGAAAATAAATTATATACGGTAGATTATCTAAGATAAATGGACTACTAATTAATAGCTAATTGCATGTCCTTCAACATAAAATTAATTAGGAAGATCAAGAGTTGTTATCCACACAAAAACTATACTATTATGTAACTAGCCTTGCCAAGTTCTCATTATCTTTTTTGTGCCTCAAGGCTATATTTTTGTATGTTATTCATACTAACACCTTTTTGGAAGTTGTATTCATTACTATGGGCGTATTTCTCATATTTCCATTTTCTAATGTTGTAATTCTCTATATGCTATTTGTATGCAGGTAACAGTGCAGCTCCTTACCTCTAAAACTGGATTCAGGTATTGCTGCTAGCTATTTAAATTTTTTCAAATATTGATACATACTTATGTTAGAAATGTGTTACCAGAGAATTTGAGCAGCAAAGAGAGCTTAGTGTGAAGGGTGTTCAGACAGTACATGGCCAAAGAAGTAATGACCTTGCAGTTTCAGCATCTACTTTAGAGCTGAAACGTGAACAGCTAGAGAAGGTGTGCCGGTTTCTGAAAAAACATGGGCATTGGCAAATTTCTTCTGCATTTTTCAGATTTATTGCTTGTCATTTTCCATCTTTTCTAATTATGCTTATTAACATACATTCTAAATCTAGCCACTGAATTTTCTTCAATCCCTCTCTGTGCAATTATTTTTCTGAGGGTGTATTAATATTATATGGAGAAAAACATGTGACTTTGTTCTGTACGGAAGGAGAAATTTCTGGCATTTGTGAAGATGCACATAAATTTATTTAAATAACACTGCCTATGCAGTTTAATGATGATGATATATTCACATGGTGATAAATTAGAAGTAATGTCATGAAAGATTTGAATATCTAAGACTAGTTATTGGAATGTGGAATAACAAGCTCTATTGGCCCACTGATTATAATATCATTGTTCGACCCGTGCAAAAATTCTTGTCAACTCATATAACGTATCTGTATTGTTAGGTTGGAGTCCAAAAACTTTGCCCCCATTTTTGTGCTACTAATACTTGGTTATGTCTATGTTACCTGTTCAAAGTGGTGCACCTTTAACACTTTTTTCCTCTACACATTCTCCATTTTGTCTCTCCGGCGTCTTTTGAACATCTACATCATAGTTCTTTATTCTTTGATTTCCATCATACTTGGTTGCAGCATCTTTTTAATCGATCTTGCTCAGCCACACAACAGTAACAATTAGGTACTATTTTCTATGTACAGTTTCCATGTGAATTATCAATTGCATCCAACCATAAAGATCTTTTCCACTCATCTTTTGGGGGGTTTTAAATGCACCTTCAGCTATCTCCACTCCTTGCAAATTGTCCGTGACAGTGAGGCCATTTAACGTACGGTATCCCTTATCCACTAAGCTTAATGGGTGCCTCCTTTTTGTTGGATTATTCCAACCAAACCTAAATATTTTAGATCTTCCCTTCTATTAGTCCCTTATCCTCCATAATTTTCTTGACACTTTCAATCTACTGGGTGAATCTTATTACATATCAAGCATGTTATATGACATAAAAAGAAATTGTAGTCTAGAACTAATAGAACTGATGTTTCTTTAATTTTTTGACATATATAGAGAACTATATGCAAGATCAGAAAACTGAAACTTCAAATACCAAGATAAATTACTGTATTTGATATCCCACTAATCCTTTTTTAAATATTAGGATACACATATATCTAATTGTGCATACCTACATGCATATGCATAATTATAAATAATATGTAATAAAAACCAGAGAATGCTAGATATGAGCTAACAACTCATGTAGCCAAAATGAGTTCCAGAGAGGGACAAGTAGAAAGGGCCTGTGCTACTGGTAAAGTTGGAGGGAAAATTAAGTGGACACCACTCCTTTTTCTCTTACAGACTCATTGAGCTTAAATTAGTTGATAGGTTATGCCCATTATTTCCTAAAAATTTAAGGGATCAGATATAAAGTGGAGCTGATATCTCAATATTGATATCTGTACGCTATTCATACATTTATTGGATCATATCAAACAAACAATAAAATATCAACCAATTTTGTGTTGACCAATATGAAAGTTTGTATAAAAAGGGTTTTGGTTTGTGTGGGATGGGCTGATGATCCTACATGAAGACTGTACGTTGTGATAAACGAAATGGTCAAGAAAGAAATTGCATTACTCTTAAAATGAATGACCAGCATACAAGATCATAGCTGATTCTGGATGTGTGGGTTATGATATGAATCAATAAATGCCAATTGGGTTGATCCATCTCAAATTGCTAATCGCAAAGGAGCCCCTAGGCACATATTAACAGAAAATATTGGATGAGAATATGAATATGAAGAACTTAGTTAAATATGTTAATAGTTTACAAAATATATGTACCCTCCATGGTAACTTAGAATATGATAATAAATACCATCTTCAAAAATATTAGAACACGATTGATAATGGAGAGGCTTTCAGATTATTAAAAAACTCCAAGACTAAACTTGATATATCAAAATCAATTTAGACAAAATGTTGGCTTTAGTCAATGGATGACTCTAATATGCTCCACAGTTCTTTAGATTGATTATCAAAATTCACATTACATTTGTACCATTGCCATGTATGAAACAACATGCATGGTTTCTTTGAAAGGTAACAAAGTTAGGAAGTAAAGAATTGGAGAGATATATATATGGTAAGTTAGTCAATGGACTTTAGTGTTTGTGAGAGGATTATGCTATGAAAAAGTTTTGAGGTCTTTTGTTTAATATTTCTCTAAGAGAACTTATAGAATATGTGTGAACGGAAGTGCAGTTTGTTTGATAAGAAGAACAAGTCTATTTTTAGTTCATATATTTCTTAAATTGTCGACAAATATTCTCTATAACCAATCGAGTCTTATAAATGTGTAAATATAATCTCAGTGAGGTCTCCTGTGTTATATGTATCAAGAACACATGGCAAAGGGTGATTGTCAAGACAAAGCTTTAAGCCAAATGGTGCATGTAGAAACAAACTTGGCCCAAACAAACAATTGATTGGACATTAAACTCTAGGCAGCTAAGATACTAAAACAATGACCAGGCTAACAGTATTCAAGAAGCATAATTGATGTAAAGGTGGTCACACAATGAAGTAGATTATCTCAATTAGGGATAAAATGAGACAAATTTAAAGCTTTCCGTATGAAAGTTGATCATCAGTTGGAATTCTGATACAAGGTCACATGATGATGAATACAGTCTGATAGATATATATAGCAAAATTCTCCAAATCTCGATGAAATAGCATGATAAGAGAACATATCCATTTGTATGATTATGCGCATATACTTGTATATCTTAACTGTTAGCATGTCATCGATATGCACATTAGCATGATGTATGCAAATAAAAATAAGCTTTTACATTGTATTAAAATTAGTAAGTAAGCCAGAATCTCATTTCTTAGCTGCAGACTGAAGGAAGATGATAGATTGTAGTGCGAGCATGTAAGTACCAAAGGTTAACTAATTTATAAATGTTATAAATAAAAAATATAGTTTAATAAGGATATCTTAATTTTGGTAAAACGTAAGATTTGCTTTCAAAGAGATGCTGACAGAAGTGTCCTGCTGCTTTATGATAGAGAAGAATTTGACACATCTTTTATACAATTAAAGAAAAGACATTCGAAGTCATTGATTTGAGAAAGTTTCGATGCATGAAAAATAAAAGTAAGATAATGATGAAATGCCACCAGATATGCCATAAAAATATAATGCAGTATTATTTATATTTACTTTAGATATCTTCAATGAATTGGATAAATAGCTGGCAAGCTCAACGTGGAGGTACCCAATGGAACATAGATTCAAGCCTCTATATATTGGAGAAAAGTGATGGCTTCTTGACATCCAAAAATTTTGAGGCAACAAGAACTGCCGTCGTCCAGTGTAGACTAAGAAGGATCTGTCAGCTCATGAATAAAAATGGAGAACACATCACAAATGCTGCCTAGGATTCTCTTTTCCGCATGTCTAGTAAGAAACCTCAAACCCAATTTCGTGAAAGCAACCATTCAAGTAATAGCACCGTCAAAAGTCTACAACAGTAAGAGTCAGAATGCAACTCCTAATAAGTTGTATACATTTCTGAATGTTGCAAGTCTGAGATGTGTTAGCTTAAGAAACCTTTTTTAAACCTATGCTGGGCATAGGAAGAGAATGAGCTGCACTTAGATCAACCTAGAAATGCTCCAATTGCATGGTCCATGGATCCCTACACTGGAGATAAATAAGGAGTCTGTTTGGATTGTTGGATAATAAGTAAAATTCAACCATCACTAAAAGTTGGGTGACAAGAAGGAAAGTCAGATACATTGGCTCGGAGGATTGATATGAGATTATATGCTCAAAAAAGGCAAGGAAAATGCAAAGTTGACTTGAGTCGGATAACGCACCATTACAAACTTAACTAATATATCAATGGCAAGGATAACATGACTTACGAAAAGGATGTAGAAAGCAGATGAACTCTATTGCCGGGTTGCCTTGGAGGGCATTGAACATGATGATGAATATACAAGGATGATGAATATACAATGAATGCAAGCTCAAGGTTCCTTCCAAAATGATACCAACCAAGTTGTTACATTGTGAATGAAATTGTTTTCATGTTGTTAAACCACATTTTGTAATTTCTATCCGCATATCCCTCTGAAAGGAAATCTGATCTTTGAGTAGAATTAAGATATTATTTGTAAACTTGATCTTTTGTTAATAATATCTTATGAATTTGTCAACTTTTGGTCTTTCCGTGTTTGCATTGTAATCTGTCTTACTGTGTCATTTTACAGCTGAGAAATGAGATTATTTCTTATTTACTCGTTTCACTGCAATATGAACTACTATTTTAATTTGCATACCTCATGCTAATGTGCATGTAGCTGGCATGCTATCAGATAAGATGTGTAAGCATATGTGCATGGTCATGCAAATAGACATGTTTTCACTTTTTATGTCACTTAAATATTTTGAGAATTTTGTTATCTGGATGTGTAAGACTGTATCCATCATCATGTGACTTTGTTCCGAAACTCAAATGGCAATCAATTTTCATCCGGAACTTTTCAGAGTTGTCTTATTTTATCACTGATTATAATAATCTACCTCATTCTATAACCACCTTTACATCTATTATGCTTCTTGATCACCGTTAGACTGGTCATTTTTTGTATCTATCCTACCGATCTATAGTTTAATGTTCCATCAGGTTTTGCTTAGGCCAAGTTTGTTTCTATGTGCCTCTTTTAGCTTAAAGCTTTCTTTGGCAACTAATCTTTATCGTGTGATTCTTGATACATATAACAAAGGATGCCTCGTTTAGTTATATTTCGCTGTTTGTAAGAATTAATTGGTTATAAGGAATGTCTATTAACAATTTTAGGAAGAGAGAAACTAAATGAAAAATAGAATGATACAACTTGTTCTTTCTAGTAAACAAACTGCACTTCCGTTCACGCCTATCCTGCAAGTTCTCTAGGAGAAATGTTAAATAAGAGATCTCTAGTCTTTTCCATCTCATATTCTGGTACCGATTTGCTCCAAAAAGATAATAATTTCATATTTAAGAAGAGAAAAGAAATATAAAAGTGGAATTTTTAGTAGATTTCTGGAAATAAGAAGATAAAACGATCATTTTCTGGAGTGGATCTCTCTCTAACTTGTGTTAATGGAACAAGTTTAATCCCCAACGAACCCTAACAATATTTCTTAGTAAAAGATCTAAAAGATCGATCTTCGATAAAACAAACTAGGGCTGGCTCGTAGGCTTTTAACCCCCTCCTAACACAAAAGATATTAAAAGACTAATAAGCCTCTCTAATTGCTAAACACACAACTAACTAATGAGCAAAATAGATAAGTCGTTCATTGGGTCAAGTGGGACCCGAACCCACAGCTTGACCCACGCCTCCCTCCGCGCGCCGCTTCCATATAGTGTAGACCCGGATCACATCATCACTCCCCCTAAAAGACGAACCTTGTCTTCAAGGTTGAAATCAGGAAACTGCGAAAGGATGGTGTCGTATCCCTCCCAAATCGTCTCATGGTTCAACAGCCCCCGCCAACGTATCAGCACCTCGGTACCCCGGCCGTCCGCACGCCGCACCTCCACAACATCCCGAGGCTCCAGTAACACTTTCAAATCTGTCGTCAGAGTAGGTGGTAAAGTGGATGAGCCAAGTGATCCCCTATAGCCCGCCTCAACTGTGATGCATGAAACACGGGGTGCAATGTCGATCCTGGAGGTAGATTCAATCTGTAAGCGACCGGGCCTATCTGTGCTAAGATCTCATAAGGCCCATAAAAACGAGCCGCAAGCTTCTCATTCCTCCGCCTGGCCAGAGATTTCTGTCTGTACGGCCTCAACTTCAGATAAACACGATCCACAACCTCAAAGTGAACCTTCCTGCGGTGCCTATCAGCCTTTGCCTTCATAATCTGATGTGCCCTCGTCAGGTGCTTCTTCAATTTCTCCAAGATGCCATCCCTCTCGCTCAAATACTGCTCCAACTGTGAAACTGGAGTAGCTCCCCTACTGTAGTAGACCAAGGAGGGAGGGTCTCGCCTATATAAAATCTGGAATGGTGTAGTCTGAGCAGATGAGTGATAGGAAGTGTTATACCAATACTCTGCCTATGAGAGCCACTTATGCCAACTCCTCGGACACTCGGAAGTAAAGCAGCGGAGGTAAGTCTCGACACTCTTATTGACGACCTCCGTCTGGCCGTCAGTCTGGGGATGGTAGGTCGTACTCCTCCTCAAGGCTGTCCCATGCAGAACTGGCTTATAAAAATTGTGTCCCGATTTGACACTATCGACGTGGGAAACACATGTAAGCGAACCACCTCTCGTATGAATGTCACTGCTACCGTCACCGCGGTATAAGGATGCCGTAATGAAATAAAGTGCACGTACTTGCTCAGACAATCAACCACCACCAGAATCACCGTGTACCCATCCGACTTCGTCAGCCCATCAATGAAATCCATACTGATGCAATCCCATGCCATCCCATACCCTCCCACACCTGATCTGGAAGAGCTAATGTCTGCAGTAGCCCCGCCGGAGCCATGGCAAGGTACTTGTGACGTTGGCATATGTCACAACTGGCAACCAATCTCGTAATGTCCTTCATGCCCCGCCAGAACAGCTCCCTCAACATCTGCATGTATGTCTGCTGAACACCCGAGTGCCCCCAACTGCGCCCATGGAACTCCTGAAAAATCAAGGGAATCTGCCCCGAAAACCGTGGTATCACCAATAGCCCCTGAAATAGTAACATCCCTCCAACAAGCGAATAATCGGGGTGGTCAACGGTTCCCTGGATAAGATCCTTCCGTAAATGAGCCAACTCACCATCTGCCTCGATCTCTCTCTACAATGGTTCACAATCAGTCAACAGAGGGACCGGCAGTGCTGCAATGCCAGCAACATCCCCCTACGTGAAAGAGCGTCCGTCGCCTTATTCTCCAATCCGGGCCAGTACTGAATCTTAAACTTGTAGCCTACAAGTTTGGAGATCTACCTCTGGTGCTCCTCTGCTACCATCCCCTACTCCAACAGGTACTTTAGGCTTCGCTGATTCGTGCGCACTACGACCCCTAGAGGTAGGGCCGCCACTTCTATATTGCTAACACAATCGCCATTAATTCACGCTCATACACGGACTTCAGCATGGCTTGTGCTGACAATACCTGACTGAAATTGGCTATCGGCCTCTGCTCCTATATCAGTACCGCTCCCAAGCCGTATCCCGAGGCATCGGTCTCCACCACAAAGGCCTTGCCAAAATCTGGTAAGGCCAGTACGGGGACAGTGGTCATTGCTCGCTTCAATGCCTCGAATGCCTTCGTAGCCTCCTTATTCCACTGAAAACTATCCTTCTTTAGCGACTCAGTCAGTGGCCAGGCGATCGTGCTATACCCTGCACGAATCTACGATAGTACCCAGTCAGGCCCAAAACCCCCGTAGTGCTCGAACTGTCCTCAGCTGCAGCCAATCTAGCATCGCCTCTATCTTTTCCTTGTCTGCTGCTACTCCTTCTGCTGAAACGACATGTCCCAAGTACTCCATCTTCTGATGTGCAAAGACACACTTCTTCTTGTTGGCATACAACTGGTGGGCCTGCAACTCCTGTAGGACTGTCTCCAAGTCTCGCAAGTGCTCCTCTACTGTGCGGCTATACACCAGGATGTCATCAAAAAAGACTAGCACAAACTTCCTCAAATACGGCTTGAAGTTCTTGTTCATGAGCGCCTGAAAAGTAGTGGGAGATTCGTCAGTCCGAAGGGCATGACTAGGAACTCGTAATGTCCCTCATGAGTTCGGAAGGCTGTCTTTGGCACGTCCTCTGCTTTCATCCTGATTTGGTGGTACCCCGATTTCAGGTCAATCTTCGAAAAGACCGACGCCCCATGTAGCTCATCCAATAGCTCATCTATCACCGGTATTGGAAACCTGTCGGACACAGTTTCCTTGTTGAGAGCGCTATAATCCACACAAAATCTCCAACTGCCGTCCTTTACCAGTAATACTAGACTAGAAAACAGGCTCACACTGGGCTGGATCACCCTTGCCTGTAGCATATCACGTATGAGGCTCTCAATCTCATCCTTCTGAATGTGAGGGTACCTGTAAGGACGAACGCTAACTGGTGACGATCCCTCGCGCAAGACAATAGCGTGCGTGTGGTCCCGTAGGGGAGGCAGCCCATATGGCATCTGGAACACGTACTCAAAACTGCCCAAAAACTCCACCTCTGCAGGCACTCTCTGCTCCTCGGCTACTGCTTCCAACTCCTGGTACCACATCATGAAGCCCTCCCCTCCCTCAAGAAATGTCCGTGCCATGGATCTGAGGGATATAGCATAAAAACATAAGCTAGGGTCGCCTAACAGCACCACTGTCGTTCCCGCATCCTGATACTCCATCCTGAGCAACTTCCAGTTGAACTTGGTGTCGCCCAGCTTCTGTAACCACTGCATACCCAACACCACATCGACCTTCTCCAGCTCCAAGGGGTAAAAATCATACACTATCTGAGCCCCATGCACGGCCAGTATCAGCCATCGGCAGACCCCTATGCTCTCCTCTATTCGACCCGTGGCCAAAATCACCCCAAAAGTCGCTGTATCACTAAGCTGTAGATCTTGTTGTTCCACCACCCTCTGCGATATGAAGTTATGTGTCGTCCTATTGTCTACCAGCACTATAACCTCCTGAGCGGCCACCCTTCCTGCCAACTTCATGGTGTGATATGGAGTGAATTCTACCACGGAGTTGAGAGAAATCTCCATGGTATCTAAGTGTGATGGCTGCTATGTTTCGTCCTCGCCTCCGTCGAGCAACACGACCTCCTCATCTTCCTCCTCTGATGCAACTTCCAGCTGCATAGCCCTCCCAGCACATCTGTGCCTAGGCGTAAACCTCCCGTCACACTTGAAACAAAGTCCTTTAGCCCTTCGCTCCCCTCATCTTTGCCTCTGTCATACGGCGAGTCTGCCCTCCTGGCCTGGCCTCAGTCGCTGGGGCCCCCGCAGTAATCCTGGGTGCTGCAGCAGGAGCTGGACTGCGTACAGAAGCTCCTCCTCAGGCTCCCATAGACCTCTCCTCAATCAGTTTGTTCTCCACTCCTGGGCCATCCGTATCATGGCCGTCAACCCCTGAGTGTCCTGGACTTTTAGCTCGGCTCTCACCGCCGGTTTCAACCCCTTCAGAAAATTTCCATCCATCGATTCATCAGATACACCATCTACTCGGCTCGAGAGTGTCTCAAACTTCACTATATAGTACCGTACTGACCCATCCTGCCTCAAGGCATATAACTGCTCAAACAGCCTTCCACATGGATATCCTGGAATCTCTCCATAAGGCATTCGGTCAGCTCCCTCCAAGTCCGTGTAGGCTTCTGCTTCTGGGTCCACCTGTACCAAGATAGGGTCTCGCCTTTGAAGCTCAGTGCTACCGCCCTTAGACTCTCTACCTTCGTGAAGCCTGTGACATTAAAGTATCTCTCTATCTGTTACAACCACCCATTGGGGTCCTTCCTATCAAAGAGCGGTGCCTTCAACTTCCTCATCCTAGTTTCGGGGTTGACGTCACACCGTGGTGGCCCCTCCCAGTTCACCGCTTGGCGTCTCTGATAAGGGTACTCCTCGACCCTCCACTGCGCTTCTGGTCACTGCCTCTAGTACCCTCGATCACCTTCCAAGCCCTCTCGTTGGCGATCTCCTATATCATCCCACTCGTCAACCTGCTCCAGTCGGTGTTCCCCTTACAGGTACCCTCCTTCGACACCCCCTAAAAGAGGCAGATCTCCTCCCGCGGGTACTCGGTAACGCCGCCAGCCTTCGACGTCATCCCATGGGGATGGAAAACCTTTTGCGGCCCCCTGGTAGGCCCGCATGTCCTCGCCGCCCCCCGTCGGGGGCGGAATCCATCATGCGGCCCCCTGCTGGGTCCGCCCGCCTGCGTCGCCTTCCCAGGGAGGAGGAAAGCCTCTCGCAAACCCTAGAGGGCTTCGTCCGCCTTTGTCGTTGCCCCTGGTCGTCTGAGAGACCAGATCTGAAGATCCAGATGTTTTTGGATCCAGATCTCGTTGAAAAAATTGCTGCTGAAACATCTTCGCCACCTCGGCGAACTCGTCTTTCATCTCCCTTGAGTTTTGTTCCGAGATCTGTTTCATGCTCGCCTCCAAGGACGTGTTCAGATCTGCTTTCAACTCGTCCTTCAAATCATTCATCTCTTTCCTCAGCCCCGAGATCTGCATCGAGTCGCTCCTCCAGAGTTTTTGCTACCGCCGCTCGCGTGTTCGTCATGGAATCGAACGCTCTGATACCAAAATGGTACGATTTGCTCCAAAAAGATAATAATTTCATCTTTAAGAAGAGAAAAGAAATATAAAAGAGGAATTTTTAGTAGATTTCTGGAAATAAGAAGATATATCGATCCTTTTCATCTCTCCCAAACTTGTGTTAATGGAACAAGTTTAATCCCCCACGAACCCTAACAATATTTCTTAGTAAAAGATCGATCTTCGATAAAACAAAATAGGTCTGGCTCGTTGTCTTTTAACATCCTCCTAACACAAAAGATATTAAAAGACTACTAAGCCCCTCTAATTGTTAAACGCACAACTAAACTAATGAGCAAAATAGATAAGTCACACATTGGGTCAAGTGAGACCCGAATCCTCAGCTTGACCCACGTCTCCCTCCGCGCCCCGCTTCCGCCTAGTGTAGACCCAGATCACATCATATTCCTCTTGAAAGCACTAAATTTCATTGCTTAACTTGTCATATACAATTTTCCAATTCTTTACTTTCTGACTTCTCCGTCTTTTAATAAACCATCATATTGCCTCATATTCTAGTATGAGTTTGATAGCCGATCTAGAGGATTTTGGATTCACTTTGGAGTCATCCATTAGCTAGAGCTAACATTTCATCTAAATTGGTTTTGGTGTATCAGGTTTACGTTGAAATATTTTCACATAATATGGAGCCCTCTCTATTGTCAGTCGATTTTCTAAGATTTTTGAACGTATTATTTATTGTCATCATCTAGGTTAGCAAGGGATGCACGTGTTTTGTGAACTATCATCATGTTTAACTAATTTTCTCCTTATTCGTAGTCTCGGCCAATATTTCCTGTTAATATGCATCAAAAATCTCCTTGGCTATTAGCAGTTCGAGATAGGTCAACCAAGTTGGCATTAGTTGATTCATAACATACCCACACATCTAGGATCATCAATGATCTTGATTTGATAGTCATTCATTTTAATTTTTAAGTGCTATGCAATTTCTTTCTAGGCCTTTTCATGTATCACATTCTACATTCTTCATGTGGGATCCTCTCCCCATCCTACACAAACCAAGACCACCTTTTTTGTACGGCTATTGGCAGTTTGAGATAGGTCAACCAAGTTCGCATTTGTTGATTCATACCAAGACCCACACATCTAGGATCATCAATGATCTTGCTTTGATAGTCATTCATTTTAATTTCTAATGGCTATGCAATTTCTTTCTCGGCCTTTTCATTTATCACATTCTACATTCTTCATGTGGGATCCTCTCCCCATCCTACACAAACCAAGACCTCCTTTTTTGTACGTGCTTTCCTTTTTGTCAGCGCATAACGACATTTTATTGTTAGGTTAATATTCCCTTTACCATTCTTTTGGCAAAACTATCATGCTTCTAACATACTTGTTTCTCAATTAAACCTTTCTGCTTCCAGTATTGACAGCAACATTGTAATGTGCAATGCACATTTCGTCTTCGGTTTTCTAACTCTTTGCCTGCAATCTTCAATTTGGTTTTCCTATCAATTTGTCTTATCACTTAACCTGAAGGAGAAGGATTTATCAATTCCTTCCCAAAGGAGCATCACACAGAGAGAGAGAGAGAGAGAGAGAGAGAGAGAGAGAGACCCCACCCACCACCACCCACCCACCCCCCCCCCCCCCCCCCCCCCCCCCCCCCGGCCCGGGGGGGGGGGGACGGACTTTCTAAATTCGCATGACCTACTTATCTTGAAGTGTCTGAAGCTGGAGCTAAGCAATTCTCAAGCTTTGGATTGATTCTCGTCCTATTCCAAGGTCTTAGTTGCACAACATCTTTTTTACAATTGTATGTACTTAATAGTGGGCAGGGTTGTATAATTTAAAAATTCGTTGATATTCTTCTTCTTTGAAGTAGTTCTAGTTTGAAATTTGAAAATCTACTTAACCATCATCATATTAACTCCATGGTCATGGTGATGCCTAGTTCCTTTTTTGTTTTGCCATGGAAATAGGGTAATAATGCCAGGGTCAGGTTCACAGAAGATTCCATTGAGCTTCCTTCACTTGAAGAGGTGGGGGAATCAAATGAAGACTATGAAGACTCTGCTGCTGGACTTGACGGTTCATCTAATGCCTCGGAGAGTTTATATGCCGAAAAGAATGAGATATCTAGTACACATGAGGTTGATAGCGTTAGAAGTACAGCCTCTGGCGATATAAGTTCCACACCTGCTGTTCAGAGTCCTAGAATTGTTAAGACTGACATTCGTGAGTCCCAGATTTCAAAACAAGGAAGCACGGAGTGGACCCATGAATGGAGTTCGGACTACTCTGCTGATAATGATCTTACCACTGGCTATGATGAGAATATTAGGCTCAGGGTACGATTGGAAGGAGCTGAGGCAGCTTTTTTACAGCTTAAATTAGAAGCAAAGTCACTGCAGAGCCTTTGTGGTGACCTAGGTGCAGAAACAGACAGCTTGACCAAGCAACTTGCTGCAGAGCTGGCGTCGGGGGAGAAACTCACTACAGAAGTCTCTATCCTGAAGTCTGAGTGCTATAAATTCAAAAAAGAGCTTGAGGAACTAAAATCAGCTACAGCACTGCAGTGTCTTCGTGTTCGTGGCAATGGAAGTTCTTTCCATGGAACGACAACAAGACAACTGGCAAATGATCTTTCCACATGTCAGGACAGTTTCTCCAACCATCATCAGGTCAAATGGCTTCAGGGTCTGTTGCTTCTTGAGGACAAAGTTCGAGAAATTCAGAACAAGGCATGTCTTGGAGACCGTGGACATGATTTTGATTTTCTTTGTTCTGATTTTGGTGCTCTTCAGTGTGTCCTCCAGAACCTCAAACGTGAAACATCTTTAGGACTGGGTGAAGAAACTCAGTTAAAGGAGATGCAGCTACCTCAGTCTGAGCACTTTATACATGGACATGGTCTGCAAGGGTCTTATTTGGATCATCATCACCATCCAGATGATACTCATGTCTTGATTAATTCCTACCCAGTCAGGAGTGATGTTGATGATACGAGCATACTGGAAGAGAGAATGTGTGAACTTCTACGCAAATTAGAAGATTCAGATGTTGAGAAGGGAGTTCTAACAAAAAAAATGAACCATATGGAGTGCTACTATGAGGCACTTATTCATGAACTTGAGCAAAGCCGACTTCAAACGACCAATGAATTGGCAAACCTCAGAACTGAACACTCTTCTTGCCTTTATACAATTTCTGATCTCCATAGTCAGATTGAGAAGTTACAACAGGACATGAGTGAACAGTTCATCAGGTTTTCCGGAGACATGCAAGGCTTGGACTCTCTTAATAAAGAATTTGAGAAACGGGCTATTGCCTCTGAGAATGCACTCAAGAGGGTTCGTTTGAACTATGCTATTGCAGTTGATCGTCTACAGAAGGACCTTGAATTACTCTCATTCCAGGTTTTGTCTATGTATGAGACAAATGAAACTCTTGCAAAGCAGGCCTTTGTAGATGCTTCCCAACTATTTCCTCACCAACACCCAGAAAAACATCCAGGTGAGATGTACAAACCAATCTTTGCAAAGTTTCATTCCGAGAGTATATCTAAGAAAACTGATTATGAAAAGCCAATGATAGTGAATGGGATCTCAGAACAGGACAGTGTTGGAGCAGTTTACAATCTTGACTTTAATGGAGAGAATAAAGACATCTTTCAGAAAAGACTGCCAGGAAATGTAGATTTATGGACCAAGGATGAAGGGAATGCTTGTAGGAATGTGCTGAAAGTTGACTGTGTTGAAACAAATTCACAAGTCAGAAGATTTCAGCGGGGAAAGGTTCTGGATTTCCAACCTGAACACCGAAATAAACTGTGTGACATATACCCCATTTCTGAGTCCATATGTGACACCCAAATGCAACATGTCGAAGCAAATAAGCCGTTGTTAGGTGATAAATTTGGACCTGAAGATACAAGAAGATCAGTGCACATGTTGCAAAAGTTCCTAGTGGACACAGAAGCCGAGCTGTCAGAGATGCACATGTGTAATTTACATTGGGAAGTTTACACAGAGGTCCTCAAAGAAGCAATGCATAGATTAAACGATGGTGTTCTGCACATGAAGGAAGATATAGCCAGGCTTGCACGACAGGTTGAAGATTCAAGTTCGGAGAAGGAACAGTTGATACTTAAGTTGGATGGTGCGTTTGATGACATCAGAAAGTTAAGAAGAGATGAAGCCAACTGCCGCTGCAACTGTGATGATTTGATGTTGAAGAATCATATTCTTGAAGCAAAACTAGAAGATGTCTCAAGAGAAAATCTCTCTCTCTGTCAGGAGGTTACTGAATACCAAAGCCAGTTGAAAACTTTTCTTGAAGAAAGGAATGAATTTGAAGACAAGTTGAGGGCTGAAAGCACTCGGCAAAATTGTCTCCAGAGTACAATCAGCACCATGATTGAAGAGTTTAAGGCACTGAATGTAGAATATGGCAGTCAGTTATCTGCAAACTCTGAGCTGCAAAAAACTTTAAGTTATCTTCAAAAGAAGCTGGGGGATCTGTGTAATAGCGTGTTATCTTTCAGCGAGGAAATCGACGGTTTTACTATTGATGGCCTATCTCTAAAACAGGATATGGAAAACAGCAACTATGCGGCTACTGTCTCGTATCTGGAGCAGTTCCATCAGGAAGCATGCAAGAAGATTATGGAAGCATGCAAGAAGATTCTTCAACTTCTTCATGAGAATGAGGAGATAGCTAAAGAAAGAGATATTGCTCATTGTTCACTTAGCAATACAGACTCACTAATTCTGCATTTGAAACAGAAATTTGAGTCTGAGGTAGAAGATGTCAGAATGAATCTAGATTTGTCAAATGCTCTGGTTGAAAAGCTTCAGCTAGAACTGCAAGATGTAGCTGATAAGCTCAAGTTCAGTGTTGAAGCTGAAGAAAAACACATTAGTACAAACAGAGAGTTGTCATCAAAACTCACCATCCTGGAAATTGAAATACAACAGGCTAATGATGAAAACAAGGATAATGCTCGAAAGCTACTGGAGTTGGATAATGCCAAGCAGGAACTCGAATGGACAAAAACAAGTCTTATGGATTGCATGCAAGAGAAAAAAAATTTGATGATGTCCCTGGAGTCCGAAAAAGTAGTGTCCATACAACTGGAAAATGAGCTAATCAACTTGAAAGAAGGCTTAAAATGTGCCCATGGTAATCTACATTTGGAAAGAGGATCCAGAGAGGAGCTGGAGGCTACAGTTGCAGAACTTACATTGCAATTGAAAGAGAAAGGTCAGCAACTACTGGAGTTTCATAATGTCAAACAGGAACTCGAAAGAACAAAAAATTGTCTTATGGATTTCACGATAGAGAACAAAAATGTGATGATGTCTATAGAGTCTGGAAAATTAGCTTCCATACAACTCGAAAATGAGCTAAGCAACTTGAAAGATGTTTTGAAATGTGCCCATGATAAGCTGCAATTGGAAAGAGGATCTAAGGAGGAGCTGGAGGCGACAGTTGCAGATCTTACATTACAATTGAAAGAGAAAGGTCAGCAACTACTGGAGTTTGATAATGTCAAGCAGGAACTTGAAAAGATCAAAATTCGTCTTATGGATTGCATGCAAGAGAACAAAACTTTGATGGTGTCTATCGAGTCTGAAAAGGTGGTGTCCATGCAACTGGAAAATGAGCTAAGCAACTTGAAAGATGTTTTGAAATGTACCCAAGATAGTCTGCAATTGGAAAGAGGATCTAAGCAGGAGCTGGAGGACACAGTTGTAGATCTTACATCGCAATTGAAAGAGAAAGGTCAGCAACTATTATCTTCTCATGAACAGAAATCTGAGATGATATTCCTCAGGAAAAGGATGACTGATCTTGAAACAGAACTTCAGTATCTACTGATTAATTCTAAAGAATGCCAAACAAAACTTGATGACCAGATTTCAACTCTTCACCTCCATATTGCTGATCTGGAATATTCTTTGGCTGAAGTTCTTGATCAATCTTTAAGTGCAGATGTTAAAGCCACTTATATGAGGTGTCAATTCCAGCTGAGGATGGAGGAGATTGTTGACCAGAACAATGAATTGGCAGGAGAGGTTGAGGAGCTTCATTTGAAGCATACACATGCTGCTACCTCCCTAAAAGATCATATTGCTACTGAAGTTCAATTTGCTGATGAAAATAAAAGGTTAAAAACTGATTTTCACTCCATGAGAGCTGAACTTGATGTTATTGTCCGTGAAAAGGAAGGCCTTCTAGGATACATAAATGATAAGAACTCTATGTTGGCTAATTTTGAAGACATGAAAGCTAGAGCTGCAATGGTCGAAGCTGAAAATAGGAGTGTAAGGCAGAAGAATGAAATTGAAAACTGCAAGTTGAGAAACATGTTGGTGAGTTTGGAAGAAGAGGTGGACAACCTAAGGTCATCAAAACTTGAGTTGGAAACAACAGAAATAATTCTCAAATCTAAATTGGATGAGCAGCGAACCCATGTTTCATTACTTGAGGAATGTCAACAAGAGTTGAAGAGGTCACGGGAGCAGTACAGCGAGCTCACATACAAACTCTCTGAACAGATTCTGAAGACAGAAGAGTTTAAGAATCTGTCTATTCATCTCAGAGAACTCAAAGATAAAGCAGAAGCCGAGTGCATTCAAGCTCGTGAAAGAAAGGAGGCCGAAGGATCATCAGTTGCTATGCAGGACTCCCTCCGAATTGCTTTTATCAAAGAACAATGTGAATCTAAGCTTCAAGAGATGAAAAATCAGTTCTGTGCCTCCCAAAAATATGCAGAAGAGATGTTGTTAAAACTCCAAACCGCTCTAGATGAAGTTGAGATTGGGAAGAGAAGTGAAGCTTCTCTGGCTAAGAGAAATGAAGAGCTGTCAACTAAAATCTCAGGCTTGGAAGCTGAGCTGCAGACAGTTATGAATGACAGGAGAGAAATGGGCAAGTCTTATGACAGAATGAAGGCTGAATTGGAGTGTGCAATTTTAAGCCTTGATTGTTGCAAGGATGAAAAGCTAAAGCTTGAAGCTTCTTTGCAAGAATGCACCGAGGAAAGAACTAGACTTAGAGTAGAACTTGACTTGGTGAAAAGATTGTTGCAGAACATGGCATCATCTAATGCAGATGTTGAAGCACAAAATACGCTACCTAATTTTCACAGTACTACTTCAATTGGGGAAATACTGGGAGATATCAATTTTCAGCCTTCACTGTACCTAGAAATTCCACATGCAGTGGCTGCTTGTTCTGATGAAAGGTCAGTAACAGAGGATTGCGAAGGTCCTGCTAATAATGCCCACAGAGAGGAACTTAGGGACACGAGTCCTATATTAAGCTCAAGCAGAGAAGTGCAGCATGGGCCACCAGCTGGTGGTATTGGACATTGCCTTACACCTCCACAACACAACTTGCCGGAGTTGCAGGTAACTTCAGTTGTTCAATTTGATTTTAGTCTGTATGAATTAAATTTATTTTTGTTTGCCCTTACATTACACGTCCTCCTGCAATACTGATTGCTTTCTTTGTTTTTTAGTTTTGTGCAAATTACCATTTAGAAACTGGAAAAAGTCTGGGCAGATGTTTAAACTGTGATCAAGGATGTTTCCTTTAAATATTTTAATATGTAAGCATATGCTTTTCCTCCTGTCGCAACACCAGTTTATGTTGACCCCACCAAAAAATCCACACAATATACAATCTCTCCATTTTTATTACTCATGTCTGGATCCATGCTTGTGCTATCAAATAAAGTTTAGGTCTTCATTTTTTAATGTGGATATTATGATGCTAAGTGTATAGATACAAGAATAAATAACATAGAATGCCTCAAAGAAACATTCCACCCTCTATTAGCTTCCTCGTAAGCCTATTCCTCTGTTACACTTGCATCAGTGCTAGTGTATAGATACGAAACTAAATTACATAGAATGCATCAAGGAAACCTACCACATTCTGTTAGCTTCCTCACAAGCCTATTCTTCTGTTACACTTGCATCAGGGCTCAGTGGCGGAACTACCCTGAGTTGTGGGAGCACAGTCCCCCACCAAAATTTGAGGGGAAAAATGTATGTATGTATGTATATGTGTGTATGTATATACATATGCATTTGTATTAGGTCCCCACCAAAAATATATATGTATTGGGAACCAACCAAACCAAAGGCCTAGTTCTGCTACTGTCAGTTATAGTGTATATATACAAGACGAAATTACAATCTTTTGAGTCTCATGATTGTTTTACGCTGTGTTTGTATATCGTAACCAATGTTGAATTATTTGTCAGGATGAACCTGTAAGAAGAAGTTCAGTTGATAAAGAAACATTGTTGGAGAATAGTACAAAGCACATTGCTGACGTTAAGGGGCATTTTAAGGGGCAACGGAGATTGCTTGCCAGCATGGACCTACTTCACAAAGAGGTATGCTGTGCTTCTTGAAATGTGTGTTATTGTTACGGATGATTTCCAATGATTTCCAAAGAAGTTCCAGCTACTCATGCAGGTTTGACAGCAAAATAAGCATATCCGCCTTGTCCCATTCCTTGAGAAAACCTAACTAATGAATGTGGAATCGTTCTTTTGGTGTCATATAGTTACTCATAAATATATGTATCCCATCAACCCTGGAATTCCCGTAAATGCATGGGGAGCTGTAGGCTTTTAGCCATAAATCAACTCTAAAATTGAAGCACCCAATCACTTGCTGGTTTTGATTAGATGAATTAATATGCTAATTGTTAAGGCCAAAATTGACCGGCACAATTGTGAAGCTGACATGGACTCGAAGCGCTGATCTGGAGCCTTGTCGTCAGTTGAAGTGTGACCCTTGGTTGGAAGAACCAGGGTCGGATGATTGTAGTCGATGGTGATATGACATTCGATCGACCCACGAGCGACCGTTGCATCGATCATTCGAGGTTAGAGGGCCAAGCGCCGACCTTTGATGTTGGACTGCGATCACCGGTCTGCACCACAGGGAGTCATTAGGGGGGTCGGATCTCGGTTCCGACCCAAAGCCCATCCGATGCTTAAGTTAGTAGGGAACTTAAGGAAGAGAGGGAGCTTAGTGTAGCTGAGATCGACCCACGGAGGACTAGCGATGCAAGCTCGAATGTAGGAATGGTAAAAGCAAGAAGATAAAGTTTTATGTATTAGCACTCATACCTTGAGGATGGAACCCCGTTGCTTTCGCTCGTCGGCCTATTTATAGGTAGCTCCTTGATGATGTGTAACCGTTCCCCATTGATCGGGGCACGATCTCCTCCGGGATTCTAGTTAACGGCTGTCCATTTACTCGGTCGCCATAACCACACTTATTAATGTTGGCGGGAGTCCAACGGTTGGGAAGAACTATTCCTTCGACCGAGTCTCAGACTGACTTCGTCTCGTTGGTGAGCCCTGTGTCGTTTGTCGTATGATTTTGGGCTGTGATTGGGCCTCAATTTTCCCATGCTGATCCGTGTGCCGTACCAGTGTATCAACATTGGCCCCCGTCATTCGTTCTCGATAGATAGCGCTGATCGAGGCCGAATGATGAGTGCTTTCATTAAATAAGGCACGACGTTCGAAACAGCTGATTTGATTTATGCCGCCAAGACTTCTCACATTCAGTTGATCTCAACGTTGCTTTTGTTGAGTTTCCGACGCATGTCGGTCATTAGGTACCGAGCCGACGAAATTCCTTCGCGTATAAGAAACTGGAGTTACAAACCCAAAGGCTTTTGCACTCCTGTCTCTTGGCAACTTGAGGAAATCTCATCATCTTCTACTTGCTTCCGGCAATCAAAGATGGCAGGCAGAGCGTACATAGATTTGACTTTAGAACTGGAGCAGGCCTATGAGGAAGATCAAAAGAGGAAGGGTTGAGGTGGAAGAGGAGGAATCGGAGCAATCGGAGCACTTCCTTCTAGACCTGGGGGAGGCCGGAGGCTCCTCCAGTCGAGCTGCGGGGACGCTGAAGGCAGCTCCATCTAATCCTCGTGGTGGGGTTGAACCTTCCGCCATCCTGCCTCACGACAGGTGGCCATATGAGGACATTGTTCCTTCGGCCCCTCCTGTCGGCCACATTTCTCCAGAGTTCGGTCACCTCCTGTTGTCGAACCGTATTTCGGTCTGCCATCCTGTGGAGACTCAGGGGGAGCCCTATCGGCCCCCGTTCGTCGTGGGGAGGGATGAGTCGGCCCTCCTGGATTTCGGGACCGGGGCTCGTTTGGCGGAGAATAGCACTCTGCCAAGGGACTTCGATTGCCTGCAGGGGGTCGACCTCGATACGATGGCCAACTGCTTCGTCCGTAGTGGCCTTCAGGTTCGTTGCCACTGGGCCTTCCTTCTTGGCTTACTTCTCTGCTTTTGCTGATTGTCGTTCTCCACAGGTGACCCTTTTCGACGCATGCCTCCGCCGCCGGGCCTTTGACTTGTTCGAGGGGCAGCTCTGGCTGGCGGCTGTCGAGCACCAGGCTTCTGAGCTCAGAGCTCAGGTGAGGAAGCTGGAGGACTTGGAGACGACCATGTCCGTCGAGGTTGCGTTGGATTGGGCGGCTGCGAAGGCGAGATCCAGCTACGCCTTCGTGTCAATCACCAGGAAGCAGGCGGAAGCTCAGTGGAGGAGAGAGCGATCTCAACTCCGTGCTGAGCTTGAGGCATCGATGAAGGAGGTTGCTGACCTTTGGGTTAAGCTTCTCGAGAAGGAAAAAGAGGTCGATGCTTACAAGGCTCGACCACCTCCAAGATGGATAGGGTGGCGAGAGCGATAAATGACCTTTTTTACACCTGACGATACCCCGTCTTCCTAAATGTTTGTGAATCATCACTTTTGTAAGACGGCTCCGAGCGAGTCATATGTAACCGACCAAAATTAAATGAAAAGAATTTTTGCAACAAGAAATTTTGGCGTTTGTTTTTGTTTTTGAAGTCCTTGTCAGTGTTTAGATATGTGCGCATGTATGTGGCCCCTCGAAGACGTAAGTTTAGTAGACTTAGGTCGTTGGAGTGTCATGACACAATCTGACAGGAATTTGCTCAACATGGTTGTTTGGTGGCGAGGGACGCTGTCCCTTCGACTTATGACCGACGTCGACCGAGAGTTGCTCGGTGGCAAGGGTGATCCCTTGGACTACGGCTGACCACGGCCGTTCGGTGGCGAGGGAAATGGTCCCTTCGACTTAGGGCCAATGAGAGTCGTTCGGTGGCGAGGGGGAGTCCCTTCGACTTACGGCCGACGAGGAACGTTTGGTGGCGAGGGGCGTGGCCCATTCGACTTACGGCTGACGAAAGGTCGTTCGGTGCGACGGTGGCGAGGGGCGTGGCCCCTTCGACTTACAGTCAACGAGGGTCGCTCGGTGGCGAGGGGCGTGGCCCCTTTGACTTACGGTCGACGAAATCCTTGCGATTGATGTCAAAGAACGATCTACTTTGCATTCATATCTAAACCTGTATATGAGGAAAAATGAACGGTTGGTTTACCCCTTTAGTACAATGATTGATAATACTTTCTTAGATGTTCCGTGGTCCAAGGATGAGGAAGTTCCCTATCATCCAAAGTAGCGAGTCGGCAGGTGGCCGGACCGAGTACGTCGATCACGGTGTAGGGCCTCTTCCATTTCGCAGCGAGCTTTTCCTGCTTGAGGGTCTCGGGAGTGAAAGCGGCCTTGCACAGCACCAAGTCTCCCACACGGAAACTACGTTCGCGGACTTTCGAGTTGAAGTATCGGGCCATGCACCACTTCTGTTCGATGAATGTTGCCAACGTCTGTTCACGGACCTCGTCCACCAATTGTAGGTTGAGCTCGAGGCCCTCTGAGTTTCTTTCTTCGTCGTAGTATTAGAGACGAAGCGGTCGCTCATTGACCTCAACGGGGACGACGGCCTCTCACCCGTAGGCCAACATGAAAGGTGTTTCTCCTCTCGAGGTTTTATGGGTCGTTCTGTACGACCATAAGATGCAGGGAATCTCGTCCGGCTAAGTTCCTTAAAGCCTGACTATTCTCTTCCGCAGGGGCCCAAGAATGCTTTTGTTGGCTGATTCCGCCAAGCCGTTTGACTGGGGATGAGCGACTGAGGCGAAGTGCAGCTTGATCTTCAGCTCGGTGCAGAAGTCCCTGAAGCCGGCGCTATCGAATTGTGTCCCGTTGTCTGTTAATATGGATAGTGGGATGCCGAAACGACAGATGACGGACTTCCGGACGAAGCTTCGAGCCTCCTTCCAGGTGATTCGGTATAAATGCTCCGCTTCGATCCACTTGGTGAAATAGTCGAGCGCGACTATCAGGTATCTCCGTTGTCCACTCGCTGGTTTGAATGGCCCAAGGAGATCAAGTCCCCATTTGGCGAAGGGAACTGGGTTGACGATGGGAATCAGATCAGTCGGTGGTGCCGAGCTGATCTTTGAGAACTTTTGGCATGTCGAGCATCGTCGAACGTATTCGACGGCATTTCTGAACATCGTTGGCCAAAAGTACACTTGTCTCACAGCCTTCAAGGCTATGGATTTTCCTCCGCAATAGTTCCCACAGTCACCCTCGTAGATCTCCTGGATCACGTAGTGTGCTTCCTGCGGGGCTAAGCACTTGAGATATGGGAAGATGTCATACCTGGTCCCATCGTCTTTTGTACAATGAATCATCCAGCATGACGAATTGGTAGGCCTTCCGCTCAAGTTTTCGTGCATCCACTGGATCGGTCGGTTCTCCCCGGTGTTAAGTAGCGGATTTTCGGATCCATCCACGTGGTCACCTGGTCGAGGCTCAGAAGTTCTTGTGCTAGCCCGTTGGTATGTGGTAGACGTTGCACATATACGGTCCGACCGAGTCCCGCGGGGAGGACGATGCAAGCTTCGACAAGGCGTCAGCTCAATGATTCTTCGATCTTGGCATGTGATGAACTTCTACGCATGCGAATGTGGCGAGCTGTACATTAGCGACTTGTACGTAACTCTGCATTGAGTCATCGCGGGCCTCGAAGGTCCCATTAAGTTGGTGGACGACGAGGCTGGAGTCACTGAGTAGTTGGATTACTCTCGCCCCCAGGGCTCGAGCCAGTCGGAGTCCGTTGATGGCCGCTTCATATTCTGCACCATTGTTAGTGGTTTGGAAATCGAAGTGAAGTGCGTACTTAAATATGTCGCCCGTGGATGTTTGGATGATTATTCCAGCCCCGCTTCCGGCCTATATGGCCGAACCATCGACCTGGACGATCTAGGTTCCCTCGTCCTAGATTGCATCTTTTGCCCTGCTGGTTGAGGGCGTGAGGATAGCCTCAGGCATTGTGCTAGTTGCACATACCTCTTCCCCGGGGGCAGTCGTCGTAGGTGAGTTCGACAATAAAGTCGGCAAGAGCCTGCTCTTTGATGGCGGTCCTCGACTTATACTGGATGTCGAACTCACTCAGTTCGACCCCCCATTTTGTCATCCTCCCAAATCGATTGAGCCTCTTCAAGGTCTGTTCTAAGGAAGTATCGGTGATGACCAAGATGGTGTGTGCTGGGAAATACGGCCATAATCTCCTGGCGGATTGGACCAACGCGAAAGCCATCTTTTCGATCCTCGAGTAGTTGACCCCCGCACCTCGGAGGACCTGACTGACGTACTAGATGGGCCGTTGTACCCCAGCGTCTTCTTTGACGAGCGCCGAACTCACGGCCTCTTTGGCGACAGCCAGGTAGAGGATGAGCTGGTCATCCTTATCTGGCTTTGTCAAGAGCGGTGGGGTGCGAAGGTACTCCTTCAACTCTGAGAAGGCTCTTTTGCAGTCTGTATCCCATTCGAAAATTCTCTCGCCGCTCGCCGCAGAGGCCATCGCCTTTCTCAGTACCCTGAAGAAAGGTAATGATCTTTCGACTGACTTAGACAAGAATCGTCTCAAAGCCGTTATCCTTCCGTTCAGTCTCTGGAGCTCTTTAAGAGTCGAGGGCTCCTTCATCGTGATGATGTCAGCAATCTTGTCGGGTTTGCCTCGATCCCTCGGTTTGTCAGCATGAAACCGAGGAACTTTTCCGAGCGAACCCCGAATGTACATTTGGCGGGGTTTAGTCGAAGGTTATACCGCCGAATCTGTGCAAATATCTCCCGGAGGTCTGCGAGGTGATCCGTTGGCTTCTTCGACTTGACTGGCTTCTTCGACTTGACCAACATGTCGTTGACGTAGACTTCTAGGTTTTGCCCTATTTGAGCCTCGAAGACGTCGATCATCATGCGTTAGTATGTGGCTCCTATATTTTTCAGATTGAATGGCATTTTGGTGTAACAGAATATACCTCGATCAGTGATGAAGAAAGTTTTCTTCTCAACTTCGGTGCCATTTGGATCTGGTAATACCCGGAGAAGGCGTCCATGAAGCTGCCCGAGGCACTGTCGACCAGATGGTCGATTCGTGACAGGTGGTAGCTATCTTTAGGGCACGCCTTGTTAAGGTCGGTGAAGTCGACACACATTCGTCACTTGACGTTTGCTTTCTTGACCATTGCAACATTCGAGAGCCATTCGGGGTATTTGACTTCTTGAATTAAGCAGGCCTCCAGAAGTCGTTCTACCTTTTCGTTAGCAGCCTTCATCTTTTCGTCTTCCATGTTTCTCTTCTTTTGCTTCATGAGCTTAGCTGTCGGGTCAACCCCCAATTTGTGGAACGTTACCTCTGGGTCGATGCCGGGCATGTCCTTTGGGGTTCAGGCGAAGATGTCGGCATGCTCTCTCAGGAGGACGATTAACCGCTCCTTTAGGTCGCGAGGGAGCAGCGACCCGACTGAGACGGTTTTTCCTTCATCGCTGGAGATCTTGATATTCTCCGTTTCTTCGACGGCGGCAGGTCGTCGATCCTCGACCCGCGGGTCGACTGGGTCAGTTTGCTCTACCCTTCTTAGGGTGGTGGATAATGTACATCACGATTGCGCCGGTTTCTGATTCTCTCTTGCTCTTCCGACCCTCTCGGGGGACTGAAATTTGATCATCTGGTGGAAGGTTGAGACCACTGTTTCTATGGCATTCAACAACGGTCTTCCGATGATCCCGTTGTATGCTGGGTTGATCTTTACCACCATAAAGTTGGTTAGACGAGTAATTTTTTGTTGATACGTACCCAGGGTCACCGGTAAGGTGATGATGCCCGTTATTGGGGCGGAGTGTCCGGTGAACTCCACCAAGGGTCATGTGCAAGGCGTCAGCTCTTCGGACGACATTTTCATTCTCTCTAGCGTAGTGAAGAAGAGTATGTCGCACGAGCTTCCGATATCGACGAGCATCCTTTTCACGGTGATTTCCTTGATGGTGGCCGTGATGACCACGTCATCATCGTGCGGTAATTCTACTCCTTCCAGATCTTCATCCGAGAAGGAGATGTGATGTGTTGAATATCCGGGGTGCTTTCGTCCCATGGATACTATCATCAATCTCCCAGCGTAGGAGCTTTGGAGTGAAGTTAATAGCTCCGGGTGCGGGGACCTCCCGTTATCTTGTTGATGATTCCAACGCTGAGGGTCCTACGGTCTCGGAGGATGTGGTTGGGTGAGTCGACATGGTCGAGTGGTTTGTCGAGGGGGATGCCGACTCGTGTTTCCCACAGACGGTGTCAAACTGTTAAGGCCAAAATTGACCGGCACAGTTGTCAAGCTGACGGGGATTCAAAGCGCTAAGGTGGAACCTTGTCGGCAGTTGAAGTGGGACCCTTGGTTGTAAGAACTAGGGTCGGATGATTGTAGTCGAGGGTGATATGACATTCGATCGACCCACGAACGACCGTTGCGTCGATCGTTCGAGGTTAGCGGGCCAAGCGTCGACCTTCGATGTTAGACTGCGATCACCGGTCTGCACCTAATGGAGTCGTTAGGGGGTCAGATCTGGGTTCCGACCCAAAGCCCATCCGATGCTTAAGTTAGTAGGGAACTTAAGGAAGAGAGTGAGCTTGGTGTAGCTGAGATCGACCCACGGAGGTTCGTCTCTAGACTAACGACGCAAGCTCGAATGCAGGAATGGTAAAATCAAGAAGATAGAGTTCTATGTATTAGCACTCGTACCTTGAGGATGGAACCCCTTTGCCTTCGCTCGTCGGCCTCTTTATAGGTAGCTCCTTCTTGATAATGTGTAACCGTCCCCCATTGATCGGAGCACGATCTCCTCCTGGATTCCAGTTAACGGCTGTCCATTTACTTGGTCGTCATAACCCCACTCTATTAATGTTGGCGGGAGTCCAACGGTTGGGAAGAACTATTCATTCGACCGAGTCTCAAGCTGACTTCGTCTCGTTGGCGGGCCCTGTGTCGTTTGTCGTATGATTTTGGGCCGTGATTGGGTCTCCATTTTTCCATGCGGATTCGTGGGCCGTACACGTGTATCAACACTAATATTTTCTCAAATTTCATAAACTATCCTAGAAATGTCAAGATGATGCTATTATATCTTAACTTTTTATCGTCTATATAAAATTAGAAGTTGTCGATACGCTCGGAGTGGCTAATATTGTTGATATTGATGTTACCGATGTCATAAACCTTTGGCTGATACGGGTACCAACACTATGATTTCAACCTTGCTAGGCATATTATATCATTAACACAAGATAGTCCTTACACGCACACACTAGAAATTACCCGTGCACATAGTGCAGGAGGATTCAAGAAAAAAACCCCACACATGATACATGACCCGTGTGCAGCTGAAAAGGAGAGAGAGAAGTGTGTGTGTGCGCGTGGGTATCGTGTGTGGGTAAAAGTGGAAAAACAGATGTTAAAGTGCAAAAAACTTGGGGGGACAATGGAAAAGATCAATGTCAAATACGTAATATGGGAAAGAGTGGGGGTTTTTGGGGGTGTTCCTTGCGTTTTTGAAAGGACAGAGGCAAACATGTAAATAATGGGTTTGAGGGGCTTTTTCTTTGGGGTGATGTGGCATCCCATGTGATAATGTGATCGTGAAAAAATGTGGTTTATAGTATGTAGTATATGTTGGATCTGAATCTAAACCTAGAGAGGTGGTGAATATGCAAATAAAAAATTCTTGCGAACACACGAGCAATCACATGCAGTTATAAGCAGATGCAGAGTAAGAATAAGCAATCACAGAGTGCACAGCAGATTTACCTTAGTTTGGTCGTCTCCACGACATACGTCCAGCCCCCAAAGCAGATACTAGATTAATAATGTTACAGGTACAACCATAAAGAGCTAGAGCACATCCTCTACGCTTACCAAGCTCTCCGTACCGCACTCCCAAAGTGCTAAACAAAACTAATCCTAGTATAAGCTTTCTATTGACTAGTCCCAACTAGTCAAGTCCCTCTTGTCTAGCCCCAACTAGACAAGATCCCAAAAGCACAAGTATTGTAAAGTTTCCCCTAGAAAGATCGCTACACTACTACACAAATATAATAGTAAAGAGTTTACGAGATCTCAGTTTGTGTAGCCGTAGTCGTCTCTGTCAATCAACTCAGGTCAGACCAAGTCTGACAGTGATGTAGTCTCTGATCTCAGCAACTCAAGTTGCGGCTAGCCCCTTTGGTTGAACTTGCGGCCTAAAAGGATGTGTGCTGAGATATTGCGGCCTTGGGCATGGAAGATGAAGATGAGTCCCTCTTTGATAGCTTGCGGCAATGAGAAGCTCTCTAGTGAAACTTGCGGCCTTGATAAAGAGGCCCCAAGAAAGTTGCGGCTATGGCATGTGGAGGCTCTTGGAGATTGATGAACACCTTTGGAGCTTTAGCAATGGAAGGTGAGAGGCTTGATTACTTGCGCAATATGTAATGAACCACTCTCTTGGATGTTGCGGGCTTGGCAATGGATGATGACCCTTGAAGCTTGAGCAATGGAGATGTTGGCTTCTTCTTTGTGCTTGCGGCAAGGAGATGAATCAATGGAGCTTTGCTTGCAAGAGTTTGTGCGAGGAGGAAGGAGTATGGCAATGGAGCTTTGGCCTTGGATAGTTGCGACAACGAAGATGCTTTTTGACTTTGAGGAGAAGAAGCTTGCACAAGGGATTAAGCAATAGAGCTTTGGCTTTTCAAGGGTTTGCGCAAGGAGGTGGTTTGCTTGACATGTTGCGCAATATACATGTATGGCCGAATTCTCTCTTTGGTTGCCCTCACTTTTCTCTCCTTTGAGTATGAGTTTATATATGAGAGGATGGGATCAATTAGAATCAAATAGAATCCCATAATTGAAGAAGATTGGATTGAATCCTAACTTGAATATGATTTGAATGAATCACCATGGAAGATCTCTTCAATCACCATTGGATATGGAGTTTGAATTTGGATGGTTATAGGATTTGAATTTGAATGGCTATAGGATTTGAATTGGATCTCATCTAGGATCTCATTTAATCACAAATTGATTTGGATGAGATTTGGTTCAATCACGGAATGAATGAGATCTCTCCATACATCTCCATCTTTGACCAAGTCCAAATTCCAAATGAATTGCAATTTATCCATCAATTTGACTAAGTCTTCTTTGCATATTTCTCTATCACTTTGACTAAGTCATTCTTTGATTATTTACGAGCTTGCCACTCATGCAAACATTTAGCACACACATCAAATCGTTCACACACATTTGTTATCATCAAACATGAAGTCATCGATCGTTGTATCCAACTACATGTTCTATACAACAGTATATAGTATATAGTATATGTATTATGTGTGTACGTACGTACGACATTTTTTAGATACATTTTAAACACATTTTTAAGATTTTTTCATGGGGTTGTTCACATCATGGATGATCAACATGCCAAAAATCAAGCGATTCCAATATTTTTAGAGCACCCATCTGTAAGCGACCCACGGGGCTACACACTCCAAGGGGGGTGAATAGTGTAATAGCAAGCAAAGTGCTTAATTAAAAGTTACTGAAATTAAAGCACAATAAGCAGCGGAAAATAAACTTAGTGCTCAATAACAACAATCGCAAACACAAGGATTTTACACTGGTTCCCCAAAACTTGGGTACGTCCAGCTACACCAATATTCACTATAATTCACACAAAGAGAAGTGAATACAATCTCATACAGAGATACCTCACACAGAGGATTTAGGATTCCCACAAAGAGATATCCTTACTCTCACACAGAGAGACCTCACACAGAGGATTTGTTCTTTCACACAGAAAGAACCAAACTCCCACAAAGAGAGTATCTAATTCACACAGGGAATTAGGGTTTCGAAACAAAAAACAAAACGAAACAACACTTACATATGCCTTGATATGATCTTACCAATGTGAAGAAGAAGGCATGCAAGTGAAACTCAAGTGCTTGAGATGAGGCTTTGATTGCACTTGATGATCTTTCTCTCTTCTAGGAATGAATCCTAACACTTCTCACTTGAGTGTATGAAATGAAGAGAAGAAAGATATTCTTCAAGAAAAGGAATGAGATTGAAATCCCTTGGAGAAATTCCCTAGAGCTTAAATGCTATAGCATAAGATTGGAGCTCTAATGAGGGAATGAAGGAGGAGTGTCTTAGAGAAGAGATTAAATGATCTTCTATGATTTCCTAACTCAAGAGTTCTAAATAAACTAAGCCATCTCCTATATATAGGAAGCCAAGAAGAGCCCATAAAACTAACCAAAAACCCAAAGGGAAGAAATCTGCAACGGCTAGATTTTGGCAGTTTACGGCACAGACAGTCGACTAATGGACAAAAGACAGTCGACTGTTCAACGGCTAGAAAAATCACAACGTCTATAATCTGAGCCAGGACAGTCGACTGTAGAAGACTACACAGGCGACTGTAAAACAGACAGTTGACTGTATATCCTTCATCAGGCGACTGCTGCATGGATGGAAATAAAACAGAGAGAGATGCATATTTCGCACTTACGCCTGTCAGACGACTGATGGCCATTTCACAGGCGACTGTAAATATACAGGCGATTGTAAAAACTTCATCAGACGACTGTCTTGCAAATTGGGATGAAGCCCAGAAAATGCAAGATGCGCACAGTCGACTGTCGACCAATTCACATGGGACTGTAGAGACACAGTCGACTGTTAATTGAACATCAGTCGACTGAGGCGAAAAGCTCAAGAAGAGTCAATAAAAATGTTGACTTGAGCTATGCATACCAGTCGGCTGTAGAAGGCTGACCAGTCGCCTGGATGTCATCCAGTTCGACTGTCGTGCCTTCATCAGTCGACTGTGGGAGAGCCAAAAACTCCAGTAAGAGTTTAATGCATGGTGAACCTAATGAGATGATATCTATGATAATCATAAGGCTCACTAAGATGGTTTGATGCATATGCATGAGAATATGACCATCTATCAAGGCATTACAATAATCCTAGACTTAAAAAGAGAAATGCAAGTAATAGAAATTACATGGATTACATATTGCATCTCCTAGAGTCTAAGTTTTCAAGCTCATGATACCTTGATGCTCCCCATCATCTCCAAGCTTTGGCACTCCTTGTTGAGCTTCACTTCATCAATATCCAAGCTTTGTCATTGCTCCTTTAGATGTCCATCCATCATCATGCTCCAAGCTTTGGCTTCATTAGATGATCTTCATGACTTCATCCAAGCTTGAGCACTCCATCACTCTTAGATGTCTTTAAGATAACCCTTGTAATATCCTCCAAGCATTATGCTTTGTCTCATCAACATAATCATTTAGATAAACCGAGACTAAAACATAAGATTGATTAGCACACTAACATAATGTATTGATCATCATCAAAACAACGTTAGTCTTGAACCCAAGAACTAACACCAACTACCCCTTGCAACTTCATGAGGTTTTCAGCACGTTTTCAGACAGTTGAAGTTGCAAGGGATAGATGGGCTCTATAAATATCGGAATCGCTTGATTTTTGATATGTTGATCATCCTTGATGTGAACAGCCCCATAAAAAATCTTAAAAATGTGAAAATTTGGGGATAGGGGGGGAAATGTGTGTGCCTCCTTAGATTTAATACATTTTCCCCTATATATATGCTAATAATGTAGAAAAGGTGCCACCTGATCTAATAGATCAGGTGGCAAGACACATAAAGTTGGAAAGTACAAGCCACACATGTGACTTGTACTTTCCATGGAGCCTGCCTTTCTGTGTCTTGCACCTGATGTATTAGATCAGGTGCCACCTGATATACATGATTCCATATATATATGTAAATCTTCATGTGAGAACATTTCGCACCGTGCGAAAAGATTTTTATTTTTTTTGAATTTTTTTCAAAAATTCTTTTTCCACCTTCATTATATGTTATTATACACCCCTAAAAAATAATGAAATAATGTGATTTGGCCTTCGATCAAGGCATTTTAATAAATTCGCACGGTTTGAGACCGTTAAATTTAACGGGTGAATGGATGCTCTAATTCCCTAGGGTTCACCTATTATTTTTCCTATGGTTTATAATTGTATTGATTAAACATCAAAAAAAATTTTAAAAAAATTTCAAAAAAAAGATAAAATCTTTTCGCACGGTGCGAAAAGCCCCTTTTTCGCAACGGAAGATTGCATATATATGTGTGTGTGTGTGTGTATAATACTGTAGAAAAGGTGGCACCTGATCTAATAGATCAGGTGCCAAGACACAAAAAGTTGGAAAGTATAAGCCCATATTAGATCAGGTGCCAAGACAGAAAAAGTTGGAAAGTACAAGCCCAACATGGGCTTGTACTTTCTATGGGTCCCACCTTTTTGTGTCTTTCACCTGATCTATTGGATCAGGTGTCATCTGATCTACATGATTCTTATATATATATATATAGCGGTCTTCCCGTGAAAAATTTTCGCACGAGAAGACTGCAATATTTTTTTATTTTTTTATTTTTTTATGTTTAATCCATACAATTATATATCCAAAAAATAATCGATAAACCCTAGAGGGATTTGACTATCGATCCATCCATTACAAAATTTAACGGTTTTAAAACAATAGAACTTTTTGTAATGTCTTGATCGAAGGTCAAATCTCATTATTTTTTGCACCCATTATTATGTGTGGTTGTATAATTGTATGGAGTAAAGCATTTAAAAAATTTGAAAAAATTCAAAAATAAATTAAAAAGCATTTTGCATGAGATTTCCCGTGCAAAATGTTTACATAGGAAAATTCTCTTATATATATGTATGAGAATAATGGCCCACGAGAGGGTGTCCTGGTGGTAAGTCATTCCACTCCAAAGCCAAGGGGTGCGGGGTGGCCACCGTGACTTGGTAATTGTTGTGAAATTTGTTGTGGAATTATTTACCCTGGGGCTACATCTCCCCTCTCGGACTTACCCGGGGGCCGTTGGGGGCACGGCGGTCACCCCCAGTTTGCATAGTCTCGGCCGGGCTCTCGCCTTACCCTCCTAAGCCGAATGCAGGGAGAGGGGGTGGGGATTTTTCTGGGTTGTAAATATATATATATATATGAGAATAATGGGTATCATATTACATGTGAGGCATCTCCTCGTATACAAGACAAAAAGTTGGGTGGTACAAGTCCACATGGGCTTGTACTTGTTGTACCACCCCATTTTTTGCATTGGTATATAAGGAGATGCCTCCATTGTCATATGATACCCATTATATGTGTGTGTGTGAATAAGGAGTATCATATGATATATAAGGCAAAACCTCATAGGCACCTCCAAAATTCCACACTCCGTTATGTTTTTTGGAGGATCGGAACCGTTCATTTTAACCTATGTATTCTAAAACCACAAAATACTAAATATTAGGTGAACCTAATGAGCTTTGCCCGTTCATCTATCCGTCCTAAATTTACCGGTTTTGCATGAATACAACTTTTGCGATGGATGGATCAACGTGCAAAACTCCTTGAGTTCACTCGATATTCGGTGTTTTGGGGTTTTAGAATATGAAGATCAAAATGAAAGGCTCCGATCCTTTAAAAAACAGCGAAGGTGTCATATGATACCCATTATTCTATGCACACATATATATAATAATTATCTTGAATGTGAATATAGGATTTTAAGTCAATACTATCTTGAGTTAAGGGAATTCCGTGTGTGATTGGTGATGTTCTGTGTGACAAAATATACTTCGAATTTAGGTCGATGAGATACGAATGATCACGAGGTGACCGGAATTGTTAATGCCAGGTTGATTAGATATTGGAGGATATGTAGTGGCCCAGAATAATCAGCCAAGTAGGATAGACATATTTGAATCGAAATCAAATGAGATTAGACTTTTCATGCTTATGTTTGAATGAACTTTTAGTAGAAATTATTGATTTGTCAAAATACATTGTTTTATCCTGCAGTTAGAAAGATTGAAAAATGATAATCTGTCTTCGGTCATACCATTGGAAGACGTGAATCTTGATCATGCTCTTCAAGGTCTACAAAGTGATGTCTTGCAGCTAGATAAGGTATGTTAATAAATTATATTATCCTCGCAAGTAATGTTTTGCTATTAGTTGCATTGATTACAACATATATGGCTTTTGGCAAGGCAAATGAAAATCTGGAGAGCATCTTCCCTATATTTAAGGAACTTCCAGGAAGCGGCAATGCATTAGAAAGGGTGCTTGCATTAGAGCTTGAGCTTGCAGAAGCATTGCAAGAGAAGAAAAAAGACGTACATTTCCAGAGGTATTTAACCTGGTGCTTTAGCAGTTCTACAATAATACATGTTGGAAAACTCCTGAATAGTTCTGAAGTCGGGTAAATCATTCTTCATTCTTCTCCCAAAGACTAATGCATTCTCAAGTACATGAGCCGAATGAACATATTACTGCATATTCTAGGATTATTCATATCTTACTGCTGTCAAAATTATGGCATTATGTATCAAGTTTCCCTGGAAACTTCCCAAAAATTTTGGTATGCTTGCAAGATTTTTCTTGAATCTCAATTCAAGGGACGTTAATGTATGCTGATGCAGCATGTCATTAACCTTTTGTTAAAATTTTGAAATATTTCATTTCTCATCCTCTAGTCTCATTTTTAGTATGGATTCAAACTGCCGCCACCCTTTGCAGTCACATTTTAGTCAATGAATGCAATGTTGTTTCATGTGTCTCTTGTCTGACCAATTCCATTGCTTCAGCTCATTTCTGAAGCAACACAACGATGACAAAGCAGTGTTCCAGAGCTTCAGGGACATAAATGAACTTATAAAAGACATGCTTGAGCTGAAGAGAAGAAATGCTGCTGTAGAAACCGAGCTGAAAGAGATGCAGGGCCGGTACTCGCAGCTGAGCCTTCAGTTTGCCGAGGTGGAAGGAGAGCGGCAGCAGCTTGTAATGACACTTAAAAGTAGATCACCGCGGAAATCATGAACGCCAGCTTGAGGTATATTCACTGCAATTTTCTATTCAAACCAGGAGAGGTAGTACAACGGAAATATTGTAGCTTCTGTAAATATGAGCCCGAGATGTCTCATAGAGAACTGCTGTCTTTGTTGATTATGTCCAGTTAAGATCGGAACCAGCTATAGTTATGTGTTCTGTATGTATTTCCATGTGTTGTATAGCATTCTTTGTTGACCTTGCAGTCAATGTATGCTCGAAATCAATGCTATAGCGGTCCTTATAATTATATCTTTTGGTGCGATTCGTGGCTCCTGTTGTATTATTTGTTTCCACAGAGTTGATGTGCTATTTGTTTATGGGTGGATGCGAGTCTTAATCAAGGGCTCTATTGAAGTCTATGGAGACTTGGATTCTTATCAAGGGCAACCGTATTTTTCCCAAAACCACAATCAAAAGCAACGACAGACTTGATTCAGGAAAGTGCAAAACCATTGCCAAACAATTCTTCGAAGCAGACTTTGATGACTCTATATTGTTGGGGGGAATCCACAACGACAAGTAAGTTTTAGTGGAGATATCAGCTACTTTTTAAAAATTTATGTTATAGAGAAGAGAAGAAAGATAAACGAGTACGAGTGGATCGAAAACATAATAGGTTTCAACATAAAACCCAAATAAACTAGATATCCAGTAAACCTAGCTTGTTTTAGTCATTACTATGAGATGATGCAAAATGTTATATCTTTATCAAGGGATTCATGTAGATTAGGTGGCACTTGATCTAATAGATCAGGTGCAAGACACAAAAAAGAGGGTCTCATGGAAAGTATAAGCTCATGTGGGGCTTGTGCTTTCCAACTTTATGTGTCTTAGGTGCCACCTTTCTACATTATTCTCTTTTATATTAAATGATTAGACCCGCAACAATTAAACTAAGGAGTTGCTACGCACACACCGAATTGCTCGTGCGCACAACCACTTATTCTAAAGTTTGCCATTCAAAAATTATTCCACTTTTACCCTCATTTTGATTTTGATTTTTTTTTTTGGGGGGGGGGGGGAGAGAGAGAGAGAGAGAGAGAGATGGGGAGAAGAGCAACGAAAAAGGGGATATCGATGTACCACGACCAAGAAGAAGAAGAAGCCAAAGAGTTGGAAGAGAGAGGAGAAGATTGAAGACGATGAAATTGTCGGAGGGGGCAGAGGAGGGGGCAACGGCGGCGGAGTGTGTTGGGAGCAATTCCGAGGTCGAACGATTCAGAACGATCCATGTCATTTTTACCCACAAGTCCTCGTTCCACCACTGCTCTTTTCCCCATCATTCCTTCCATACAAAACCAAACAACCAACCAAACAACAAAATGCTATGCGAGGGAGATGAACTGTGGAGGGCACCGTCGCGAGGGCGACAAGAGGGCACCTTCGCGAGTCGTATTGAGCAAAATTGCTCAACGCGCACAACCAGCAAAAAATTTTGCCGTTTGTGCGTGTTGAGCAATTTCGAATCTGTGAAGCAAAATTGCTCATCGCGCACAACTGGCAAAGTGTTGTGCGCGTTGTTGTGCGCATTGAGATCGAAGAGCTTGGGCATGGTGAGCACATGTTGAGATCGAAGAGCTAGGGCATAATGAGCTGGGTGGCATCGCCGCCGAGGTTGCCCCAGCTGTCGACGAGGCCGTTGGCGGTACCGACCATGATGGAGGCAGGCGAGGAAGGCACCAAAGACGGAGGTGATGCCGGCGTTGCCGATGTCGGTGGCTGTGAGGCTGAGGTTGTCGCGGATGACGTGGATATGGCAGGGGCAACGAAGGTGGAGACGAAGCAGGTGAAGGAGGAGACGAAACAAGCAAAGGTGGAGACGAAGGTGGCGGCGAGGGTGACGAACTACGGCGACGGCTGTTTGATCCATACCGTCGTTTTGCTCGCCGCGCACAACGGGACAGTTTGGAAATTAAAATTTATTGTGCTCGGATGAGAAATTTTGAATGACAAACTTATAAGTAACTCGAATTCTGACCGTGCGTAAAGAAGGGACAGTGGGAGAGTGGAGCATTTCAGCCATTCAGAAAAAATCTTGGAAAATCTCAAATAGTCCAACAGAGGTTGCTAAGTTACAAAGCGCCGATGGACAACAATACAAGGGCACAAAGACTCCTATAAAAATAACAGCCGAAAAGGGCAATACAGCAGAATAAAGAGTCAGAGGTCAATATAGCAAATACTGAGAAACTGGCACGACGAACTTAGGGAGCCAACTAATTGTGTGTCATTTATAAACACTTCACCGGACTACTGCATTTCTCAAGAGCAATCTTTCATGCAAAACCCAGGCGAAATCCATCTTGAGACAACCGTCAGCAGTAAGGAAAGCTATCGTTAATAAGGCTAAAAGAAAAGAAAAGGCTAAAGCAAAACGAAAAGCAGCATAAAAGTACAGTGAGCTCAAAGTTTTCCTCTAGCAAAATTACTGATGAAGTGCATGATCAAATATTATTCCCGAATGATTGCTGCAGCATGAACAAGAAGGGCATGGGATAAAATACATTTTGACGTGAGAAAGCTCGGAAGCCCTCACTTATAATAACTATTCATATACACTATAAATCGAATTCTGATAGCAATGCATGGCTGCTTTAGTTCCGTAATCTAAATATCCAGAACCTGACAGCTTACAAGCTCTGCTGGCCCGAAATTCTTGGTGGCTATGACTCTCCAAGCATCCGCCTCCCCCGCCGGTTCTGGGGAAGCCGATGACGTTGATGCAGACTGTGATACATGCTTCTTCAAGTCAGCCTCCAATACTGCAGTCTCGCTATTGGAGTCCTTCACGATCACATGGAGCTTGCCAAGAAAACCAGAGAGCAAATAAGGCGACTCTGTGTCCGCAAAATCATGAAGTGGCACTTTCCCCACGACGACTTTCCAGGAGTCCTCTTGGTGATTATAGATCTTTATACTGCTATTATCCAGAGAGGTGGAAGGATCTAAAGCATATAATTCCCCATTCACGACAACACTCAACTTTGTTCCTGCCTGCTTCGCGGGCCAACCCTCGCCCATACCAGCTGGCATATCAACCCAGGAGTTGATCTCTGGGTCGTAGATCTCGCCCCCAACATCGACAAAGAATGGCCAAGAATACAAGCTCTGCGGCACACAGAGCTTCCCCATGTAGGTTGTCATTCCAGTTGCTATAGGCTTTAACATTTCGGCTAAGAATGCAGTAGGCAGGATTTGCGCTTTCGAAAATGGCATGTTTGGCATTCGTTCCCACACTCCTGTCCTCGGATCAAATACTTCAGCAGATTGCAGAGGGGTCAATCCACCTCTAGCCCGACATACACCACCAACAACATAAAGCTTGCCATTCAGAAGACTTGTCTTACAGAAAGCCCTAGCGGTGGTCATGGAACGCACTTCTTGCCACATGTTCAAAACTGGATCATATCGCCATACACAATTCATTGCCGAGGCTCTAGAGAAGCCCCCTAACACATAGATGCAGCCATCAACAGCTCCGATGGCACAACCGCAGAAAGGCATTCGATCCAGTGCATCCCTTCGTCCAAGCCAACCTCTGATGACATCAGCAATTCTTATACTGGAGCCCATCACGTTCCACATCCGCAGGCCGGACATCCTCTTGGACTCTTCATTAGATGCAAAATCAGGCATCGGGGGCAATCGCTGCCATTGTCCTGATAGAGGGTCCAAGGCGAACCAAGATAGCTTATGCTCTTCAGCGTGTGTTAATATATATAACCACTCTTCAGTAGTTTTAAGTTCTTTCCTCACTTCAAACACTTCAGAGCTGGTGATAGCATCCTTCCATCTCCTAGAAACTGACTTCACCTTCAAATAATGGATTCTAGGCACTCTGGCAAGGATTTGAACTGAAATCTCATCAGGGAGGCAGGGGATCAATCTTGGATTCAAATCATCGTAGCTTGACGATGACATCCTTAATCTTTTGCAGCTTTCTGTTGGTGAAAGCTCACGGTACCCTTGTGCCTGAGCTTTACACCTTGGCGAGCTCAAGAACGAACCCATGAAAATCCTTTATACTCTACTAAGTCCCAAGAGGGGAAACAGAAATCTGCATCATAGATAAATCTCTGAACGATCAGCTTATGCTTTAAACCCATGATTCTGATGACACTATCATCAATATAAATGACGAAACTGGAAGTAACACATGCATATAGGTTTCTATTACATAACTTTAAACGAAAAGGGAAAAAAAAGAGTCGACCGGAAAATAGAATTACATGCAGATCGGTATGTGGGCTTGTGAACTGAATATTGATTACAAATATCAAGCTATACCGAATCTGACCCAGAAACCTTTGATTTAGAATAATATACTACAAGGGCAAATGAAGATAATTAAACTCTTCCCCAATCTATGATGAACTTTTGAACGAACAGTCATCCATTACATGAACTCGTAATATAACATAACATACTGAAGACATGCCCAAAGTTCTCGGTGATGAAATAGTCTCAAACAAATCAGATATTTTCTTCAATCACAACCTTCTATTAATCATTTTATTAAAAAAGCTTACGAAGTGGGTAAACGAGCAACCTAAGAGAATTGACCTAACAACATACGACTTAGCTACAACTAAAACAAACAAAAGTAGGGAAAATCACTGATTTGATGTCAAAAATAAAAACTGCTTCCAAGATCAAATTTTGATATCAGGAGCAAACACCCAAATCTCTATACTCTAAAACTCCGAACAGTTATCAGCACATCATATAAAAAATTCCTCATGAATTCGCAAGAGGGATTATGAATTACTCAACAATTGGTGCAAAAGATGCCAACTTTAACCACTAGATCGATCAATCGATCGATGCCCAAAGCTATAATATTCAGAAGAAATTTCCCAAATTGTTTTCAGGAAGAGATCAAAAAGAGATACATGAATCGAATATATTACCGAAGTTATCATCGGAATCACCTCAAAGTTGTTGAAACCCCAAAATTAGGGTTCGTTTTCTCCCTCGATCACTCCAAAAGAGTGTGAGAAATGTGACATTTCTTTCCTTCCCTTCTATTTGTATTTTATTTGCAATATAAAAAAAAAATCTCAGATTCTCGAATGCAATTAACGTACGTCTGGCGCTATCTCTTGGTTCGTTCTTATTTTATATAAAAGTCTACATCTAAACTTAAAATTACGATTCTATGGCCGGCTAGCTTAGTATATGACTAAACTACCCCTAAGTTATCAAATAATTAAATTGGGTATGCCGTATATACTGCGAGACATGAAGATTGATTATGTAATTTTGCGTGGTTAAGCGAAATTTTGCAAATTCTTTGGGGTCTTTTTCAGTGGAAGAAAGATGCTGGGCCCACTTGTGGGCCTACGAGTACGATGGAGATTTTACATTGGATTCCTTTGAGCAATGTCACATTTTTGACAAGTAGTTTGGACCTAATTGCGGCCCAAATCGAACTCTAGCCCGCACCTTTTGCAATGACGGTATCGGTTCGAATCATGTTCTCGGTAGGTAGGGATGAAAATGGGCCGGGTCTGACCACGTTGAGGCTAGGCCCTAGCCCTAGCCCCTATCCCAGCCTGGGACCCAATATACTTCGGGCGAAATATGACACCTTTTTAAATGGCAACCCTAACCCTACCGTACTGTCTTTCAGACCGGCTTTTTAATTGTTTCAATTGCAATTATAATTCATGATTATTAACAATAACGTATCAAATAAAATATTAAAAGTAAAAACATATATGTAACATGTATGTATAATAATAATGTTCACCAATTTTACTGTTAAAAAGCTATGTAAGTGATATTTTAATGGAAAACAAGTTGTGCTACAGTATATGTACACTTCCTATCTTAAAATCTTTCCTTTAACAGCTTAATCGCATGTCATCAGATAGAGGAAGAAAAACTAAATAAATAAGATTCAGCATCAAAGAATTGAATAAATAAGAAATCAAATCACATTTCAAGTAAAAATTGTTGATCTGATCAAGAAAACTAAATCAAAATTATTTGGAATAAATATGAGTACATCATATATTAATCTAGAAACAAGCAACAATCCAATTTGAAAAAGAGACGGGCTACCATTTTGATATCACGTTTGGATCACGTTTCGAATTATTCAGAAACAAGGAACTGACATGAGAGAAAATTGAGATTAGATTTTTTTGAAAATCAATAGTTAGGTTTTGATTAGCTAGGGAAAGAGAATGAAGAGATTAAAATTATATGGAGCAATTTTTTGATTTCATATTGGTTGAACCAAATGTTTTAATAAGATTTAGAATTACTTATTTTTAAAAATTATATGGTTGTCACATTAACTGGGGACGTGGCCTTGCCTTATGTTGGCCCGGCCCCGGCCTCAAAAAATTTGGGCCTTAATGAAAGCCCTAACCACACTCTTATTTTTGCAAGGGATGGCCAGGGCCTATCTTTTTCAGGGTTGCGTCGGGGGGCCTTCGGGCCGGCCCCAGCCCATTTTCATGCATTCTCTCATGTGTAGGAAGGAAAATGCGGTTGTGAAGGGATAATACCGAGTTAGTTAGTCGGTTGGGATCACGGCTTATCTTATAGATAAGACTGTATCTTATGTATCTTATCTGTATGCGCTCCCATATATGCTATAAATAAAGAGATGGGGGATCTCCTCAGATGTTGATTCATAACACGTTATCAGCACGAGCCTCTAAACAAATATTCCACACAAAATCGATCGTTACGAAAGTGAAGAAAGGCGGGAGATCCACACGCGTGGCGTCAAGCTTCATCAAACGAGCGTCGTCATCCGCGTAGCCTTCGTTCAATCGTCGATATATCCGAAGAACGGATATAGAGGTAAACCTCGCTAAAAATGTCGTTTTTATCATATGTATGATGGTATTTTCCACAGATCTCGCAAGATCGAAGTGGAATCTGGGCTAATAGTCCAAAAATCATGTTTTAACATGTTTTTAAATCTGTAAATAAGAGAAAAATAGGGGTTTTACCCTATCCCAGCCCCGTCGGCGGCCTTGCCGCCGGCCGCTCCCCCTCCCCCACCCGTCCCCGCGTGCGTCCCCCCCGCCTGAAGCGAGGGGGGTCGCCATCGGCGCCATTGATCCCGTACGAAGAGGGGGCGGCGTGCTAGCCGCCGGCGTTCCCCCTCAAAGGGGAGCGCCACCGTCCCCCCGAATAGAGGGGGGCGACGTGCTAGCCGTCGGCGTTCCCCCTCAAAGGGGAGCGCCACCGTCCCCCCGAATAGAGGGGGGCGACGTGCTAGCCGTCGGCGTTCCCCCCCGAAGGGGGATCCCAACGTTCCCCCCCAAAAGAGGGGGGGCGGTGTGCTAGCCGCCGGCGTTTCCCCCCGAAGGGGGGCGCCACTGTCCCCCCCGAAGAGGGGGGTGGCATTCTTGCTGCTGGCGATTCCCCTACCCCCTAAAGGGGGGGGGGGGGGCGTCGCGGCGCCGCATCAGTTCCCCCCAAGGGGGCGCCCGGACGCCGCATCCCAGCGCCCCCCGCCTAAAGCGGGGGAGGTCACCGACTTCTCCCCCATTCCCCCTTGCTACGGCGAGAGGGGGCCGCCGCCCATCCCCTCTTCCTGCAACGACGGAGGAGGGGGGCCGCACCCTGATGTGCTCATTAATTACACGTTTTATCGCACCTTTTCATGTCATGTTTCACCCACCAAATTCTCATTTTACACGCTTTTATACCATTATTTGGAACTATTTGACTTTGAGAGTGTTTCTATATATTTCAGGAAATTTGGAGCCTTTCGGAGCAATTTGGAGTCAATATGACGATCGACGACATGAGAGCACCAAGAAGACTCATGATGATATGCTTAAGATGCCAAAGAAGAAGACTAGAGGAAGAGAAAGAGAAAGGAGAAGCCAAGAAGCAACCAGGTTCAGTTTCACAGGCGACTCGACCGAGTAGCATCGGCTACTCGGTCGAGCTGACACGCAATTCTCGCAGAGGAAACGAATACACCCTACTCGACCCGAGTCGTCAATTTCCAGAGCGACTATTTTGAGCTTCTCTCCAAGGCACTGTAGCTCGACCGAGCATGAAGGCTACTCGGTCGAGTAAGGCGAACGCCTAGATTTTCAGACAGCCTCTCTCTTGTGAAATTTGCTATCATTCTAGCGAGAAAAGTGTTTTTCTCATATTTTTAATGGATAGTAGACATCATGAAGGTTCCAACTCCGTCAAAAACGCGTCAATCAGAGGTCGGATGAAATCTGGGAAATTTCTGTAAGTTGACACTGCAGTGTTGAAATCTATACTCGACCACATACTCGACCAAGTAGCTACCTATTCGAACGAGGAGACCCTACTCGACCCGAGCAGACAGAGCAGTATTTTTGGAGGAATTTCTGTCATACTGCTGACTCGACCGAGTAGGGGGCTACTCGACCGAGTCAGCTGGGGCCCAGAACTTAAGTTGCGGCCAGAATTGATCTTGGGCATGAATTTCAGAGGGTTTTTTGGTTATTTGCTAGGGTTTTGAGGGGACTATATATATGAATTGTAGCTATCATTAGAAGGAGACCTTGGAGAGTTTTTAGAAGGAGTTTTGAGTTAGATCTTATTTTCTATCAAGTTTTGGAGACGATCTTTTGGGAGTTAGGCTATGCCATAGACCCCTCCTTTGTATCAAGATAAGTATTTTTGTTCTTGTTAATTCTATCGTTAATTCTATCGTTAATCCTTATTGATTGCTTATTAAATATCTCTTTGATGCATGCAATGAAGTTTTCTATCGTTCTTATATCTATTGCTATCATGCATGAGTAGTCTCATATAGGGCTAAGGGATTATCCCATGGATCTTAAGATTTAGATGCAAAGATAGGATTTTATGATGCGTTGGACAAAAAGGGGAGTATATTGGTTGATCTTGCAAAATCACTAGTATAACTCGTACTGAGATCGTGCCCATGGTCGGTGGAATCGATTAGCTTAAGAAGTATCTTATGGATTTAATTAGGGAGTTAGTAGATTCAACCAAGACTCGTAACCATGCCCGGCTCGTGTCCTGATGGGATCCACCGACGAACTATACCACTAATTGACGGCTACCGCCATTGCATCAATGAGAGCCACCAAAATACCTCGAAGCTCTAACACACGAGAGTGGTACGAGTTGAGAGCATTTGATCCACAAGAGTGGTGAGATTAATGCACATATTGTATGCATCTACCGTGAGAGCGGGGTTAATACGGTATGTTAGATTCATGATGCCTAGACGCTTGAATTCACTTCATAGATGCTACAACCCCCAATAAAACCAATGCAACGTAGAAGTCCTAACCGAGCATCGACCTCTGACGGTCCTAGTGGTGAGTCCTAATGCCCTAGTCTTTTCTCTTTTCTTTCTTTCTTTGTGTGTAGTCCTTTGTTTGCAACATCGAGTGACAAGAATTTTGCATCCATCACCATTACGACACTCCACAATCCACATCCACTAATAAACCTGCAAGTCTAACTCAACCTAGGAGTAGATATGTAGTATATCACCGCCTCCCTGTGTTTGAAACCCGCTTGCCACTATACCGTGCGATTGCGGTTAGACGACATCGTTTCTGAGTTAATTCTGGGCAGATCAAGTTTATGGCGCCGTTGCCAGGGAGGCGTTCCGCCATATTATCTATTTACCACAATTAGGTTGATTAGATTGCATTAAAAAACAAAAACAAAACAAAACAAAACAAAACAAAAACAAAAACAAAAAACAAAAACAAAAAAACAAAAACAAAACAAAAACAAAAGCAAAAAACAGAGAGAGAGATTTTCCCCACCACCTGCTTTATCATTATCTCTATCTTCTTGTACCACTGATATCTTTTCCAGGTTGTTTGTTTTTGACTCTTCAGGTACAATGGATCAATCTTGGCATTATTCAGGCAATGATTATTAGGCACAGTATGAGGCTCTAATGGAAGAATACGGATATTATTCACATGACCCATACTATCAGATGGAAGGATATGACTATTGTCACGCACCGCTTTCCAAGTATGGAAGGCGAGACGCGAAGAGGTCCGCTCAGACTTGGAGCTGTGAAGCTACAGTCTGATAAGCGTCTGTATGTTCATCCATTCGTAGATTCTTGCATTGCAATGAAACAACAACAATAATAATAATTGAAAGCAGGCAATAAAATTAACCAACATTCAAATAACATCCATTTTATTATTCCAAACATTCAGCGATATAGTCATGAAAGAAAGTACAGAGTCCGAAATGAAAGGCCCCAAGCATGGCCGAAACTACAACATAGATAAGGTGCTACACACCGAACAACCTAACAGCAGCTACTAGGAAAAACAAATACCAACTAAGAAAATAGCCTCCAGCTGAGACTACGACAGATCTCTGGTATCCTCGAACTGGATGTCAGCAAAAGCCTCAAGCATGACGTCAGCAACCTGGTAGTCCTCATCAACTATCTTAGGCTCAAAGCCTGACATGTGACACCCAAAGAGAAAAGGGCACATGTCAGCAAAAATCTCCAAAGAGGGAAATGGAGACTTTTGTGCAAGGAGATGTAAAGTATAGCAGTTATAAGATGAATGCAACTTAGCAGTTCTAAAATAATGATGACATGGCATGATACATTAATAAATGCAACAATTATAATGAACATGATATTTGCAATGCATGACACGTCATAGCGAGAGCTACTAAAGAATATTCATGATTCCACGATTAACTTGTATTCACGATGTGCACAGGGTTTATGCCTTTCAGCTGAAGTTACTAAGGGCACACTTCTACGCTGAGTGATCGCTTAACCCTACCTCTCCACGTGTGTATTGACTGGAGCCCATCTTTTGGATCATGAACTAGGAAGTGTTTATACATTTCATGCTTCCGGAACATGAGCCAGGAATTGTTTATGGCATAGAGGAGCACCTAGTCTCGTTCATGATGTAGGAGTCAAAATCCTACTCGCCGCAGCTTACATTTCAATAGTAGCGTGTGCTACACATTCATTACAAGACATCCAATGCATGAAATGACATGCGATATGCAACATGATAGTATGATAACAGATATTGAATTGCGTACCTTATATCAAAATAAACATGACATGTGATATGCATGAAATGATATGGCAAGGGTGTCGGATCTAGCTTCGTTGTCAAGCTAGATCAAGTATGGTGTCGGATCTAGCTTCGTTGTCAAGTTAGATCAAGTAGTCGAATCTAGCTTCGTTGTCAAGCTAGATCAAGTATGGTGTCGGATCTAGCTTCGTTGTCAAGCTAGTCAAGTATGGGCGTCTAGGCGACTATCATTTCACCATCTAATCTCTTTTACACAAATATTCAAAATAGCCTAAAACATGGCTTTCACAATATTTTGAGCAAGTTTCACTTGCCTGAAATACGTCCACAAGTCTCCGATCAACAGTCCAACATCTCCTATGTGCTCAACAAACATCACCAACCTACAGTCTGGTATTATTTATCTTTGATTAGTGATTTAACCAAACAATAAAATTAACGATTTTTATCTTATTTAAACATGCGGTGTTTGGGTTTCCTACGGATCGGGGGTTACCTTAACACGATGCGAGAGCTACACTGACGTCGGGTAGCAACGTCAGGGGTTGGACTCTGACAGCGAGCAAGGTACGACGTGTGCTAGCGGCGAAGCCGGCGACACTAGAGGCAACAGACATCGACGAAGGTGGCCGCGGGAGGAAGACGAACGGCAGGGTGAGAGGGTGGCTTGTGGAGGGTGTGCGGCTAAGGGAGGTCTCGACAAGGAGGGCATCCGACAATGGAGGGGAGATCTTGGATCTATGAGGCAAGGGGATGCGGGTGCATGTGGTTGCGGCTTGGGAGATGGCTGGAAATGATGAAAGGGGCTGATTGGCCGGTAGTTTGTGGGAGAGGGGGCTACCGTGGAAGATCTTGGCCAGAATCAATGGGGAGATGCGACAGTCAAATGAGTTCATCATGCTGACAGTTTTGTGGAGAAAGGGGTGACTTGTCGGTACTGATGGGGTGCAGCAGCTGTCTTGTGGCGGTCGGAGCAATGGGGGGTCGCCGGTCGACAGCGGCTGGGCAAAGAGGGGCCGGATCTGAGAGGGGCGGCAGTTTTTATAGGGGTTGCGGTAGCTATGAGGAGGGTTTTGTACGGTGGAGCTGTGGGTTTTTGTGGGTGGATGGCCGGACTGACGAGGATGGCAGGAGATGGGTGGCCTGAGGTGATGGTCGGCGGGCAAGGGGATGAGGGAGCCGGAGTTCTGGTTGGTGGTAGCTGGATGTGAGAACAAAAACCCTAGATTCGTTTTCTTACGATTAAAGAGATGTTTGGCTATACGGGGTAGAAAAGAGTACACTTAAGCTTGATTGGAGAGAGTGTGTGTGAGAGGGGGAGGGTAGATTTAGTGTGGCATACAGCCTAGGAGAGATGTTAACATGCTATGCATGATATCCTAGGGTTTGATTAGATTATTTAATTAAGGATTTGCATTAGGGATAAATCTAGGGCTAATTAGAGATTGAAAGTGATTAGGGTGAATTATCAGTCTAACAGTGTCCGATAAATACAAGAAAAATATTGGGACGACCGTGTCGATGGGAGGATCGAGACTAAGATGGTCGGTCACATGCTAGGCTAACGGAAAATGGAACTAAAAATAAAAAGATCTAATGTCAATGTCTAAAGCTACGCCACCCCTTCAAACAAAGCGGTTTTGTGGAAGGATGATCCGTGAAATGACGTTCACGAAAAATTCCACCAATAAGTACTCTCTCAGAGGGTCACAACGACATATAACTTTGCGTGTTCGGGATACAAGAGGAGGTCACAATAAATACGCGTACGAAAAGAAAGTATGCACACGAAAAACACACGATCGAAAAGCGATCGTTACAACTATTCAGAGTGCTATGCCTACTGCGAGTATTGTGACAAGGAGGGACACATGCCCTACGAAAGCTGCATCTGTTGGTTGAGTCCTGACTATCCCCTTAGATTGATGCTCGCACAGTTTGAGGGGAGCTGTGCATCTATTGTACTTCAAAGTCAGGAAATGTGGAATGATACCAACACGAATCTTTCATCTCATGAACCCGAGGGAGAGACCGAGGACATGGATGCTTCCACCTCTAAGGAGACAGCGGAACCAGGCACGGATGCAGCCACTTCTGATGAGAGAACTACGATGAGACACTCGGGAGGTGTTACTGCAGATCCAGTTTGCACCGCCATCGCTCCCCCACCTATTGATACAGCTAGTTCATATGATAAGTGGATGGACGATTCAGATGGAGAAGACATTCATGTTGTTTACCTCACATCGGATGATAGATGCGATGCGTCCAAGGGCGACACATTCACTTCCATACCCACGGAGCCAGAGCTTGTCACCGAGGAGGTCGTGCATTGGGACGAGGACACAGATATTCATAAGGATCCCAAGCATTACCCTCCACCATTAGAGCTTCCGCAGCCACCTTATCCTTCTACTAACGCCGAGGACTATCCCATAGAGCTTATTGCTCCCATTCAGGGAAAATCTTTTACTCCATCGCCCTTTGCTTTTGATTCCCCTCATGTATATGATGTTTTTTATGTTTCAGATTTTGATGTCTCATTGCACCTTTTGCAGGATACATATACATATGATCAAAAGGTACGATGGGACGTATACGAGGAGGAGAGCGATGAGTTAGCCTCCACGGATGCTATTGAATACGATGAGGAGGTGCGATGGGACAAGTCTGATGATGATGAGGAGTTATCTTACGAGACCCACGATTATATGCCAAAGATACCTAAAGAACCTGAGGCAAACAACGGGGAGTTGGTCGACGTGGTGCAGGAGAGTAGAGATTTATTTCCAGGAAGTGTTGTCAACCATCTTTAATTTTAAATACTATTGTTGATGACCCTCTCTGGAATACATCTATTTTAGGGAAGAATTATTCACATAGATTGATGTGGCTTATCTCTTGCAAGATACATGTGGAGGCCTTGAAAAGATGCAGGGAGCCGCATTGCTGGAGTCTGATGGAGTTCGTGGACACATGCACCTAGCGGAGCCACGGAAGGAGCAGCTGGAGTAGTTGTCGGCACCCGTAAAGATACTGGATCCGCCTTTTGCTATAGGTGATATCAATCCAGTAGTGTAGTATTTTGTGCTTTCAATAAACACGAATCCTCTTGATAGCAAGAGGACCGTATAGATTTGCTTGAATAAATACCACCTCGTATGACGGCAACAATAAGCTTTTACACCCCAAACCCATTATATATATTAATTTCCCTCTTTACATTTCGATATGTCCCACCATTTTGCTCACCACCACCGAGCATTTCTTTCAAGTGAAACCGTACTTTCTTATTCATTTGACTTGATCTCGCTTAGCGAAGCCGTGACATTTTTGATCAAGTCATTTGAATAGGATTGTTTGGTATAAGCTTGGGGAAGGCGGTCTAATGCATCATTGCATGTGCATGTAGTTGCATTTGGATTTCATGTCAATCATTTCATCGTTTTTCATTCACCCCCCTTATTATTATCGGTGTTCCTCATATTCTTCCATTATGATCACTTGAGGACAATGTGAAGTTTAAGCTTGGGGGAGTGCATTTCCATGCCATATAGTTGCACTTTTACTTTATTTTAGGGTTTTTAGAATTTTTTTTCAAAATTTTCCTTTTCTCTTTTCTTCTTTGTTTTTTCTTTTTGTGTGTTTCATGCATCATAATGTGTGCTTGTGAGTCGTTTTTATATTTATTTATTTTTTGCTAGAAATGATTGTCCTTCTATGGTCATTATTCATGTTAGACATCTACACACTATCCTTTTGTATGACCACGAATTATCACTTGATGTTTGAAATCTCTTGAGCTTCAATTATGAAATGTATATGAATGGATTATTGATGTGTCCATATTTTCCATCTTTTCATAGCATCATTCCATTGCATTTCATGCGATATTCACATCCAAATCCCGTATTTTCCTACGATATTGCAATTCTAACGCCATATTTGAGTTTCATAGAGTTTTGTGGATTTTCAGGGATTTTGGAGCGATTCGGGACCAATTTTGGATATGGACACATCATGCATGCCTTTGAGCCCGTTGGCGAAGCTCCACAGGAGTTCGCCGAAGATCGGAAGCTTGTAGGAGGAGTAGAGCAGATTTACAGGAGTAGAGGAGAAGCTGCAAGCTTGTCCAGGATTTTTCCCAGGCGACTCAACCGAGCAGAGTAGGCTGCTTGGTCGAGCTGATGCACAAGATTCAGCTGATACGCATCTGACTCGATCGAGCAGTCTGGTGATCGGTCGAGCAACTTCTATTCTTTTTGAAGGTCCACCATCAACGTACTGCTCGACCGAGCAGGACTTGTTCGACCGAGTCAGATGACGACTCGACCGAGCAATGCCTACTCGGGTCGAGCAGACAGAACAACATTTTTTGAAGAAGATGGATCCACTGCCAGACTCGACCGAGCAAGTGGGTTACTCGACCGAGCAGCCCGACCGAGCAAGCGTCTGCTCGACCGAGTCACTGACTCGGTCGACGATAATGCAGGCTAATTTTGGAATTTTTGGTGAGTCCGCCCAGATGCGTGCAGCTGAGTGAAGTACGGATCTGGAGACGCGATGAAGGAGAGCTCATTCTTTTGATGTTTTTAAATTAGTTTTGGAGAGGAGATTAGAAATGATTTTGTAGATCTAAACCTATTTTTTGGGGATAATTGAATTGTTTTTGGCAGATCAATTGTTCTTGCGTTCTGGAATCTACTTGGATTATTATTGGTTATTATTCTTTCTCGTCTTCGGCAAGTAAGCTATTCATTTCTCGCTTAATCCAATTACTACAACGTTTTCTCTTATAAAAATTGGATTTTTATTCGTTAAATTCATCATGTGTGAGTAGTCTCCTCTAGAGTTGATGGGTTAGCCCTAAGACTTTAGGAAGGAGATGTAGACCTGGATCTCTAGGTTGTATTGAGAATAAGGAGGCGTATTTCGGTCGATCCATCCGAATCCCTACGATAACTCGTACTGAGATCATGCTCACGGTCGGTGGAATTGATGAGCTTAAGGAGTATCCTTGGGATTTAAATAAGGAAATAAGTGGATCCAACCAAGGCTCGTGACCATGCCCGGCTCGTGCCTTGAAGGGATCCACTGATGAACTATAGCGCTACATTGACGGCTACCGCCATTGCGTCAATGAGAGCCACCGAAATACCTCGAAATTCTAACCCACGAGAGTGATATGAATTGAGAGACTAATCCCCTAAACCTAATGCAACATAAGGATCCCATTCCAACATTGATCTCTTACGGTCTTAGCAGTGATCCCTAAGCCCATAGTTTTCTTTATTATCAAGTCAACAACAACATCATGACCAATCTTTCCAACCCGACAGCTATCTCACTTCGAGATCTAAAAATAATCTGAGATCTCAAATACACGGTCACCGTCCCTGTAGGATCCGACATCTTTTATACTATAATTTGACACAGTCCGCTTGCAGATGAGCCCAGAGCTGACACCTAGGAGCCATACTACGCCTAGCGACTATGACACCGATAGGTGGAATTTAGGTGTAAGTTCGGGGTGCGTCAAGTTTTTGGCGCCGTTACCGGGGACGGCTATAGTGTATCTCAGTTTATTTTTATTTGAAGAAGTTTGCTAGCGAATCTTATCATTCCTTATCTCTCCACCCTTTTTATTCTTTTAATTATTCCATTGCTACTGATGGTATTTTTCTGAGCTGTCTTGTGCATGATCACTTGCTTTGGGGCTATTGATAAAGAATTGTAATTCGACCCTGAGATCGAGAAAACATCAAGAGCTCTGAGGGCCTCAAATAGGAACTAAGCACCCTCTGATCAAATGACAGACCATCCCGCTGCTCCACCTCGAACCAGGTCCATCCAGGACCACATGAAGCCAAGCTTTGGAAATAATTCTTCCATCCTGAGACCGCAACTGACGGCAGCTAGCTTCGAGTAAAAGACGGAGCTTAAATCTAATGCAGCAGGATCCCTTCCATGGGCATCCTCACGAGAATCTCAACCACCACATTGACACTTTTCTAGCAAAGTGCAGTACTTTTAAGGCTAAAGATGTGAGTGATGATGCCATCAAGCTAAGGCTTTTCCCCTTCACCTTGAGGGATAAAGCTTCATACTGGCTACGAGCCCACCCGTCTAATCACTTTACTATATAGAAGCAACTGGCGCTCGTCTTTGTAGACAAATTCTATCCACCCTCAAAGACGGTGCGGATCAGGGGGGCTATCTCAAATTTCAAACAGCTTCCGCAAGAATCTCTTCACGAAGCCTGGGAAAGGTTTAAGGACCTTCAGTATCAGTGCCCTCATCATGGGATCCAGTCCTGGGATTTGGTTTAGAGCTTCTATAATAGGCTGTAGCCTAGCACTAAGATGATAATTGATGCTGCCGCGCAAGGCGCCCTGCTGGACAAATAACTCGAGGAAGCCATCGATCTACTTGAGCATATGGCGGCAAATAATCAGCAGTGGAGCGAAAAACGCACCGTTGTCACCAGGACCCCCGAGGTAAAAGCTGTCAGTCACCTTGATTCTCACATCGAAACTTTGTGTAAACAGGTGGCTAGGATTGAACAACGTTTGGACTCCATCCTAGCAACTACCAGCACCTCTGCTTATCATCCTTCAGAGGATTATGGAGAGCAAAGTTACATTCCTAATGAGGGACACTATGATGGAGCTGACTCATCTGAGTCGGTACAGTATGTCCAAGGAGAGGGGCGCAATCAGTGGCAACATCCGGCCGCTAGGAATCATCCCGGATTTTCTTACGGGAACCCAAGTAGAGGGCTGCAAACTCCATAGTTTCAGAGACCACTGCCCCCTCCTCAACAACAATAAGGGCAGCCGCAGAATCAATAGTAGAGCAGATTTAGGCAAGCTGGGCCATATCGACCACTAGGCTACCAGTTCAATCGCCCGCCTTAGCAAGGTTATACACCAGCGCCGTCGCGTTTCAATTTGGAGAGCATTTTAGAGACATTCATGAGTGGGCAAGTCAGATTTAACCAGGACACATCCGCACAGATCAAAAATATCAACACGTCGCTTGATGAGCTGAGGGCCCAGATGTCCCAACTACTCAAGAACCAAGGGAGGTTGCCTTCGCAACCGGAGCCAAATCTGAGGGCTCAAGCCAATGTCGTGGTTTTCGTTACCACACGTGGAGGTTGGGCAACTGACCCCATTATAATTTCAGTTGTGAACAAAGAACAAGTCATAACCGAGGAGGTCACTATTAGCAGTGATAGGGAAGAGGCTATGGATGAGCCTACCATGGATGGAGAGAAGGCGGAATCACCTTCCATCGTGCCTATTGTCACACCAACTCCAAGAGATGATGCAACTTGTTCTAATAAGCCATCCCCCAATAATGTTACAGGGAAGCCGACCCCCTCTGCCGTACCCACAGAGGCTAGCGTTGGCTAAAATGGAGAAGAAATATTCCAAGTTCACAGAGCTTCTGAAGGGCATCCAGCTCAACATCCCATTCATGGATGCCATTCCAAAAATTCCCATTTATGCGAAGTTTCTAAAGGACCTCATCACAGGGAAGAGGAAGCATGAGGAGATAAATCTTATGGAGGACTCTACCTTCATTATAAATAATCATCTCCCGAGGAAGCTACCGGATCCGGGAAGTTTCACGGTCCCATGTTCAATAGGAGGTACTCCCATCAACCGTGCTTTGATTGATCTGTAAGCGAGCATCAGCTTGATGCCGCTTTCTATATTTGAAAGACTACAGACCGAAAGCAAGCTGGAGCCCACGAACATGTCCATACAGCTGGCGGATCACCCTATCACATATCCTGTAGGCATCGCCAGGGACATTATTCTGCAGATACCTCCTGGGTTGTGTGTACCAGTGGACTTCATTATAATGAATATGCCCGAGGGAGGTAGTTCCTATCTCATTCTTGGCTGCCCCTTCATTGCAACGACTGATGTCTTGATAGATGTCCGTGAAGGGACTCTGTCAATGAATGTGGGCAATATAGATGCCCATTTCCGATTACAGACGTCTATGAGGGAGCATGTTCGTGAAGAAGGAGCTAGCTATTTGGAGCTTCTAGAAGATGATGTTGTAGAAGAGTAAACCACCGAGGGGGTCATGAAGGACCCGATGAGAACAAGTGTTGATGATGACGGCGACCCCGTTTACAACAAGGCGGTTGCCGACTATCTCCGTGTGTTGGATGCGGAGCTCTTGGATCATTCTTTACACCACGAAAAATTGGAGGCCATCAGTTACGCCACCGAGGAAAAGCCTGGAGTGGAAGGAAGCCAAATACGGTCGCACGGTATCATTGGCAAGAACGATGCACGAATCTCATACGCACCAAATAACCATTGAAGAACCAGAGGAAGTCGAGCTCATGACTTAAAACGAGCGCTTATTAGGAGGCAACCCAATCCTTTATATCTTGGATTCTCTTTTCCAAATTTTTATTTTTCCTTTATCTATTTAAGAAAACCAAATAAAAACGCTATTTATTTCTCTTAAAAATACAAAATTATAAAAATCCGATGGGTTCTTCCTTTCTATAGGTTGAAAGTAAAAGGGCACACAAATCGATGTTTTAAATGGAAGAAAGCCGGGAGAGTAGCTGATTTGAAGAGCAGACCAAAGGAGAAGAGTCACAGGGAACACATGTGACTCGACCGAGCATTCACTTGCTCGGTCGAGTAGCACATGCAAAAGAAAAGAGCACGAAAACGTCATTCTGTTTACATGCCCGATCAGCCTTTGCTCGGTCCGAGTAGACACCGACTCGACCGAGCAGTCACTTACTCGGTGGAGTAGCGCAGGCCCGAGAAAACAAGGAAGAAACAACGTTCTATCTACACGGCCCGAGCAGCCTCTGCTCGGCCCGAGTAGGCATCGACTCGACCGAGCAGATGCATGCTCGACCGAGCAGAAGAAAGGATCAGATTCGGCAGCAAAATGCTCGACCGAGCAGATCCTGCTCGATCGCGTAGCTGAGGGAGTACCCTAAAACTCAGCCTCGATTTATTTTTTGATGATGCGACCGAGCAGCTGTGATGCTCGGCCGAGTTGCAGTACCCCTTATCTCGCTGACCCACGTTCGAACGAATCGGGTTATTAAACCCCGACTCAATCTCCTATAAACCCTAAACGCTCATTACCCTAATCACCCCCAGAGTTCTCCTACACCCTCCTACTCGATCCAGACGGTCGCCAACACACCTCCCGTAGCCAACGCCTCCATCCGCCGATCGTTAACTCTCTCTCTCTCTCTCTCTCTCTCTCCCCCCCATTGTCACGACCCGCTTCCCTGAGATGGAGGCGAGACGTGAAAAGGTCCGCACGGGAGTGGAGCTGTGAAGCCCCAAACCCGATAAGCGTCCACAATACATAAACAGGTCCCTGTAACCACAACAGAATAACAATAATAACACAAGGTGAGACTGAAATAAAATTCCACATCTCACAAATTGTCCAACATCAACAAAAGTCCAACATCCAGAAAAGCCACCAGGCTAAAAGAAAAGAGTCTAAAGGCCCAGAACAAGGCCAACAAAAGCAACGAAAACAACAAAGTATAGGTGCTACGCACCGATAACAAAACAACTGTCTAAACAAAAGTAAAACACAACGAAGACACTAGGACTGGTCCCCAGTGTCCACGTACTCCCCGTCAAACACAAGCTCGGGCTCGGCGTCAGCAAACACCTCGTCCTCAACGAGGTACTCGGGCTCAGGATCTAACATGTGTCACCCAAAAGAGTAAAGGGGCACATGTCAGCAAGTCTAAAAGACTTGGGCAAGGAAACTGAAGGTAAGGCAACTAGCAACCTAGCAGTTTAGTATGCATGACATGGCAGTTATAACATGAGTGCACAATTAAAACATGGTAAGACAATTTGTACAAGGGAACAATTTATCGGGACAAGACAAGAGTAGCCAAGCTACTATCAATTCAATCAATTCACATTTTGTAGGTGTTTAAGCCCTTCGCTGAATGGCATAGCATTTCAGACCGATCGGCACTAAACACTACCCAATACCCACACGATATGGAGCCTGGGGTCCCCGCACATGGAACTCAGCTAGTGAGCCTGGGGTTGCCCCGCACATTGAGCTCGCATTCTTAGTTCACAATTCAATACATTTCGAGCGTTGGGGTTAGCAACTCATTATGCTCGCTTCTGGTCACGAGCCAGGAACACAAGTATCGTAGCAAAGCTACGCAATCACAGCAACACCTAAAGAATGAGAGGTCATGACAATTTATTTGCGTACCGTTAATTGAATTAAACGTGACAGGCGAAATGCAATGACATGAACATATTCGCGTACCGTTAATTGAAAGTAAACATGACATGGAAATTGTGCAACATGCTAAATGTCGGAACTAGATTCGTTGTCAAGCTAGTTCCCCAATTTGCGCCTAGGCGAGTATCATTTCGTCGCCTAGCCTCTTTTACGCCTACAACAAGCAAATGGCCTAAAACATGGCCTAAACCCTAAGTGGCAAGTTTCACTTGCCTAGCACCGGGGATGACGACCACTTCGTCACTCGGATGCTATCTACGGGGGAAATCGCTGTTAAGGGGGAAACAACACCAAACACATGAAATTAATTAGGGTTTCACCAAAATTATCAATAAGTTATGAAAACAACGGTAGAACGATTTCTTACCAAGAGAAGACGGAAGAAACACTCAGGGGAACCCTAGGATCAGATCTGGAAAAGATTGGAGAAGTTTGGGAGAATTAGGGTTTTGGGGGATTTGGGGATTTTGATGGGTTTTGGTGAGATTTTGGGGAAGATGAGAGGTAGATAGAGTAGATGGATGGTTTGGAAGATGGATTTAGGGCTTGGAATGAAGAAATGAAGCTTGGAGGAAGATGGGGGCTGAAGGGGGAAGATTTTAGGGTTTTGGGTCGTGTTGGAGAAGATGAAAACGTTTGGGTTGGGTTTAAATAGGTTGGGCTAGCGGCTGCCCAGAAATTAGGGTTTCAACACTAGTTAGTCGGTCAAAGAGCAACCACTGACCGACTAGTTTGGCAACTAGTCGGTCGGTCGATCAACGCAGACCGACTAAGTTCAAACAGTAACTCCTGAACGAAAATAGGATTCTAGAGTTAGTCGGTCCATGAACAAATACTGACCGACTAGTTTGGCATCTAGTCGGTCGATGAACGTTCTTAGACCGACTAAGAGTAAACAGTAACTGATACAAAAATAAGATGATGAGTTAGTCGGTTCAAGAAGCATTGCTGACCGACTAGTTTGCAACCTAGTTGGTCAACCAACGTTCTTAGACCGACTAACGATAAACAGTAACTCCTGAGAAATTTAGAAAGCTAACTAGTCGGTCCAAGAAGGATTGCGGACCGACTGGATCGTCATCTAGTCGGTCGGTGGCCCTTCTTACACCGGCTAATGAGCACCAAAAGTACCGATACGGAGCGCGGAACTCCGGGATCAATTCCTAAGACTCCTAGGCTTGATCTAACAGTTAGATACGACCGTTATGAAGCCCGTCACGAGTGACATACTTCGAAATCGACAATCCTAAGGAAGAAACGAGAAAATACGACGAATCGATCGAAAATGAAATCTACGGAGACGAAAACCACACAAGAGGAGAAAATCCACCAAAACTTATATTATATTATATTAAATCCAGATACATGAAAAGCAGTCGTTACATCCTCCCCAACTTAAGAAAAATTCCGTCCTCGGAATTTCCAAATACTCACGAGTCCGGAAACAAAAGTGGGAAACGCTCTCGCATCTCATCCTCATTCTCCCAAGTAGACTCTCCAGGTGAGCCGTGTCGCCACATCACCCTCACAAGATTGACAATCTCGTTCCGAAGCGATTTCTGACGCCTGTCCAGGATCTGCACTGGATGCTGGTCATACGTCATATCGGGGCGAACGGTAATCTCCGAAAAATCCACCGCATGAGACGGATCGCTAATGTATCGACGAAGCTGCGACACATGGAAAACATCGTGAACTCCTTCCAAAGATGGCGGTAAGGCCAAGCGATAAGCTACCTCGCCAACCCTCTCCAAAACGTCAAACGGTCCAATGTATCGCGGGCTCAACTTTCCACGCTTCCCGAAACGAATCACACCACGATTCGGGGAAATCTTCAAGAACACATGGTCGCCCGGCTGAAACTCCAAAGGACGACGTTTAGCATCCGCCCAATGCTTAAAACGGTCCTGAGCAATCCTCAACCTCTCCCGAATATTCCTGACGATATCCACGGCCTCCACGATCATCTCAGGTCCCAACAACTCCCGATCACCAACGTCATCCCAACTCAATGGCGATCGACATTTCCTCCCATAAAGAGCGGCGAAAGGCGCCATGCCAATACTCGCCTGGAAGCTGTTGTTGTAAGAGAACTCCACCAAATGCAGATGGTCCTCCCACGAACCCTTGAAATCCAACATGCATGCCCTCAGCATGTCCTCCAAAATCTGAATCGTCCTCTCGGACTGGCCATCCGTCTGCGGGTGGTACGCCGTGCTGAAACTCAGACGCGTACCCGAGCTCTTCTGTAAACTCTGCCAGAACTGAGATGTGAACCTCGTGTCTCTGTCAGACACGATACTCACGGGGACTCCATGAAGTCACACGACCTCCTCCATATACCTCCTCGCCAGCACCTCAGTGGACTGTCCCACTCGGAACGGAATAAAATGCGCAGATTTGGTCAACTGATCCACGATTACCCAAATCGCGTCATTCTGCTTCGGACTCCGAGGTAGTCCAGTCACGAAATCCATAGTGATGTGCTGCCACTTCCACTCCGGAATCGGAAGCGGTTGTAGCAACCCGGCCGAACGCTGATGCTCCGCCTTCACTTGCTGGCAAACCAAGCACTTGGCTACACTCCGAGCCACGCTCCTCTTCATACCATGCCACCAATAATTTAGACGAAGATCCTGGTACATCTTGGTGCCACCAGGATGCACAGAATACGGCGAACTATGTGCCTCCACCATCAACTCCTCTCTGATATCCCAGCAGGCACACACAACCTGGCTCCGAACCTCAGCGAGCCATCCTCATGAATCAAAAAGTCAGTCCGCAGACCGGCTTCCACCTGCTCCCGAATCTTCACCAGCTTCAGATCCTCGGCCTGGCCAGCCTTAATCCGATCCACGATCGTCGACTGTACCTGCATGTACGTCAACGACGAAGCCTCTCTAGGAAGAACAATCTCCACACCAGACTCGCAAAAATCCTGCTGCAATCTCCACTGCGAGGTCAAAATCATCACCGCTGGAAGCCTACTCAAAGCATCCGGAACCACATTCACCTTGCCAGGGTGAAACTGCAAATCAATATCATAATCCGCCATAAGCTCCAACCACCGACGCTGTCGCATGTTGAGCTCCTTCTGAGTGAAAATGTACTTCAAGCTTTTGTGATCGGTGAAAATCTTCACTTTCTCACTCAGCAGGAAGTGCCTCCAAATCTTAAGAGCAAACACAACGGTAGCCAACTCCAAATCATGCGTCGGTTAATTCTTCTCATGAACCTTAAGCTGACGAGACGCATACGCCACAACGTGCCCGTGCTGATGCAACACACAACCGAGACCCTTGCCAGAAGCATCGCAAAAGATCTCAAATCCACCGCTGCGATCAGGCACAACCAAAATAGGGGCAGTCGTCAACCTCTCCTTCAGAATACCAAAAGCGCTCTCACAATCACCCGACCAAACAAAAGCAACATCCTTCCACGTCAACCTGGTCATCGGCTCAGCAATACGAGAAAAGTCTTTAATGAATCGCCGATAATAACCAGCAAGTCCAAGAAAACTCCGAATCTCAGACGCAGACGACGGAACAGGCCACTCCCTGATGGCCCTAATCTTCTCGGGATCCACTGAAATACCATCTCCAGTCACCACATGCCCGAGAAAAGCAACTCTATCCAGCCAAAACTCGCACTTCGAAAACTTAGCATACAACCGATGCTTCCTCAAAATCTCCAACACCGTCCTTAAGTGCGAGGCATGCTCTTCCTCCGACTTCGAATAGATCAGAATGTCGTCAATAAAGATAACGACAAACTTATCCAAAAAGTCGTAGAAAATCAGGTTCATCAGATTCATGAAAACTGCGGGCGCGTTAGTTACACCGAAAGGCATAACCACGAACTCATAGTGTCCATACTTCGTCCTGAACGCTGTCTTCGGAACATCTCCCTTCTTCACCTTCAATTGATGGTAACCACTCCTCAAATCCAACTTTGAAAACACCCTCGAACCTCCAAGCTGATCAAAAATATCATCGATGCGAGGCAACGGGTATTTATTCTTAATGGTCACCGCATTCAACTCCCGATAGTCCACGCACATGCGACGCGAACCATCCTTCTTCTTAACCAACAACACCGGTGCTCCCCACGGAGACACGCTAGGATTAATATAACCCTTCTGCAACAGCTCATCCAATTGCTTCCGCAACTCTTCCAATTCTGCAGGTGCCATACGATACGGCGCCTTCGAAATCGGCTGCGCACCTGGAACAAGATCGATAGAAAATTCCAAAGCTCGATCAGGCGGCAAACCAGACATCTCCTCGGGGAAGACGTCGCCAAAATCTCGCACCACAGCTGGCCACTCCAGCTCCATCTGCATAGCCACAGCCTCCACCGGCCTGGCCCGAAATCTGACAGGACCAAGCGAACTGCTACCACGACTGAACTCAAACACTGGATGTCCGGGAATCTCGAACACCACCTTCTTTCTCCGACAGTCGATCGTAGCATAGAAGCCCGCAAGCCAGTCCATCCCAAGAACTTCATCATAGTTGATGATGTCGTGGACAATGAAATCAGCGAAAAGCTCATGTCCACAGACCACCAACGAGCAAGAATTGCAACCACGATGCACCGAGACCACGCCATTCCCTGTAACGATATTCCAACTCTTGGGAAGAGGGGACGTCGACAAGGAATGCCTCTCCACGAAGCTCCGAGAAATAATGCACATCGATGCACCAGAGTCAAAGAGGACTCGTGCAGGAAATGTGCAAACCAAAATCACACCTAACAAACAATTAACAATCAAACCATAGTCTAGCAAACAACCATGTTCAAGCAAACAACATATTCTAACAATCAAAACCGGCTAGGAAAGTAACAGCTAGATTGAGGATTACCTGCGATAACCTCATCCACAGCCTCGCTCTCCGCAGCGGTCATCAGAAAAGCCTGCCTCCTCGGCGGGACAGCCTGCCGAAAAGCCTGCCTCTGCGGAACAAGAGCTGCTCCACGTCCAGCAGAAACAGGCGCTCGCTGCTGCAACGGCTGTGCTGCAACAGGTGCCCTCCGCAGCGGGTCCGCATGCCGACAATCCTTCGCGACATGAGAAGCATCACCGCAAATCAAACACTGGCCCAGAAACTTTCGACACTGATCCTTGACGTGGCCAGGCTTGCCGCAGAAATGGCAAAACTTCGGAATAGGCCCTCCTGGCCTCTTAAACTGAGCAGACTGATTAGGCCTGAATCCAGGTCTAACCACGGCTCTCGCCTGCTCCACAGGCCTCTTCCCAGCACCAACAACAGACCCCTTCCTCTGGTTCACGAGCAGCTCCTGCCTCTTGGCAGCGACCAGAACTTTCTGATAAGACTCCCGGTCAGAGGAGGTCACAAAACTCTGGAGCTCCGAAGCAAGTCCCTGCAGGAACCTCTGAGCCCTCTCCTCAGCGTCCTGCACCATCTTTGGTGCAAACCGACTCAGCCTCAGGAACTCTTGGTGATACATGTCCACCGACGAGCTCCCTTGCTTCAAATCGATAAAACGCTACAGCATCTCTTCCCTGGCAGCCTTCGGGAAGAACTCACCATCGAATCTGGCCTTGAAGGTAGCCCAGACAATCGGCTCCACCAACAACTTCTCTTCCGCATCCCACCAATTCCGAGCATTATCCTTGAGTTGCCTCTTCGCCAAATCAACCCATCCAGCCGGGGTGATCTTGGCCATCTTCAGATTGTCCTCGATGTTCCGAATCCACTCATCGGCAGCCAGAGGACCCTCAGACCCATCAAAATACGCGGGACCCAGCTCCCGAAATTGCTTCGCTCCTGGCTCAGAGCGAGGAACATCCGGAAGAGCCCGGGTAGCTCGAGCAAGTGGAGCATTCTGGACTTGCAAAAGCACACCCTGCTGAACTTGCATCATCTGGAGCATCATCCGCATCATCTCACCGCTGGTGGGTTCCCGCTCAGGCTCCTCATCATGAGGGACCGCGCCACCACCACCACCACGGGTGAAACGTCTTCCTGCCATCTAGTGACACGGAGAACAAATCAGATTAGACTCATAGCTTATGACTCGGACGTCGAACTTAATCTATTGGACATTCAAATATTATTATCGTTATTCCAAAAATCGCAGTTACAGGTTGACCTGCATGGGCCACCACTAAAACCTGTCACGACCCGCTTCCCTGAAATGGAGGCGAGACATGAAAAGGTCCGCACGGGAGTGGAGCTGTGAAGCCCCAAACCCGATAAGCGTCCACAATACATAAACAGGTCCCTGTAACCACAACAGAATAACAATAATAACACAAGGCGAGACTGAAATAAAATTCCACATCTCACAAATTGTCCAACATCAACAAAAGTCCAACATCCAGAAAAGCCACCAGGCTAAAAGAAAAGAGTCTAAAGGCCCAGAACAAGGCCAACAAAAGCAACGAAAACAACAAAGTATAGGTGCTACGCACCGATAACAAAACAACTGTCTAAACAAAAGTAAAACACAACGAAGACACTAGGACTGGTCCCCAGTGTCCACGTACTCCCCGTCAAACACAAGCTCGGGCTCGGCGTCAGCAAACACCTCGTCCTCAACGAGGTACTCGGGCTCAGGATCTAACATGTGTCACCCAAAAGAGTAAAGGGGCACATGTCAGCAAGTCTAAAAGACTTGGGCAAGAAAACTGAAGGTAAGGCAACTAGCAACCTAGCAGTTTAGTATGCATGACATGGCAGTTATAACATGAGTGCACAATTAAAACATGGCAAGACAATTTGTACAAGGGAACAATTTATCGGGACAAGACAAGAGTAGCCAAGCTACTATCAATTCAATCAATTCACATTTTGTAGGTGTTTAAGCCCTTCGCTGAATGGCATAGCATTTCAGACCGATCGGCACTAAACACTACCCAATACCCACACGATATGGAGCCTGGGGTCCCCGCACATGGAACTCAGCTAGTAAGCCTGGGGTTGCCCCGCACATTGAGCTCGCATTCTTAGTTCACAATTCAATACATTTCGAGCGTTGGGGGTTAGCAACTCATTATGCTCGCTTCTGGTCACGAGCCAGGAACACAAGTATCGTAGCAAAGCTACGCAATCACAGCAACACCTAAAGAATGCGAGGTCATGACAATTTATTTGCGTACCGTTAATTGAATTAAACGTGACAGGCGAAATGCAATGACATGAACATATTCGCGTACCGTTAATTGAAAGTAAACATGACATGGAAATTGTGCAACATGCTAAATGTCGGAACTAGCTTCGTTGTCAAGCTAGTTCCCCAATTTGCGCCTAGGCGAGTATCATTTCGTCGCCTAGCCTCTTTTACGCCTACAACAAGCAAATGGCCTAAAACATGGCCTAAACCCTAAGTGGCAAGTTTCACTTGCCTAGCACCGGGGATGACGACCACTTCGTCACACGGATGCTATCTACGGGGGAAATCGCTGTTAAGGGGGAAACAACACCAAACACATGAAATTAATTAGGGTTTCACCAAAATTATCAATAAGTTATGAAAACAACGGTAGAACGATTTATTACCAAGAGAAGACGGAAGAAACACTCCGGGGAACCCTAGGATCAGATCTGGAAAAGATTGGAGAAGTTTGGGAGAATTAGGGTTTTGGGGGATTTGGGGATTTTGATGGGTTTTGGTGAGATTTTGGGGAAGATGAGAGGTAGATAGAGTAGATGGATGGTTTGGAAGATGGATTTAGGGCTTGGAATGAAGAAATGAAGCTTGGAGGAAGATGGGGGCTGAAGGGGGAAGATTTTAGGGTTTTGGATCGTGCTGGAGAAGATGAAAGCGTTTGGGTTGGGTTTAAATAGGTTGGGCTGGCGGCTGCCCAGAAATTAGGGTTTCAACACTAGTTAGTCGGTCAAAGAGCAACCACTGACCGACTAGTTTGGCAACTAGTCGGTCGGTCGATCAACGCAGACCGACTAAGTGCAAACAGTAACTCCTAAATGAAAATAGGATTCTAGAGTTAGTCGGTCCATAAACAAATACTGACCGACTAGTTTGGCATCTAGTCGGTCGATGAACGTTCTTAGACCGACTAAGAGTAAACAGTAACTGATACAAAAATAAGATGATGAGTTAGTCGGTTCAAGAAGCATTGCTGACCGACTAGTTTGCAACCTAGTCGGTCAACCAACGTTCTTAGACCGACTAACGATAAACAGTAACTCCTGAGAAATTTAGAAAGCTAACTAGTCGGTCCAAGAAGGATTGCGGACCGACTGGATCGTCATCTAGTCGGTCGGTGGCCCTTCTTACACCGGCTAATGAGCACCAAAAGTACCGGTACGGAGCGCGGAACTCCGGGATCGATTCCTAAGACTCCTAGGCTTGATCTAACAGTTAGATACGACCGTTATGAAGCCCGTCACGAGTGACATACTTCGAAATCGACAATCCTAAGGAAGAAACGAGAAAATACGACGAATCGATCGAAAATGAAATCTACGGAGACGAAAACCACACAAGAGGAGAAAATCCACCAAAACTTATATTATATTATATTAAATCCAGATACATGAAAAGCAGTCGTTACACCCATCCTCAAGCTCCCCTACCCCCTCCGCCATCTCCGCCCCCCTACCACAGGGAAAACCAACTTACTCAACCGAGCAAAATTAATGCTCGGTCGAGCTCCGACATACATCACCCCCTACATATTAATTCTCTTTCCCTGACGTTACTTTCTCCTCTTTCAGGTGCGTCTCGTCTACATAGAAGGGCAAGTCTAGAAACAGCTTGGGGGTACTCCTGATCAGCAGCAGTCACGTGACCGATCACATCACCGCATCATTCGTGTCGGTACACTCTTTCACATATATACTTTACATACTGCCCCACGTTTTTATACTGCTTCACGTCGTGCAAGAACCACAAACGCCGACACCGGTGCACCCAACCCTAGGGCCACTAAACGCTCCCGTCGTACACGCTCACCCACACAAGACCACATTGTTGGCGAACTATCCACCACTCCACCCCTGCCAAACAACTCCCCAACCCCTCCCGAGAGTCTACATATCGGCAACACATCATATGACGTTACCTTCCGAGACACTGACCAGGGCGATCAGTTCATTGCCATGCTCCTAATCATAGGTCAGAGAGGCGGCACTACTCGACAGTCCGTTGAATAGGATCTCCCACGTCTTCGCAACCTAATTAGGCACTGGCGAGTTGACCCAGTCGTCGAGCCACAGCCAGCAGCTGCTTACCTGGTCCATGGCAGGGGGACCCACCACCACCGACAGACGGTGGTGCCCCTGCTTGATGCTGTCCTTACACACTTTTTGCTTCCCTCATATTATATTGTGTCCATCTGTCTTTTCTGGGCCCTGGTCTTACACAGCTTGGGGGAGGACCCGCCATGCATCATTTCATGCATATTCATCATCTTTTTATCGTTGCATCATATCATGTTTTATTTCTTTTGCACAGTTTTATTTCTTATTCCTTTTTTATCGCCCCACACCGACCCACCCTTTCTAGCATCATCTCCTGCATACTAGCATTTTCTCAGCAGTGAGGACACTGCTGGGTTTAGCTTGGAGGATGAGCGTTATCGCTTTATTTTTTCATTTTTATTTTATATTTTTCTTCCTTTTTCAGCTTTTTAGTTTACTTTTCCACCCATTTTCCACCTTTTTATCTTTTTTCTCATTCAGCATCACATTTTTCACTTTTTGCCATGTATGCATGCCTTTTCTCATTCTCTTGTTCTGTCCGCCCTTTTTCTTTACTGAGGTTGTTTTGCATGATGATACTCCTCATAGCCCTCAGTAGTTACTCACTGTGCTTATATTTGATGACATGCTATTTAGGGTAGTTTCAGTTTTACTATTTATATGCATGCATATTCTCTTGGTGATCTCTCTAATTTAATGCCTGATATGAATTGAAATTGAATGCATGAAATAGTATCTAGTATGTGCTTTGTTGGATAATGCACCAGTTTCATGCATCATTAGAACACTTGGAGCACCTATTTTCTATCTCATTCACTTTTGTTTGCATGCTTGATGTTATTGTGCTATTACCGCATGCTCTTTGGTATTCATTAAGATGAATGAAAATATCTATGCTAGCTATGAGTTTAGTTAGAGTATTATCCTATCGAAGCGTTGTGCACCTCTGATGAGTGAACTGAGTGATTTATTATTTTCCTTCTCCACATATCTTTATGATTCTCTACGGTTTCACCCCCTACAGCTACCTTCGCAGCATTTACTTCCCAAAAAGATCCCAAAAAAAGAAAAGAAAAAGATAGCTTCTAAATAAAATGAAATGAATACAAATGTGTGAAAAAGAGAAAAAGAAAAGAAAAAGAGAAAAGAAAGAAATAAAATTGTTTTTATATCCTTTTATTAGAAGCTAATGCAAGTATCTTGGGAATGACAAAAAATTTCATATCCTATTCCTATATGCAACGCCTCAAGCTAAGCTTGTGGGGTGAACCATTTGATCACATGAGTGAGTATAACATTAGAGTGGAGACGGTACACAACGGGGAGATTCGATAATGCTTGAACTTTACGAAATACTTTAGTTTTGAAGATTTTTCGTGATTCGAAATGAATATTTGAATAGCAAGATTCATTCCATTCTTTATTGCATGTTGGTGTGATTTCTCTATGCTCCACCTGTATCTATTGATTGAAAAGTGCATTGATAACTCTTTTTATACTAGACTCTATGGATTGCATGCGATCGATACTGATGGCATTATTTTAGGAGATCCCTGTTTTTTGTTGTTATTGCATGCTAGCCATATGATTTGTAAAACTTGAAAATTCCATTGGCATGTGTTTTTACCATTCGAAGCATTGTGATATATTGCAGAAGCTTGAGATCTGATTGAACAACTTTAGCACCCTCCTTCCATCTTTATTCTCTTTTATTTTTTATTCCTTTTGTTTATCGTCCGGCATACTTAGTATTCGTTTTTCCTCGAGGACGAGTAAGAGGTAAGCTTGTGGGATTTTAATGTGTCCATATTTTCCATCTTTTCATAGCATCATTCCATTGCACTTTGTTGAGTATTGGACTTCTCCCTACTTGGTGTTAATGATGAGCAAATATAAATACTTGTGACTAATCCTCTATTTTGCAGTTAATCCATTGTCTAAGCTAACTATGAGGATCTACTTGCAATGGATGACACTCAAAGTTGATTGAAGGCAAATGACATGGATTGGATGATCATAGATGATGATTGAAGCTCCATGAAGTCTTCAAGCTCATACGATGGATAGAAGAGAGATTTCGTCAATGTAATTTTCTTTTATCTCTTCTAGTATGTAGCTTAGAAGTAGAACATTGATGGAGCACTCACACACATCATCATTTCTGTCTTAGGACATTATTAGATCATTTGTTCTTTGACCCCAATCCATTTCTTTAGTGATTGTGCTTGGATTGTTTATAACAGTCGACTGCTGAACGTTTTACAGTCGTCTGTCTCAAAAACAGTCGACTGTGTTATGTTCTACAGTCGCCTGTTATGCACAAGCTTTTAACAATCTAGTTTTGGGCCTTTCTGTTTATTTCGCACAGGCTGCTGATGAATGATTCGCAGGTGCCTGTCCTTGTGACAATCGACTGTGTTTTGTAAATCAGTTGCATGTCTATCTATTGCACAAAACTTCGTTGTTATGACTTTTACGGCCAGTCGACTATTGTTGTATATACAGTCGACTGTACCTTGGATCAGTCGACTGTGTATACTACAACAGTCGTCTGTCTGTGAGTCAACTTATTGACTCTGCTCTCTGGAAATTCTCAGGGTATTTGACAGTCGTCTGTATAAGGATTTACAGTTGCCTGTTCTGATTAACAGTCGACTGTATTATCTGCATCAGTCGTCTGTCCTGTTATCTTATAGGATTTCCAGATTTCATTTTTCTTACCATCTCTCGGCCAGTCGCCTGTAGAAGGATTTACAGTCGCCTGTTGGTTTAACAGTCGACTGTCTTTGCTTCATCAGTCGACTATCCACGTGGTAAGTTACCGTTATGATTTTTTACCTACCCTTGCTGACTGTGCAACAGTCGACTGTGGTTTCTTCAACAGTCGACTGTCGCGAGTTCAGATTATATCCGTTGAGAATTTTCTCATGAATTTCAAAAGAGTTTTTGCCTAAACTGTTTTGTGGATTTGAGAAACCTATAAATGGGGCTTCGACTGTTCTATTGAGAAGTTACCAATTCTTCCAAGTTTTCATCTCAAGCTTTCATTCTAAAGTTTAAAGCTCTCAAATCCAAAGCCCTAAGAATTCCAAATCTTTGATCTCTTGCTCTCCAACCTAGAACCAAAGAGTGATCCTTTAGGCAATTGGTGCAGTCAAGAGAAAGGGCTTTCTCCTCTCTTCCAAGAGAGTCTTCAACACACAACACACCACTCCTTCAAGTTCTACTTCAAGGCATAGGTGATTGTAAGTGTTGCTTTCATATTTCATTATTTTCGTATATTGAATTTGCTCTCGGGTTTTGAGAGCGGTTTACTTGCTCCCAAGTTGTGGGAGTCAAGGACATCGATTGTATTCGATTTCACTTGTAGGGTTGCTACAAGTGGGTTTTAAGGAAACCTCAAGTTAGGGTTCTAACTTGAGTATTCGGAGGTATCCGGGTGGAAGAGACGTAGGATTACCAGGAACAAGTCGGGAAGTGGCTTGGGTAATCCGAACCCTATAAACATAATTGTGTTTGCATTTGTTTCTTATTTGGGTTCATTTCTAATTCCGCACTTTATTGTTGGTTAGCATTTTAATTTGGTGTAACAATCATCTTAAATTGCTTAAACACTATTCAACCCCCCTTCTAGTGTTTTCTCCATAGACATGATCCTACAATTGGTATCAGAGCCCAAGGTTATAACTATAGCATCCAACAACAACAACGTTCCTCCGTCGACTTCGTACAACACTCACGATCGCGATGGAGCGTCCACACTTTTCGAAGGTCAATCTACGGTACGTCCTCCACGTTTCAATGGTACTATTTTGGCTATTGGAAGTGTAGGATGGAGACGTTCCTTAGGAGTGCTTCACTTTGGAGTGCCCTCCACAAGGAGTACGTCGAGCCCAACGAAGAGGACTTTGAGAAATGAACGACTTCCGAGAAGTCTGCCGAAGTCAACAACGCTAAAGCAATGAACGCTCTTCATTGTGCGTTGGACCCAAATGAGTTCAACAAGATATGCACATGTAAGAGTGCATATCAAATTTAGAACAATCTCATCGTTACCCATGAGGGAACGAATAAGGTAAAACTTTCGAAGTTATATGTTGTCGTGCAAAACTTCGATTTGTTTCATATGCAGGAGAATGAGAGCATTGCATCGATGTACGGACGCTTTACCGACATCACAAATGAATTAGAAGCCCTTGGCCAAAAATACACCGAAGCTGAAAAGGTAAGGAAGATCATCATGTGAATGAACTCTAAATGGGAAAAGAGAGCGATCGCCATCGAGGAGGTTAATGATCTGAAGAATTACACAGTTGTGAATCTTATCGGGACTCTCATGTCTTATGAGGTAAGACGAGAGAACCGATTAAAGATTCAGGCTATGATAAATCCTTCGGAGGCCAAGAAGAAGGTTTTGGCATTCAACGTCAATTCATCATCATCCGATAGAGAAGATTCGGAAGATGAGATGGATTTGGGTGAAATGGCCCAAATGGCGAAGAAGTTCCAACGCTTTTTTCGCAAAGGTAAATTCCCTCCAACAAACGTTTTGAGTCTACTAATGCTACTTTCTATATTTGTTTTAAGTGTAATAAACCAGGGCACATCAAGAGGGATTGCCCAATGTTAAAGAACAAAGAGAAGTGGAAGGCACCTAAGTACTACAAGTCCGACAAGAACAAGAGAGACAAGAAGAAAGGACTTGTAGGTACCTTCGATGACTTAAGTGAGGACTCATCAAGCGATTCCGATGATGAGAAGGGTGAGAGGGCCCACATGTGTTTCATGGCACGAGAGGATCCACTCTCCGATGAGAGTGATTCCGATACGGATGAAATCGAGGTAACAATGGATGAACTTCATATTGCTAACGAAGAATTATTTGCTAAATATCAATTTTTAATGCTTAGATATACTAGCTTAAAGAAATCAAATGTTAGCAAGTCATCCATTCCATGCATTATCAACAATGACACCATTGTTGATACTTTAACTCTTGAGAAATCAATCTTAGCTTCTCAAAATGTCACCTTGAGAGATGAGGTAAAAAACCTCAAATCTCAACTAGATCAAACACATCCACCAGATAATAGTGATCTAGTCACACGTCACACACAATTGGGTTTAGAGAATGATTCTCGTAAAACCCAAGTGCACGAGCTCAAAGCACGTGTGTCCACCTTGGATACCAACATTTCTTCTCTAAAGGAGAAATATGAGCTCAGGTCCTCCCGTATTGTGAGATTCAATAAGGGAAAAGGACAATTAGATGATTTGCTAGCAAACCAATTTCCGGTACATCGTGTTGGTCTTGGGTTTGTGAAAGCAAATGCATCCAATGATCGCATCTCATATAGTGGTGTCACTATAGACTTTGTGAGGCCTTCCTTCGGTGCATCCACAAGTGGTGTCAAAGACACTATAGGTAGCAAACCTACCAAGAAAGTCACCACTTCACCTTCTCTTCCTTTTAGCAAGAAACCCACTAAGGGTGGAAACCAAAAGCAAGGCCATGCTTACATGTACACAAACACTCATCCACGTAGGAAACCTCATACTTCACAAGTGGATAATTATGACACTTTTTATGCTCCACACCCACGGATATGTACAAAATCACACATGAGAAATACTCATGTACGTGCTCCTATACACCCGTATGCACATACGCATCACTCTTACATGTATGCTCATCCTCCACATGTCATGCATGATCCATATGCTTCATACAACATGCATGTTCCCAAGCATACATATCATGCTCGTATGTACAATGCATATCCACCACCTCATATTTATACTAGAAACCATGTTCCCAAGAAGCATGCACCACATAGAAATTTAACAAATGTGCATGCAAATAGGAAAAGGACTCCCAAAAGATACACCATTTGTGGTCCTAAGAACACTAGCCTAAATGATAGGAATGCTTATGTTGATTCCAATTTAATGATGTTATCAATAATGGTAATTATGTTGGGAAGCGGAAGTCCACTTGGACTTGGTTTCCAAAGGGCTAATCCACTTGGACCCAACAAACATTGGGTACCATGAGCTTATGGTATATTATATAGGTACCCAAGAGAAAGAAGAAGAGCAATAAAGGTCAAACTTGCTCTAAAGGGAAATGATGGATTCTCGATAGTGGTTGCTCCAAACATATGACGGGAGATCCCTCATTGCTCTCCGAAGTGATTAGCATCAAGGATGGTGCAACGGTCACTTTTGGATGTCATCAAAAGGGAACCATCATAGGAGTAGGTATCGTTGGTAATCTTTTCAAACCCTTAATTACTAACGTTTATCTTGTTAGTGGTTTGTGTCACAATCTCATTTCCATTAGTCAACTTTGTGACAAAGGTTACAAGGTTAACTTTGGAGAAAGATTGTGTACTATTGTTGATTGTGAGTCAAATGTTTTATTTTCCGGTATTAGGCGTAAAAATATTTATTATTTGAGCTACTTAAAACTGTAGAACATTTCTTAGTTGCTAACACAAGTGAACAACTATTATGTCATCGACATTTTAGTCATGTTCACTTCAAGCACTTATATAAGTTAGCTAAGCATGATCTAGTCAAAGGTTTTCCTAAAATTGCTTTTAATAAGAAAAACTTTTGCGATTCATGTCAAAGAGGTAAACTTAGTAAATCATCATTTAAGCTTAAAGAAGGGATTATTTCTAAGAGGCACCTAGAACTTCTTCATCTAGATTTGTTTGGGCCAACTAGAACCGCTTCTTTAGGTAATGCTCATTATGGATTAGTTGTCGTTAACGACTTTTCTAGATTTACTTGGGTTTCATTCTTAACTAATAAGAATGAAGCTTATGCAGAGTTCACCAAATTTGCCAAGAAGATTCAGAATTTCTTAGGATCCACCATTATCACTATCCGTAGTGATCATGGAGGAGAATTTGAGAATGAATCTTTTACTAAGTTTTGTGATGACACCGGGATAACTCATAACTTTTCCTTTCCTCGGGCACCACCACAAAATGGTGTTGTAGAGAGAAAGAATATGACTCTTATTGAGTGTGCACGCACTATGCTCCATGATAGTCATCTTGGACTACAATTTTGGACAGAGGCAGTGCACACGACATGTTATGTGCTCAATAGGATCCTAGTGAGACCTCGAACGAACAAAACTTGTTTTGAGTTGTTTTATGACAAAAAGCCTCAAGTAAATAACTTTCGTGTTTTTGGTTCAAAATGTTTTATCAAGAACACTTTCGGTAATCTAGATAAATTTGACCAAGACCCGATGAAGGAATCTTTGTTGGATATTCTACACGTAGCAAAGCCTACCGGATATACAACAAAACTTCTTCAACGATTGAGGAGTCACTACCCGTCTCATTTAATAAAGATTTTGATTTTCCTCGTGTTGATGATGATAGTGTAGATGTTAATTGTGATACTCTTAGTAATGTTAAGATCAATGATTCGGTTATTGAGACTAACACTACTAACGAAATTGTTGAAGATATTCCTAGTGATGCAGGTATACCCAAAGCTTATCCGACCGTTCGCAATCATCCTCATAACCAAATTATTGGAGATATTGGTGTGGGTGTTAGAACGAGGTCGAGGATTGAAGAATTCTCTCATTGTGCATTCGTCTCTACCATTGAGCCAAAGAACATCCAAGAAGCTTGTAAGGATAGCGCTTGGATAGTGGCAATGGAAGAAGAACTAATACAATTCGAGCGAAATGAAGTTTGGAAACTCGTTCATCTTCCAAGTGGTCACCAAGTCATTGGGATCAAATGGATCTTCAAGAACAAGACAGATGAGAACGAGGTGATCACAAGGAACAAAGCAAGGTTAGTAGCTCAAGGCTACCGCCAAGAGGAAGGTATTGATTTTGAAGAATCTTTTGCCACCATAGCTAGATTAGAAGCTATTAGGTTGCTTTTATCTTTTGCATCCCATAAGAATTTTAAACTATTTCAAATGGATGTTAAAAGTGCATTTTAAATGGGGTTGTCAATGAAGAAGTTTATGTTTCACAACCTCCCGGTTTTATTCATGAAAATTTTCCAAATCATATTTTCAAACTTAAGAAAGCATTGTATGGGTTGAGACAAGCTCTTAAAGCTTGGTATGATCGACTCAAGACCTTTCTTTTGAATTTAGGTTTTAAAATGGGAGAAGTTGATTCTACACTCTTCATTAAATATTATGAAAATGACATTCTCTTGATTCAAGTATGTAGACGATATAATTTTTGATTCTACTAACTTTAATCATTGTCAAGAATTTTCTAAGTCAATGAAGGATGAATTCGAGATGAGCCACATGTGAGAGCTCACATATTTCCTTGGACTGCAAATTCGACAAATGGAGAATGGCACCTTCATACATCAGACAAAGTACACAGGGGAGCTTATAAAGCGATTCGGGATGAAATCGTCGTCAAGCAAACGGACTCTCATGAGTACTACTACACACCTTCACAAAGACGAAAATGGAAAAGATGTAGACGTTCGTCTATATCGAGGTATGATCGGTAGCTTACTTTATTTAACCGCTAGTAGGCCCGATATCATGTTTTCCGCATGCTTGTGTGCTAGATATCAAGCTAGACCTAAGGAGTCACACTTGATTGCGGTTAAATGAATATTTCGTTATCTCAATCAATCTCTAGATTATGAGTTACTTTACCTAAATCTAGCACATATGAGTTAATATCATATAGTGATGCCGACTTTGTCGGATGCAAGTCCGACAGGAAAAGTACTAGTGGCACTTGCCATTTTCTAGGAAATTCCTTAGTTTCTTGGTTTCCTAAGAAACAGAATTTGGTGTCATTGTCCACGACTGAAGCGAAATATATTGCCGCAGGTCTTGCATGTGCACAAGTTCTTTGGATGAGACACACTCTTATGGACTATGGTGTCAACTGTGATACTTGTTCGATCATGGTTGATAACCAAAGTGCCATATGTCTTTCCAAGAATCCGGTACACCACTCCCGTACCAAACACATAGACGTGAGACACCATTTTATAAATGATCATGCAGCTAAGAAGGACATCATCTTAGAGTACATTGAAACCCAAAAATAAATTGCCGACATCTTCACAAAACCTCTTAAAGAAGATTCATTTGTGAGGTTGCGTGTAGAATTAGGAATTATGGGTGAATCTGAAATCTAGAAGCTCAATATACATGTTATAACACTCTTTGAGCTCATATCATCTTGTTGCCTATCTTGAATTGATTTATTTCATATGTGTTTAAGAAAGGCAATTGCGATTTATGTGATTTCATGATTTCTTTGAGATTGATCTTAGAGATTTGTGTTTCAATTGATTTATCATATTACATTGTTTTTATGATGAGTTTGTGTTTAGAGTATAGGTCCTAGGGTGAGTGTTCTTATTCTCTGGATGTGTATCTCACTGTGCATTTTTGGACCAGGACAGACGACTGTCTTTCCTTCGACAGTCGACTGCCCTACTCTATCACCTCTGTCTGAGAATTTGTATCTTTCGTACAGACGACTGATGACTGTTTTCCACTCGACTGTTATTTTAACAGGCGACTGAACTTTAGTCATCAGGCGACTGTTCTCTCTGTCGAAATTTTACCGAGCTCTCTGTCTTTTTGATGAAGTTTATTGATTCTCGGTCAGTCGACTGATGTGTATGGTACAGTCGACTGTCCATCGGACAGACGACTGTATGTTACTCAACAGTCGACTGTCTGTCTTCCTGAGACTAATTCTTATCACTTCATCCAGTCAACTGACCTTTGTTCATCAGTCGACTGCCTACTGTTCGTGACGGTTCACTGCTTTGATCAGAGTCGTCGATTCTTTGATCTCAGATTTGTTTCGCTCTTCTGGACGTCCTTCGGACCCTTCCATCATTCACATTGAATGACGATGCAGCTGTTGCCTGTTTGCTCACTCACCCGACGACCTAGATTCTGCTTTGGTTTTTTTTTGATTAGGATGAGTGGGTCGACTGTGTTTGATGGATTTAGAGTTTATCTGGATGATGCTTAGATACTTTGTATGCTGATGTTATGATAAATACTTGATGTGATATGAACTGTAGGCATCATGATGTATTTTTTTGTGTGATCATGATGGATGTATTTCTTTTTGGTTGGACATGTTGATGTCCGTATGCTATGTACTCACATCACTTTTGATATGTGTGTGTGTGTGTGTGTGTGTGTGTGTGTGAAAAATGGAGAAGAGCTGACAGCGCTGGAAAATTTTCCAGCGCTGTCCGCATTTTAGGCGCCCTAAAAGTATTTTTTTTTGAAATTTTTTTTACAGTAGTTAGATATACTTGTTGGGAAGCTCCTCACAAAATTTCAGCTCGATCCGACACCGTTTGAGCCTCCGTTCATCGATTTCAAAAACGTTACGCAAAACTGTGGACAGATTTGCGTAACGTTTTTGAAATCGATAAACGGAGGCTCAAACGGTGTCGGATCGAGCTGAAATTTTGTGGGGAGCTTTCCAACAAGTATATCTAACTACTGCAAAAAAAAATTTCAAAAAAAAATACTTTTAGGGCGCCCAAAATGCGGACAGCGCTGGAAAAATTTCCAGCGCTTTCAGCATTGGCCCATTAACATATATATATATATATATATATATATATATATATATATATATATATATATATATATATGATGTTGCTGTTTACTCTTTTTTGTCACACCCTGTATAACTGATTATCTTATCTGTGTGATGTTTTCCAATATTGTCTCCATGAATGATTTATTCTCTTATGATGTGCTTGTGAGACAATATAGGATTTGATATTGGTTTATTCATGCTATCTCTGATGTGATGCATTTTTGAAACTATTTTTGTTTTGTATATCTAAAATGTTAATATTGGACTTCAATTCCTCTATTCACATAAGTATGTGATGTTCTTTTATGAGATTTTTTGATTCCATATATCTTTATACTCTTTGATTGTTGTTGTTAGTATTTAGCACGATTATTGTTGGTGTTATTTACTCCCACCTTTTTGGATAATGCCATAGGGGGAGAGAAATAAACATACAAGATTCATAATGAATGTGCTAAGTATGTTCTAACACTTTGAATCTAAGATTGAAGTTGCCTTAGATTCAAGGGGGAGTAAGATTACAATGAATAGGGATTTTAATTCCTAGATTTCTTGATTTAAAATCATGCGTATCTTACTCATTTGCTTCAATTGATATGTAGATGTCCTATTATTTGTTGACAAACTTGATTGGCATCTATGTAGGGGAGTAAGTTTTCGTAAGCACAATTATTTATCTTTTTGTTTATGTTTATTTGTCATCATCAAAAAGGGGGAGAATGTTGAGTATTGGACTTCTCCCTACTTGGTGTTAATGATGAGCAAATATAAATACTTGTGACTAATCTCCTATTTTGTAGTTAATCCATTGTCTAAGCTAATTATGAGGATCTACTTGCAATGGATGACACTCAAGTTGATTGAAGGCAAATGACATGGATTGGATGATCATAGATAATGATTGAAGCTCCATGAAGTCTTCAAGCTCATACGATGGATAGAAGAGAGATTTTGTCAATGTAATTTTATTTTATCTCTTCTAGTATGTAGCTTAGAAGTAGAACATTGATGGAGCACTCACACATCATCATCATTTCTGTCTTAGGACATTATTAGATCATTTGTCCTTTGACCCCAATCCATTTCTTTAGTGATTGTGCTTGGGTTTTTTATAACAGTCGACTGCTGAATGTTTTACAATCGTCTGTCTCAAAAACAGTCGACTATGTTTTGTTCTACAGTCGCCTGTTATGCACAAGCTTTTAACAATCTAGTTTTGGGCCTTTCTGTTTATTTCGCATAGGCTGCTGATGAACGATTCACAGGCGCCTGTCCTTGTGACAGTCGACTGTGTTCTGTAAATCAGTCGCATATCTATCTATTGCCTAAAACTTCGTTGATCTGACTTTTACGGCCAGTCGACTATTGTTGTATATACAGTCGAATGTACCTTGGATCAGTCGACTGTGTATGCTACAACAGTCGTCTATCTGTGAGTCAACTTATTGACTCTGCGCTATAGAAATTCTCAGGGTATTTGACAGCCGTCTGTATAAGGATTTACAGTCGCCTGTTTTGATTAACAGTCGACTGTATTATCTACATCAGCCATCTGTCCTGTTATCTTACAGGATTTCCAGATTTCATTCTGCTTACCATCTCTCGGCCAATCGCCTGTAGAAGGATTTACAGTCGCCTGTTGGTTTAACAATCGACTGTCTTTGCTTCATCAGTCGACTGTCCACGTGGTAAGTTACCGTTATGATTTCTTACCTACCCTTGCTGACTATGCAATAGTCGACTGTGGTTTCTTCAACAGTCGACTGTCGCGAGTTCAGATTCTATCCGTTGAGAATTTTCTCACGGATTCCAAAAGAGTTTTTGCCTAAACTATTTTGTGGATTTGAGAAACCTATAAATGGGGGCTTCCACTGTTCCATTGAGAGGTTACCAATTCTTCCAAGTTTTCATCTCAAGCTTTCATTTTAAAGTTTAAAGCTCTCAAATCCAAAGCCCTAAGAATTCCAAATCTTTGATCTCTTGCTCTCCAACCTAGAACCAAAGAGTGATCCTCTAGGCAATTGGTGTAGTCAAGAGAAATGGCTTTCTCCTCTCTTCCAAGAGAGTCTTCAACACACAACACACCACTCCTTCAAGTTCTACTTCAAGGCATATGTGATTGTAAGTGTTGCTTTTATATTTCATTATTTTCGTATATTGAATTTGCTCTCGGGTTTTGAGAGCGGTTTGCTTGCTCCCAAGTTGTGGGAGTCAATGACATAGATTGTGTTCGATTTCACTTGTAGGGTTGCTACAAGTGGGTTTTAAGGAAACCTCAAGTTAGGGTTCTAACTTGAGTATCCGGAGGTATCCGGGTGGAAGAGACGTAGGATTACCGGGAACAAGTCGGGAACTGTGTATGCTACAACAGTCGTCTGTCTGTGAGTCAACTTATTGACTCTACTCTCTGGAAATTCTCAGGGTACTTGACAGTCGTCTGTATAAAGATTTACATTCGCCTGTTCTGATTAACAGTCGACTGTATTATCTGCATCAGTCGTCTGTCCTGTTATCTTACAGGATTTCCAGATCTCATTCTGCTTACCATCTCTCGGACAGTCGCCTGTAGAAGGATTTACAGTCGCCTGTTGGTTTAATAGTCGATTGTCTTTGCTTCATCAGTCGACTGTCCACGTGGTAAGTTACCGTTATGATTTCTTACCTATCCTTGCTGACTGTGCAACAGTCGACTGTGGTTTCTTCAACAGTCGACTGTCGCGAGTTCAGATTCTATCCGTTGAGAATTTTCTCACAGATTCCAAAAGAGTTTTTGCCTAAACTGTTTTATGGATTTGAGAAACCTATAAATGGGGCTTCTACTATTCCATTGAGAGGTTACCAATTCTTTCAAGTTTTCATCTCAAGCTTTCATTCTAAAGTTTAAAGCTCTCAAATCCAAAGCCCTAAGAATTCCAAATCTTTGATCTCTTGCTCTCCAACCTAGAACCAAAGAGTGATCCTCTAGGTAATTGGTGCAGTCAAAAGAAAGGGCTTTCTCCTCCTTTCCAAAAGAGTCTTCAACACACAACACACCACTTCTTCAAGTTCTACTTCAAGGCATAGGTGATTGTAAGTGTTGCTTTCATATTTCATTATTTTCGTATATTGAATTTGCTCTCGGGTTGTGAGAGCGGTTTGCTTGCTCCCAAGTTGTGGGAGTCAAGGACATCGATTGTATTCGATTTTCACTTGTAGGGTTGCTATAAGTGGGTTTTAAGGAAACCTCAAGTTATGGTTCTAACTTGAGTATCCGGAGGTATCCAGGTGGAAGGGACGTAGGATTACCGGGAACAAGTCAGGAAGTGACTTGGGTAATCCGAACACTAGAAACATAATTGTGTTTGCATTTGTTTCTTATTTGGGTTCATTTCTAATTCCGCACTTTATTGTTGGTTAGCATTATAATTTGGTATAACAATCGTTTTAAATTGCTTAAACACTATTCAACCCCCCTTCTAGTGTTTTCTTCATAGACATGATCCCTATACATTTCATGCCATATTCGCATCCAAATCCCGCATTTTCCTACGATATTGCAATTCTAACGCCATATTCGAGTTTCATAGAGTTTTGTGGATTTTTCAGGGATTTTGGAGCGATTCGGGACCAAATTTGGATGTGGACACATTCGGCATGCCTTTGAGCCCGTTGGCGAAGCTCCACAGGAGTTCGCCGAAGATCAAAAGCTTGTGGGAGGAGTGGAGGAGATTTACAGGTGTAGAGGAGAAGCTGCAAGGTTGTCCAGGATTTTTCCCAGGCGACTCGACCGAGCAGAGTAGGCTGCTCGGTCGAGCTGATACACAAGATTCAGCTGATACGCATCCGACTCGACCAAGCGGTCTGGTGCTCGGTCGAGCAACTTCTATTCTTTTTGAAGGTCCACCATCAACGTACTGCTCGACCGAGCAGGACTTGCTCGATCGAGTCAGATGGCGACTCGACCGAGCAATGCCTACTCGGGCCGAGCAGACAGAACAACATTTTTTGAAGAAGATGGATCCACTGACAGACTCGACTGAGCAAGTAGGTTGCTCGTCCGAGCAGCCCAACCGAGCAAGCGTCTGCTCGACCGAGTCACTGACTCGGTCGACGAAAATGCAGGCTAATTTTGGAATTTTTGGTGGGTCCGCACGGATGCGTGCAGCTGAGTGAAGTATGGATCTGGAGACGCGATGAAGGAGAGCTAATTCTTTTGATGTTTTTGAATTAGTTTTGGAGATGAGAGGAGATTAGAAACGATTTTGTTGATCTAAACCTTTTTTGGGGATAATTGAATTGTTTTTGGAAGATCAATTGCTCTTGCGTTCTGGAATCTACTTGGATTATTATTGGTTATTATTCTTTCTCGTCTTCGGCAAGTAAGCTATTCATTTCTCGCTTAATCCAATTACTACAATGTTTTCTCTTATAAAAATTGGATTTTTATTCGTTAAATTCGTTATGTGTGAGTAGTCTCCTCTAGGGTTAATGGGTTGGTCCTAAGACTTTAGGAAGGAGATGTAGATCTGGATCTCTAGGTTATATTGGGAATAAGTAGGCGTATTTCGGTCGATCCATCCGAATCCCTAGGATAACTCGTACTGAGATCATGCCCACGGTCGGTGGAATTGATGAGGTTAAGGAGTATCCTTGGGATTTAAATAGGGAAATTAATGGATCCAACCAAGGCTCGTGACCGTGCCCGGCTCGTGCATCCCGACGAAATATATCGCTACATTGACGGCTACCGCCATTGCGTCAATGAGAGCCACCGAAATATCTCAAAATTCTAACCCACGAGAGTGGTATGAATTGAGAGACTAATCCCCTAAACCTAATGCAACGTAAGGATCCCATTCCAACATCGATCTCCGACAATCTTAGCAGTGATCCCTAAGACCCTAGTTTTCTTTATTATCAAGTCAACAACAACATCACAACCAATCTTCCCAACCCGACAGTTATCTCACTTTGAGATCTAAAAATAATCTGAGACCTCAAATACACTGTCACCGTCCATGTGGGATCCGACATCTTTTATACTATAATTTGACACAGTCTGCTTGCGGATAGAGCCTAGAGCTGACACCTAGGAGCCATACTACGCCTAGCGTCTGTGATACCGCTAGGTGGAATTTAGGTGTAAGTTCGGGGTGCGTCAATTATTTTTCCGAACTCTTAATTGAAAGTGATGGTTTTAGAGTATACTCCTTGAGTATGATAGCATTTTTAATATGCTTTTCATAATATTGCTTACATTTCCATGATTCATATTCTTGAAACGGCCTAAATGAAAATGAAATGTATTAAACCCGAATTTTAACTATATTTGCATGACTTGTTTGAGAAATTAAATATATTTGATGTATGAGTAGTAATCCCAATTGAGATAGGATAACCCCATGACACTCTTAGTATTGATGAGTAGGATATTTCTGATAGGGAGTCCATGTCTAAATTCTATGCTTTTTTCCTTTTTCTTTGAATACAGCCAAATAAATGATCTTTGATCATGATTTGCATTTCATCGCGTTTACGTGAGTTTGCAAGAATCCCAAGTACAAAAACTAATCCAATGTCCTAAATAAAAGGTCCTTTGGGGTTCCTTGTAGCCCGATGCCCTAAGGTCGCCTGATCTGGGATGCAAAGACCGCTCTTTGCACTCCATTGCGTTTATGCAAGTTTGCAAGATAAAAGGCCAAAAATAGACAAAAATATAAAAATACAAAATTCCATATCTCTACCTCCTTTTCTATTTAGAGTGAAGACATGGACAAGGTTGATGGGTTCCTAGGATTCAAGAAACGGGTATTAGTGTGGTGATGCCTTGATTGGCTGAGTTTTCTATTTCATTTCATGAACAACAAATCATAATATGCCATGCATGCTTGTTGTTTGATCATGATACATATATGCCGGTTAGAGAATCTGTCATGGATTTTGAGTTATTACCATGAGCTAGTATATTACATGTTATTTTATGATAAGATGAATACTCTAACTTCTGTTATGATTGGTTGATTAGTTCATTATGCTTCAATTCTGATACGACTATTTTGGAGAAGCCCAAGGACCAGAGACCCAGGCCCAAGCCAAGAACGGGAAGCCCACGAATGAGATTAGGCCCGCCTGACGAGGCCCACGGATAGACCCGAAGTCAGACCGGCCTAGCCCGGGGGACGCACGATTAGCTCGCACTCCCCAGAGATAACCGTCCCCTTGAACCCGCGGCTCCTTAATGACCACTAAGGAGCCCGTTAATCAACGCTCCCCACGATGCACACAGGCGCCTTGATAGAGGCGGATAACGGGGGCGTGAGGGAGGCGGATGAAGGACGTGGATCAGGGGCAATCGTGGCCCGGACCCTATAAAGGGATGGCAGGGGCAACCGGGATGAGGATCGAATCCTTGGCACCTACAACTGAGGTATTCCGATAACTAGACCTTGCTTTTTCCCCAAATTATCTCCTCTGCCATCGCTCGGTCTGAGGATACAGGTACCGGTCTCATCAAGAGCCCTGTCGTGCCCACCGAGCATCACACAGATCCGTTCTGACTTAGGCATCGGAGGGGACTTGGCCGGAACCAAGGTCCGGCCCCCCCCTGACGAGCTTTCTCGTCTGTCCAGGAAAGGGCTGAACCGAGGCACCGAGGCTGCCCCTCAGAACGAAACGGACCCGCTCGTCACCAGCGGGAGCCGACGTCAACCCAGACCAAAGAGCATCCGGGGCGCCAAGGCTTCCCCTCGACGCTCACCCAGCCGAGGCCGAGCACCCGACCTGGAACCGAGGCTTCCCCTCGTCTCCATGTCGACTAAAGACCGACGCTCCGCCAAGAAGCGTCTGCTCGGCCACGGATCCATCGCCTACCCACGCCGAGAGCATGTGTGCTTGGCGTGACCAAGGGATCCCTTCGACCCCTTGACCACGTTGACCGTCCAGACGCCGGTCAATGATTCCGTGGTGAGAAAACACCCGTAAACAAATTCAAAGCTATTATATGTACATTATAATGCGAGGATAAAATGTCAAGCGAAATTTGTGGTTATTGATTGTTTCTCATCTTGTGTGTTTATAAATGACGAGGATGATATGATTTGTTATCTAGTGCTCTTCTTTATTTTCCATTTCTTATTTTTTCCTCCGGGTTCGCTTCTTATAATTCTTTCTCGAGGACGAGTAAGATGTAAGCTTGGGGAATTTTGATGTGCTCAACAATAACACATTTTATCGCACCTTTTCATGTCATGTTTCATCCTCCAAATCCCCATTTTACATGCTTTTATACCATTATTTGGAACTATTTGACTTTGAGAGCATTTCTATACATTTCAGGGAATTTGGAGCATTTTGGAGCATTTTGAAGTCAATAGGACGATCAGCGACGTAAGAGCACCAAGAAGACTCATGATGACATGCTTGAGGTTCCAAAGAAGAAGACTATAGGAAGAGAAAGAGAAAGGAGAAGCGAAGAAGCAACCAGTTTCAGTTTCCCAGGCGAATCGACCGAGTAGCATCAGCTACTCGGTCGAGCTGACAAGCAATTCTCGCAGAGGAAACAGATACACCCTACTCGACTGAGTAGGATGGCCACTCGACCCAAGTCGTTAATTTCCCGGGCGACTATTTTGAGCTTCTCCCCAAGGCACTGTAGCTCGACCGAGCACGAAGACTACTCGGTCGATTAAGGAGAACATCCAGATTTTCAGATAGCGTCTCACTCTTTTGAAATCTTCTATCATTCCAGTAAGAAGAGTATTTTTCTTATATTTTTATGGATAGTAGACTTCATGATGGTTCCAACACCGCCAAGAACTCATTAATCGGAGGTCGGATGAAATCTGGGAAATTTTTACAGGTTGACGTTGTAGTGCTGAAATTGTACTCGACCACCTATTCGACCGAGCAGCTACCTACTCAACCAAGCAAACCATACTCGACCCATGCAGACAGAGCAACATTTTTGGAGGAATTTCTGCCCTACTGCTGACTCGACCGAGTAGGGGGCTACTCGACCGAGTCATCTGGGGCCCAGAACTTAAGTTGCGGCCAGAATTGATCTTGGGCACGAATTTCAGATGGTCTTTTGGGTTATTTGCTAGGGGTTTGATGGGATTATATATATGAATTGTAGCCGTCATTAGAAGGGGACCTTGGAGAGTTTTTAGAAGGAGTTATGAGTTAGATCTTTTTTCTATCAAGTTTTGGAGACGATCTTTTGGGAGTCAGGCTATGCCATATGCCACTCCTTTGTATCAAGATAAGTATTTTTGTTCTTGTTAATTATATCGTTAATTCAATCGTTAATCCTTATTGATTGCTTATTGAATATCTCTTTGATGCATGCAATGAAGTTTTCTATCGTTCTTATATCTATTGCTATTATGCATGAGTAGTCTCATCTAGGGCTAAGGGATTAGCCCATGGATCTTAGGATTTAGACGTAAAGATAGGATTTTTATTATGTGTTGGATATAAACGGGGAGTATTTTGGTTGATCTTGTAAAATCCCTAGGAGAACTCATACTGAGGTCGTGCCCTCGGTCGGTGGAATCGATTAGCTTAAGGAGTATCTTATGGATATAATTAGGGAGTTAGTGGATTCAACCCAGACTCGTGACCATGACCGGCTCGTGTCTTGATGGGATCCACCGACGAACTATACCACTAATTGACGGCTACCGCCATTGCGTCAATTAGAGCCACCAAAATACATCGAAGCTCTAACCCACGAGAGCGGTATGAGTTGAGAGCATTCGATCCACGAGAGTGGTGAGATTATTGTAGATCCTTAATGCACATACTGTATGCATCGATCGTGCGGGGTTAATACTGTATGTTAGATGCATGATGCCTAGATGCATGAATTCACTTCCTAGATGATACAACCCCCAATAAAAACCAATGCAACATAGAAGTCCTAACCGAGCATCGACCTCCGATGGTCCTAGTGGTGAGTCCTAACGCCTTGGTCTTTTCTCTTTTCTTTCTTTCTTTGTGTGGAGTCCTTTGTTTGCGACATCGAGTGACACGACTTTTGCATCCATCACCATTACGACACTTCACAATCCACATCCACTAATAAACCCGCAAGTCTAACTCAACCTAGGAGTAGATAGGTAGTATAACACCGTTTCCCCGTGTTCGATACCCAGTTGCCACTATACCGTGCGCTTACGGTTAGATGACATTGTTCGGAGTTAATTTCGGTTCGATTACACCCCCATCCCCCTCTCGCCCTCACTACGGCGGGGCGGTCGCCCCCTCCGGGGGCGTAATAACAGGCGGCGACGACGAAAAACCCTAGCCGCCGCCGCCCCCCAAATTTCATTTGAGCCCGAAGCCCAGACAGAGGAAAAAAGAAAAGAATTAAAGCCTTGCGGGCCTGAAGCTCACACGCAAACTGTGGGCCTCAGGCCCGCATGCCTATTATTCACACACAAAAACTGGGGGGGGTTAATGCCTGCGTACCTGAAGCCCGCAGCCACACTGCGGGCTTCAGACCCGCAGGCCAGTTTTCTTTTTTCGAAAAAAAGTGGAGATGGCTTACATAAGCTTTAAAAAGTCTATTTGGGGGCTAAAAATTTGATTTAAAAGGGTTCTTGGGGCCTAAAAATTCATGAAAGATCATGATAAAATAGGAGACATTTGGGGACATATTGGGGATGATTTAAAAAGGAAATTCCTTCCTTTTATGAAGAACATGTCAAATATTGGGCTCTTTTTCAATCTTTTTGAATAAACCTAACTAGAACAACCTTTGCATTATATGATTCCCTTTGTAGGATCATTAATATATGCTTCACATCATTTTGACTTATTCTGTGGATAAATTATGTTTAGTTGTGCATATTTTAAAACTTAATAATCAGGAAGATCCTGCGACTGCTCCGTCGTTAGTAAGCTAACCTAACGGTGTATGACGTTGCCCAGTGGTCCAATAATTATTAAGTAATTAAATTGTTTATCCCTTTCTGCAAATATAAATGCGTGTGATGCGTGTGATGAAAATGTCTGCTGAAAATATTTGAGGAGCATAAATTTTTGCATGGATGGCTAATTGCGGTTTTTGGATCGGCTATTTAAGTCCTACATTTTATTTCCTACACTTTTCTTTTACTTTTGAGAGAAATTGCAGTGAGGAATTTATGTAAATGTCCAAGACCGAAGACCACTTTCCATGGAGACGTAGGCCACAATTGAAGCTGAAGATCTTATATGGGACCTACAGAGTTTCCAAAATTGTAATTTCTTATTTAAAGATTTCATTTGTGTAATATGGACAGTAATGGACTTTGGACTTTCTATTTATGTGGGACTGGCCGATCCACCCAATTAGCTCTTCATATAAAAATTGCCTCCGCATGAAAATGTTTATTGTTTAAATTCTTAATTCATGCAAATTTGTACTCTGCTAGATAAAATGGCTAAAATCGCAAGTGTCGATTTTGAAGTGCTGGATGCATCAGGGAGAAACTATCTTAGCTGGCAGCTCGATGTGAAGTTCCATCTGCGGGTTAAGTCCCTCATTTCTGCTGTGACTAAGAATGAAAATGTAAGCGATATAGAAAAGGCGCAAGCCATTATCTATATTCGCTGCCATGTAGACAAGACCCTAAAGGCTGAATACGTTACGGTCGAAAATCCATTTGAGCTATGGACTGCCCTTGAGGACATGTATAAACATCATAAAGATGTTATACTACCAAGGGCACGATACGAGTGGGAGAACCTGAGACTGCAGGACTTTATGTCCATAGCTTAGAACAACTCATCTCTTTTTAGCATCACCTCACGCCTGAAGTTGTGTGGTGAAAAATTCTCAGAAGATCGCATGTTGGAAAAGACGTACACGTCTTTCCATGAGAAAGATGTGATACTTATACAGCAATACCGTGAACAAAAGTTCACCAAGTATTCTGAGCTGCTGTCATGTTTACTCATGGCTGAACAAAACAGAGAGCTTCTCCTCGCCACTCATAACATGCGCCCCTGGCACTGCCCCTCTCCCAGAAGCTCATAATGCCTCTTCTTCTCGAAAGAAGAGAGACAACAAACGAAAAGAAGGACCACTGAAAGGGGAATAGAACAAAAGGGCTAAGGGCCAAGTCCAGCAGCGAAGAAATGAAGGAAAGCGCAAGTTCACCTGGCACAGAAATGACAACAAGAAGAATGATGCACCCCCACCCAAAAGAGATTGGGAAGACCAGTTCCATAGCCGTGGCATGAAAGGCCACTGGTCCAGAGTGTGTCGAACTCCGCAGCATCTCCAAGAATTGTATAAAGAAAACAAGAAAAGAAAGCTGAGACAAACCTGGTGACATCTGATGCTCCAGTCAAGTTATCAGCTGACGACTTCGAAAATGATGACATGCTAGATTATCTTTCTATTTTCATCTTAGCAAATTGTTTAGAACATTTCATGTTATGAGAGCTTTCATATTATGTAATTTGAATTTGAATGAATAAAGTTTATATTCCTGAAATGAAAATGTTTTATTCATCTTTATAGATGGATCGCTCTCATGATTGCTTGGTAGAAAATGCTTCGACACATACGATCCTTCAATAAAAGTGCTATTTTCATGGCATTATATCTTACAAAAGCCCTGTAAATACAATTTCAGGGCCATCGAATATAATTGAAGGTTATGAAAATGCACCTTGTTGCTCCCTAATGGAACGGAAATTAGAATAAAAGATGCACTATTCTCTCCGAACTCCAAACAAAACTTACTAACTTTCTAGGATATTCGCTTAAATGGATTCCATTTGGAAACATCAAATGTAAATGAAAAAGATTTATTGTATGTAACGTCTCAAGAAAAAGGAGTAAAATCCATACTTGAACGTTTTGAGAGCCTTTCATCAGGCCTCTACCATACAAAGATTCGGAGAAAGGAAGGTAACTAGATGGAGCACCTGAAGGGCCGAGTTTTTACTTTGGCATGATAGACTTGCCACCTTGGATCTATGATGATGCACTGCATCCTATCACAATCCCATGGGCACAACCTGAAGAACCAGAAGATTCTTCAGAAGGGAGAATTCTCTTGCATCTCCTGCTTCAAGGGAAAATTAATAACAAGGCCATCACCACGAAAAGTGGATATCGAGTCTCTAAGCTTCCTCGAAAGAATACATGGAGACATATGTGGACCTATCCACCCCCTAGTGGGCCCTTTCGGTACTTTATGGTACTGATTGATGCATCTTCAAAATATTCGTTAGTGTGTCTACTATCAACCTGCAACTTAGCTTTTCCAAAGCTACTGGCACAAATTATAAAGTTGCGGGCGCATTTTCCAGACAACCATACAAAGAAAATACGTCTGGATAATGCTGGGGAATTTAACTCTCCCAGTCATTTCAAGAGTACTGCCAGGCAATGAGAATAGAAATTGAACATCCAGTGCCACATGTTCACACCCAGAACGGGTTGGCAGAGTCACTGATAAAAAGACTCCAATGGATTGCACGTCCATTGTTAATAAAATCTTAGTTGCCGGTGGATGCATGGAGACATGCAATTCTGATGCTGCATCGTTAATAAAAAAAGACCATCTGGAGGTTAGAGTCTCTCACCAATGCAACTTGCATATGGAGGGCCATCGAACATTTCTCATCTGAGAATCTTTGGTTGCGCAGTCTACATCCCCATAGCACCACTACAGAGGACAAAGATGGGTCCTCAACGTTTCATAGGTATCTATGTAGGGTTTGACTCACCCTCAATTATAAGATACCTACAACCCCAAACGGGGGATACATTTAAGGCACGTCTTGAAGACTGTGAATTTGATGAGACCATTTTCCCCAAAATGGGCCCAGAAACTGAGAAATCTGGTGCAAAGCACATCATAACGTGGGATACAAAAAGTTTGACCCACTATGATCTGGTAATACAATAATGTGAAGATGAGATTCTAAAGATCCTCCACATTCAGGACATTGTCCACCGATTCCCGAACTCATTCACTGACAACCAGAAGAATGTCAAATCACACATCCCTGCTGCAAGTACTCCAGCTAGGATTGACATTCCTGAGAATGGATGCAATCCACCACCAGTAAAAGTGGCTGCAACTCAACAGAAAAGAGGCAGACCACAGGCTCCAAGGATAAAAATTCAAGAAAAAGAAAAATATCAGGAGACCTTGGTATGATACCCCCACAGAGAAATGAGCTCATGTCAATACCCTCACCCCTCCCAGAATCCACTACAGAGAAACTGCCAGGAGAAACTGAAATATCATTAAATTATGTATGTACATGGAAGGTGTTGGACAGAAAGAGTACAGTCGTCAACGAGGACTTTGCAATTCACATTGCTATTCACGTCGCCAGAAGCGATGATGATCATGATGCACATTCCGTTGCTGAATGCAAACATAGAAGTGATTGGCCAAAGTGGAATCAGGTAATAGAAGCTGAGCTGGACTCGCTTAAGAAACACAAAGTCTTTGGGCAAATAGTCTAGACACCTACTGGTGTCAAACCTGTGGGATACAAATGGGTATTTATAAGAAAAAGAAATGAAAATAATGAGATTGCATGCAACAAAGCATGGCTTGTAGCACAAGAATTTTCACAAAGACCGGTATTGACTATGAGGAAACATACTCTCCGGTCATGGATGCAATCACTTTCCGATTCATGATAATCTTAACAACAAAGGAAGGTTTAGATATGCAGCTAATGGATGTTGTGACTGCATATCTATACGGTAATCTCGACAAAGAGATATAGATGAAACTTCCTGATAGCTTTTCAATGCCTGGAGAATTAAAAGATAGACCTCGGGACATCTACTCTGTTAAGCTCCAAAGATCGTTGTATGGTCTTAAACAATCGGGACGGATGTGGTATAACAGACTAAGTGAATTCTTTGTACAACAAGGATTCAACAGTAATGAAGTCTGCCCTTGCATCTTTATAAGAGCAAAAGGAAAAGCATTCGTCATAATAGCAATCTGCGTAGACGATCTGAATCTTATTGGATCTCCTGAAGAGATTACTGAGATATCTGTAAGCCTGCCAAAAGAATTCGAAATGAAAGAACTCGGCAAAATAAAATTCTGACTTGGCTTACAGATTGAACATCTAAAAGACGGAATCCTATTACACCAAACCACATATACGAAGAAAATGTTACAAAGATTTCATATGGACCAATGTCATCCACTCAATACACATATGGTGGTACGATCCCTGGATGAACATAAAGACCCCTTCCGACCGCTGGAAGAGGGGGAGGATATACTTGGTCCAGAAGTCCCTTATCTGAGTGCTATTGGAGCACTTCTATATCTGGCCAACTGCACACGTTCCGATATAGCATTCGCAGTAAATTTACTAGCCAGATACAGTGCAGCGCCTACGTAGCGCCACTAGACCGGGGTAAAGCACCTTCTGTGCTACCTCCAAGGGTCTACAGATTTAGGACTTTTTTACAAAAATGGATTATCCTTCGCACTAGTTGGTTATGCTGATGCTGGTTACAGGTCTGGTTCCCACAATGCAAAGTCACAGACTGGGTACATATTTACCCATGGTGGGACAGCCATTTCCTGGAGATCCGTTAAGCAAACCATGACAGCTACGTCATCCAATCACTCAGAGATCATCGCCATCCATGAAGCAAGCAGAGAATGTGTCTAGCTACGGTCAGTTGTAAATCGGTGACAACCGGATTAAAGTCTGGGGATCTTGAACCTACCACAATGTTCGAAGACAACACTGCGTGCATAGCTCAGCTACAAGGTGGCTATATCAAAGGCAACAGAACGAAGCATATTTCCCCCAAATTCTTCTGGACGCATGAGCTACAGAGAGATAGAGTGATCGACATCAGACAAGTACAATCATGTGACAACCTATCAGACTTGTTCACTAAAGCCCTTCCTACTGCTACATTTAGGAAGTTTGTACATAAAATTGGGATGAGGCACCCGCGAGATCTGAAAGCCTGAGTGCTTTTACAGATCATGGGGAGTTAGGGAGTGTCTGCACTCTTTTTCCTTAACTATTGTTTTTCCCACGGGGTTTTCCATAGATAAAGGTTTTATCGATGCAAACCTCACCAACTAAAGATCCTGAATCCACCCCATGTGAGACTCATACTACACTCAAAATCCTGAAGTATTCATGAGCAGAGTCCACACCTATGTCTGGATAAGGGGGAGTGTTGTGAAGGGATAATATCGAGTTGGTTAGTCAGTTGGGATCACGGCTTATCTTATAGATAAAACCGTATCTTATGTATCGTATCTGTATAAGCTCCCCTATATGCTATAAATAAAGAGCCGGGGGTTCCCCCCAGATGTTGATTTATAACAAATGTTCTATTATTGAAAAAGCGGTAAATTTTCAAGAACTGATCCAAGGAAAAATAACATGTGCTTTTGCGAAACTTTTGGTGTCCTTTTTGTTAAGGTCAAATCATGTGCATCGTGGATATTATAGATTCGAATATCCGTGTTAGCGAGTAATATACGAGAAGGCGTCCAAACTAAATGTAAAAGCTCAAAGATTTATCATGTAACAGTGTGGGGTCATGACATATGGAAAGATGCAATAATTTACAAGTGCGAACCAAAGGCTAAACTACTTAAAGAGCTTCATTATGATTTAGACGTAAAAGGAGTATATTTTCCTTTTTAAGGAATCGTATTTCTCTAATCATGATTTATACAGAAGAAATTATAAATTGGAAATTGAGACAGTAAAAGATTAATTTTCTCATTTATCTTGTGTTCCTTAAATACACATGCCCTGAGGGCACTCTAGTCATTTTGTAATGACCCTAGTGCCTATTACCTAGGGTATGCATATTAATGGATGTGTGTATAGTATTTGTACTTGTTTGCTGACGAATGTTGAGTAGTGTGCATAACAATTGTGTCATGTGAATATAAATGGGGGGTGTGTGTAGTAATTCAGTGGTGTGCACGTTAATTTGTCTACGTGAATGAGTGTGTGCCTAAATGAGAGGCGTATTGGATGCTAATGGATGAGAATGGGGAAGTGCAGTGAATAGTGGTGATGGTTTTATTGATGTGAAGTAATTTTTATGTTGGTGGGTGTGAACAGTAAAATGTATTTTTAATACTATTTTAATATGAGCTATTTTATGATGCTTATTTGGTGAAGCCTATTTTAAAGAGAATATTTTTATTACTATTTTATTCTTATTAATAAATTTTGCAATGGCATTGTTGTAATATAGTGAATTGTGTATGTTAGAGAGGTGTGTGCATAAGGGAATGGCATACTTGTAAATAGGTATATGTGTGTGTGTAAGGAGAGATGGCATGTAAAGAAATGACATGTAATGTAATTAATAATTCAAGTTGGAGGGCAGTTATAAAAGGGCTTTGTGCCATGGCAAACTTGTAATAAAAGAGAATTTTAGAAGAAAATATCTCTCCCTTTAATTATCTCCTCTTCTTCTACATTCTTCTCTTTCCTTCCTTTTCTTTTTCTTTTCATTTTCCTTTTTCTCTCTTTGTTTTCTTCATGGGGGCCGAAATTTACTCATACAAAAAAAGAAAATAAAAATGGAATGAGAGAAGAGAATGAAGGAGGAGGGATGGAGAGAGAGAATTAAGGAGAAGGTTTTAAGGGAAAGAGAAGATAATGGAGGAGCTAGAGGCCTTGATTGAAGGAGGAGTAGATGGAGCTTAAAAGGGAGTTTTGGAGGAGTAAAAGCAAGCTTCATAAGGGGTAGGAATCCCTCTCTTTTTGGTATATTATTCATTCTCAACTTAAAAGGCAAAAGGTGGCATTTTTAGTTAGTGTTCATGCAAAAGGTGCCACCTTTTATTTGGTATTCATGCTAAAGGTTCTATTTTTATCAAACAACCATGTTAGAGTTATCAACTTTCTTGTAGGATTCTCCTCTCCACCTTGTATTTTATTTGCATGCATGTTTCCTTGTGAATTAGCTTAACTTTCATGCTCAAGAATCTGTTCTGAAATTTTCCGCAGTTTAAACCTCTGTTAAAACGGGTATATCTCCTAACCTAATTCAAAATAGAATCTGAAAAAAAATATTCATGTAGTTCACGAAATCCTACCCAAAATCATATAAAATTTGACATAGGGTCAATTCAATAAGTAGGAGCAAAAATTCAATCTTTACAACATGTCTGAAATTCTGTCAAACTGGACACAGTTTAGTAAAACGAAGCTCAGTACCTGCACACATGGAATTTCATGTTCTTGGTCTCGTTGCAAAACTAAAAAGTTTGTCTATAATTTCATCTTAGTGCATATTTTTCGAAATTATGACTGTAACATGCCCAAAATCAGCAATCAAGACAGACCCGAGAATCTGTCTCAAAAACAGATCTGACAGGCTTCACAAAATAATTCACCATAAATTATATAATTCATATTTTTGCATGAAATTTTATCTGTCAATCCAAAACTACAATACCTACAACTTTTATTTACATTGCATTGTTATGTTCTATACAAAAATATGGAGTAAAATTCCATTCAACCTGACTGTTGTGCAATTTCCAGCAAGCTGGATCATTGGATGTTGATCTAACTTTTTATTTGTGGTTATTTTCCATGGCTGTGTTGGGGGTTTGATATTGTTTGGTTGGTATAGGGAAGATGTCACGCCCCGCTTCCCAAAAACATGGAGGCGAAGCGTGAGAAGGTCCGCACGGACTTGAAGCTGCAAAGCCGCAAGTCCGATAAGCGTCAAATAAAACGAAGTAGCAGGTCCCTGTAATGTGACTCAGAACAACAATAACAATAATAGGAAAAGAGAGACAATAATATAACATTATTCCAACTCATAGTCCAACAAAAAGTCCAACAACCAGAAATGCCACCAGGCAACAAAAGAGTCAAAAGCAAAAGGCCTAGCATGGCCAACAGAATCTAACAAAACGGTGCTACTCACCGACAACCACAGCTAACAAAAGAAGAGTACGAAAGATCTCTAAGATTGATCACCGGTGTCCTCGTACTCCACGTCACCAACGGGTTCGGGCACGAACTCCACGAACTCGTCACTCTCCGCAACTGTCTCTGGCTCAGCAACTAACATGCGTCACCCAAAGAGAAGGGGCACATGTCAGCAAGGTCTACAAGACTTTGTGCAATGAAACTATAAAAGTAAAGCAACCTAACAGTTCTAAAGTAAAGTATGACATGGATATAAAATGACAAATGACATGGCATGGCAAGTAAACAAGTAAAAGACAAGTACTGGAATTGTAATCACGTCGTGCACAGAGATTCCGTCCTTTGGCTAGAGTGGCTGTACGGGCCAACTCTTACACTCAAGTGACCGTTTATCCCTACCCCTCCACGTGTATCGAGCCAGGGCATTACCCCCGAACACGGAATGCTCGCTTCTGGATCACGAGCCAGGAAGTGTTTTTAACACGGATGGCGTAGGGTTATGCCCGCATAACGGGTGCCTAGCCGGTAACACGGAAACATGGATTGTACTAGTAGTGTAGCGTGTGCTACGATGCAAGTTTAACTAGGATGACATGTACGATGCAATGCATGGCAGTTAACAATTCAAATGCGTACAGTTAAGGAATTTAAACATGACAGATATCAATGCATAAATGATATGGCAAGGTGTCGGATCTAGCTTCGTTGTCAAGCTAGATCACAAAGTTGCGCCTAGATCGCTATCATTTCACGATCTAGTCTCTTTCACGCTAGTACAAGGAATTGGCCTAAAACATGGCCTAAAGAAGTGTTGGCAAGTTTCACTTGCCTGTTTCCGGTGATGTCCGTTGACGTGGGTTCGTCTTGACGCGCGTTACGCTATGGAACGACTGATTCTCTGTTTTGATTGAACATATCTCTGAATTAGGTTCACCCCAACTTATTTAAATAATAGTTCATTCTATTAGGTCCTCTATCCTAGGGTGGAGTTTAGGACATGTTATAAAAGTAATCTATTAACTAACACTATGTTATAATATATACTAACATAATGAGCTAATTCATGTTATAACCTACTGATTAACTTATGTCATATACCCACTAACAGTATGCTAATTTCGTACATCCTGTTAACACATGCAAACTAATACATTTATAAATAAAGTAGCTTGCAAGTTGGATGGTTATAAGTCTTACAAGGAGGAGGACAGTAAATGAACATAGCATGTGAATTAAATATCATGCATGTGATAATCACCATGCTCACGTCACTTAACCTTCGGTTATGCCTACGGCAATTAATAAGCACTATCGTTCTTATCGACTGCAAGGAACTAAACTCACTTGTTTTAATGGGGACATTTGAAATCCTTCAAAATTTTGAACTATCAACAGACTCTACTTCCTTTTTCCAGAATTATACCCCTGTTTGATATCAATTCATTAGTTCTTATTGCGCACAAAGAATTGTAATATTTTCCAATTTTTGGATGAAGTTGAATAAATTGTGACAGAATTCTATTCTATCAAAGTAATTGATGTTCATTTTCACTTCCGATAAATTCTATCACATCCTGAATACATTTACACATGGTTTGAAGTCCCTATTTGGTCTTGATATCAACATGAGGTTTACAGTATTGTTAACGGTTGTATTGGAATTATTGAGTAATACTTATTTAACAGATTGAGCTTTAGGCATTTGTTACCTTCTCTTAGCCTGAGTATCAGTAGTACGCGGACGCAGGAAAATTTGTAGTGGAGGTGGCGGACGGCGGCGTGACTAGTGGCGGTCCGAGCGACGTGAGGTGGCGGAATGGAGGCGCTTACGTCGGTGATCGGAGATAAGCGGTGATGTAGAGGCCGTGAGGGGTGCAAAGTGGACTGAGGTCGTCGGAATCTTCCGGAAGTGGGCGCCGATGGGTTCTGCGACGAGGGTGGTCGGAGGGATGAAGGCTGGGCGTTCGACTGGGTTTGGCGTCGTGTCGAGACAGGGAAGATGGGATTCTCGCGAGGAAGGAAAGGACTGGGGTTTCTTGCGTGAATGACAGAGTTCCCCTGTTTGCCTTTTTAGAGAAAAGGGGTTGGGATGAGAGAGGCTCACGTGGGGAGAAAATGGGGACGTGGGAGGTCGTGCAATCCTTGGGGCGAGTCTGTTAGGATTTTAGAGGAAGTTGTTTAAGATATTTTAAGGTTTGGTTTTGTTTTTGTTTTTAAAGGATATGTTTTAGTTTGAAATTCTCAGAATGTTAGCCCCCATTTTCCTTAGTTCGGTTTGATTCTCATTAATAAGCCATCAGCAATATTAAGTTATTAGGTTAAGGATTTTACTAACTAAAAGTTTGTTAGAATTTAATACGTAACCCATCAGATTCATTAGAAATCAAAAAAATATTTTAATAATAATAATAATAATAACTTAATAATTATTAATGAGGTTATAGCAGTTTGGCCCCTCCACGTCCAAAAATAAAAAGGAGGATACCCGGACGATCGCGCCTTCGAGAGGATCGTGGATACTAGGTCCGGTCACGCGTCTGAGCTACGGAAATACAATAATAAAACCAAATACGAAAATACGCACACGAATCAACATACTCACGAAAATACGTACGACCGGAAGTGGCCGTTACAGAAGGTGAGAAGGTGGAAGTGAAGTACTTGTCTTTCTTTTATGAATCATGGATTTTAGCCTTTATGTTTTGTAACATGCTTTTGGTCATGGTTGCTTACACATGGTGGGAAGGATGTGGTGGACATGGCATGTGTGGTAATGAGGTTGGATTTGTGGTGGTATGGTGGATATGGCACGATGTGCATGACACCTCGATAAGATGTTGAAAATGTGAATTATCTTTTACATGAAATCATTGTGTCCTTATGTTTCTTTATGTTCTTCTTTACATTTCGTAAATTCATGAAAATGACTTAGTCCTCTTAAAGGATGGTGACAGGGGGATGGAGGACACTAAGTTGTGGAAAAAACATGAGGGGCTGGACAGTTTGTGGTGGTTGGTGGCCCTCCTGTTCTTGCCCGAATTGCAGGGAGTGGTGGAAATACGGTGGATTGAAGAAATGGAAGGGGAAATATGGAGAAAACAGGGCTCCTTTGTTAACAGCATTGCATACTGGGCCGAGTGCCACAGCTAGCTATGGGAGTTTACCTGTGTCACGCCAACTGGAAGTGAGGTCCAGTCCCAAGTGGGTCTACCCACCACTTAGGGTCTAAATCACTAGTTGATAATTTTCATTCCTTTTGTAGCATTGGTAAATGTCGTCCACTTGTGTGTGTTCTTTACATGTAGCACTTTTATGTTGTATGCCCTTGTTTTACATATTGTCTGTTATATTTGTGGTTCCTTTCTTTTATTGGCTTGTTGAGTTGTGTAAATGTATTCATTTCCTTGCTTTTATGTTTAAGTTATGTTACATTCGCATTGTGTCATATCAGGTCACTTATTGTAGCTTTCATGTATACTCTGATGTTCAATCTGTTATGTTATCATATCATACCTTATGGCATACATACCATTGTTGAATAATATACAACAAAGAGTTGGGATATCCTACCAAGACACGCGTTGACATGCCTCATTGACTTTTCAGGTGTTGGCTCTTGGAGTTGGTAGCAGGTGGAGCAGTGGAGTCTGGCAGAGTTGAGAGAGTGTGGGGTAGGGAGAAGAGACAAGGTATAGAGTTGTTGTACTTGGGGTTTACTTATGGGGTAGAACTGAGATGGTGTATCAGTTATCGCAGTATGAATTTATGGATGATGTACTTTTAGTGGTGTTTTCTGGTTGGCTTAGTTGTTGTTCTTGGTTGTTTTTTTGGCTTTGTTTGTTGTCTATATAGTTGTTATCTTGTATTGTCTGGCAGCATTTGTTGTTGTTGCTTGGAAACATTACATGTACTACCCCAGCAGTGCACAGTGGACCTGCTGTTTATTGTGTTTCTTTTCTTTCTTCCTCCGTAACACTCGCTACCCTGGAAAAACCTGGGACGAATTTGTACTTTCCGGGTATCCTGGAGAGCGGGGCGTTACACATTTGCTATAAGATATGGAAAGATATGATACATTAAATTGGTTAAGATCGTTTCATATCAATGCAACTCTTTAGGAGATACGATGCATGCATTGGTTGAATTACTCTGATCTTGTGCATGCATCAAATCTCACAACTAGATCTTGCTATATCTCCTTAAACGTCCCTGCAAACTGAGCACAATGATGGTGATCAGTTTGGGTGCTTGAATGCAGGCCGACTGTCGTGCTTGTGTGGGTTAGTTCCCCCCTTCACGAATGGATCAGTTAGTGGCTGTCGCCTTTGGATTGGTCGGACGTCGCCTTGCAGATGGGTCGGTCGCTGCCCTCGCAGATAGATCAGTCGCCACCTCGCTGGATAAATCGGTCGTCGCCCGAGGAGATATGGGTTGGTTACTGTTTCACTAGAGGATCGGTCGCCACCTCACGGATGGGTCGGCTGCCTCGCTATTGTGTCGCTTGCTGGGCTAAATGAGTCGGTCGGGCTGAATGGAGGATCGGTCACCGTCGTTGCTGATGGATCGGCATGCCACCGTTTCGCTGGATAAATCGTGTAATGGCCCAGACACCATATACGTAGGGTGTATACAGTAATGTATGTGTGTATAGTACTACTACAAGTATGCTTGTGGATAGTGTGTGGTGTACATAGCAATTGTGTAGTGTAAATAATAATTTTAGATTGGATGCCTACTTGGTTAACTATGATTGAGCTATGAGTGAAGATATGCACATATGGATGTTTTATTGTATGATTATGTAGTGCACGCATATTATTGGAGTACGTGAGTGTGTATAGTAATTTGTTGTGTGCATAATAATTTCCTACGTGAATGGCTATATGGTTGACTATGACCTGACTTGGATGTATAAGTGAATACATGCAGTTGTTTTGGATGTGGTGTAGTGAGTGTTATTATTGTTTATTAGTGTGCTTTGTGATTTTTAGTTGGTGAGTGTGTATAGTAAAATGGTATTTTCATGATAGCTATTTTATTATATTTTAAAGAGATTATTTTAATAAGATTGTTATTGTTGTTGTCGTTGTTGTTAATGATGATTGGGCCCTTAGTTGATTTTAGTAGCTTAAGAGTTAGTTGTTGGGCTTTGCTTTTGGGCTTGAGTTAACAGAATTGGGGTATTAGAGATGGGCTTCCCTTTTAATTGTGTTGGTCTTTTATGGTTAGGAGATGGGCTTTGATAGTTGGGCTTGAATTATTAGAAAGAGATAAGAGAATAGAAAGACAAAAGAAAGAAGTGTGTAGAAAAGAGAGGAGACGAGTAGAATTCTCTAGTCTCCTTAATGACAATTAACTCTCTCCCTCTCTTTCTCTCTCTTTATTTTCTCATCTCATTCTCTCTCAACATTGCCGAGCCTCTCCCCCTCCTTGCCGTGAACAACCCATTTCCCCAATTTTATTTCCTCTTATTTCTCTTTAATTCAATTCTAATATTGCATGCTATTAAATGGTGATTAAGAGGGATGGTGAAGAAGAGGAAAGATGGCTTTTAAGGGGAGAATTAATGGGAGGATTTCAATGATTTAATGGGACAATTTAAAGGCATGAGATGGCATCCTTATTTGGTAGGAATCTATACTCCATTTAGTGTGATTAGTGCATGATTTGTTTTTTTTAGTTTTTTAGTAGAAGTTGCCATCCTTATTGAGTAGTATGAAATTAGTATGCAAGATACAATTTTTGTTTAAGAATTAATCTAAAGGTAGCATCTTTATTAATCATTATGGCATACTTAAGCCAAAGGTGGGATCTTTATTTGATAACATGTTATATTATGCCAAACTTGCTATTATGCCAAGCATGTCATATAGAATGGTGTTACTCTCATGCAGTTTCCACACTTGCTATTATGCCAAACTTGCTATTATGCCAACATGTCATTTAGAATGGTGTTAATTTTATGTTATATTATGCCAAAATTGCTAATTGCATAATTGTGTGGAATTAGCTTTCATACAATTTTCATTAGCTTACAAATGTTACATGTTCAATGTAGGGTTGCTTAAGCTTGTAACTAAATGTGGTTATTGTTAAATAGTTTACAAAGTAGGAATTGCTTAAATTGGCATTTAGTTGGTTGAATTTATAGGTTTGCAATATTAATGGTTAATGATGAATATGAAAGAGGTTCACATTGCAAGTGCTCCCAAATAAAGTTGGGTTGTGTTATGTTGATGGAGAGTGGTGTGTTTTATGGAGAATTTTCATGTTGGTACATAATGGAGAATGATGGGAGTTTTATGTTGGAAGGTTCATGTTGGTGGAGGATTGTTTCATGTTGTTTACTAATCCTTAATTTGACAATGATTTATGTTACATGCTAGTCCCTAATTCCACAATGATGCTTAGGGATATTAGGCCATGTTGCATGCTATCCTAAATCTCATATTGATGTATAATGTTGATTACTAGTGATGTATGTTGCTCTCTAATGAAGTTTAAGTTGCTATATAAGTAAAGTTCATGTTACTAGCAAAATTCATGTTACTACTAAAGTTTATGTTGCTTTATGATACATGTTGCCATATAATATAATTCATGTTGCTTTGATCCCATAATAATACCCTATGCAAAATGGTTCAATTGCTAGTCATTTATGTACAAGGGTTCATATTGTTAATTAATCTTTAATCCAACAATGGTGTTTTAGTAAAATAGTTTATGTTGCCTCCTTTTTGGTCATAGATTTTTATTATGTTGTCATTCCTAATGTATGCTAGTCTTTTAATTTTAATGCATGCTAGCCCTTTTATTTTCCTTATTTCATCCTAATGCTACACATCAAATTTAAACGAAATGGAATAAACTAGCCTTGTTGTTAAATGCAACTTTGATGTAGTATGCCAACTCAATAAACATAGTGTTGGACGCAAACTCTAATGTTGTTTAACCACAACTTCAATGCATGCTCGCCTTGTTGTTTCTTTATGCCACCTTAATGTAGTATAAATACCGTCTTTTAATGTTGAATGCTTTATCAATAATGCAAATGTTCTATGCAACCTTCATGTTGTTAAATGCGACCACATTGAATAGTGAATCCTACACAAATATGAAGTAACACCATTCTAAATTACATGCTAAACAATATTTCTTGTTAACTATTGTAGAGCAATAGATTGATTAAATACTAATGAATACGAATTTATTATCATTTACAAAAGAGCCTTAAAATGAAACATCAATTATGTCACCATTATGTAGCTTTGATACAATCCTCTTCCCATTCTATGCTCGTGTAATTAACCTAAATGCCAAACTTGGTTAAAGATAATATCTTTCATGACTCTTTTATTTATAGTTAGTGTGTTAATTAAGTAGCATGCCATTCGTGAACTAAAAGTTGGCACCTTTTGACCTAACATGTTGTATTATGCCAAGCTAGCATTTTAATTAAAAGTTGATGTTTCATTTTAAGGATCTTTTGTAAATGATAATAAATTCTTATTCATTAGTACTTAATCAATCTAATGCTCTACAATAGTAAACAAGAAATATTGGTTAGCATGTAAGTTAGAATGGTGTTACTTCATATTTGTGTAGGATTCACTATTCAATGTGGTCAATATTAATTTAGGGATTGTTGTGTGCCCTCTTGTTATGCTAAAATGGAAAGAGAAGAATCTTTTTGTCTTGTAGATTTATTTGTCAACTCTCCTTAACAAATTGCACTTTTTCTTAGCATGCTTACTAAAGTTGGCCCCTTTATGCCTTAAATTGTTCTCTTCATTATGCCACCATGGAAGGATTGTTACTTGATGTGTAAAAATGCTTGTTTGTGCATGTGGCCTAATACTTACAAAACTACTCCCTTCTTAGAGAGTAAAATTCCAATCTGTGTATTATTCTTTCATGTGCTTACGCAAGCTGCTATCTTGCAACCCTTTTAATGAAAGTTGTTAATTTAGTGCAAGTTAATGGCCATTCTCTATTTATAAGTGGTGTGTGGACAGTTTCTTCCTCCTTCATTTTCGGCCATGGGCCTAGTATGGTATTTGGTTGTGGAAATGGAAGGGTAATGTTGGCACTAATGATGTTGTGTTTATGTATTGGAGAATGTGTTATGTTAATGGAAAGTGTTATGTTTCATACAAAGTGAAAGTGAGGAATGTTTCAGTCCTCCTAACTGAGGGTGACACGGGTTGGGGGAATTCCGAAGTATCGAGTAGGCCTATGTGTTGGACTGGTTGTGGTGTCTTTGTGGTTTTGTGTGGTAGGTACACTTGCACTCCTGACGGGCTAGCGCGGTGGAGAGTGTAGAGTGGTACCCGAGGCTCCTGAAGGGCTAGCGCGGCGGGGAGTCCTCTTTGCTCTCCCACACAGTTGGGGGAGGTCCAGTCACATACGTCGTATTCGATATTAGGGTTCCAAAAGCTAACATGGTATGTAATCGTCTGACTGACTCCCTTTTGCGCTTTAGGCGTACTTGTTATTTGTTTTACTATCGTCACCCCTCCCCTTATACCCTCTGCTATGGTTCTACTCTCTTTTCCTATGTGTGGTACTATTGTTGCTTTCTTTTGTCACACATGCCATGTTTATTTATATCACTTCCCCTTGTAGCACTGTGCACCTACTAGTAGCATTAGTGTGTGTTGTGTTTAGGTTGGAGTATGGAATTCCTACTGGGTCACGCGTTAACGTGCCTCCGTTGACTTTTTTAGGTGTGGTTCTTGGGGATGGCATGTGGAACTGGAGTTTGAGTTTGGAGTTCTGTTGTTGGGAGTCGGAGCTCATATTGGGTGATGAGGGGTGATGAGAGAGCTATGTGTACTTCGGATTTTCTTTTGGGGTGAGAGTTGCTTGTACTCTATGAATTGATGCAGTGGGATGCTTTGAGATGTATATTAAATTGTTCAGTGTTTGGTTTTTAGTATTTCTTTGTGGTTTTTTGTCATTCTGTGTTGATTGGTTGGTTGTTTGTTGTACACTACATGTACTATTTCCAGCAGCGCACAGTGGACCTGCAGATACATTTTAGTTCTCGTTGTGTACCCGGCCTCCCAGTGTATCTCAGGGACTGGGTCGTGGCTGGTTTCTTTTGTACTTTTCTTTTCTTTCCTTGTAACACTCGCTACTCTCAGAGAACTTGAGACGCATTCATACTTCTCGGGTCTCCTGGGGAGCAGGGCATTACAAATTGTCTCTTGCCAGCCTTAAAGAATGGTATGCCAGGTTGCCGTCTCGAAGATTGGATTGTCTGCTGACCTTGATGAGTTGGTCAGTCAGAATGGATCGATCGCTGGGTTGCTAGATGGATCCCTTGTTGTGTCACCGTCTCGCTGGATAGATCGGTCGCCACCCGAGGGAAGATGGGTCAGTTGCCGCGCCGCTGGATGGATCGGTCGCATGTCGGTCTTACAAGATGGTTTGCTAGGTCACCGTCTTGCAGAATGGAGCGCTCATCGTGTCGTCGTCTCACTAGATAGATCGGTTGTCATGTCACTGAATAAATCGGTCGCTCACCGGTGTGGATGGAGCGCTCGTCGGGTCACCGTTTTGCTGGATGGATCGGTCGCCGCGTCACAGATGGGTTAGTCGCCGCTTTGCTGGATAAATCAGTCGATCACCTGTGATGCATGGATTATCCACTGACCTTGATGTGTTGCCTGCCTGGAAAGATTTCACCTTTAGACTTTGGCAGAATGGCGATCATATGTTGGCCGCGTCGTCAGATTGGATATCTTGAGATGCGGAAGAGATTTTGAGATGAGGATCTTGGATCTGGTAGCGGTTATTGGCCATCGAGTTGTTTGATGCTACTGGCTGGTGTCGACACAGCTGTTGGTGCTCCTTTGCACTGAATTTATTGTATGGCGACTAGGCGTCACTTGATGTAGAGAGGCTGAGGGACCTTTGGAGTTGTCCCCCTTCAAGGGGGAGGGAGAGTGTAACGGCCTGTATTTTTAGGCGTGTTTGAGTTCGTGCATGCCTGTATTTTTTATTTCAGTCATCCGAGTGACTTTTCATCCGTATGTTCTTTTCTTTTACGCGTCGACGCGAGCGCACACCTGTTTTTCGGATTTTTACCATATCGTAATTAGTTGCTTTTTAAACCCTAACTAATTACTTTTAATTAAATTAATTTACTAATTACCCATTTAATTTTAACCATAACTGTATCCACCTATCCTAATCAAACCCATAACCCTACACCATTGAACCCACTGTATGAATTGGGTGAGATCCAACATCTCACCCAACAACCAACTCACCGTCATCATTCTCCCAACTCCCCTTTCACTGTTCTTAAATCAAACAACCACAGCAAACAACAACAATAGCAGCACAACCGCATCATTATCATCACCCTCCCCTCTCTCTGATCAATCCAAATTCCTCCAACAACAACAATCAACAAGCCAAATTCACAAACCCAAATCAAACCCCAAATCAAATCTGAAATCAGATTGAGAGAGGAAGAAATCAAAGAGATCAAAAATCAAATCTGATTTCAGATCTGAATTCTCAGATATGAAATTGAACCAATCCCTCCTCCTCTCTCCCTCAGCCCTCACCCTCCCCTCCCTGCCACCTCATTGTCGTGCCGCCCCCGCAGCAGCCGCACAGCTGTCGCCACGCACGCCTGCGCCGCCGCCGCCGTCACCAGCGCGTGCCACCCAGCCGCCCCCGCTACCAATTTGCGCGCGCCTGCAACGTGCCGCCGCCTGCTGCCCAGCCGCCGCTCCCTTGCCGCGCCAGCCAGCTGTCCCCGCCAGCCCTCCTCTTCTCCCTGCAACAAAAACAAAAAAGAAAGAAGAGGAAGAAGATAGATAGATAGAAGAAGAAAAGAATAGAAAGAAGAGAAGGCATGTGAAGAAATATGGGTATTGGGTTTTATTGGATATGCTAATTGGATATTGAATTTTGATTGGATAAGTTATGCTTATTGGGTATTGGGTATAGTTTTATTGGGTTTTAAATGGGTTCAATTAAAGTTATTGGGTATGGGTTTATTTGAGCTGTTGGTTTAATTGGGTTTATTTGAACCATTAACTTATTGGGTTTAATTGGCTTATTGGATATTGTGTATGAATCATTAGCTTATTGGATTATTGGGTTTGTTGAGTTATTAGTAAGTGGGTTTTGGGTTATTTTTAAGTTAATTGAATGATTTGAGTTATTAGGATTATTAAGCTATAAGTTTTGAATAACTTTTGAATAATTAAGTTATCTTAAGTTAGTAAGTATTTGAGTTGTTAAGTTACTAAGTTTTTAAAAGTTATTAAAATGTTGATTAAGTTAATTAAGTTATTTAAGATTTTAAAGTGTTAATGATATTTTAAGTTAACTATTTATACTTTAAGTTATATACTTAATTATATGAGCGATTAATAAATTAGTTATACGAGTTAGTAGCTGTATAACTTCTTATTAACCGTTACCATGTTGAACAAAACAGAAATCGACCTCACCATAATATAACGTTTGACGAGACGAATACGGCGACACCAAAATCACCAAACATGCAAGTGTGTATTTCTTCTACATGCTTTTAAACATAGCGACATTTAAATATTGCTTTATACCACGTTTCATAATCTTGCAATTTAATTCCATGTATTGTGACAACGTGAATTGCACTTATGGACATGTATGAACCTCTTGAAACAATTGCTACTCATAGAACGTGAACATGTGGGCCGGGTTGGCTAATCATAAATATTGCATGCCAAGATTTGGTTATTCGTGTGGGCCGGTTTGGCTAGTCTGGCTCGTGTTCCAATATTACAACTTTTGATGGCCGGTTTGGCAGATTCTGACTCGTGGTCCAGAAAGTACACGTAGGTGGGGTTGGGTTCGCGGACACTAGTTGGAGGTAAACGGGTCACATTCGGGGGGACTTGAAGGTAGATTCACTTGCTTGCCGCCTAACGACGTGAACCTTAGTGCACTAAATTGAATACACTCTTGAACATCCTGAAAAATTCTATATTGAACATGTATAACGTATAGAACTCCTACTGCTTCCATTTAAAATAGGACTGCCATGCTAATATAGAAATCTATTCTTACTGCTTAGAAATAGAACTGTCATGCTAATGTAATATCTGTTTGAACTGCTTAGAAATTGCAATTGTTTGTTTATTTATAAATGCTTAACTGCCATGTAAACTATTTCGAAAACTTTGCCAAGTGTCCTAATCATATTATTGCTTGCCAAGGACCTTGCTATCATACATTTCTATGTTGCTTGGAATGTATGTCAGGACACGAGACATGTTATATTGAGGATGAGCTAATTGAGGGAACTGACCCACTAGACCAGGAGTACGCTGATATAGAAGTTCTCCCCACGGAGGACTAGCTGTTGCTGAGCTTTACCTACCGCTGCTTAGGATTTCATTTACTGCATTTCTGTAGGGTGTGTATCCACCTTTGTAGAACTATGTTGTTGTAGGCCATGCTAGGGGGCTCTTATTACTTTGTGCACTCTATCTGGATGTTGGCTTTTAATTCTTAGTTATTTCTGTTGTTCTGAAATGCATGCAAGTTCCGGCATATGCTTTTATTCACAGACGCTTATTGGGTTTTGAAGCTTCACCGCTTCAGCCCATGTAAACCCGCTCGCGTCCTCGCTCTAGACTCACTTGAATATGAAACGTGCCTATATCACTAACTCACTGCAGATCAAGTCTAGACCCATTTTCATAGGAAATATGGTAGATTACAAAACACGATGAAGTTAACAAAGGACAAGTGTTAGGAGAAACTTACTGTTATTGAGATTTGAAATACTACATTTTGTCCCTTGTTCAATTTCTTTTTCTATCTCATGATATTAATTTGGTGCTATTGATCGGATTTGATGAGAGGAAGCGGTAAATGTCAATATTCTATTAGTAAGTATGGTTACTACACTTGGAAAAGAAAATATGAAAGCAAGATTTATGCTAATTTCTTCTAGTGAATATACCGGAATTAACCATACAAGAAGTCAAACTTTTGGTCCCAGTATTGCTTTCACGGTTTTCAAGCTTACATTGATGATTAAAAAGATGGCACAGTTGGAAAGAGCAAACATAAGAGCGGTATATGTTGTGACATTTCAATATCCTCTAATATCTCATAATACTAATTTGGTGCTAAAGATCGGATTTGATAAGAGGAAGTTGTAAATGTCAGTATTCTATCATGATGGTTTCTTTAAAAAAATGAAAATACCAAAAAAAATTGTACTAATCACTTCCAGCTGATATATAGCAATAAGCAACACAAGAAGTCACTTTTCTGCTCATTGCGTTGCATTTTCAATTTACACACTTCCATGATGATTAAAAAGAAGGCAAACTTGGGATGAGCAAGCATAGAAAAGGTATGATAAACTCTTGCTCACACGGAAGCATTCAACCATGTATATTAACATTACCGTTTCCCCTGATACCAGTTCAAAATATATGGTTGAATGCTTTCGTGTGAGCAAGAGTTTATCATACCTTTTCTATGCTTGCTCATCCCAAGCTTGTCTTCCTTTTTAATCATTATGGAAGTGTGTAAACTGTAAATGCAATGCAATGAGCAGAAAAGTGACTTCTTGTGTTGCTTATTGCTATATATCAGCTGGAAGGGATTAGTACAAATTTTTTTTGGTATTTTCATTCTTTTTTAAAGAAACCATCATGATAGAATATTGACATTTACAACTTCCTCTTATCAAATCCGATCTTTAGCACCAAATTAGTATTATGAGATATTAGAGGATATTGAAATGTCACAACATATAACGCTCTTATGTTTGCTCTTCCCAACCGTGCCATCTTTTTAATCATCAATGGAAGCTTGAAAATTGTGAAAGCATTCTTGGGACCAAAAGTTTGACTTCTTGCATGGTTAATTCATGTATATTCGCTGGAAGAAATTAGCATTAAACTTGCTTTCATATTTTCTTTTCCAAGTGTAGTAACCATACTTACCAATAGAATACTGACATTTACTGCTTTCTCTCATCGAATCCGATCAATAGCACAAAATTAATATCATGAGATAGAAAAAGAAATTGAACAATGGACAAAATATAGTATTTCAAAGCTCAATAACAGTAAGTTTCTCCTCACACTTGTCCTTTGTTAACTTCATCGTGTTTTGTAATCCACCATATTTCCTATGAAAATGGGTCTAGACTTGATCAGCAATGAGTTAGTGATATAGGCACGTTTCATATTCAAGTGATAAGAGTAGATCCGTGAAGTCTGAATCCCCGAAGTTTTGCCTCGAATGCACTGAGGCCAACAATTGGATGACATATGATTATTTTAGATACAATGGTTAAAATGATTATAGAATTAAAGACCCCTGCTCTTTGAAGAATGAAGGATATGATTGAGAGTCTTTTTGGTACATTTCTAATTGCGTCTGCATCAATTCGATCTGCAGTTAGGTTGGTTCTTTTCAAATTGTCTACTCTCACAATGGTAGGCTAGCAGAGCATGTACGAGAACAAATTGGTATGAGAACTTAACATTAACAAGGGAGAGTCGAAGAATGCAACATGACCTTCTTGCATCATATAATCCATAAGCATAAAGCAACATCCCACACAAGAACAGGCTTTTAGTAAATATGGCCAAACTTCTCATGATAGTTAAACGTGTCCACAAGTTCAAAGTTTGACAAAATCGCTACTAACGTTCTATGAGTCATAGAAACTAGAATAAGCCACTTGCTTGTCAACCTTTTGCGCTTCCTGCTGCTTGATTTGCATGCACTTGCTCATCAAACATTGTCATATGATAAATTTTTGGTTCTGTTTTGGTCGTCTTGAAGATTTTAGCAAGGGCTAATTACTTGCTTCCGCATCATTTCAAGAGGCTTCTTTATCATGGAATCATCCATATATGATCATGATGGATGTCTAGCTTTGGGTTTGTCATTCAAGAGTCTTCTTTATCCTTTACCTCTACACTTCATGTCACAAAAGATGCAAGTCTCTAAAGTGGTGAAGAGGTATGACATGATGGATGCGAAACCGGTTGTCACACCATTTGCTTCTCATTTTGCTTTAAGCTAAGAGTAATATCCAAAGACGGTGGAGGAAATTGAGAAGATGAAAGCGGTACCGTATGGAAATGCGGTAGGATGCTTGATGTATTCCATGATATGCACACGACTAGACATAGCCCAAGCGGATGGTGTAGTTTGCAAATATGTGTCAACTCCGGAAATAGAGCATTGGAATGAGTGCAGTGGATTTTGAGGTATTCGAAGGGCACCAATGAGTTGGCTATTATGTTTGAGAAGAAAGTTGACTCAAATGTTGTAGTGTGATATGTTGATGCGGATTATGCAGGAGATCTTGACAAGAGGAGGTCTACTACTGGGTATGTCTTCAAACTTGCTATTGGTCCTATTTCTTGGATGTCGGTGCTACAATCCACGACGACATTATCTACTACAGAGGCCGAGTACATGGCAATCACGGAGGCTTCCAAGGAAGCCATTTGGTTGCGGCGTATAGTGAATGAACTTGGGTTGGATTAAGAGAACATTCAAATATTCTTGGATAGTCAAAGTGCAATTTGCTTGACCAAGAATCACGTCTATCATGCAAGGACAAAACACATTGCGGTGATGTATCATAGAGTTCGTGATTGCGTCGATGATGGTGAGATCTTTATCGAGAAGGTGCACACCAACAAGAATGCGGCGGATGTATTTACCAAGCCAGTGACAAGGGAGAAGTTTAGGCATTGCCTAGACATGCTCAACATCTCATTGTGCTAGAGATGTGGAGGAGTGCCTCTCTTCTTGAGAATGGAGGTGCAGTTGTTGTGGGTGGTTGGACTCGTCATGGTTGAGGTATATGTACACACTACTACAAAAAAATGCTTGCATAGCGCTTTTTTTCACACTTGGATAGCGCTTTTAAGCGCTATCCAAGCTACCGCTATGGTAGCTTGGATAGCGCTTTTATAAGCGCTATCGTAGTGGTTTACTAAGATAGCGCTTATAAAAGCGCTATCCAAGCTACCGCTATGGTAGCTTGGATAGCGCTTTTTAAGCGCTATCTAAGTGGTTTACTAAGATAGCACTTTTGGAAGCGCTATTGAAGATAACTTTATACCTTGCATAGCAATGTTTGACTGTCCGTGGCTAATGCGCATTAGCCACGGACTGGCCGTGGTTAATGCGTATTAGCCACGGACTGGCCGTGGCTAATGCGTATTAGCCACGGCCAGTCCGTGGCTAATGGAATGGCCGTCCATCCAGGCTTACCAGTTAAGGGCGGTATCATTGAACTGGTGGATAATTAGGGCAGTACTTGTAAATGAAGCTTGACAACATTGAAGCTTCTTCAAAGCTTTCACATAGAAAGAATCAAAGCAAGCCGACCACATCAACACGTCCAACAACATAGAACAGTCATCCACGATTCTACATGCAACCAAATTTGCAACACATGATGTATTTCATGTAGCATCTTGTATCTCATTTTTTTATTAAATGCACAAAAACATACACATGAACAACCAGCCACACATGACCAACCAGCCATAACAATCTTACCCAGTTCGGCATACATCTGATAAATATATATTTATTCTTTACGGACGCATAAATAGAGTTACAATAATGTCCGTATCTAGAAATTCCAAAATTTTAACCGCAAACTGGAACTTAGCGAGGCGAACCATGTGGGAGATGGTTGAGTCGGAACCCCTCTTCGTTTGAGTTATATTTTTGGGAAGACAGTAGAAGAATCAGCTGGAATGCCAGATTCAGCCTGCGATCACACAAGAATCTGGGGATGAAATCGATTGCATATAACCACAGCTTCATGAACTGAGAAACATTTTTTTTATTCTCTTCCGTCCATGAATGCTTCTATACTGAGTCATGGCCCGGGATTAACATATGAATGCAAAAGCGACTAACGTACCTCAAGATATCTTGTTAACAAGGTCGTCGTGCTGGAATTAAAGCCCTCGACAGGCTCCCCTTTAGTAGGGGATAAGTTCAGCTGCTTTCGAACTTGGGAGGCCAAAGACTGCAGTCGATTGCAGCTGGAATGCCAGATTCAGCCTGCGATCACACAAGAATCTGGGGATGAAATCGATTACATATAACCACAGCTTCATGAACTGAGAAACATTTTTTTTATTCTCTTCCGTCCATGAATGCTTCTATACTGAGTCATGGCCCGGGATTAACATATGAATGCAAAAGCGACTAACGTACCTCAAGATATCTTGTTAACAAGGTCGTCGTGCTGGAATTAAAGCCCTCGACAGGCTCCCCTTTAGTACGGGATAAGTTCAGCTGCTTTCGAACTTAGGAGGCCAAAGACTGCAGTCCCAAAAAAACATTATTACATTGCATGTACGACGAGCAGCTAGCAAAAAAGAAACAATGGATGAATATTTGTAAACATAAAAGTTGTTTTCTTCCACAGACCTTGCCCAACTCCACGCCCCATTGGTCGACAGAGTTTATCCCCCATATGAAGCCTTCAACAGCAATTCTGTGCTCATAGATTGCTAGAAGCTGGACAAGAATTGAGGTTACAGTAAAAAGCAATATGGAATCAGATCACAACAATAACAACATTGATGACAAAGCCGTGTCAAGAAATATGATTACAATTAACAAATAACTTGCATGCAACCAGTGCAGCGTATGGTAATCATTAATACATCATCTATGTGTGTTGCCAACAACATTTTCTTTTCTTTTCTTTCCTCTCTTCTAATACTACATGAAGGCATCAGTACTCTACTCTTTAACATGGATACTCAATTTTTTAAGGCATGTAGGACCAGAGTAATACTCAATATGGTTGCATGCATGCTAGCAGTCCACCCAGGCTTGCCTCAGCATTCATCTCTAATGGCATTAACAATCCAAAAATAATGTAGTTTGTTGGCGCATCATCTGGGTCACTAAAACTTTGTTGCCAAATGACACATTTCAAATTTGCTCAAACAAGCAGGCTCGGACATGCCAATTAAATAATCGAAGCACAAAAGAATGAATTTTCACAATCCCCCCTTTTCTCTCTCTGTAACAACAAATTAACAAAAACGGTTTTGGTTAATGGTCAAAGTTAATGGGGGTTTTGGTGAAATTCTAAAGTTAATGATGCTATTATAAATCAGTGGATAGTTTATGGTAGTTTTTGTAAATTAAGCCCGGAAGCTGGTTAAATGCACCGAAGCAGTACATTCATATTTAATGACGTTGATCATCAAAAACGACCAAACCTTTTGGCATCATCATCATCACCTCTAAAACTTCGCCAAACACAACCAAAAAGGGTATTTGTAGCTGACAAAAAGAACCCCACAAATCTATTGAACATAAAGAGGGGGAAATAATTTCATGGCCAAAATCCTGGACACGACTTCAAAACTTCTGTAGATTTGCTCAAACAAGAAATAAAGAACAGAACTTTGTAGCTAGGCAACACAAACTCTAAAACATCTTAAATGTATAATTCTTTGACGTAAAAGGGGGCATTTAGTCATAAATATGGCTTAATCTTGTCATATAGGATGAAGTGATATTTCCAGCTCATGTTACTGATGAATGTGATTCAATATTATAGCATGACATATTATTGAAGAGTTATTGAGTTATTGATCATGCAAATCAGTTTAACACCAATCCAGTTCGTGTTAAAGATGGCCTGACAAATGAAATCAATGCTCAAATGAAACACATCAAACACAATAAATTATGAACTTAAAATACGATGGATTCAGCCAACTCAATAACAGGAGTCGTGCCCATCGCATTGCAGTATGGATGGATCAATACTTGGTGGACGGTGGGCGACAATTAAGCTATAACCACTGAGACCATTATATTTCTTCCCGGAAAATTATCACAAAATGAACTCAAGACTAGGCACAAAATGAACTACATGATTAACTCCACAAATTAATTTAGAATAAATCCAAACACCAAAATATCTATAGCTCACCTAGAGCTGTAGCCAGGGTTTTGAAGAAGCGGCTGAGCTTGGTTTTCGTATCGCGAGAGGAAATCACAAGTCAGTACAAGCACTCAACAATGACTTCCAAATAATGATTTTAGCCGCCCGGCATTGTCCAAGTCCAATTTGCCGGCCCTTTGACAATTGACCAAAGAAATGTACAATATATAATTGGAAGGAAAGAAGATACAAGATCATAGGAAGAAAGAAAACACAAGTCAGTTTGTAGGGACGACCTAAGACAAAAAAAATTGGCTTGACTAGAATGTGACTTTATGGCAGAGACACTCGATAAATACACAGATGGAAGACATATATCTGATTTAGTTATCAAGTAAAATCCTTGAAAGTTGTCTTGTTTAGAAATACACAAAACATAAAACATGCAAAAGCCATAACTTTGTAGCTAGGCAACAATGCTAACAAAAGATCGGGAATCTAAAATGTAAGCATGAAAAAGAAAAAACACTAAGTTAGGAGGGAACATATTTAGCAAGAATTAGAGTGTTATCCCGGCTAATATTTGTCTAATTACAGCTCTCCTGCCACAAGATATGCTTCTAATTAGGTGAAAGAACAGTGTAAAAAACTTCATTTCAGTGCCATTGACTTCTGGGCATCTTAACAGGCTTAATCTGAAACTGATCAAAAGCATAACGAGGAGGATTGTTTACCAGCGCGATCCTGGCATCTGATATGAATATGACTCAAAACTCCACGGATGTTGAAACTCTATTATTCTCCAGTAGCATGATACAGTGTTGTTTCCTGACGTCTCAAGACAAGGAAGTAGACAAGTGGACATCTGTTCAATCTGCTTGCTTTGTTGTAACCCATTGTCTTCAACTAAGCTGCCAGGTTAAAATTCATTGTCCTCAACAGATTGCTTCCTGATATTCAATGGCTTTTTTGAGACGCAAAAGGAAAGTAGACTTCCATGCTGCCTATGAGGCATATCTGCATGATTCTACTGATTGCCATCAAGATATTGAGTGATCAAGGATAAATGATGACGACGTTATGAATTGAGTGTTAACGTTGGGCATAAAAAAGGTAGAATTACAGAATAATTATTTCTAGAAACCAGCCATGAGGAACTTTTTTATTCGAAAGATTACATAGAAAAATTTGCTTGCTTGTCACTACTTTATCAATGGATACTGTTATAACTATCCCCATAGAACCAAGTTTGTATATTTGTGTTCAGCATCCCCATAGAAACCAGTCCGACTGCTTCGTGATAAACTATGCACTTACAATGGTCAAGGTTTTCAAAAGAAGATTAGAAAGCAGCTCTGTTTGTTTATCAATTACGGTCCATGGAAAATGCAGTGTTTTAAAGAAGTCACAAAGACACTGTCTAGATTTTATGCCACCATGCAAACTTCTAGTTTCACAAAAGAAAACCAGAACAAGAACCATTAGAACACATCAACATGAAATAATTAACACCTTGTGGCAACAAGTTTCTTAGACATAAAAAAGACTTACTTTTCTCTAACGATTCATGTCGCGGGATCATCAGGAACAATTGTGATCTTTTCTTTCCAAAATATTCTAATGGTCGTCTCAAATTTGTTCTTCACTTCATAAGATGTTTTTAACTCTCTCTCTCTCTCTCTCTCTCTCTGAGTGGAAATGTACACCATGACATAATGAAAAGAGACAAAATGATTAGAACCTAAATAAGCTGAAATAAACTAATAAAATAACTTCACTTTTTAAATAGTTTTTAGAAATTTAATAAAATAACTTCACTAAAGAAAGCATGATGAAGGTTGAAGGTAAAAGGAACAAAAAATTAACAATCCAGTATATAATATAGAACATGATTTAACAAATAGAAGAAAAGAGGGTGTGGAAACTTAATTATTTAAAAAACGATACATGTCTAAATAAAATGCAACAAAAAGTGTAATGCTGAAAGGTGAGATGTTTAACTCATACAAATCAATTTTTCACTTTTTAGTTTGTTAAGTTCCGACATCATGTCGAAAGAATAAAATGCAACATAACTCTTTTTTTCTCGCGAACAATGTTCAGACACATTGAATGGCATTATGAGAGAAGAAACACTAACCATTCTCCAAGTTAAATATAAATAGTGAGTGCTTAATTCTCAACTTGTTAAATCTAACAAGTCTACCAAATTATAAGGAAGGCTAACCTTATTCATTATGATCTCAAATGCCATCTTCTTAAAAAGATTAGCAGGACCACATGACCATCGATGTTGCTGAAACCGATAGGCCTTGTAAGTACTCGGTAGTTCAGTCCTGACCTAACAGCATATTAAATGTTAATTATATAAAAGCAAAAATGATAACAATCAACAAGATGAAAAGGTAAATTAGTAGTCTTCTTATCTACAAATATAGGTATATATGATTAATGTATAGGTGTATACATTATGATCATCATCATCATACTGTAAATGTTCCATTTCTTTCAGAAACAAGGAGGAAAAAGAGGGATCGCTTATTTTCATGTTCCCCACGTATACAAACTTCCAACCCGCAAGGCCAGCACGAATAGACAAGTCCATGTCTTCAACTGTCGTCCGGTCATTCCACCCTCCAGCATCATGGATGGCCGAAATTCGCCATACACCAGCAGTTCCTGCAAATCGATTACACTCCTATTAATGTATGGGGAAATTTTTTCAACAACAGATTTACAATGCAACATCACAAAATCTTAAGATGATGATCGAAAAAATATACCATTGAAACCGAAAAAAGCAAATGTAGATGACCCTGCTTCTTGCTCAATCTTGAAATTTGCAGGTGTGTATAAATGCAATTAATTACCACATTTTTTTGAATTGAAATCAATCAAAGAAGTGATGCATTATCATCCAGAAACTCTAACTCTAAACTTCACACAGAAAATTTCAAACCGTCTGAAGCCTAAACAACAAAGTGCAAGAGAAATCAGTAGCATGTATAGGAAGTAACAAAGAGCACTTACAGAAGCAGGATTCATTATTCCTCCAGTCAAATCGGAAGCGAGAATGTGGAGGCTCATCTTGGAAATGGTTGAGATCCAGGTTTTCATAAAGAAACTTCGTGGATCCTTCTTCTTTAGTCCCAAGGAAAGTATCACAATCATGAACGCGAGCAATCCTTCTACCATTGCTCCATGATGAATATCTACACTCAGACGAGGGCTATGGCCCACTTGAGGAAATGTATCCTTAATTACCATAACACCAATAATTGATCCAGCTATCTGAAAATGTGATGGCAAATTCAGGTTAGACAAACGTCTACGATCCAATAGGTTCTCATATAAGGTAATATCCAGTGTCAATTTGTGAGAATCGTGCTTATGCTCATCAGGATCAAAGAGAAAATTCAAGTAGACAAATCACATGAGAAATTTGAAAAAAAAAGAACAAAACCCATTTGAAATTTATCAGCAACCACATGGGAAATAACATATTTGGGTCGTTTCGGAACAAAAAACACACAAAAACAAACAAACTCTCAATCAATTGTGCAAATCAAACAAATACCCATTTGAAATCTGTGGTTACTAGCTTTGTTACCTGAGCAGGTATCCTTCCAAAGGCGGTGAAGAGGAAGCCATCAACTCCTCCGCGTAGTCCTTCTTTATCCCATCATGCAGCGCTCCGGCTTTATATCCCCTCATATTGTCTCTAACTACGTAGTATATGTTCATGCCTCCGGTCCTCCACTGGTGGCACTCCAAGCCCACTGATTCCTACACAATCACATTTCATGTAATTCAGAAACCCGAACTCAAGAATGTGAAACATGAGAGCTTACAGACATTTAACGAATTGATTTTTCCTCAAGATTGGCGACACCAGTTCAGTCAAATTGTTGTTTTCATGTCATATATATTTAAAAAGAAGGGAAATTCGTGGGTCTCTTTTCTCATTGGCATTTGATCGAACAGATGGCATGCACTAAGTTTCCATCGGCCACTGAAGACAGAGCGTTATGCTGGTTCTTGTTCTTCTCATTGATACGCATATTGGTTGCAATCTTTCGCCTTTATACCGAATGATGGTGAGCTCCAAGGCCCACAGGATTTTTTTGACCCTCATCTAGATTGCTTCTTCTCAATCTCTAGTAACACACAAGTACTGTACACCATCCTTCTTATCTTCAAATTGTAATGCCGAGGGACCTTGCAAGGGAAGGAAACTGCTGCATCGGGATGAAAAAGCCACAGTAGATTCCTGCCAACAATCTATACTAGATTCTAACCAAGTTCACATTTCAAAAAAAATTCATTGGAGAGAAAAAAATCACAATTAGTTGAGTTAATAAAGCCCAGTTGCGCACACACCCTCTCTGCATCTCGCTGTGAGGAAGAGTTCGTGCTGTGATTTTGGTTTGAATCGGGCAAAATCAAACAAGAACAAAAAGTAAAACATTAACCCCAACTTTAAAGGCTTCAGATCACATACCTCGGCAGCAAGATACTCAAGGACCGTCGATAGATGCACCGGCTCTCGGCATACTTTCCGGCCTTTAAGAACCTGGCGATCCGGCCGACGGGGAACTGGAGCCCGGCCTTGTACGACCTCGACACCGACTTCGAGCTCTTCGTCTTGCCCCTTCCGCCCTTTGTCGCCGCCGCAGAACTCATCTTCGATGTATTGAAGTTGGGTAGAGAAATCGAGAGAGGGAAAGGAACAAAAGAACGAGGTCTGAGAGAGGGCTTCGGATCAGACGGCGGACTCGGGCCCTTAAGGTTGGGGTATTTTAGTTAAAGCGCTATCTAAGAAAATATATATATGTATATTTTTTAATAAAAATGCTTACGTAACGATTAGTGCCATAGCGCTAAAATAAAGCGCTATTTAAGATATTACTTAGATAGCGCTTTAACAAAAAGCGATATCTAAGTGATTTTTAGCTTAATTTTGATTTATTTTTATTTTCTATAAGTGTAGAAGCGCTATACAAGAGCTCACTTAGATAGCGCTTTTTAGAAGCGCTATCTAAGTAGCGTTACCCAAGCCCAAATCTGTAGTAGTGACACCTTGTTGATCTTCATAGGGCGTGGAGGAGCTTTCTCGCAAAGGTAGAGATTGTTGGAGTTGGCTCTAAAAACTACTTGTTGTAAATATGTGTCTTAGTGGGGGTATATTTGTACTTTACTTATATCCCTAAAAAGACCATATAAATTGTCTCTTAGCTTTAGAGGTTTTCATGTAGAGAGAAAAATAACCTAAAGAGAAAGGAGGCTATGGAAGAGAGATGGCTTTGGAGAAGGAGAAGCAAAGGTTGATGATTTATGTCTTAAATCCTTGTAAGGTGCTTTGTGAACTTCTAATAAAGCTTGATATTCCTCTTCCACATCTTTCCACATCTTGTTGTTTGTTTTTGGCTTGTTCTTTCTCTTTTGTGTTGGATATTGTTGTGCTTGGTTCATTGAAGAGGTCGGTGGAATCAACACCATCATTAAGCGGTAGACATTATAGCTGAGTTTAATTTTGCGGTTTATTACATAAAATATGCGTAAAGTAGGCGCTTCAAAGTCCGTTATGCTACGACAAACAAAACACCATCCACATTGCTATAAATCCCATATTTTATGAATGAACCAGTCATATTAAGGTTGATTGTCAAGTGGTTCGTCCAGAACTTGAAGCTCGTTGCATATCGTTTCTGATATGAAATGGCAAGGGGAACATTGCATTGTTTCTAAAGTATACACCATCCACTAAATTAACAAATAGCTAGAGCATGAGGGCAAGAATCTTTCAACAGGACCCCCCATCTTCAATAAGATATGAAAATAATTGGGCATACTTGACTTGTAGAGAGAGCACAATGGAGGTGATGCACACACTCTACCTAAATTTGCACTTAAGTAATGAGACAAAAGGCATGTTTCTCAATGTGCCATACAACTAATACCCACTGGGAGTTGGGTGGTCATCTTTCTGGCCTTGATTAAAACAAAGACACACAAAACACATTACTATTTTAAATAGAATGCAAAGGTCACATGGCTTGAGCTCGGATGGGTTTTCGTGTTTCAAAGCTTATAATACTTCAGTACTCCTCATCTTGAACCCACAGCTTAGGATACAAGTATCGGTTCTAATACGACGTAAAAAGATTGGTTATGTTATTCGTCAAGAAGAATCCTATATATATCTGGTAAAAATGTCAAAATGATCTGATTTCGGTATGCCTGATGGTATCTTAGTCTAGAGCTTATTATTTATTTGTTTTGTTTTGTTTTCGTTTTTCCTTGTACCTGATTTGAATATGTAAAATTTACATTGTATTCAAGTTGGCATTTATGTTGGGTTTTAAATCATATAAGAAAGCATATGTAACTTCTTTGTATTCTTTTCAACTGTTACATGACCGTATTAATAGGAACAGCCAAACGATAGCTTTTCAATCTGACCTTTCCTTTTCTTAATTTAATATTACATTAGGAAACAGATAGATCGGACCTTAAAGGCCGAATACCTAACGGTGGAGGACCCAATGGAGCTGTGGACAGCGCTGAAGGCACTGTATAAACATCAAATTGATGTAATATTACCGCGTGCCAGTTATGAGTGGGAAAACATCAGACTTCATGACTATAAGTCCGTTGCTGAGTATAACTCTGCACTTCATAATATCACCTCACGCCTGAAGTTGTGCGGTGAAGAAGTGACAGATCACTGCATGTTGGAAAAGACATTTACCTCGTTTCACGAGAAAGATACAATCCTCATGCAGCAGTATCGTGAACACAACTTCACGAAATTCTCTGATTTGATCTCTTGCCTCTTTAGGCAGAGCAGAATAGAGATATACTGTTTGCTACTCATAATTTACGTCCAGCTGGTACTGCCCCTATCCCTGAAGCCCACCACGTTTCTCCACAGAAGTGAAAAAACAAGAAGAAGGCTAAAAATAACAAAGGGAGAGCTGTAATGAAGCAAGCACGAGGAGCAGCACCCCAGACCAACAAAAACAACAAAGGAAAGAGAAACTTCACATGGAAGTGAAAGCACACTGATTAAGTGTCACTTCCTAAGAAGAACTGGGAGGATAAATGTCATAGATATGGCATGACTGGCCATTAGTCCAGAAACTGTCGCACTCCTCGCCACCTCCAGGAACTATATCAGGCGAGCCAGAAGTCTCTGCCTGAAACAAACTTGGTGGCTGTTCAGCTACCAACGATTTTTACTGCAAAAGACTTCGAGAATGACGACCTGCTTGATTGAGATCCATCTTTATCTATGCATTTAATATTACATGTTGCTTCATCTTTAGTTTGTTTTAGTACGAACTTTTATTTAATTGTCCTTTTGCATTTACTTAAATAAAATTTCGTTTTGCTTATATAGATGAAGTATGAGTGCTTAGTGGGCAGTGCCTCGACGCACACAATCCTTCGCGAACATTGCTATTTTAATAGCATAAATAAATATGACGGTCCTGTTATCACAATTTCAGGACTGTCCCAAATAATCGAAGGATCTGGTGAAGCAATTATATTGCTCCCAAATAACACAAGACTTCAAATAAAAAATGCATTATTCTCTCCTAAATCAAATAGGAATCTCGTAAGTTTCAAGGACTTTCGTTTAAACGGATACCACTTAGAAACTAGAGATGAAAATAAAGTTGAATATCTGTATGTAACTTGTCAAAAAGATGGCCAGAAGATCATCTGTGAACGATTCAAAGGACTCCTGTCTGGTCTCTATCATACATACATTCAACCAATAGACGCCAATATGACTGAGCACCAGATGTGCCCATCATTGCCAGAGTTCCAACCCTGGCACAACAGACTTGGTCACCCTGGATCAGCAATGATGCGACGCATCATCACTGAATCCCTATGGACATAACTTGAAGAACCTGAAGATTCTTCATAATGGTGAATTTCCTTGTCCCCCTTGTTTCAAGGGAAAACTGATAACACGACCCTCCCTCCTGAAAGTGAGATTAGAGTCTCTGCGCTTCTTTGAGAGAATTCATGGAGACATTTGCGGGCCTATTCACCCCGCAAGTGGCCCATTTCGGTACTTCATGGTACTGATTGATGCATCAACTAAATGGTCTTACGTGTGCATCTTGTCCACCCGCAACCTAACTTTTTCAAAGCTATTGGCACAAATAATAAGGTTGTGGGCTCATTTTCCCGATAACCATATTAAGAAACTACGTCTTGATAATGCGTGCGAATTTACTTCACAAGTCTTCAAGACTATTGCCGGGCAACGTGTATTGAAGTTGAACATCCTGTAGCACATGTTCACACCCAGAACGGATTAGCTGAGTCCCTTATAAAGAGACTACAATGGATTGCACGTCCATTGCTTATACAATCCCAGTTACCGGTGGATGCTTGGGGGCACGCTATTTTACATTCCGCATCACTTTTAGGATAATACCCTCTGGAGGTCATACATTATCCCTGATGCAACTTGCATATGGCGCACCTCCGGATATCTCTCATTTGAGAGTGTTTGGTTGTGCGGTATATGTCCCAATAGCACAATCTCAGACTCAGTGGACCAAAATGGGTCCTCAGCGTCGTCTAGGTATCTATATTGGGTTTGATTCGCCCTCTATTATCAGATACCTTGAACCCCTTACGGGGAACGCATTCAAGGCACGTTTTGCTGACTGTGAATTTGATGAGAAAATTTTTCCTAAACTAGGCACACAGTCTAAGAAGCCTGAAGCTACTGAGACCATTAGTTGGGACCAGAAGTCTTTGTCCCTATATGATCCGCGTACTAATCTGGGTGAAGATGAGATCCTGAAGATCCTTCACATTTAGAATACAGTATATCTTTTACCGGATAAGTTCACGGACAACCAGAAGATTGTCCGTTCACACGTCCCTGTTGCTAATACGCCAGCTAGGATTGACATCCCTATAAATGGATGCAATCCACCAGCAGTAGAATTGGATGTACCTCAATTGAAAAGAGGACGCCTACAGGTTCAAAAGATAAAGTTCCTCAAAAGAGGAAGATTCCTGGAGATAATAAGATTATCACTCCACAGGATGCTGAGCTCAGACCAGCTACTTCTTCCCTCCTTATTTCCCCTGCAGAGGAAACAATAGGAGAAACATCATTAAATTTTGTACGTATGGAGAGGTACTGGACAGACATAGCACAGTCGACGACGACGATTTTGCGTTCGATATTGCCATTCACGTCACTGAATATGACGATGACGTCGAACCACGATCTCTAGCGGAATGTAAACGCAGAGATGATTGGCCAAAGTGGGACGAGTCAATAAGAGTAGAGCTGGACTCACTCTTGAAACGCAAAGTCTTTGGACCAGCAGTCCAAACACATGTAGGTGTAAAGCCTGTGGGATATAAGTCATAAGAAAAAGAAATGAAGATAATGTGATCTTTCGCTACAAGGCACTACTTGTAGCCCAGGGTTTTTCCCAAAGACAGGGGATTGATTACGAAGATACATATTCCCCGGTCATGGATGCGAACACATTCCGATTTTTAATAAGCCTAACCTCTCTGGAAAGCCTAGAAATGCAGCTCATGGACGTTATAACTGCATATCTATATGGCGATATAGATAAGAACATTTATATGAGACTTCCTGATGGGTTTAATCTACCCCAGAGATGAAAGAGATACCTCGAGATGTATTCTCTGTAAGGCTGCATAGATCATTATATGGTCTAAAGCAATCGGGCAAAATGTGGTATAATAGACTTAGTGATTTCCTTGCACAGCAAGGATTCATAAATAATGAAGTCTGCACGTGTATCTTTATCAAAAGAACGGGAACAATATTCATCATCATAGAAGTATATGTTGATGACTTAAATCTCATAGGATCTCCTGCAGAGTTCAATGAGATATCTGAAAGCCTAAAACATACTTTTCAAATGAAAGACCTAAGCAAAACAAAGTATTGTCTTGACTTACAGATTGAACACCTAAGATGTGGAATCCTATTACACCAATCGAATTATACAAAGAAACTTCTACGTAAGTTTTATATGGATAAATGTCATCCTTTAGGTACTCCTAAGGTCGTAAGATCACTAGATGTACATAAGGACCCCTTTTGGCCTCTGGAAGAGGGGGATGAGATACTGGGTCCTGAAGTACCCTACCTCAGTGCCATTGGAACACTTCTATATCCGGCTAACTGTACGCGTCCCGATATAGCGTTTACAGTTAATCTCCTAGCCTGACATAGTGCAGCGCCTACAAAGCGCCACTGAAACGGAGTAAAGCATCTTCTGTGATACCTCTAGGGTTCAATAGATCTGGGACGTTACTACCAGAGAGGTGCCTCCCCCCAATTATTTGGTTATGCCGATGTAGGTTATCTTTCAGATCCGCACACGACAAAATCACAGACAGGTTTTGTGTTTACCTACGGAGGTACTGCTATCTCCTAGAGATCGGTAAAGCAAACCACAACAACTACGTCATCCAACCATTCAGAGCTCATTGCGATCTATGAAGCAAGTAGAGAGTGTTATTGGCTACGATCCGTCGTCCACCACATTCTTCAATCCACTGGCCTGAAGACTGGTGATTTGGAGCCTACTGTCTTGTTTGAAGACAACGATGCGTGCATTGCTCAACTTCAAAAGGGCTACATCAAGGGCGACAGGACGAAGCACATATCTCCCAAGTTTTTCTGGACACACGAGCTAAAAGAGGACATGCATATTGAAGTTCAGCAGATTCAGTCCTGCAACAACTTAGCTGATCTTTTTACCAAATCTTTACCAAAATGTATTTTTGTAAAACTTGTAAAAGGAATCGGTATGAGACAGCTGAAAGACCTACAAGCCTGAAGCTTGTACGGATGAAGGGAAGTAACTTGTGTGTTGCACTCTTTTCCCTTAAGCTGTTGATTTTTCCCACTGGGTTTTCCATAGCTAAGGTTTTAACGAGGCAAACACGATTACTCAGGATCCAGATGTATCCACCCTTTTTAGCCTTATACGCTAAGACCAAAGTAATGGATGGATAAGGGGGAGTGTTGTGAGTGGGGGAGGCTTTTGGCCTCCCCACCACTTATCCCCCCTCTTTATGTAGTGGAGACCTTTGGTATCATCCATGTCTCTTGGAATACCCTATGAAGTTTATAAATAAAGAACCATGGCTATTGGCCATGGTTACTCTTCTCCTAATATCTCTTAACATTGAATTCATTTTTTATATATCGTTTTTGTATATATATGTTTTGTTTGACTCTTTTTCTTTAAAAAGAAAAAAAAGAAAAATATATCTATGGCAACCCTAATTGTTGCATTATTTCCTAATATCTAAAAATGAACACAAATTTTACCGTCATAGACTATATATGACATATATAATATAACCGTTTTTAGAAAAACAAATATAATAAAAAAGATAACAGAACTTTGCATGCATTACGAGTAGAATAGCTGGCCCAACGGCGTGGAGGCACTCATACGCGGCCAATCATCCCTCCAGCTAAGGTTCCAACCGAGCTAATCGTTGGGCTCTCTTATCAATACCAGCAGTTAAGCTCGTCTTCAATAAGGGCATCCAATAATTGATCGATTCAGCTCCTTCATCATTGCCGATGTTAGGGTTGAATTTCTGCTGATATTTGTTGGCATTAGTGGCACTATATCTGGAGAGCTCAGTTTGTGGAATCTGGATTGTTTTTGAGCAGTTTGAGCAAAATGTTGAACATTATATTGCAACATTATGTTCAACATTCGGGATTTAGAATAATTGTTCGTATACAGAAACGCTGCTTTGGTCTACAAATCTGTCGTGGTGATCTCAGATCTGATTTGTAGCCTAGAATATCGGAGGTTCCTGATTTGATTGATTCCAGATATTAGTGAGATTTTTATACTCCTTCTTACCCGAATTAGTTCCTTAATTGATGGAGGTTTGTTGAGAATATTTGGAAATCTGGTTAGTTCCTAAATTGTTGGGAGGAAATATTTGCTGAGATTTATTGGTTTTATTTACCAGAAATAGATCCTTATTCTATGGGCAAAATATCCACATAAGATTTGTTTTAATCATTTTACCCGAAATAGATTCGGTGGTTCCTTGAATATGAGATTTCTTACCCGAAGTGATCCTGGAAATATTGACGGATATTCTGCATTAAAGAAGAAGTTATTTACCCATAAATAGTGGTTACAAAATCTGAATGGGTTCATATTTGAATGGTTGTGCGGTTGAAGATATGTGCGGTTGAAGATTCTATATATGAATGTTTTCAGATCTTGCATTATTGTTTAGATCTTCTCCAGATATTCGGTTGAATGCAGGTATGCATAAGATTTGCTGACGAAGGTGAATGAAAGTATCAATCCACAACCGAGGTATGAAAGATCCTATTTATTGGTCATGTTATATATTATGTTGAACGTTATGATACAACATTATGTACAGCATGCTGTGTCAGAAGGCTGGAATTGATTGGCGCACTTCAGCGGTTATCAAAGGTGGATTACTTCAGATCTCATGTTATCTCTTTTAGGCATTCTGGTATATTCTGTTAAAGATACATTTGGAAGTTGCAATCTCTTGGTTTTATTGTTGTATCGGTTAGAGAGATTCTTTCCCGCAATATTTTATTGATCGGATCCTTGGAGATATGTTGAACTACTTGCCCGAAGTAGTTCCAGAGATTGTGGGCTGCCGATCTGCACGAGATCTGTCGAGCGAACTACCTTAACTACTCCGCGATTGAGGGGGAGCGGCGTAGATAGAGGTGCATGCGGTTTTGCGGAATAGGGGCGGCTTTTACGAAAGTTTTTTGAAGAACTCCGGGAGGAGGCCGACGGCTACGCACATAGGATCAAGGGAGTTGATCTAGTCGGTTGTGCAAGGGGATCTTGCGGGCAAGGGGAGCTTGCTGAGAATACTCCATGGGTTGGTATAGATCACCCATCACGGTTTGTATTGAGGGTGAGGTTGTTCCTCCTAATAGAATCGCGATAATTAGTGATTGTACTCATTGATTATTTTAGTGGAGTATTCTGATTTTCTGGGCGTGGCCCCGCAGATGTAGGTGTGCGCACCGAACTGTGTTACCAAGTCTTGAGTGTCTCTGATTGGTTTGTGTTGTTCTTTTGGCTTTATTGATTATTACTGCGTACAGAACTTACAATTGGTATCAAATCAGGTCACCCGTGTTTCTTTGTTAACAAAGAAGGTGTGATCTTGGATTTCAATACTTGAATCATGGCTACACGAGAAGGTGCATCCGTTGTTCGTCCTCCACTGCTCATTGGTACAAACTATACTTACTGGAAGTCTCGGATGCGTGTATTCATCAAGTCCATTGATGAGAAGGCCTGGATCACTGTCGTTAAAGGATGGACACCGCCGATCGAAATTGACAAAGATGGCAAAGAACACCTCAAGCCGGCAAGAGACTGGAGTCGGATTGAAGAACATGCGGCCTTGTGCAATTCTAAAGCAACTAATGCTATTTTTTCGGCTGTAGATGAAGAGCAGTTCAAGCTGATCTCCACATGTGAGTATGCCAAAGAAGCATGGGATATTCTCCAGAATGTTCATGAAGGAACAAGTACCGTAAAAGCTTCCAAACTCCAGATGCTAGCATCTCAGTTTGAAAATCTAAGGATGTATGACAACGAGACTGTTGCCGAATTCAATGGGAGGTTGAGAGATATAGCCAATCAGGCCTTCCAGCTTGGGAAGAAATATTCTCAAAAGAAGTTAGTTGAGAAAACCTTGAGATCTCTTCCAGACAAATTCTCAGCCAAAGTTGCAGCCATTGAGGAGGCCAGAAATACGTCTATCATGAGACTGGATGAACTCATGGGATCTCTTCAAACCTATGAAATGAACCTGAAGCAGATTCAGAGGGACAAATGGATTGAAAATGAGTCCGAGTTAGATGATGACATTGCCTTGCTGACCAAGAATTTCAGTAGAATGATGAAAGAGATAAGCAACAAGGGTCAAAACTTCAGATCTAGCAACACTGCGGCACGTGCAAATCTTCCCTCTGCAGGCAAGAACAAAGGCAAAGGGATACAGTGCAGAGAATGTGAGGGTTTTGGTCACATACAAGCCGAATGTGCCAATACCCTCAAGAAGCAGAAAGAGAAATCTTTATCAAGCACCTGGAGTGACGAAGAATCTGAAGGTAGTGCTACAGATGAAGAGACAACCAGAAACTATGTTACGTTTACAACCATACGGGAAGGACAATCTGATAGTGACACTCATAGTCATGTTGGATCAGATGTTGCAACATCAGAAACAACATCTGGCAACAAACTAGCTAATGTCAGACAGAATGTTGCAACATTTAGTACAATATCCTGCACTGAATCTGAGTCTGAAGTTGATAGCGATGAGGAAGTTCATGACGATGATATTTGAAAAGCCTATCAGATGATGTTTGAGAAGTGGATGCAAATCTGCAATATCAACAAAGTCCTGAAGGAGGAGAATGAAAGTCTGAAGAAAGAGAAAGAGGAGGTCAAAATCAAATGTCTGAAAGTTGAGGAAACTTGTAGAGAATTGGAAAGAAACTTCAGAAATGTTCTTCTCATGGCAGAGAAAGCTGAATGCACATTGGAGAAGTGGAATTCTGGAAAAGCAAAGCTGGATGATATCTTAAACATGGGTAAGATTTCAGGAGATCGCACCGGAGTGGGATACAATAGAGGAGCCTTCAATAATGTGTCTGTTGAAAGAAGAAGTCAAGTTACCAAAGAACTTGAAAGAATGGGTCAGCACAAGGGGCATGATCAGAAGAAGAAGCAGACTAGATGCGTAAAAGGTGGTCGTCCTGCATGTGCTTACTGCAAGTTCATAGGCCATACTGAGAGAAACTGCTTCAGTCGCATGCGACATTGGTCAGAAGGAAGAAATGTTAGACACCCTGATATGAAGATGAAGAAGCAATGGGTCAGAAAGTCTGAATTATACAGCAAGAACACTACAGCTTCAGAGAAAGCACTTCATGTTGTGACTAATGTTGTAATATTAGATACAACACAGAATAATGTTGCTGCAGATGTTATGACACCAGACTCGACATCTCTACTCGACAATCACTGTGAGCAACCTGCGCCAAAGTCTCATGAATCTTCCTCCAGAATTATCAGAGTGCTGTCTCGCTGCTCTGCTCACTGCTCTTCCTCCACCGGTGCCATTGGATCTTCACATGTACCCTCTGTCAACACCACCGATGTTTTCAATTCTCCAACTACTTTTCGGCGTCTCAGAACTCGACTTCTACCCTGGACATCATTTCATTCGTCACCCTACTGTCAGATGTGAGGTATAGTGTTCTTTCTCTTATTCCGCTGTGCCTGAGATTTTATTTGCTATTAAGAGAGACAGAGGAGCCTCTGGATGTGCTTCGGTTGAGTTTTTTTTTGAATTTTCTTTTGGAGTTGTGAGGCTAGCTAAAAGGGGGAGAATGTGGTGTCTTTTCTGAATAATTTGGCTGTATTTTTTGAGATGATCACTGCTCGGGTTGCTCTAGTAAGGGGGAGAATGTGTTTTGGATTATTGTGGCTCAAAGGGGGAGAATGTGTGCTTGGTTGACGCTTGCTTTGGTTTGTGCCACATAATGCCAAAGGGGGATATTGTTAGGGTTGAATTTCTGTTGATATTTGTTGGCATTAGTGGCACTATATCTGGAGAGCTCAGTTTGTGGAATCTGGATTGTTTTTGAGCAGTTTGAGCAAAATGTTGAACATTATGTTCCAACATTATGTTCAACATTCGGGATCTAGAATAATTGTTCGTATACAGAAACACTGCTTTGGTCTACAAATCTGTCGTGGTGATCTCAGATCTGATTTGTAGCCTAGAATATCGGAGGTTCCTGATTTGATTGATTCCAGATATTGGTGAGATTTTTATACTCCTTCTTACCCGAATTAGTTCCTTAATTGATGGAGGTTTGTTGAGAATATTTGGGAATCTGGTTAGTTCCTAAATTGTTGGAAGGAAATATTTGCTGAGATTTATTGGTTTTATTTACCAGAAATAGATCCTTATTCTATGGGTAAAATATCCACATGAGATTTGTTTTAATCATTTCACCCGAAATAGATTCGGTGGTTCCTTGAATATGAGATTTCTTACCCGAAGTGATCCTGGAAATATTGACGGATATTCTGCATTAAAGAAGAAGTTATTTACCCATAAATAGTGGTTACAAAATCTGAATGGGTTCATATCTGAATGTTTGTGCGGTTGAAGATATGTGCGGTTGAAGATTCTATATATGAATGTTTTCAGATCTTGCATTATTGTTTAGATCTTCTCCAGATATTCGGTTGAATGCAAGTATGCATAAGATTTGCTGACGAAGGTGAATGAAAGTATCAATCCACAACCGAGGTATGAAAGATCCTATTTATTGGTCATGTTGTATATTATGTTGAACGTTATTATACAACATTATGTACAACATGCTGTGTCAGAAGGCTGGAATTGATTGGCGCACTTCAGCGGTTATCAAAGGTGGATTACTTCAGATCTCATGTTATCTCTTTTAGGTATTCTGGTATATTCTGTTGAAGATACATTTGGAAGTTGCAATCTCTTGGTTTTATTGTTGTATTGGTTAGAGAGATTTTTTCCCGCAATATTTTATTGATTGGATCCTTGGAGATATGTTGAACTACTTGCCCGAAGTAGTTCCAGAGATTGTGGGCTGCCGATCTGCACGAGATCTGTCGAGCGAACTACCTTAACTACTCCGCGATTGAGGGGGAGCGGCGTAGATAGAGGTGCATGCGGTTTTGCGGAATAGGGGCGGCTTTTACGAAAGTTTTTTGAAGAACTCCGGGAGGAGGCCGACGGCTACACACGTAGGATCAAGGGAGTTGATCTAGTCGGTTGTGCAAGGGGAGCTTGCGGGCAAGTGGAGCTTGCCGAGAATACTCCATGGGTTGGTAGAGACCACCCATCACGGTTTGTATTGAGGGGGAGGTTGTTCCTCCTAATAGAATCGCGATAATTAGTGATTGTACTCATTGATTATTTTAGTGGAGTATTCTGATTTTCTGGGCGTAGCCCCGCAGATGTAGGTGTGCGCACCGAACTGCGTTACCAAGTCTTGAGTGTCTCTGATTGGGTTGTGTTGTTCTTTTGGCTTTATTGATTATTACTGTGTACTGAACTTACAGCCGACAACTTAGACCAAAGCAATAAATCGTCATTAAGGCTTGGACGTTACACTCTAGTGTCTGCTGTCTATAAGTAGTCTCTCGAACCACGAGAGAAGGGTTAGATTCTTCTTATTCTGCACTCTCATTCTTTGACAACCACCAAAGTCAGGTACTTTAAAACTTGGCATCTTCTCAACCTCATACATTTCCTCCATAAGCTCGGTGCGATAATTAGCGGATGACCTCCCAACAGGTCGGACATAGTTATCCCGATCATCATTGAGTCATCTATAGATTTAAGCATTGGAGAGGATTAGGTCGGACCCCTGATCTGACCCCTCTTGACGAGTTTCTTGTGTTGCATGCTGCCCAGCGATAGCCCAGCACTGGTCCCCGTAGCTCGGATCGGAGCCCATTGATTCAAGCGATGGTCAGCTCGCCTAGTGCCCATGCGACTATCCACATCATCCCCACGTCAGGAGTTACAACCAAACCATCTTCCAACGACTTCAGTGGTGAGAAAACACCAGTTAACATCTGACGCCGTATATGAGAATGGAGTCAACATCCACGTCATCTGCCACACAGACGATGACTTGACCTACTAACCATGACCCAACAACAGACGCTACACCGTCCCCGTGGATAATAGTTCATCTACCCGTGGGATGACCAAGCCACAAGTAGCGCCGTTGGAGCAATTCCATGCGGTCACACGAGAGGTGAGCGTCAACATCCAGATACTGGCTGTCGTGGTAGGGTGACCGACGGGTCCGCATCCTTAGCCAATTGGGAGCCCCATGTCTTGCGCGCATGCTTAAATTGAATGGCAAACTTGTAAATAAGTGATATGTGAGCTGGGAGTGTGCAGAGCAAAACGGTAGGTGCACACAGCATTTACTGACAGTGAAGTGAACCTGCTGATCCCAAAGGACGAGTAACTACCCGTCCATCCCTTGCTAATCGCCAGCGACCATCGTTGTTTTTCAGCCGACACTGGTAGACTCTGAAAGAAACAAATCTATACTCAACTGTCGATTACAGTATATACATATAGAGTAAAATCAAGAGAGAAACAAAAGGAAACATCTCTCTCGCTCTCTCTGTGTGTAATTAGCTGTAGAGAGAGAACTCCCGTTTTCTTCTCTCTCTCTCTCTCTCTCTCTCTCTCTCTCAATTGCGGAGAAGTTCAGCTGTTGAAATCGACACAGGTCAGTATTTCTTTACTCAGGATTGACGTATGATATAGCACCTATGTGCAATGCTGCCGATCGAATTCTTTTATTTCCCGGTAGCTTGATAAATGGGAATTCGATCTACTGTTTGCCATCGAGAATGCCCGCATCTGATAAAGTTTGGAGCTTTCCATGGAACGGTGAAATAATTTTAGATAAATTTTGGAACTTGGGGGTTATTTGCCAAGTGTTAGAAGATCTCAAAAACTTTGTCAGTTTCCGCTGGGCGTAATGAACATTTTATTTTGATTGGCCTTCTATGGCAATCCATTAGTAATGTCACTCAATGGGATCTAGACTTTATTAGGATAATTAAACGTTTTATGCTTTTTATTTATTTATTATTTGGAATTGCTTTCATTTGGTAAAGATTTCAAACTTTTTTGACGGATCGAATACCCGGCCTTCTTACGATCTAAATCTCTGATGTCTCCTCATCCTCCTTCCCTTTTTCTGATAAACGCACGAAATTTTGATTGGGATAAAGTACAAATCATCTTGTATTGTTGTTTTTGATTATGGGAATTGTCATCTTGATGTTGATTTTGTTCTAGGCAGTATAGAGGGAGTGGTTTAAGTTATGAATGATGTTCCGATACATTAAAAAAAGTTACATTTGTTTAAGTTATGATTGATGTTCTGATTTAGTGGTTCATTATTTTTGTTTTAAATATGCATCTATTTATACAATACATCACATAAGTTTTTTTTCTTTTTCATACAGTCTAGGGTTATACTTAATCGTAACTTTGGATATAGACAATATTTATTTGCTAACTTCAGTTCTACTAGCATAAAAAATAAAGGTACAATTACAACTGTAACAAATCTCACATGCACCATCAAATTATTGTCCAAATCCTGCAGGCATCATGCTACCCCCGTTTGGATGTTTGTTTTTTGTGCACTAACGATCATCATATTTGTCGCCAGATTTCCTCAAGCAAACACTAGTTTACCTAGCTAGCCCAAAACAATTTGATTCACATAAAAACTGAGGTTACTGCTTAAAGAATCATTTATCAACATATACATTTTTCAAGTCTTTCATCTAATTTAGCCAAACACGAAAGAAAAGATGGGAAATTTTTTCCCATCTCAATACTAGTCGTGATTGAAGTTGTTCTTCAGCTCATTTGGGGGAATGATCACCTGATGGAACACTCTGTAGAAGTTTTTTCCAATGTCCTGCTAACTCTCCAATGTCTTTTGTAAATTTACTGAATAAACTAGGATGTGTCAAAGGGCTCCAGCCACACTGTATCCTGAATTTTATGCGGTTATGCACAATACTAAAAAAGTATGTAACAATTCTACGCAAGAAAATAGTGCAAATACATGACTACAATGATAACAACATTAAAACCTATCAATGCATATATCACTAAAATGAGAATTTAAAACAAGGCGTCAGCAGAAACGCCTGTGAACACTGGCAACAGAACTGCAGCAGAGAAAACACATCGGCATTCATAAGTAAGTTGTCATGAAAACAAAACACTGAAATCCGAATCCTTTGCCGGCAACATCTAGCTGCAGTCTTCTCTTTCTTGGGCATATTGTCCACTTTTCATCGATTAATGGACCTGCCAAATGATCAAGTTACATGGCACTTCGACACAATGTGGCTTTCTACCAGTTTTTATTTTTATTCATTAAATATGGTGTGCATCCCAAATGCTATTAGTGCAGTCGTATTTGGTTTGGTCTGACATGTATTTTTCTTGGAGTTGTTTTTTGGTATTCAAACCTTTTGCTCCTGAGAAAGGTAGTAACATGTTCAAAGCCTCCAGATTCGTCAAAAGGAATAACTGATCTGATAGGTTTAGAGCCACAGTAACTGCTGTGTTAGTAGCGCTAGATACAACATTTCAATCTTTTACCCTTTTTTCTTTGACTTCATTCTGTTTTCATACCTTACACATGGAAGGATACCGTTGGTGGTGTTGTCTGCTCGAAGCAAGGATCAATTACTGTTATCAAGCAATTTTCTTCCTCCGAATGCAGATCTTGCTTTTTCTCCCTCATTTTGAAGTTTCTACTGTGTTTATCAAGATCTGTTCTCTGGGAGAGAAAAACATATTATATGTAAAGTTTATTTTTGAACAGCTTGGTTTGCCTTGAGAAGTCAAGTTGTGCATTAGTTCCATTATATTAATTTCTCTTGGTTACATGCTTTTGACCTCTTCTATTAATGTCCAGGTCAAATTGCTGGCAAAGCAGCAGCACATAACAAGTTGATTGAGGGAATCCTGAACTGCAGTAAAGCTGGCGGCAACACTTGCATGGAGGCATTCTGGCTCTACTGGCGGAAGCCATGGAGTTGCGGAGCTGGTATCTGTCTATTTATAACTGCCAGTTGTCACTCTTTGCTGTTTGTTCATTTATGCTGTTGTTTGCTAGCGATGTTGTTGGTTATCCACCTGATCAGGATATTTTATTTATAACTGAAACTTTCTATAACCAATTAAGCAAGGGTAAATAAATTGCTATTTGGCTATATTTGTGGCGGTACATGATCTAATAAGACAATCATACTACTGGCATGCTGCTTACCCTATCATTAACGCACATGTCCTTGTATACGATATATATGTTACTGGAGTTGCTCGTGTCAAATGCACAAATTTAAAATTCTGCATGAGATGTGAATAATATTTTTTTTTTGAAGAATAAGATGCATGTTGGTTTAAGAGAGCTGCAAGCTAACATGTCTCCACTCATGAGTTTTTATGAACTCAGATTGTCCAATTCTTATGGCCAACATGATGCATGCAAATCAGGAAAAATGATTGAGCTAAGCCTAAACTAGTTGATATTACTTCAAGTTATTGACATAAATATTGCTTCTTTCCCTTCATCTTTTGCATTGTAATTATGAAAGCATCTGGCATTTTTGTTATGGACCAGACATAGATATGCCAATGTCATGCAAAACTCAAGCTGCTCAATGAGCTTAGAGCAAGATGTAAACACACGCAGATCCAGGGTGCATGATCACGTTTGTAAGCAAGATAATCATTGAATTATGATGAACTGTTACTTCTAAAATATTTTTTATAAATTCAAGGCTATACACTTGATGCATGATGCTCACTGAGTCGTAGTCGTCGATAACATCTAATTCTGATCGTGTTTGAGTGTACTCTGGTTAACATAGTCAATTATGTCAACCCCATCTGAATTGTATTATGTAAAACATGTGCATTGAATTTTTAAAACTGAATTAATTCGGGACCCGATACACCTGTCATACGGTGTTTACTCTGGCTTACTGCATATAATATAATCCTGACCATGTTCAAGTCTTAGTTGCTTAACGGATATAATTATATCTAACACATCTAAATCATGTTGTCCAAGGAATATTCAGAGGGGTTGAAATGTCAAGCAATATCTGAGAGCATGTAGTTGAGTATATACTTTTCCTCTGCAAATCTACTTTCAAATTGATGAATGAAAGATTGTGATCGAGAATTTTTTGCAGTGGCAATCAGTGTTTTTTGTGAAAGCTATCTTTTGGGGAAACTGATGGTTGTGTTCATCAATGCTTTTAAGTAATATTGAATCTTTTTTATGATCGCAGGGAAGAAATGTTGATTTTAAAGGGCAGGAACATGGGCCTCTGACTTCCCACTCCGTCATGAACGGGGGTTCAAGGTGAGATACAATATTTATTCATGATATACTTAAGGTTTTTCTAGATTTGGTGTGACAGGAGCACAAGCTATACTCCCTGCATTGTTTATATCTTACACAAAGTATAAAGCATAACTAAGCAAAAAATGAGTTTTGGAGGATTCAGTGGTTTAGGCACAGAATGACTCTAGAATACTACTAGAGTTCATTTTGTATTATAACTATGGTTTTAACACGTTCTTGTGATCCCACGTGATGCCTATTGAAAGTGCTACTAGTGTTGTAGTACTAATGAAGTAACTATGCACTTAAGTCGGCAAAATTATGTTCCACTAAAATGATGTCAATTTAATTCATATAGCCATGCTACTTGTCAGATGATTGTACTCTGGAACTTAACAAAAGCCACATGAATATATTTCATAGAATGTTCGTGTTGGTATCATCTCCAGAACCGCATCTGAATTATGACAAGAAATGTTTTGTGGACAAACTATTACAGACTATCTATGATAGTGTTGTTGCATAGTTCTGACATAGGCCAATTACGTCTTTAGTCTCTAGACAAAGTTGGTCAAAAGTGGAGGTCACCCTTAACTTGTTCGGCAGCTGACATTGGATGCATAAGGGCATTTGAGATCTTATTTTTCTATAGTCACATGCAAGATAACATTGGCATGGCTAGTAGTTGCAAACATATCAAGTCTACATAGGCTTCCAACATCCATGTAGTACCTTAGATGAGAGAATAGTTAATCTTTGTGATGGCTACTGGGACCCATTAGCATGATGCCAAGGATAATAATGGTTTATACCTTGATATATTCACACTGATCATGTCATAAGTTAAGGCAGCAACATTGATGTAGGACGTGGTGGGATATAGAGATTTGGTGGAACATTTTAGGATTTCGGTGGATGATTTAGGGAAGAAGGTGATAATCTAGAGTTCTTAGCTTCGCACCTAGGATTCCAAGGCTTTGCACCAAGGAGGTGTAACCTTTCACATGTTTTTAAGAAAATGTCTCATTAGATTTCATTGATTGAAAATAAAACAAGTTATGGCCTTTATATAGGCTTACAAACTTTGACTTTTCATATTCCACCAGATGTGGTAAACTCATCCAAAAAGATTAAAACTCTTAAAACAAATAAAAGACTCTTAAATACCTAAAGCTCAAAATAAAAATGAAATTAAAATTAAAATTAAAATTTTGATCCCTATCATATTTTCTGGCTTGAGAACTTCACCTCATGGTAAAGGACGACAAAAGTAAAACAATTGGGCATAAATCAGTAGACCTCTGCAATAGAAAAGGACACGTCCGCGAACTTTAAAGTGTAGCAGTATAAAAACTTGCCGATGAATGTCTTCTGAAAATTTCTCCCAACTCATAAAAGACAAACATGCAACACCTGTTTATTGGTAAAGGTGTGAGGATCTGGGATTGCAAACTCGATGTGCTCAATTGAAATCAGCAGTTCCTCTTTCGACAGTTATGACGCGTGTTTATTAGATGGCTCTAAATAAGGCTCTGACTCATGTTGCAATGCTAGATCAAGTGCTATCTTTGACTCAGAATGCACCACTGGATCAAACTTTGGTTCAGGCTAGGGCTCAGGCTTCAATTCAGGCTCTCAGGTTTCAATTCAGGCTTAGACGTAATCTTTCTCTCAATTTCTTGATCAAGATCTGGTTTTAGCTTATGTCCAATCTCACACTCTGTCTCAAGTGTTGGATCAATCTCTATCACAGGCTCTGTCTTGAGTTTGCTCCGTTGTTTCTTCCACCATTGTTTCATCTTTTGAATAAGTCATTTTTCTTTATCTGCCATGTCTCTACTGAAGATTGCTGGGCTGTCTGTGGAACATATTGATGCTGGAAAGAATAGCGAAATTGAAGACAAAATTCGAACACTGACCATCGATGACTATGACATGGAAGATGCTTATACCTAGATCATGCTTCTCCTTTGAATGCATGATATGCATATGTATATTTTTGTATTTTTGAAAAATAAAAATTGAAAAAGAAATATTCTAGAAGGGATTCCCAGTCATCATATCCATACATGTCTTCGAAGCCATAACAGTATGAAACCAGATTATACATTGTTTGAATCGAATGGCCCTTGTAGTAATCATCGTAGTAATCATATCCCATAATTTAGAGTAAATCTTCTTGCACAGAGGATACCTACATGTAGTTGGCTGAGTCAGCTATCCACTGGCACCAACAACATAGAATTTGGGCTTCAAACGGATACAAAATCGTCAAAAATAGAAAAGTGCACAGAAATTCCCAGAAATCAGCAAAAAGGTTGTAAAATCGCATGGATCACTGTTGAGCCATTGACCGGGTCAATCGGCTCTGCTGAGCCGTTACCAGTCAACTAGCTTGGCTGAGCCGGCTGGGGGGGGGGGGGCGACTCACCGGCTTAGTCGTATCAAGCCGGCTCCCAATCGGTTCGGAGGTGGGTCAAGCACGTGAGCCGATGATCAGTGCCGGCTCGGCTCGGGTGCGGGTTCGGCTCGACTGAGCTGACACTGTAGGTCAATCGGCTCAGTCGGCGCCGATGCAAATTCCGCCTAATTTTGGCAGCGTGTCGCGGCCCGTCTTCTTCCTAGGGGTTCGCCTTGACGAGAGGGAGGTCGTGGTGGGGTCGGTCCTCTCAGCTGATACCGCTGGCGACATTGGTGAACTTCAAAAAGTTCGCGTGAAGTGACGTAGAGGTTTTAAGTCGTTGACGATGGCGGTCCGGGTGCCAAAAGTGTCGTCGAGACAGGGAACATCTTGAGGAAGTGGTGGCGCTGATCAAGGAGGCCGTCGGAGGTGGCGGCGAGTGATGACGCTGGCTTTCCGATTGAACATTAGGGTGTTGATCTTGCTGGCGACGGATTTGTATTTGTTGGACAACAGGGTTGTTTGGGACACGACGACAGAGCACTGTTGTGGCGTGGCTGAGGAGATCTGAGCGGTTGTGAAGCAACGATAAATGGTGGAGGCATGGAGTTTAAGATTAGAGTCTCTTTCACTTTTTTCTTTTTTTCGATAGGATTTTTTGATCTGTTTTTTGCAGAAGAAAGGTGGCAGTTAGGAAAATTAGGGTTAGGTTTTTTTTTGATATCTGGATTTGGGATTTAGAAAGAGCGAAGATTTAGATTTTCGGATCTGATACCAAATTAATGTAGGACGTGGTGGGATCTAGGGATTTGGTGGATGATTTGGAAAAGAAGGGAATAACTTAGGGGTTTTGGCTTCACGCCAAAGATTCCAAGGCTTCACACCAAGGAGTGGGTAACCTTTCACAGATTTTTAAAGAAAATATCTCATTATATTCTTTCTTTCATTGATTGAAAATTAAACAAGCTATGACCTTTATATGTGCTTACAAAACTGTGACTTTTCACCCGATGTGGTACTAAGCTCGTCCAAAAGGACAAACTCGTTTTAGGTCTCGGTTTCGGCTCAGTATCGTTCTTTTCAAAATTTAGATTTTGGTATCGGTATCGTCCGTTTTGACGGTTTCGGAAGCAAGTTTCTGTTTCGTCCGTATCGCCAGTTTCGGTAGTTTCGTTTCGGGTATCGGTTTCGGTTTCGGAGATATTTTAAATATGTATATAATATATAGACATAGTGATGGTTTTGGAGATTCTTAAATCTAAACCTATCAAATACTATTAAATACTTAACAAACTAAAATATTAATCATATACTATCAAATACCACATACTAAATAGATAAACTAAATTTGAGTTCGTAATCATATCAAATACTAAATACCTAAAGTTTGGTACTTAAATACCAAATATTAGAAAAATGAATAGATCCTACAGCTTGCCTTGCTCACCCACCGTTTTACCTTGCGCACAAACCACTTATTTACAAGTTTGCCAAAAAATCGCTGGACATTGCTTTGCGCACCCACCATTTTGCTTTGCGCACATACCACTTATTTACAGGTTTGCCACAAAAAATCCGCTTGCTATGTGCACCGACTGTTTTACTCTACGCACATACCACTTATTTACAAGTTTGCCTTTTAAAAACGCAGCCTCTCCTGAAAGACGACTCGGACCTCTCTTTCTCTCTCTCTCTTTGCTCTATGTCTCTCTCATGCTAGATGGTCGAGGTGGGACGGCGAGGCAAGAGGCGTGTTCGACGAGGCATGAGACAGGTTCGGCGAGGCGACGACACGATGCGGTGAGTTCAATTTTTTCATCTTCAATTTTCCTTTTTCTTCTTTTTTCAGCAATTGGTTCTTGGTTTTGCATCTTCTTCGTCTAATTCTTCATTATTTTCAAGTCGAAACTCTAGGGTTTTCTCCTCTCTTTTAACCGAGCTTTCTTTGCAACCTCTTGATTCACGAAATTTTTTGGGTTTTTTAGAGAATTTTTATTTAATTACACATTTTTCTTCCTTCGTCTTCGTCTGATATTGAACGGTACCGGTCTGTTTCAACCGAAATTGAATGGTATTGGTCAGTATCGGCCGAAACTGAACGGTACCATTCAGTATCGGCCGATACCGAAACTAACCCCTAGTTTCGGTATCGTTACCCACCGATACCGATACGATACGGGCGATACGCATGGGTATCGGCCGAAACCTCAAACCTTGCTTAAAACAAATAAACTACTCTTAAAACAAATAAAAGACTCTTAAATACCCAAAACTCAAAATAAAAATGAAATTAAAATTAAAATTAAAATTAAAATTCTGATCCCTATAAAACATGGTAGATCAGTATGTCTTTGTGAGGGTAAAATGTGTACCCCCATTATTAATCATGAGTTGGTGCTGATAGCTGTAATTTGCACCTTATACACTAGGGCAGATGACATGCTCCACTTAGCTCCACTTAGCCCCGTGTACAACCAGGTGAAACTATTTTTTCCTATTTCGGATGATCTGGAACTGTTGTTTTTGGATGTTTTATAAGCTCTAGCTTTGATCCATGTTTGGAAAATGACTCAATCTGTTTCACTATTCTAGTAAAAGTTACCGAAACTAGGACATTTCTCTAGTTTTGTTTTCATAACCACTGTAAGTAGTTATGTGCTTTTGATGCATAACTCACTATGGACATTTCATTTTTCTTCTGCCACCACCACCACTACCGCTACTACCATTTCCTTCTTATTTTCTTTTTTTAGCACTGCCTGCAAATCTGCAATTTATAGTACTATTAGCTATGTGCATTGGAACCACCTTGACCATTCAACCAAGGAATGTGTTTTGGGTTTCATGGATTACCTCTGTTTTTTTTCATGAAAAAGCAAACAAGAAAGAGAGATTATTCATGAAATAAAGTGTTTGCTGATAAGGTAGCTATCATGAAATTAGTAAACGAGTTTGATATCATGAAGAGGTGCATCAGTATTAATCATTACGATCTTGAACTCTGAAGGAATCTAAATAACATCGTCACAGCATTCAGCCATGAAGAGAAACTTTTAAATTTTAATAAAGAAACCAATGGATTGATTTTTATGGTAATTCAGGATACGCTCTGAAGCCTTTCACATAAAACAAGTTTCATGGATGTAATTATGTTTTTCACTTGTAAGAACCTCAGCTTCTCCATTTTACAAAAAAGTTGGTTTCTTCCAGGGACCATGTTAGCATGGAGGATCCTGATGGAACACTAGCAAGTGTAGCCCAATATATTGAACAACTACGCAAGAGTACCTCAACAGTTCAAGAGAAAGAGACATTGCTCAAGCAGTTGCTAGATTTAATTGAAACAAGGGAAACAGCTTTTGGAGCTGTTGGTTCTCATTCCCAAGCAGTTCCAATACTTGTTTCTCTTCTCAGGTCCGGGTCATTTGGTGTAAAGATACAGGCTGCTACTGTTCTAGGTGCTCTTTGTAAGGAAGACGAATTAAGGATAAAAGTACTGCTTGGTGGTTGCATCCCTCCACTTCTTTCCCTCCTTAAGTCCAGCTCAGAAGAAGGTCAGATTGCAGCTGCAAAGACTATCTATGCGGTGTCCCAAGGTGGGGCTAGGGATCATGTTGGATCAAAGATCTTTGCAACCGAGGGAGTAGTGCCAGTTCTATGGGACAAGATAAACAATGGTCTCAAGAACGGAAGTACAGTTGATACTCTACTTACTGGAGCGTTAAGGAACCTATCGAACAGCACAGATGGGTTCTGGGCAGCAACAGTAGACTCTGATGGCATGGATATACTTGTGAAATTGCTTGTATCTGGGCAGGCAAGTACCTTATCAAATGTTTGCTATCTTCTTGCATGTATGATGTCAGAAGATGCATCGGTTTGTTTTAAGTTCCTAGCTGCAGATGCAACCAAAATGCTCCTTAAGTTTCTTGGTCCTGGTAATGAAGTTGCTATCAGAGCCGAGGCTGCGGGGGCCCTCAAATCTCTTTCAGCACAATGTAAGGAAGCTAGGCTCAAGATAGCTAGCTCTAATGGAATCCCTGCTTTAATAAATGCCACTATAGCTCCATCAAAAGAATTTATGCAAGGGGAGTCTGCCCAGGGGTTGCAGGAAAATGCAATGTGTGCGCTGGCAAATATATCGGGTGGATTGACAAATGTCATTTCTAGCCTTGGTGAGAGTCTTGAGTCATGCAGTTACCCCGTTCAAATTGCTGATACTCTGGGTGCATTAGCTTCTGCCCTGATGATATATGATACACATGCTGATTCTACCAGGGCATCAGACCCTCTTGCTATTGAGAAGATGTTGGTGAAGCAGTTCAAACCAAAGGTGCCGATTCTTGTACAAGAGCGCACAATAGAAGCATTGGCCAGCTTGTATGGAAATTCTATTCTCTCAGGATCACTGATTAGTTCTGAGGCCAAGCGATTGCTTGTTTGTTTGATTACCATGGCAACTGGGGAGTTGCAAGACGAGCTTGTGAGCTCCCTTCTTACACTTTGCAACAAAGAGTGTGGTCTGTGGGATGCATTGCAAGGTCGTGAAGGGGTTCAACTGTTGATTTCTCTTCTTGGGCTATCATCAGAGCAACAACAAGAATGTGCTGTTTCTCTTCTTTGCCTTTTGTCCAATGAAAATAATGAAAGCAAATGGGCCATAACTGCTGCTGGAGGCATACCTCCTCTTGTTCAAATTCTAGAAACTGGGTCTCCTAAGGCTAAAGAAGATTCCGCAAGAATCCTCGGAAACCTTTGCAACCATAGTGAAGACATTCGAGCATGTGTTGAAAGTGCTGATGCTGTTCCTGCTTTGTTATGGCTGCTGAAAAATGGGAGCGAGAATGGGAAAGAAGTTGCTGCACATACATTGAACCACCTCATCCGCAAGTCAGATAGAAGCACAATTAGCCAGCTCTCTGCTCTACTAATGAGTGAACAGCCGGAGTCTAAAGTCTATGTGTTAGATGCACTTAAAAGTTTACTTTCTATTGCACCACTTAATGAAATTTTGCATGAAGGAAGCGCTGCCAATGATGCAATTAAGACAATAATAAAGACATTGGGCTCTATAAAGGATGAAACACAAGCTAAATCAGCATCAGCTCTAGCAGGAATCTTCCACTGCCGCAAAGAATTGAGAGAAAGTTATATTGCTCTCGAGGCTTTTTGGTCAACATTAAAGTTATTAAGCTTGGATTCTGACGAAATTTTGACAGAGGCATCACGCTGCCTTGCTGCTATTTTTCTTTCTATCAAGCGAAACAAGGAAGTTGCTGGTGTTGCTAGAGATTCATTGGTTCAATTAACCCAGCTTGCTAATTCCTCAAATCTCAAAGTGGCTGAACAAGCAACCCATGCTTTGGCTAATCTGCTTCTTGATTATGAAATATCACGAAATTCATTTCCGGAAGAGATCATTTTGCCTGTTACGCGGATTTTGCGAGATGGCACTATTGATGGAAAAACTCATGCTGCATCTGCAATTGCTCGCCTGCTTCAGAGTCATTCTATAGATGGTGCATTACTTGACAGGATTAATTATTCAGGGACAGTTCTTGCACTTGTGACTTTACTTGAATCTGTTAGTACTGAGGCTTCGGCAATATCAGAAGTTCTTGATGCACTCTCTTTGCTGTTGAGATCTTTGGAAACAAATGGGCGCATCAAATCTCCATTGGCAGTTCTTGCTGAGTACCCCCACAGAATAGCCCCTTTAGTTTCCTGTATAGCTGATGGAACGCCCTTACAGCAACATAAAGCTATTGAAATTGTGTCAATATTATGCCGAGACCAGACTGTTAGTCTGGGTTCTGCTTTATGTAGGACTTCTGGCTGCGTCTCATCAATTGCAAGGCGAGTAATTGACTCCAATAGTGCAAAAGTTATCATTGAGGGATCTTCACTTCTGATATGTGCTGCAAAAGAGAATGGTCAGTTAGCAGTGGAAGCTTTAAATGAAGCACATCTATGCACTCCTCTCATTCATTGTCTTGTCCGAGTGTTCAATCCTTCAAACTCATCCGCTAATATGAGGGGGACTAATACAATTGCAGAAATAAGCATTTTTAGGCATCTTGATAAGAAATATGAAGGGCTTGATGGTGAAGTTAACAGGGGGGTAATTGTAGGTAATGCTATCATGATTTGGTTACTTTCTGTACTTGCTTGCCATGATAACAGAAGTAAGGTTGTGATGATGGAAGCTGGAGCTGTTGAAATTATCATTGATAAGATTTCTCAATCCATATTCACTACACAGGTAATCGCTATATTATACTACTTCCACTTAGGTAATTGGGAGCATTTCCCGTTGCAGTTTACCTCAACCTAAATATCTATTTGCACTTCCTTTCTTGGCATGTGCATTTAATATTTTCTTCTCCCAAAATTCAGTATATTAGTGGTCTCTTTTTGGTTAATGTATAGTTTCATCTTTTCAATGGTTACATCTGGCTTTCAGTTACTCAACAGTCAATCTTGGTGCTAGCCTAACTTGTTATGAACTTAATATTGTGCAGGTTGATTGTGACGAGGATAAAAGCATATGGGTTTGTGCTTTACTGCTTGCATTATTATTTGAAGAGAAAGAGGTTATACAATCTGATGCAACATTGCAAGCAATTCCTATTCTTGCAAGTTTGCTGAGATCAGGGGAGTCAGAAAGCAGATATTTTGCTGCCCAAGCACTATCCAGCCTTGTCTGTAATGTCAATAGAGAGATTCTGCTAGCAGTTGCCAATTCTGGAGCTGCTTCTGGGCTTATATCGTTGCTTGGGTGCGCAGAGACAGATATAGCTGAGCTTTCACAATTATCTGAAGAATTCTTTTTAGTTCGAAATCCAGAGCATGTTGCTCTAGACCGATTATTTAAAGATGAAGACATCAGGGTTGATGCAACTTCTCAAAAAGTTATACCTGCAATTGTTGATTTACTTAAGCCAATTCCAGACAGACCTGGCGCTCCATACCTGGCATTGGGCCTTCTCAGTCAACTAGCCGTAGACTCCTATTCTAACATGCTTGTGATGGCAGAAGCTGGGGCTCTAGAGGCACTTACAAGATATCTTTCGCTCGGTCTACAGGATGCAGCAGAAGAGGCCACTATAGATTTACTGGGTCTTCTATTCAGCAGTGCTGACATACGCAGACACGAGTCTGCTTTTGGCGCTGTGAATCAGCTTGTCGCAGTCCTCCGTCTGGGTGGAAGAAATTCTAGGTTCCATGCAGCTAAAGCATTAGAGAGTTTGTTTCTTTCTGATCATATCAGGAATGGGGAATCTGCTAGGCAAGCTGTTAAACCCCTGGTGGAGATATTAAACACTGGCTATGAAAGAGAGCAGCATGCTGCAATTTCTGCACTTGTGAAGTTGTTACGTGATAATCCACCCAAAGCTATTTCTGTTGGAGACGTTGAAATGAATGCGGTTGATGTTCTTTGTCGAATTCTTTCATCTAATTGTTCGTTGGAGTTGAAAGGAGATGCAGCAGAATTATGTGGTGTTCTGTTCGGAAATACAAGGGTTCGGTCTACAATGGCTGCTGCTCACTGTATAGAGCCTTTGGTGTGCCTATTGTTAACTGACTTCACTCCTGCTCAACATTCAGTGGTCCGAGCATTGGATAACCTACTAGATGATGACAAATTGGCAGAATTGGTTTATGTACATGGTGCCATTGTTCCACTAGCTGGCCTTTTGTTTGGTAACAATTACCCACTTCATGAGACAGTTTGTAGAGTGCTGGTGAAGTTAGGTAAAGATAGGCCAGATTGTAAATTGGAAATGGTTAAAGCTGGAGTAATTGAAAGCATTCTCACTATCCTCCATGAAGCTCCTGATTTTCTCTGTGTGGCATTCACCGAATTACTACGGGCATTGACCAATAATGCTGGCATTGCTAAGGGTCCATCGGCAGCCAAAATTGTGGAGCCGCTTTTCCTTCTGTTGTCTAGGGCTGACCTAGGTTCTCATGGGCAGCAATGTGCATTGCAGGTTCTTGTTAATGTTTTGGAGCATCCTGAGCATCGAGCTGAATGTAATCTGATGCCTCATCAGGCTATTGAACCAGTTACTGCTTTACTGTGCTCGCCGATACAAGCAGTTCAGCAATTGGCTACAGAACTAATATCTCACCTCCTCTCAGAAGAGCATTTACAGCGGGCCACGATAACACAACAAGCGGTTGGCCCTCTCATTCAAGTTCTTGGTTCTGGTGTTAAGATTTTACAACAAAGAGCTATAACAGCTCTCTCTAAACTCGCCCTAGCTTGGCCAAATGCAATTGCAAAAGAAGGTGGTGTTTTTGAGCTGTCCAAAGTAATACTGCAAGTTGAGCCTTCATTACCTAATGTTATATGGGAAGCCGCTGCATCCATTTTATCCAGCATTCTGCAGTACAGTTCTGAATTTTTTCTGGAGGTACCTATTGCTGTATTGGTACAGTTGCTTCGTTCTGGGACAGAGAGTACCGTTGTTGGTGCACTGAATGCCTTGCTTGTGCTGGAAAGTGATGATTCAACCAGCGCAGGAGCGATGGTTGAAAGTGGTGTGATAGAGGCACTTTTGGAACTTCTACGTAGCCATCAATCCGAGGAAACTACTGCAAGACTTCTAGAGACATTGCTGAACAATGTGAAGATAAGGGAGACAAAAGCGGCTAAAGCTGCCATTTCTCCATTGTCATTGTACCTTCTAGATCCACAGACACAATCTCAACAGGGAAGGCTGCTGTCGGTTCTTGCTCTTGGAGATCTTTTCCAGAACGAGAGCCTTGCTCGATCTCCTGATGCTGCTTCAGCATGCCGGGCTCTGGTAAATCTTCTTGAGGATCAGCCAACAGAAGAAATGAAAGTAGTGGCCTTGTGTGCCCTGCAAAACCTTGTAATGTACAGCCGAACAAATAAAAGGGCTGTTGCAGAAGCTGGTGGCGTTCAGGTTGTGCTGGATCTTATTAGTTCTAGCGAACCAGACACATCTGTTCAAGCAGCTATGTTTGTTAAACTACTCTTTTCTAATCACACAATTCAAGAGTATGCTTCAACCGAAACAGTGAGAGCTATCACCGGTAATGTTTTTCAACCACACACCCTTTTCAGTCATATCTGTGTTTTACTCTGTAGAAATTTTTACTAGCTGCATCACCTCTCTCGATAATGATTTAATGGAGATATATGCTTTAGAAGAGCTTGCTGTTTATTAACAATTCATAACCCGGTATTTTTATTGTATTTATTGTATTTGTTCATTCCTTCCAGGAATGAAGAAATATTTACCTTCATATTTTGCGCTGACTGAGTTTCTAGCCTAACAGTCGCCATGTGGTTAATCAAGAAATATACTTTCTACTTTAATGCACACTATTAGTTTACTAAATAGTATGGATGCTTATAAATAAATTGCAGAGCTCAAATGACTACGCTATTACAATCTCTTATTTTCCTTTTAAATGTCTATGCCAACACATGCTAAATAACGACCACTGTAATTCACAAAATCTTTATACTGTGCAACTTGAATTTGTGCCGATGAAAAAGCGTGTGCTTATATGTGGATGTTTAAGCATGTGATTAACCTACAGTGTGCTTACCATGATTTCCACTATGGGGAATTTTGTACTTGCATGATAGACACAATGTATCAGATTTACGGTAGACAAATTGCATAAATAATCTGGTAGAAAGGAGCATGCTGGTTATTGTTAAATGATGCTTGGTTCAGTGCATCAAAATGAGTACATGCTAAATGCAATTGTTAGGAATCTGTATAATTTTCTGTAGGTTACAAGTAGCTGATCATCTTAAGGCGGATTTTCCAATGGTGAACTCCTCTTGGTATTGTTGCCTGCTAGGACAGTATGCATATTTTCGGTGGTGTTGTGCTTCATATGTTCATTTCCTTTCCAGCAATTATCAAACCATTGCATTTTGATGAGTAACCATTGTTCCACTACTGAGAAGATCATATTTGGGATTCGTTCTTATCATGAGAGGACAGTCCAAAAGATATCAATTAGAAGGAATCAAAGAAGAACCCATTTACTTCCCATTGCTGTTCAATTTCCACAAGAATGGTTAGTCTCCGCAATATCATTTCCATTGTCTAATTTGGCTTCTTTTTTAGGTGCCATTGAGAAGGAGGTATGCATCAGTGTGAATGTTAATGAGGAATATCTGAAAGCATTAAATGCATTGCTTGGCAACTTCCCTCGTTTAAGAGCCACTGAACCTGCGACATTAGTTATTCCACATCTTGTCACATCACTTAGGTCTGGCTCGGAGGCAACTCAAGAAGCGGCATTGGATTCACTTTTTCTTCTCAGACAAGCTTGGTCTGTCTGTCCTGCTGAAGTCTCTAAAGCTCAATCTGTTGCTGCATCATCAGCTATCCCACTACTGCAGTTTTTGATTCAGTCTGGCCCACCTCGCTTTCAAGAGAAAGCCGAATTCCTTTTGCAGTGCTTGCCTGGGACACTGACAATAACTATAAAGCGTGGTAACAATTTGAGACAGTCGGTGGGAAACCCTAGTGCATATTGCAAGATCACTCTTGGAAATACACCACCTAGACAAACCAAGGTAACATGCCTGTTGATCTTACTTCGTATGGAATATTGTCTCCAAATCTTGAAATCCTCCTTAAGCAAGCCAAAAGTTAATAAAACCATCTTATATGTTATATTTGTTTGTTTAATGAACTTTTTGACAGAAAGTGGTGGCTGATTAATTATCAAGCCACTAGCATTCTGGCACATGCGAACATGCGGCGTTTGTGTCTCCAATATGGGCATTTAACACTTCTAGACAATGATAAAGGACATCAAGTGCAAGGTCCATTATTAATGTTTAGGAAAGAAATGTTGATCAAACTGCAAGATTCTGTTACTACTGTTCATAAAAAATAGTTGTTGATCAGATATGTAAGCTAACAAATATTTTTGTCTCTGTAAGTACAACTTCACGACCCAATTGAAATCTTTTTTTTTTATGACCCAAAACTTATAGCAATATAAATGAATCAAAAGAAAACACACTACTTTATCCTAATATTCTAGCATCAATACATAAGATTTGGCAACATGTTTCCAAGTCCAAAGTGATTGTACAACATACATATGATAGTCAAATTGCCCACCTCCGTTTTTATTCTTTGGAGAATAAGGGCAAAATGCTGATAATTTCAAGTATTGGAAACTGAAAAACCAATATCTAACAAGTCATCCATCATCAAGCGAGGGCCTAAAACAATAAAAACCTAAACATTATTTAGGTCAAAACAGAAAGTAAACATCTGCTTAAAATCCCTCCAGGTCCATATAAAAACGCAACAATTTTCTTTTTAATTGATTCTCTCTCTTCCTGATCCTAGAAAAGTGAATAGCAATATACTTCTTCAGATTTATACTTTTGCTAGGATTCTTATCAGTTGTTTCTGTATTTTTTTTACAACAATAACCATTTGACTTTCTCAGATTTTAGGAATAAGAACAGCGAAGTATGAACTTTCCAAATTTTAGAACTGAAGAAATTTAAAAAATAAAGAGAATGATCTGATCCCTTCTTCAATATTTCTCTCTTTCTCAGTTTGAATGACGAATTGCTCTCGAACTCATCCAATGAAATTGATATGGATAGGAAGAAAACATATAGATAGAATTTTTTTTGTTTTGAATTTTACCGAGGAGATTTGATTTGTGGGGATATGGGTTGAGATTTGTTATGAAAGACACGAACATTAATTTGAATAATTTGAATTTCAAACTTGAAACTTGAAAGGAGACGGACAATGTGGGCTGAATGGGAGATTGGATTTTTTTCTTCTGATTTTCTCTGAGCAGAAAAGAGTGTAAAAAATAGGGCCCACACAGCAAATAGAGTGGTTATTCCTAAGGGAACGGAAGAGGAAGATAAAAGAGAATAAACGGAATAAAAAAATTGCAAAAAGGCTGGCTGCCCAAGTCTGGATACACCACCATTCTCCCATTAATATAGCAGAGATTATCATGTAGGGAGATGTGCTAAAAAGGGCACGAATACGGAATACATCCGATTCCTTGTTTTGAATTTTGATCTATACACCTGATGTTTGGGGATATCTTTTTAACTTAAGAATGGCAAAGGTCTATGAGATCGTATGAAATGGCACAACACTTTGTTTGTTGCTGTATTGGACAATCCTAAAGATCCAAACGAAGAAGAGAGTATATAGCAGATATAATAGTGGAGTGTTGGATATATTTGTCAACACAAGCGGGAAGGATTGACTGAGGAAGGGATGGACCCACATAGAGCAGAGGGTAGGCGTCTCGTCACAGTGAATTTTGCAGGAAAAATTAGAACTTGAATAAAATCTTTAAGTTCGTACGCAATAAATGTCTAATTTAAGTATATTTTGCTCCAAAATTAAATAGAGTTTAGAATTAGTACAATGCACAATGTTTTGAAATTGATTGTAGGATGTCAAAGGTTCAAGGTTATGCTCTTAACAACTTTCATTTTTTAAAATTTTTTGCTCATCAGTAGGTTCAATAAAGCAACTGAACGATATTCTGATTAACACATTTTAGGATGACCATTTGAAGGAGCATATTGAGTATTAACATCAAGAGGTGTATCAATAGTCTTGTTATCAGTAAGACGAGACCATTCAAATATGACAGCTTTATACTTAGACTAGAAAGAAGATAATCTTTTGGAGAAGATGCAACTTCAATACCCAGAATGTAATGTAGTAAGCCTAAATCATTCATAGCAAAACAACGAGCTAACTCCAATTTTAGTATCACAATCTCATCAACGTCATCACATGTAATAATCATGTCATCAACATACAAAGATAGCAAAATACGACCAGTTGTGTTTTTGATAAATAATGCTGAGTCATGCTGGTTAGGTCGAAAACCACATGAAGAAATCATGGTAGAGAACTTATCAAATCAGGCTCGAGGCTCCTATTTAAGACCATAAAGAGCTTTTTTAAGCTTGCAAACTTTACCAGGTTGATGATGAACACCAGAGGAGGAACCATGTAGACTTCTTCTTGAAGATCGACATTCAAAAAGACGTTTTAACATCCATTTGAGATATGTTCCATTGAAGAATAGAAACAATTGTAATAAGAGTGCGAACTATATTCATTTTTGCAACTGATGCAAAAGTCCTCTCATAATCCATACCACACTTCTGAGAGTAACCCTTATCAACCCAAATCCCAAGTATGTGTTTTATGTAGTGCATTAAGTTCTTCAGCTATGAGTGGATCTCAAACAGACTCTCTAAAGAACAAAGGCTCAGAAAGACGATGAACACAAATGAGCTAAAATAACAAGAATAAGCAAAATCTGGTAGCTGAGTAGACTTACGAGTACGCGTAGGGTAGCAATGAGCATGATCCTTCATAGTCTCGGGAAGTGATTGTGCAGGCATAGAAGACTTGGACGCAACACTTGTATTGGGAGCCAACGCACCAGTATTTGTAAGACTGTCGACAGGAACACTGTAAGAGTCATGATCTAAAGTGACGGCTCAGTATTAAGAATATCAAGAGTGAATGGATCAATGCAAATAAATTTAGATGTAGTCATATTATGTACACCGACATGTGTCGAAAAGAAAGGAATATGTTCAAGAAACACAACATGACGAGAGACATAACTTTTAACTGACTGGATGAAAACAATGATATCCCTTTTGATCTGCACCATAACTTAGAAAGACATAAATAGTAGACTGTGAAGACAATTTACTACGTTCTATATTTGGGCGAAGGATAAAACAAGTAGAACTAAAGATACGAATGGAAGAGTAATCAGGATCAGATCTATACAATGACTCAAAAGGTAACGAACTTGAATTATGAGAGATGGATTTTGTTGACAAGATGAGTAGCAGTGAGAATTCATTCTCCCCAAAATTCACTAGGAACATATGCAGACAATAAAAGAGCGAGTTGTTTCAACAAGATACCTATGTTTTCTTTCTGTCACACCATTTTGCTTTGGAGTTTTCCTGCAAGCAGTTTGAAGAATAGTTCCATCGGAAGCAAGTAGGTCAGAGAATTGATTAGAAGTATATTCTACACTTAAAGCACATCAAAAGCACTTTATAACAGCAGAATGTTGATTTTTCACAAGAGCACGAAAATCATTGAAGACATGAAAAAAGTCAAAGCGACGCTTTATAAGATAAACCCAACAATAACGAGTGCAATCATTGATAAATGAAACATAATATCTTGAACATCTTCTGTGGCTATAGGAGAAGTTCCCCACACATCGAAATGAATTAGATCAAAAGGGACGAGAAAAAGTGATACTTCTATCAAATGGTAAAGAAGAGAATTTAGCCAATTTGCAACCATTAAAATTAGAAATATTATGAGGTTTCAAATTTTCTAATAGTCCTGTGGAAGCCAAAAAACGTAAATGAGATGCTGAAACATGATCAAGACAAGAATGCTATAAATAAAAGTCAGGAGAACTCAAACGAAAAGATGACAAATCAACACTGGAATCTGTGAACTCTACCTTAAGCTCATTCAAAACATAGTCTCCCTTTCCTACGGCATGTCCTAGTCATCTTCTAGGATTGCGGGTCCTGCACATAATAATTAGAAGATGAAATAGAGACTAAGTTTCTAGATACATATAATTGACTAACAGAAACAAAACTCAAGGTAAGATTAGAAATGTAGTAGACATCATGAAGAGATAAGTGAGACGTGAGAATTGTCCCAACAGCTAAATGCATGGCGGTGCAATCAGCGGTTGTAATAGACATAAATGATTTAGGCAAGAAAGACACAAACGAGAACAAGTCAGGTGACATGTCGTGAAGCTATAGAATCTAAAACACATAATGGAGATGATATGCCTGAGGAGCTCGAGGATGACAAACCTATATGTGAGGAGGCAGAAATTGCATTAGGCTGAGTCGTAAGGAACTTCTGAAACTGTTCGAGCATATATGGGTCTATTGACAGTGAAGCAGATGTCGACTGCAATGGTTGACAAGGCTGTTGTTGCTGGGGCATCTGTTGATGTTGTCTGTAATGCTGTTGTTTGGTTCTGCTCAACAAAATATGACATTGAGATTTTCAATGACCTTTTTGCTTGCAATAACTGCACTCATCGGGAACCTTTGAAAGAAACCGACTCTGATTGCGATGCAAAAACGTCTCACGAAACCCCCCAAAATCATCATGAAGTGCCATCAAAAAATCTGAAAGAGAATCCGAAAGAGAATCATCAATGAAGAACTAAAAACAATGGCTTGTTTTTCTCTCGAATTGTTCCCACTTGTACCGTCGTGAGCGGAACCTTAAGTCAAGTCTAGCTGCAAATCCACCTTCTGTGCACTTGTCAGAAGATGCCAATGTTCTGGCAGAGTTCAGATGGCAGACAAATAAATCATTAAAAAAATCTTTGGGTACTAAAAGCGATGACGTGTCCAATAGCCTCAAGAATCTTTCATCTTTCAAAGCCCCAAAGCCCCAGATTGAAATCTTAAATCTTCGATTTTGCATCAAACGAGCACTTCGAGAATTCACCGTTGAGAACAGAATTGCGTTGGTGAGAAGAATACAATACAACAAGAATACAATCCAGCACAATTCAAAAGCCATCGACACTACAATCCAAAATTTGCTTCTTCAACCAAAATTTGCTTCTTCAACCATGCGATCTTGGATCAAGGCAGGGAGATTCTGTGTATGCCCTAGAATCGAAAGAAACTCCAATTTTTGGCGGCGGAGCTAGATTCAAAAACACACGAAACCCTAGAAATTTTGACGAACAGATTCGACAAAACCCCGGCAAATTCCGACGAAGAAATCTGGCGTCCAATTAAAAAACAAACTGGATTCACGAAAGCTATGTTTGGGATTCAACGTTTTTCAATGCAATCAACAAAATTATATTAGCCTATAGGCTCTGATATCTTGTGAAAATTGAGATGACAAAACTAGCGTTTCTCATAGATTGCATTAAGAAATAAAAATATAAAGAAAAGAGTTCATATAGGCTTACAAAATAACAAAAAGACTATTCTATCATTAAGCAATGATTAACTTATTTCAACAAATCTCAACCGTCCTCTTACACACCCATTAGTCCTAGTCAACAAACCAATTCAAAAACATCCCTCAGTTGTATAACAAATAGGGAAAATATACACTGCACGCGGTTGGGGCGAGGGTGAACGAACTCCTTAATCAAATAATTTCCGAACTACTAAAATTTTAAATCAAATCAAATACAAAAATATATTTTGGCGCCTTGAAGCAAACTCAACTTTGAACTTGACGATTATAACTGAACAACTATGAACACCGTAATATTTGATACGATTCTACCCTACATGGGACAGATTTTGTTTGATTAGGTTAGTTCTACTTCCTCTGAGGTTTAGGTTTTGTGAGGACCCAGATCCAAACACCGGAAACCCCTAATAAGGAAGGTTTATGTGCAATGAAGTTTTGTGAGATTCCTGCAAAAAGAGTAGGGATTAGGTTCATGTTAAATGTTTAGCAAAGAGAACTCAGAACACATGAATAACATCGGGTAAAACTCGCCTGGGAAAATAGCGAAACAATGGATGCATCTATCTAGTATCAAGCTTGACAAAACGTTCCATGCAGATAAAATCGATCAAGTGCCATATGAGAAAGAAGTTAGGTAATGACGGTTTGTTTTATAATGTACAATTGCGTGACACTTTCCATAAATTTTGATTTACTGCTCATGAAGATATATTTTACTGTCTCTAAAAGCATAATCCATATTTGTTCTACCTTAATTGCTTTTTGGTAGTTACAAGGTACTGAATGAAGGTAATGCCCCTCTATAATAAAAGCCCATTCATTTTGGTTGTGAAGCTGTCGCTTATCGCGTGCACGTGCGCCCCTCCGGTGGTGTCTAAATTGTGCATAATGATATACTATACAGAGAGGAACACGGATGTGTTCTCTTATTCAACTTATTTGTTACCATAACACTTATATATTAAAAATGCAGATAGACAAAAGGCTGCAAATGTTTAGTTGTTCAATCTCCACTTCTTGAATTTTGTACTTAATACCAAACCGCACTGTACACATGTTTTCATCCTGGAAAGAGAGAAGGAAGACAGAAGAGGGGGAATTTTGTACTTAATACCAAACCGAACTGTACACATGTTTTCATCCTGGAAAGAGAGAAGGAAGACAGAAGGTTGCTTTATGTGCTTTTGTAAAATAAATATACTTTTCCTTAAAAGCAACTTAAATAAATTACTTACTATCTGATTAAAAAATGTCATACATTATGTGAATTTTTTTAAAAGTTGTTTAATTATAGAGAAATTCTATAAAAACAATTGTTAATGAAGAAATAGCAGGCGGGTCTGTGCTTGTGTGCAATGCATGCATTCTACAAGAGCAGTGTATTAAAATTTTGGTTTTGCAGCAAAGCTCATTTTTATTTATAATTGCCATTCTGTCCTCAGGTTGTGTCAACAGGCCCTACGCCTGAATGGGACGAAGCTTTCGCATGGGCATTTGACAGTCCTCCGAAAGGCCAGAAGCTCCACATATCTTGCAAGAACAAGAGCAAAATCGGCAAGGTAATCCCACACCCAAGCGCATGATGCCACAGAATTATCATCCTACCATAACACCCTCCATCTGATGGACATATTTCCACATCTTTTTTCTAAGTATTTTTTTTGTTGTTTCAAAAACAGAGTTCATTCGGGAAGGTAACCATTCAGTTCGATCGAGTGGTTATGTTAGGATCCGTTTCTGGAGAGTATACTCTGCAGCCCGAAAGCAAAAGCGGGCCATCAAGAAATTTGGAAATTGAGTTCCAGTGGTCGAACTAGCAAACCAAGATCAAAATGAGGCTTGACATGTTCTTTTGTAATTGTCGTTTGGGAAATAAAAATAAAAAGATCAATCTGACCGTAAATAGGACGCAGAGTGGTTTCTTCCCTTCTAAAGCCGTTGTTGGGAGGAATTGTTGTTTTAATTTATTATTCCCCTATACAGAATTGTTGTTATTTCTGTATATAACGGTGGTTGATGAGAGTAGGACTTGTTATTTAGATTCTAAATCGCATTACTGCAACTTGTTTATGTTTTTGAAAGCCGAACATTATGTAATTTTTGGTTTCTGTTCTTTTTGGGAGGAGACAAGGATGTTCTTGTTTAAAATTTTCTGCCAATGTTTGCTGGCAATTGATTGGAGATGGCGATTAGTCATTTCTATGTTGATAATGGGTATTTGATGCATGTGGTAGTTAAAAACTATGTCCTGTAGTTCATATCAATCTTTGTCTCCTGCTATAGTTACAGATTTTTACTGGGGCCCACGATCAGTGGGGCCCAGCCCAGCCTGTCAGATGGGACCCGCCATCGGGATCTCTTGACCTATCCTGATAGCCCAGCCCGATCTGGCCTCAGCGTAGCTTAGCTCAGCTATACAGAGACGCACCCCCCGATGTCCTCTTTCTCAGAACAACCTCGCTACCTGAGGTTGGCATACATCTCGCTACCTGAGGTTGGCATACATCTGCATGGACGACCTCGGTGACGACCTCGCTACCCGAGGTCGCCCTTTCTGAGCACATGCTTGCTTGGTCATCTTAGCCCATTTCAAGTGGTGTGATCTCAGGTGAACCATCCGTCCACTTAGCAGGCCATTGCCAACATGCAATTAATGCTTGCCCAACGTACAACATGCCAATTATTGCCTTCCTTTTCAGCAGACATGGTCTATTATCTCCTACCATATCTGCGCACACGCTTGATTTGCATGAGATGGTTACGCCAGGGAATCCACGGTCCGCACGTCTGTCTGACGTGGCGTGACCCCCCTCTGCCTCTATATAAGCGACATGACTTCACGTCTGATGCGTACATTCAATTCAACATACTCAATGTCTCTATGGGTACACAAAAACTATAACTTTAAACCCTAATGGATGTGGGCATACCCATGCTTAACCCATACGTCGCCGCCATGCATGAGCTATCTTACGCCATCACATCCTTCCATCCACCATCGTCCGACTTAGGCATCGAGGGTAGTTGAGGGGTTTGCCCTTCGACATGTGGGGTTCACCCCCAGCCCTCTGACGCCTTTGTTTCTCTATTTTAGATACTAGAGAAGGGGATACATCACTGTGAAATTACCCTGCCTGGGCTCATCTGTTGCGGGAATGCTTGCGCTAGCAGGTCGGTTCAGGCGTCAGGCGGTCTGACCCGGTCCCCGCGAGATCCCAAGCATCAACAGTTGGTGCTAGAAGGAGAGCCTTGTGACAACATCTGTTGCATAGACTCTTAATCCAGCATCTCTTTCAGCATCTCAGATCAGATTCGATCAATGCCTCCTTTGTCCTATCCAATGGCAAAGAGAAATCTTAGTTCTCGCAGCTCTCGTTCCCGTGGACAATACTATACTTGCCATTTTCCGAGCTATACTCCGTGGACGACCCCAATGGTTACACCCATTGTAATACCATGTTTCCATATGTACGGATGTTGTGTACGTATTTTAAATCGTATTTGTACGCATATAATTTTTTTGTAGTCCTAGGAATTTTTCCTAATTTTTATAATGATAAAAATATTTTTAAACATTATTAGATTAATAATGGGTGAAGTATTTGGATGCATACATAGTATTTGGTGAAGTATAAGGTATTATTAATTATTCCTATTTTCCTAAAAATAATTTTTTTGAAAATCCTTAAAGGTACACATGGCATATGAGGCATCTTTAGTCTAATCACTCTTAAATCTCCACTTGACACCTAGGGTTCCACATGGCTTTGATTTGAGAAGGGGGATGGGGATGAGGATGTGGAGATTTATTTTTTAAGGAGAAAAAAAAGAAAAAGAGAAAAAGAGAAAAAGAAGAAAGAGGGAGCTTTGGAGAAGAAAAAGAAGAGGAAGAAGAAGGGCCAAAGCTTGAAGAGAGAAGGACATTGAGGTAGGAACTCTAATTACTCTAGTTAGGTTTCAATCTTAGAATTGGTGTAGCAAAATTAGTGAGTATTTTAGCCTAATTTTCTTGCAAGAAAAAAAGAAAAATGGAAGTGTGACCCAGGTGTGTTCTGTTTAGTTTCTGCTGCTAATTCAATTGAACATATCTTTTATTTTACTGCTTCAAAAATTATGAATTAATATAATTCGGAAAGATAATTTAGTTAGCTACAACTTCCATTAGATCCTAAATTCAAAATCTGCCTGGAACTAGACTTAAACTGATAGTCTTTAACGTAGTGTCATTTCTGGCAGAATCTCGTTATTGTGGTGCTCTATTTTGTAATTGTGATGAGTGTAACTTTTATTCTATTTCTTCAAAATTTATGTTCTAATATGATCTGAACGGCCCTTGAGGTTACCCACAACTTTTGTTTAAATTTTAGAGTCAAATTCTGCATGTATTTAAATTGAATTGCTGATCTCTGTCGTAGTGTCAAATCCTAGACAGATTCTGTTGTTTTCAATTACTGTAGTGAATTCAACTGTGTATAACTTTTTGTATAATGCTCCATAAATTATGTTTTAATACAATCTGAAAAGCTCGTTAAGTTTTCTACAACTTTCATGTTTGGATTACATTCAAATTCTGACAATAATTAGACTGTAACAGTTGATTTCCATCTGTGTATCAATTTTAGACAGATTCTGCACCACTGTACTGTTTAGACTATAAATTTCAGTACTGATCTCCAAATACTACACTTTTAGTTAATATGGAATTATAATTAAATTATCTACAACTCTCATGTTGAGATCTAAGTCAGATTATGGCTACACATAACTGATATGAACTAATCCTTCCAACAGTTAGAAGCAAAACATAATCCGAATCTGTCCTTATGTATCATGTTTATTGCTATGTCATGGAATGTAGGGGCATGGAGTGGGGTGTTAGTGGCATGGATGTGTTGGAACTAACTTAATGTAATGCATGCCATGAACGATGTGGAAATGAATGAGAGATGATGGAAGGGCATGCACCTATGGGTCCATGACACCATAGTGAAAGAAAGGAAGAAAAGAATGTGCTATTGTGGTAGTGCCAATGTGGTTTCCTAATCCCATCTATCCATGCCAATAACTTTCATATCCTTACCAAAGATGTAATGATATATCCTCCTAAAAGTAAACATGTCGAATGAAAATGCTTGTAATGGTTTCTTCTATGTTTTTTTAAGTCATGTCATTTCTGTCTGTATGCTCTTTTCTTATTCATAGTGGTTGTAGTAATGTGTCTTCTTGGTTGAAACCTTTCATGTTAACTCTTCATGACTTTCTTTATCCATAATTGGTAGTAAAGAACGTCAATAATAATGTTGGCTAATAATCTTAATAATCTTAGAATGCCTCATTCCTCTATAAGGATGGTGAGCATTCTAGAATGGGGTTGGGGGAAACTTGAGTAAGGTGTATGCATAAGGATTGGACTAATGAGGATATGTATCTCACTCGCACTCCGGTCAGGGAGAGTTGGGCTGGGTGTACTAGTGATGCACCATGAGGTAGTTCTGCCTGTGTGGCGAGTGATTCTTCCTCCCGAAATGGTGGAGGTTCGAGAGGCTCCGTTAAAAATGATCAGTGCTCGTGTACCACTGGCGGGACAGTTTTAAAGCCACCTACCTAAGGTGAGGTCCAGTTCCTGATGTCCTACAATTACCTCGGGTTTCCAAAGAACTTAATGAACTTAAAAATTATATAACATGTCTGTAATTATTGTACTTCATGCACGTGTTTCCTTGTTACTTTATGTAGTTGTCCACCTTATATAATTGTTTCCTTATGCTTGTAGCTTGTAGTTGTCCACTTGCATTCCATGATGCATATGATAGATGCACACACAACACTATTTAGTTCATGTCTTGCATTGCCTTTTATGCATTAATCTGTGGTTATGATTATTACTAGTAGCCAGACCTTAGTTAGGTAGATCAGTTCTAAGACTGGCCCCTACCTAGTGTAGTTAGATTTCCTACTGGATCACGCATTGATGTGTCCCATCCCACTTTTCCCCAGGATTTGAGACAGAGCAGATGGAGCAGGATTTGATTCAGGAGATTACCTCGAGTTTCAAAGTAGAAGTGGAGTCCCTTGGGAGTGGCATAGAGTTGGGATGTTTGGGTTGGAGTTGTATGGTTGTACCTTGGGCTTTGGGTGTAGTGTTGTACATGAGGGTGGATTGTATCTTGTATATGTTTTTGTACTATGGAGATGTCATAATATGAATGATGTTTTATATGTATTGTGTTCTTTGTACTTCTGTCATGTTGTTTCTGAGTTGGAGCATTGTCCTTCCCACCATGTGCGCAGTGGCCTTCCTGTTCTTCTTTTGTACTCTCTCTCCCTTCCTTTCTTTTCTCATCACCCTCGCCTCTTCGAGAATACATGAGATAAATACGTATTTCCAGGGTATCCTGGGGAGCGGGGTATTACACCCATACACCGCTCCTTCATAAGTTACGCCCCACAAGGATGGCCTGCACATGGTATGCTCTCTAACAGCTGCACTTCATAAGGACCACCTCCATGCAGGTCGACTCCTTACATATACACTTTCCAGGGACAGCCTATGCGGTTACACCTATTGTCGGCTCCTTAACAGGCTCCGCTTTATGAGAACGGTCATAACGGTTACACCCAAGGTCGGCTCCTTGGTAGCTACGCTCTACAAGGACAAATTCAATGATGTACACCCATGGATGACTTCGGTGATCGAAAATCCCTGGCAATTGTCACAGATCAGCCTTTCGCTTAACTCGACGGATCTGCTTAATCGGACTCTAGGTGTAGACAGAGGCAGTCACTACGGCCCAGTCCTAAGCATCAACCTTTTTAGCAGTGCTGCACTTGGTAATCCCCCATTTCAGACTGGTGCTCTCACTAGTCCGACCTCAACGATCCAGTGAGGCAAACCACAAGCTTTCCTCAGCAACATTGTATTCAACAAAGCTCTCAGCCCGGGCTCGGGCCTCCGCTAGCAAGGCCTCTGGGTCTGAGCATAGCTTCTCTTCTATCAAGGTCTTCGGACCCCAGCACAGCTCGTCCACTGGCAATGCCTTCGAGTCCCAGTGTGGCTCTCCTGCTGGCAAGGCCTCTGGGCCTAGAATATTTCTTCTGCTGGCAAGGCCTCTGGGTCCCAACACAAACCTCTGGCATTTGACTCAAAGTCATGCCATGTCCAAACCAAACACATTGCACATGTTGGGCAGTACTTACTGTAGATACCATCGGGTCTCAGCACTGACCTCTAGCATTCGACCCATGTTGTGCCATGCCCGAACTAAGCCCCCAGTCTACACTAGGGCTGATAACCTCTGGCATTTCGACTCAAGTCATGTCACGTTTTGCTAACCTTTGTCACTTGACTCCTGATGCCACGTCCAAAATGTGCTGTCAAGGCTCAAGGCCCTGTCACTATCAAATATCACCTGATTCCGATCGTGCTGAGTTTAGCCCCCAGCTCATGCTAGGGTTCGCGATGGTCCGACCTCCCTGTCTTGGCGTAACCATTCTCTTTGGGCTTCTGACATTTGACTTGACTCTTTCAGGCTCAGAGTCAATTCGGCACACACTGCCAAAGCACTCTATCTACAGCTAGAGCGAGGTCTCGCTACATCCTTTCATTAAGCCCCTGGCTTAGGCTGGGGCCACTGCTAATACCATCTCCAAGTCCAGTTCAGACGAGAACCCAAGACAAGTCGACATATAAGACAACCCATCGCAAACACCAAACAATAGACTCAACAGTCAAAGAACAAATAAAATCTCCTTTCATTCATCTCGTTCAGCAAAATTAGAAAAGTACCATCTCGCGGCATACGAGTCCAAAAAGCAGAAATGTAATTACATAGGGGCCTCGAGCTGAGCTTTTCCTCACCAGAAGCTGCTCTGCCATTAGAAGTCCTCCTGGCCAAGGTCCCATCAGTAGTAGCAGGAGCAGCATCCTCCTCCAGGAAGGAGAGCAGGCCAGTATGTTCTGGGTACATTCCTCGGAACATGTTCTTCACGTACTTGATCTCGGCCTCGAAGTACATCTCACCTTAGACATTGGCCTTCTCTAGCTCACGACAGTAGGCCCTAGCCACTAGGACAACCTACTCCTTCAGCTCCTCTCCTCCATCTCGGCTAGACCCAAGCAAGCCCTCTCATCCGGTTCTACACTCTGCAAACGGAGCATATCCCAGGAATACGAGACATCATCCTCCAGCTCCGCCATCCTATCTATGCACATGCAGAAGCTATGGTAGTAGCGACACCGCTATGCGCGCCTACCCTTGCACAAATAAAGAAGAAGAGTAGGTACCAATCTTGATGCATGAAAATCAAAATTTACAACAATACTTACATGGCTGATCCACTGGAGGGCCAGCAAGAACCCCTTAAGTTCCACCTTGGGAAAATCGGCCACCTCTATGGCCTTATCCAACATGTAGTCGAGCGTCCCGATGCCTAGATGCTCAACATCATCATTAACCTCGTGAAGGGGAAACATGCCTCCTCTAAGACATCATGCCATCCTGATCCTCTTTAATAACCTACTAGTAGCTTCCCCTTCATCTTCCTGGCCCTTCCCATTCCAACGATAGCCCCTAGAGCATGTCGATGTGCTTTGAATCCTTCAGCCAAAGCGTTGCGAACCATCGAATGAGGCTGATTAACTTCAATACTATGCTGGTGGGTAACGGACCGCACAGATCGAGCACCACCACTGCAAAGCCACTGCCTCTCTGCCACAGGTACGAGTTCCCCCCCAGTCGAATCCAATTTCCACGTCCGAAGGGTGTGTTCTTGCGTCAGCTAGCACAATGGGATCTATTCTCCTTAGACACAACCCTCAGACCCCTCCTTCCCAAGGCAAGAAACACTGTCTAACCAGATGAGGACATCAGAAGTCTCTAGAGCCCATAACTCTGAGTGAAGGTTCAACTTTATCTTCGTGCCTCTTGACAGCAGCTTGTGTCGACAGTACCCAACCTTAGCAACCCCTCATTGCTAAGCAGTACTTAGCCCTTGGCTTTGCCAAACCAAACCCACCAGCTCCGGCTGGGGCCCACTTTTTTGTGACGAACTATCTAATCTCTTTCAGGCATCAGGAGAAATCTCACATCAAGAAACTGATGCGAGATCGTGCTTCCAGCTCAGGCTGGGACCACCTGGCAATCTCTATCCTCGAGCCCCACCAACTTGACTGTGAAGTTCAATCCAAGTTCAGAACTACAAACCCCTTAGGCTCAGCAAAGATATTCCGCACAGTTCTAGTCTTCTGAACTGAGCCAGTGCAACATTCAGACTACCAAGCTCGAGTAGACACAGAAATGCCAAACAAGTAAGACCATCTCAGTAATGAGCAAATATTAATATTTTTCATTCATTGACAAGGATTACAAAATTTTCGACATATGGCGTATATATTCAAAAACAAAAACAAAAATGGATGTACACAGCTGGCCCTAGACCGGGCTCGTCCTCATCGGGAGCAGATCCACCTCGAGGACCGCCAACAAACCTTACAACTATGGCTCTCCTCGGCTCTTCCTTAGCCTGTTGCAACTGGGCCGTTTTCTCCCTTAGCTCTGTTGGATATGGAAGACGTTTGTACACCCTTGTGGGGGATGTACGAGGGAATACGGACCTCGAACGTCGTGCACACAAAGTCGTGTGCAAAGGGAATCTGTTCCCTTGCGGAGAGGATCTCTGGATGAGTGGGAAAGTCGCATTATATATGCATAAGTGCATGCGACATATGGCTAATAAAGGGGGAATATCTTAAGCTTATGTTGTACCATGCATATGGTACAACTTAAGCTTATAATGTGCCATGTATCATGGTACACCTTAATTAAGTTGTTCCAAAGGAACAACTTACCCTAAAATAACTACCTTGGGGGCTATAAATAAGACCCAAGGGTAAGCCATTTCTTACACCTTTTGCATGAAATTCATGCATGCATCTTCATTCTAGCGAAGCTCTGCAGAAATCCTTCCTCTCCCTTTATCCAAGTTCTTAATCTAAAAGTAGAGATTTAGATTGTGGATTTAGTAGCCTTACTCCGTTTGTGAGTAGACTCGATCCGTCGTGGCGAATCCGAAGGCGAAGTTCGTAGACTACCGTGCCGCGTACGCAAGCGTAAGTCTCAACTTCATTTATCGATCCTAACTCTGTTTTGGCAGGATCCTACATTGGTATCAGAGCCATAAGGGTTCGCCCCGGTCAAACCGCCGCCCCGTCGAAACTATGAACGAGTCGTTGTCTTTTTCACGAATGGGTCTCCTACTATTACGGATATAGTAGGAACGCTTCGTGACGGAGAGAACGCATCGGTTGTTCTTTTCACGTTAGGGTCTCCTATCATTACGGATATGGTAGGAACTCTCCGTGACGGGAAGAACCGACTGTTCACGTAGTATGTTATTTTTCATTTTTGGCACACGGCCATTAGGAAATAACTAATTTCTCGACGAACGGGTGCTTCATCGACGAACGGGTGCTTCATCGAGGAAGATGATGGTAGTTATTTCCATCGGGTAAGAGGAAATTGGTGCATGTGCACCATGGCCAAATGGGCTATGAAGGCTATGCACCCCCCCTCCACTTGCGGAGGGGGTTGGCTATGGCCAATAACCACCGGCGACCACCCCATCAAGGGGGAGGAGTATGTGCGGCAACCCCATTCAAAGGGGGTGGCCGGCCATGGCCAAAGGGGCCATGGCCGGCCAATACCAAATGGCCTTGGCCATGACCAGCCATGGCCAAGCCATGGCCGGCCATGGCCAGGCCGGCAGTGGCCGGCCCTGGCAGAGGCCAGGGCCGGCGCCCTGGCCTCGGCCAGGGCCTGGCCGGCCCTGGCAGGGGCCAGGGCCGGCTGGCCTGCCCTGGCAGAGGCCAGGGCCAATGCCCTGGCCTCGGCCAGGGCAGAGGCCCTGGCCGAGGGGGCCAAGGCCCCTGGCCGGCCAGGGCAGAGGCCCTGGCCGGCCCTTGGCCAAGCCCCGGCCAGGGCAGAGGCCCTGGCCGGGAAGAAGTTGCAAGACCAAAAATTGGTCGACCAATTTGGTGTTTTTGGTCGACCAATCCGACAGAAGGTCTGGGTCGATTGCAAATTTTCCAAATGACCCATACGGGGTAACAAAAGGCCTTGGTCAAACTCGAATGTGTCGATTAGTCCATACGGGGCTAACCACAGTGCCGACTAGTTCATACGGGACTAACGTTTTAATGAAGTTTTTTTTTGGGCTCTACTCCTTGAAGAATAGCCATAGTGCTCTACTTCATGCGAGATTAGCCAAGTCATTGTGCTCTACTCTACGGAGATTAGCCAATATACTTATGACGTTGTGCTCTACTCTACGGAGATTAGCCAATGTATTTTGAATTTTTGAAAAATACGTTTTTCAAAAACGCTTTTCCGCTGCAAAGTACTATAAGAGTACTAACATTTGATAAAGTGAGGGAGAAATATTGAAAGTTACTCTAGATGGTGATTGGAAACATAGTGACCTTTCCGACTCTAGGGTAACATCTTCAATATTTTTCGAAAGTAACTTATCAAATTTTGAATATCATTCCAAGTGGGAGTTGATTTTAGAACTATCCATATGGGATATTCTATTATCATTTCAAGTGGGAATTATATTTGAAAAATACGTTTTCAAACTCGTTTTTTCGCTGCTAGTACTATAAGAGTACTATTGTTTGATAAGTGATGGGGGAATATTGAAGGTTGTTCTAGATGGTGATTGGAATCATAGAGACCTTTTCGATTCTAGAACAACATCTTCAATATTTTTCGAAAGTAACTTATCAAATATAATATAATTCCAAGTGGGATTTGAATTTTTTAGAACTATCCAAATGGGATACTCTATTATCATTTCAAGTGGGAGTTATATATTTTAAGAATTTTTATGCAATGTTTTGATCGAACCTTCGGTTTTGTGTCTTTTACAGCATTTTAAAAGTAAAATGTCTTCCGCTTCAAAGAATATCGTCGCTGAGTTAAACAAAGGTGAAAAACTCAACGGCGATAATTACAAACTTTGGTCCATTAAGATACAATACGTTTTAGAGGAGCAAGAAGTGCTCGAAACTCTAAAGAACGTAATGATTGAACCCGAGTTGGGCACTACGGCCCAACACAGACGAGACAAGGAAGCTTTTGATGCTTGGTCTCGGAAGAATAAGATAGCGCGCATTACGTTATTAAGCAGTATGGCTGATGACATAATGCGCATCTTCCGAGAACATGACCTAGCCATGGACATATGGTCCAAGCTAGAGGAGAAGTTCGGTGGCACATCGGTGTCCAAACTTCGCTCCTTAACTATAAGGTTCGATTCATATAAGAAACGTCCAGATCATTCCATGGGGAAACATCTGCGACATATGACGAACCTTATCTAGGAGTTAAAGGATGCAGGTCATGTGCTCACAGATGAGCAACAAATCCAAGCAGTCATACGTTCCCTACCAAATGGGTGGGATCAGATGAAGATGCATCTCACTCATGATGAGAGCATCAAGACCTTCAACGACGTTTCCAAGCACCTCGAATTAGAGGAAGAGCGGCTTGCGGCTGCCAAGCCAAGTGCAGAAGTGCACATGGTTGCTAGTTCCTCACACGGGGGAAAGAAACGTAAAGATCGTTCGAAGTCTTCTAATGAACGTAATAAGCAACCTGAGTCTACCAAGGAACCCAAACATAAGGGTGGGCACAAGAAATGGCACAAGAAGAAAGACTTGAAAAGGATCAAGTGCTTCAAGTGCAACAAGCTCGGTCACTATGCTCGTTCGTGTACGAGTGGAAGTGACGAGGTAACTTGTAATACTAGTTACATATGTGTTTCTAGTTCAATATTTCTTGTGGAATCTAATCCATTTTGGGATAATTGATTCAGGTGCCACCGACCACATAGCAAAGGACAGACGGTCCTTCGTGGAGTATCACCGGATACCCCAAGGAACGAAGTGGATCTATGTAGGAAACAACACACGTGTTGAAGTGAAAGGCGTTGGGACTTGCAAGCTAGTCTTGGACAACGGCCGCACTCTCCTACTTCATGATGTCCTCTTCGCTCCAGATATTCGAAGGAATATAATTTCTGTGGTTGTATTAATGGGTCTTGGCTATAGCTGGTTTTTTCATGATTGTAATATGGACTTAAGTTGTAATAATACTCTTATTGGTACTGGGTTTGTATTTAAAGGATTTATTGTAATGAGTACAATGTATGATTCCTCATGTAATGAAAATTTCCTTGTTGCAAATTCTAAGACTTATGAGTCTGATGTGAATTGTTGGCACGCAAGGCTTGGTCATATTGGACCAATGCGTATGGATAGACTTGCCAAACGTGGCCTTCTATCCAATGTTTCAAAGGTTGAAATGTCGACCTGCGAACATTGCCTTGTGGGGAAATCTTGTCGCAAGCCGTTTGGAACCGGTACAAGGGCCGAGGTTCCATTACAGCTTATCCATTCGGACATATGTGGTCCGATGAATGTCAAGACAAGACGCGGAAAGTCCTATTTCATCACTTTTATTGATGATTTCACCCGATTCAGACATATCTATTTGATATCCCACAAAAGTGAAGCTTTGGCTTGCTTTAAAAACTATATGAGTTTAGTGGAGAATCAATTAGATCGCAAGATTAAGGTCTTGCGAACCGATAGGGGCGGTGAATATCAATCAATAAGTTTTAAGGAACTTTGTGATGAAAAAGGCATAGTACATCAGGTAACTATGCCTTATACTCCTCAACAAAACGGTGTTGCAGAAAGGAGAAATAGGACTTTAATGGAAATGGTCCGTTCAATGATGGCTCAAGCTAACTTGCCAATCACCTTTTGGGGTGATGCATTATTGACGACCACTTTTATTTTAAACAGCGTACCCTCGAAATCAGTTAGCTCCACTCCTTATGAGTTGTGGAACCAAAGGTCTCCTGACTTAAACATTTTGAAACCTTGGGGTTGTGCATCCTACGCACATATTTCCTCCCATAAGTATGGCAAACTTGGGCCAAGGGGAAGGAAATGTATCTTTATACGATACGCAGAAAACTCCAAAGGTTATGTTTTTATTAGTCAGGAAGACAATGGTGGGCTAATTGAGTTTGAGTCGAGGGATGTCACTTTCTTGGAAAACGAGTTTCCAAGACAGGGCGAGATAAGTCAGGACTTATCTCTATTTGAGATTTATGATCAAGAAGGATTACCTCATTCGAGTGGGAGAATTCTTGGTGAAAATGAAAATACGTTTCAACCTTCATCAATGGATTATACGAATGACGATTATCCTATTCCATACGGGAATAATGATCCAAGTGGGAGCAATTCTAACGACATTCCAAGTGGGAGTGATATTAGAATTGATCTAAATTCAAGTCAACAAGGACTTGAAGAATCTCAAATACGACGTAGTAGTCGTACAAGGTTGGCTCCTCTAAGATTTGAGGATGAATTTCCGCAAACCTTTATGACTTTACTACAAGAAGATGCTGAGCCTGCTACTTTCAAACAGGCCGTATCTTGCCCTGCTAAAGACAAATGGATGGAAGCGATGCAAGAGGAGTTAGAATCCATGAAAGTTAACCAAGTCTGGGACTTGGTTGACTTACCCAGAGGACGTAGAGCTATTGGGAACAAATGGGTTCTCAAGATCAAGCATAAGGCTGATGGCTCTATTGACAGATATAAAGCTCGCCTTGTCGCGAAAGGTTTTACGCAACAGGAAGGGATAGACTACGAAGAGACTTTCTCACCTGTTGTTCGTTTTACCTCAATTCGCCTGATTCTGGCAATGGTAGCTTGCTTAGACCTCGAATTACATCAAATGGATGTAAAGACTGCCTTTCTCAATGGAGAATTGGACGAGGAGATCTATATGGAACAACCAACAGGGTTTGTAAAAGAAGGAAACGAACATAAGGTTTGTAAACTTCGTAAATCCATATATGGTCTTAAATAATCCTCGAGGCAATGGTATATACGATTTCAAGAAGTTGTCTTATCAAATGGATTTTCCATACTTGATGAAGATAACTACGTATATATCAAGAGGATTAAAAGCAAGCATGTTATTATGTCTCTATATGTAGATGACATTTTAATAGCCGGAAATGACAAGGGCTTTGTGATGAGTATCAAGGCTTGGCTTTCATCAGTATTTGAGATGAAAGGCATAGAAAAAGCCGCATATATCCTTGGAGTTAAGATTTCAAGGAATCGTTCGAAGAAACTTCTTTCTCTTTCACAGGAGACTTATATAAAGAAGGTTCTAGAACGATTTAATATGCAGGACAGCAAGTCCATTGATATTCATATAAGCATATGCGATAATTTATATCTGGAATCGTGTCCAAAGAACCAAAAGGAAAAGGAAATTATGGAAAAAGTTCCATATTCCAGTGCAGTTGATAGTCTTATGTACGCTATGGTGTGTACGAGACCGGACATCTGTTTTTGCCGTTGGAAATGGTAAGCTGTTACCAATCCAACCCAGGGCAAGAACTCTGGAAAGCGGTTAAGAGGATAATGCAGTATCTTAAAGGAACTGCAGATTTGCAAAAGACTATGATAAAACCAAGAAGGTAGACATACGGTACATATCTACGCATGAGATGATAGAGGATCAGCTTACGAAAGCGATCCCCAGAAATGTGTTTTATAAACACTTATCATCCCAAGGATTGCGTACGAGCTGAGTTGTACCAATATATATTCCCATGTCTAAGAAAGATCAAATTTAATAAAAGAATAAGTTCTTTTTCAAACATTGCATATGAATTTCTTAAAGAAATGTTTATGTACATTTTTGAAATCTCAGCTGAATTGTGTGTATGTCAGACAGATAAAGGTTGGCTCTCTCACATGAGCAACCGCCTTATCTTATCAGATGGATAAGATAGAGATGAGACTAGTTTAAAGTCAAAATCATTAGACGAATGATTTAGAGTCATGACTTAAACAAGATAGTCGAATGAAAGATCTGCATCATATGGATGCTTACAAAAGATCTGAGATCTGTATCACAAGGATATTTGAAAGAGATCTCGTAGGATTTTTTAAATCCTATCTGTCTTATGCAGGATGAGAGTCCGTGAATATTTCACGAGTAGTAAAGGGACTCAAAAAGATAGGCACTGTGGTGTCTGATCTTTTCATCCGTACAACATCATTAAGACATACTCTCCCTGGGAAAGGAGTGATGTTGTAATACGTGTTCATACCACGTATGCATTTCGACCACTGAGTTAGTAGCAATAGTGTTTGCTATTATGTGAGACTCAAAGGCCATACGGGTCTTAACTCTTACCCTCAAGGACTCCAATTGGTTCCTTTAGATTTGACGAGATGATCGCTATCTTAGCGTGTTACTTATGGGCTATGATAATTCGGCTCGGCGGGGCACGTTAGAAAAGCGAATCAAGTCAAGATCAGAAGGTTCGCAAGAAGAGGAAGATTGATTTCATATTCACATTTGGACTTTAATGATTCAAAGCTGGCCAGCCAATTGTGATCCAGATGGGATTCAATTGTTGAATATAAAGTATAAGAAATGTGAAGAAATAATCTAGGGTAAAGCATGCGTTGAACTACTCAACTTTGCACCTTCGAGGTCGTTGTGTATCTCTAACAAGTGCACAACAACAGACTCTACGCGCATGACGGTCGCACGGTCTATTTCTCGGTATGATAGATGAAAGAACTAAGGGAAAGACGTTCTCTTACAATCCCCTCAAGTGTGAGTGGGAGATGTTGGATATGGAAGACGTTTGTACACCCTTGTGGGGGATGTACGAGGGAATACGGACCTCGAACGTCGTGCACACAAAGTCGTGTGCAAAGGGAATCTGTTCCCTTGCGGAGAGGATCTCTGGATGAGTGGGAAAGTCGCATTATATATGCATAAGTGCATGCGACATATGGCTAATAAAGGGGGAATATCTTAAGCTTATGTTGTACCATGCATATGGTACAACTTAAGCTTATAATGTGCCATGTATCATGGTACACCTTAATTAAGTTGTTTCAAAGGAACAACTTACCCTAAAATAACTACCTTGGGGGCTATAAATAAGACCCAAGGGTAAGCCATTTCTTACACCTTTTGCATGAAATTCATGCATGCATCTTCATTCTAGCGAAGCTCTGCAGAAATCCTTCCTCTCCCTTTATCCAAGTTCTTAATCTAAAAGTAGAGATTTAGATTGTGGATTTAGTAGCCTTACTCCGTTTGTGAGTAGACTCGATCCGTCGTGGCGAATCCGAAGGCGAAGTTCGTAGACTACCGTGCCGCGTACGCAAGCGTAAGTCTCAACTTCATTTATCGATCCTAACTCTGTTTTGGCAGGATCCTACAAGCTCCTCCCTTTGCTGGTTGAGCAGACTGTGGATGAAGACATTCTCCACCTTCAGAGATCTCACTGTATTCCTACAACGGTGAAGGCTGTGGTAGAAGCAACAAAGCTCTGCTAGGTCCTACACACAAGAAGAAAGATTTAAGTTGAATATAGAGTACCAAAGTTAGTGGAAACAACAAAACATACCATGCCCATGCACTTGAGATCCCTGGAAAACCTGATGATCTTCGGCACGGGCTGACCAACTGTTGCTTCTCTAGTTGCCTCCAAAAGGCACTTCAACGCCTCCAAGCCGAGGAGTTTGGTAGCCACCTCAGGGTCGTGCTCTGGCAGCACCTTCAGTTCACTGCCATGTTATCAGACGTCCTGTCCTGCCTCAGGGGTGGTGGACCTGACGCTTTCGTAGGGGGCACCACCCTTGTCCTCCTCACTGGGGCACAACAGAAGGCCCTTCCTCTACGTGTCTCTTCCCTTTCCGTAGATGCTAGGTGTAATACTCTGTGTATGATATACTTGTATATTTGTATATGTAAGTATACTTGTATGTATTGATGTATATAGCAGTGTTATATTATTGTTATTCTTTGGGGTTGTATTATTGGAGCATTACACGTGCTTCCTAGCACGTGCGCAATGGCATGCTAATTTTATTGTATTTCTTTTCTTTTCTTCCTTTGTAACACTCGCTACTCTGGGATCACCTGGGACGGATTTGTACTTCTCTGGTCTCCTGAAGAGTAGAGTGTTACATTTGGTGGCCCATGCAGGTCACCACACTGCAACATGCGTAAGGATATTATGGGTAATGTTTCACATGGATAGTTGTGTCTTAAGGTGGGTAGAAGGCCGTAGAGTCTAGACGTAGCTATAGTTAGCTTCGACCTAGCCTTAGAAAGTTCGACGGCGGACTTTGTTTTAAGGGGGGTAGATTGTAATTCCATGTGTATGATATATTTGTATATTTGTATATGCAAGTATACTTGTATGTATCGATGTATATAGGATGTTATATTATTTTTATTCTTTGGTGTTGTATTATTGGAGCATTACACATACTTCCCAGCACGTGCGCAGTGACCTGCTGGTTTTATTCTATTTCTTTTCTTTTCTTTCTTCGTAACACTCACCACTCTGGGATCACCTGGGACAGATTTGTACTTTCCGGGTATGCTGGAAAACGGGGTATTACACTAGGCCAAAGCATCGTGGTTGGACTTGACCTCCTTCTATGCAACCATCGAAGGCCTTTGCTCAGCCTCAGCAATAGTCGGGAGCGAAGCAAACCACTCAACCTGTGTGCCCCTTCTCGCCTACTCTGCGGCCTCATTCTCCAAGAAAAAATGTGATGTCTTGCTCTTCATCATCACCCACAAAAATCTGGAGCAGAGTGGGCTCGCTCTCTAATGTTAACGACAGAGGCATTGATCGCGTGGCCTAAGAATCATTATGGTCGAAGAAGCTGTTATGCCTAGACATGGCATCATCACAAAAGAAGAGGAAGACAAAGGAGCAATGGTGCAAGTATGAAAACTTGTTGTCCTCCCCTCCTTTTTATAAACCATGGGACAACAGGAAATGTAACGACCAGTATTTTATAATACATATTTTGCACGTATTCTATCATTGTCTTGTGATTTTTCGTACCTGTACTTATATACGGATTCGTATACGTACGTATTTAATAAGCTTTATATACTCATACTTATTTACGTTTTTTAATTAGCTATAACTATATGTAAACTTATTATTATAATTCATTAAATAATTATTTGAATTTGAATTCAAATCCCTTTCCAAATTTAGATAGGAGACTTTTTATCCCTATTTTAAATGATAATTAAATCCCACTCTTAATTGTAATTAAGTTTTGTTCTTTCCATTTCTTCTAAATTTTAAATCCTTCCTTTTTAACACATTCTAATTTTATCAAATCATTCTATTTTTTATCAAAACCCTAACCAAGCAACCAGGCTGCCACTTGTTCTCTTTTTTATTTTTGTTTACAACCCTAGGCTTTCTACCACTCATGAACACATATCTACAAATAACAAAACCCAACCTATCTTCTCTCTCAAACCAACAAAACCCTAAGACCCATTCCTCCAACCTCTCAGCCCCACAAAAAAACTCACACCAAAACCCTAAACCTCCCGAACCCTAGCTATCAACTCCCCACGCGTGCAACCTGCAAACAACCCACCTCCGACCTCCGACCCATCTTCCCTCAGCCACCTTCCGACTGCCGCACCAACACCGACCTCCCCGTGCCCCACAGTGCCTCCTTCCTCTCCGACTGCAACCCAGTACCTCAGTCGCCATCTTCGACTGCCGCGACCTCTCCAAGCCGCACACATCCCCCTAAACCCCTAGCAGCCCGCAACCTAGCATGCCGACCACCCTCTCCCATATGTGCAACCCACCTCCAACTGCAGCACCTTCGGTGTTCCTCCTAGCGTCGCCGTCCAACCTGCTCCGTCCAACTCCAAGCCCGCACCATCATCTCCGACTGCAGCACCTGCATCTCACGTCTGACTGTGCCCAAGCCCTTCTCCACGCAGCACGACCCCGCACTCCATTCAGCCCCTCGGCAGCGCCTCCTCCGTCGCACCGCCATGCACCACTCGCCCAAGACACTGCATTCTTCAACCTGCAGGGAGCACACAAGCTAAAACATGAGAGTTTTGTAAACATGAAATTTTATAATAATATTAGTTTAATAATACTAGTTTTAATATATTAGTTTGTTAAAAGTTAGTTTTGTAGGTTATTAAATAACACACACAGTTAGATTATTAATTTTGTTAGTATATATTATTCTATGAAACATCAAGTAAATAATATAACATGTTAGTTATAGTATTTGTTGTGAAGGGAATTTAGGGAGAAATAGGTGTAAGGGGTTTGGAGCCCCCTACCCGTGTATTTATAACTTTCAATAGTGGGTTGGATACCCAATTGGCCCATTGGGCCTATTCATAACACTTCCCCTTATCCAATCAACATTGAAATAAGAGGTGGATTCTTCAGGATCCGAGTTAGGGTAACTGTCTTGTTAAAGAAAGAACAGTTAACCCATAACTTCTCCTGTTTTGGGGATGTGTTTAGGGGTGGATACTTCAGGATCCAGAGTCAACGAGGTTGCCTCATCAAAACCTTGACTACGGAAAACCCAGTGGGAAAAAACCTGTAGCCAAGGGAAAAGAGTACAACTCTGCAGTTGACTCCCCCTTATCTGACCAAGCTTCAGGCTTGCAGATTTCCTATGAATCTATACATCAGTCTCCTATGTATCTATGAGTTCATAGTTCTCTCATCCTGACCCAGTTTACATTTACTCACTCTCCTCATCCCAATCCCATGTACAAGTTTTTCAAAGATACTAGTAGGCAGGGATTTGGTAAGCAAATCCGCCAAGTTATTACATGATTGGATCTTATGTACCTCAATCTGCTTTTGCTTCTGAAGGTCGTGCGTCCAGAAGAACTTGGGGGAGATATGCTTCGTCTTGTCACCTTTGATGTAGCCATCCTGTAGCTGGGCTATACATGCTGCATTGTCTTCATAGAGTGTAGTGGGTGCAAGAACGCCGGTCGTCAGGCCGGTGGAGGTGATTATGTGCTGGATCACCGAGCATAGCCAAAAACATTCCTTGCTTGCTTCGAAGATCGCAAGTAGCTCGGAGTGGGTGGATGAGACGGTCGTCATGGTCTGCTTCACAGATCTCCAGGATATGGCAGTGCCGCCATATGTGAACATGTATCCGGTCTGAGACTTCTCTGTATGAGGATCGGACCTGTAACCTGCGTCAGCATAACCAACTAAACCAGTTGATGCCCCTTTCCTGTAGAATAGACCTAAGTCTATGGACCCTTGGAGGTAGCGCAGAAGATGCTTAACTCCGGCCCAGTGCCGCTGTGTAGGTGCAGCACTATATCTGGCTAGTAAGTTTACTGCGAACGCTATGTCAGGGCGAGTGCAGTTAGCCAGGTAAAGGAGTGCACCGATAGCACTTAAATAAGGCACTTCGGGGCCTAGTACTTCCTCCCCCTCTTCCAGCGGCCGGAAGGGGTCTTTGTGTACATCCAATGATCTGACGACCATCGGAGTGCTGAGGGGGTGGCAGTTATCCATCTGAAACTTTTTCAATAAGTTCGATGTGTAAGTTGACTGGTGTAACAGGATCCCATCTTTAAGATGCTCTATCTGAAGGCCTAAACAGAATTTTGATTTTCCGAGGTCTTTCATCTCGAAGGTTTCTGTCAGGCTTTTAGAAATCTTTGCGATCTCTTCAGGAGATCCGATGAGGTTTAAGTCGTCTACATAGACGGCTATAATTACAAATCATGTTGCCTTTGCTCTTATAAAGATGCAAGGACATACTGGGTCGTTTTTAAATCCTTGCTGTGCAAGGAAGTCGCTCAGTCTGTTATACCACATCCTTTCAGATTGTTTTAGACCATATAATGATCTTTGCAGTTTCACTGAGTAGATGTCACGTTCTCTCTCTTTTAGTGCTGCAGGCAAAGAATAACCGTCAGGCAATCTCATATAGATGTCTCGGTCTAGGTTGCCATATAGGTATGCAGTAACCACGTCCATGAGTTGCATATCTAAACCCTCTTGTGCTGTTATGCCAATGAGGAATCGGAAGGTGATCGCGTCCATGACCGGGGAGTATGTGGCTTCAAAATCCACCCCAGGACGTTGGGTAAAACCCTGCGCTACAAGCCTTGCTTTGTAGCGTACGATCTCATTCTGTTCATTTCGTTTTCTAACAAATACCCATTTATAACCCACAGGTTTTACACCTTTTGGTGTCGGGACTATTGGTCCGAAGACCTTGCGTTTGGTGAGTGAATCCAACTCCACTCCTATTGCCGCTTTCCACTTTGGCCAATCATCTCTGCTTTGACATTCTGTCAGAGAGCGTGGTTCAATATCATCGTCGCAGTACGCGACGTTGATGGTAATATTACACGCAAATGTGTCATCAATTGTTGTGCTTTTTCTGTCCCAATACTCCCCAGTTCGTACATAGTGTATCGATACTTCATTTTCTCCCGGTTTTTCCTCTTCATGAGAGTTTGGGAGAGATGGGGTAGCAGGGCTTAAATTAGCATCCTGTGGTGGTATTTGTTTACCATTGCCAAGGGTCCTACTCTTTCGAGGGACTTGGTCCTTGGATCCCGGTGGTCGTCCTCTCTTTTTGAGAGGTCCAACCATTTCTGCTGCAGGCGGATTGCATCCATTTTACGGTATGTCAATCCTAGCTGGAGTGTTAGCAGCAGGGACGTGTGATTTGACAATCTTCTGGTTGTCAGTAAATTTGTCCGGCAAGAGATGGACAGTGTTTTGGATGTGGAGAATCTTCAGGACATCCTCCTCACACTGGCTTGTTGGCGGATCAAAGTGACATAAAGTTTTTGTATCCCAAGTGATACTTTCTGAAGCTTCGGGCTTCTTTGTCTGTGAGCCTAGTCTTGGGAACGATGTTTCATCGAATTCACAGTCTTCTAGACGTGCCTTAAAGACGTCCCCCGTAAGGGGTTCTAGGAATCTAATTATGGAGGGGGTGTCAAACCCAACATAAATGCCTAGGCGACGTTGTGGACCCATCTTTGTCCTTTGTGGTGGTGCTATGGGGACGTATACTGCACAACCAAATATTCTCAAATGTGAGACAATTGGTGGGGCTCCAAGTGCTAGTTGCATTGGAGAAGATGACTGACCTCCAGAGGGTCTTAATTTTATTAAAGATGCAGCATGCAAAATTGCATGACCCCACGCATTCACTGGCATCTGGGATTGAAGTAATAATGGACGAGCGATCCATTACAGTCTCTTAATTAGAGATTCTGCTAACCCATTTTGGGTGTGAACATGCGCTACAGGATGTTCGACTTCAATTCCCTGAGCTTGGCAATAGTCTAGAAAGACTTGTGACGTAAACTCCCCCGCATTGTCCAGACGAAGTTTCTTTATCTGGTGGTCGAGGAAGTGGGCCCGTAACTTTATTATCTGAGCTAAAAGCTTAGATAGTGCTAGGTTACGGGTGGACAGTAGGCACACATGTGACCACTTAGTTGATGCGTCTATCAGGACCATAAAGTACCTGAACGGACCACTTGATGGGTGAATCGGCCCACAAATGTCTCTGTGGATTCTTTCCAGAAAGCTGGGAGACTCCACATCCACTTTCAGTGGAGAGGGTCTCGTGATCAGTTTACCCTTGTAACAGGGTGGACATGGGAATTTGCCTTTTTTGAAGAATCTTCAGGTTCTTCAGGTCAATGCCCCTGGAGTTCTTTATGATGCGGTACATCATAACCGAACCAGGGTGTCCCAGTCGACTGTGCCAGAGTTGGAATTCTGGTGTTTGGGGGCACTGCAGGTGCTCCACCATGGATGTTTCTGGAGTTTGTATACTTGTTTGGTAGAGTCCCGAGGGGAGTCCCTTGAAACGTTCCACAATGGTTTTTGAACCATTTGTAAGAGCCGTTACAAGCAAGTATTCCCTTTTATCTTCCTCGACCGTCTCTAAGTGATATCCGTTTAAACGGATGTCTTTAAAACTTAGGAGGTTTCGGATGGATTTTGGGGAGTATAACGCATTTTTAAGTGTTATTTGTGTGTTGCCGGGGAGCAATATAATTGCTTCCCCTGATCCTTCGATTATATTTGCTGGTCCTGAGATTGTTCTCAGTGGGCCAGAATAACTACTTACTCTCGTGAAATAGTCTATGTTTTGAAGGATCGAGTGCGTCGATGCACTGTCCACTAGGCAGATAAGTTCCATATCTAAAAAATGGGGAAAGACATTCAAGCAATAAATATAGATAAAAGATTCACTTTCATAAATAAATGCTAAAAAGATATTGTTTGACATGGAAAATAGAACTAGATACGATGCATAAAAATTTAAGATACATTGCTAATTGCATAAAAGTGGTCCAGATCTAGAGGGTATCATCTCCCATGAAATCTTCGGGAGTCCATGAGGTCTCTGCCAACGCTGCGCTCTCCATCAGGTTTGTCTCAGCTCGAGGCTTGAGGCTTGCCTGGTAGAGATCCTGGAGGTGTTTTGCTGTGCGGCAGATTCTGGACCAGTGGCCCGTCATCCCGCATTTTGAGCATTTGTCCTCCCAGTCTTTCTTGGGAGTGCCTCCTTTGTTGGGAATCCTCTTTTGCTTCTTGTCCACGAACTTCTGGTTCTGGGGAGGAGCTGGGTGAGTGGCCTTCTTCCGCTGCTTCTGTTCTTTCCATTTCTGGAATTTTGCCTTTTTGTCCGTCTTCTTCTTCTGGGAAGACTGGAAATGGGCCTCTGCAGGAGGTGGCAATGGAGCGGAGCCAGGAGGGCGCAGGTTGTGGGTGGCAACCAACAGGTCTCTGTTCTGTTCAGCCATGAGCAGGCATGAAAGAAGGTCAGAGTACTTTGTGAACTTCCTCTCTCGATATTGTTGCATAAGGATCATGTCCTTTTCGTGGAAGGACGTAAACGTCTTTTCCAGCAACATCTTCTCCGTCACTGGTTCACCACACAACTTCAGGCGTGAGGTGATGCGGAAGAGAGCTGAGTTATACTCCGCTACGGATTTGAAATCATGTATGCGGAGGTGAGTCCACTCGTACTGTGCACGGGGGAGTATGACATCCCTCTGATGTCTGTACCTCTCCTCGAGTGCATCCCACAGCTCGTAAGGGTCCTCTACAGTGAGGTACTCGTCCTTTAAGGTCGAGTCTAAGTGTTTCCTGATATATATAATGGCTTTCGCCTTTAATATATCGGAAACTTCCTCTGTGTGAGGTGCTTCCACTGAAGCCTCCTTGTTAGCTGGGGCAGTACTAGTTGTTGCCTTTTCAGTCTGTGTGAGACTGAAAACATGAGAGCGCAGATGGAACTTCAGGTCCAACTGCCAACTCAGGTAGTTTGACCCATCAGCCTTCAGGACTGAGAAGTCTACATTTGCGAGTCTGGCCATTTTATGATCTAGCATGTAAAGAAAAATAGCATGTATCATTAAGACTGAATAAAACAGACATCCACGCATGTAATGTAGTCATTTTCATGGCATGAATTTTGATTAGTGTGATTTTAACATACATGCTTTTTTTCAGGTAATGTGAATAATTAATTACTAAAAATTAACAATCACGCATGCTGTTAAGGGATTTCATTGTGACATTAATACATGGTATTAAAACTAATTAGCTAACCACGCAGTTTAATGCATAAACAATGAAAACAGAAATAATGACCTTAGGCTATGGGGATCAGCCAGCCGACACCGAAAAATAAATAAAAAGTCCAGTCCGAAGTTACATCAAAAATAAAATGCATGAAAATAAATTACAACTCGGGAACTTCAGAGAGAAGCCCCTATCTTCATTGAGCGAAACGCCTTCAGCTTCTTTTTGGTGTCCTTCGGTCTTCTTTTTACATTTTCATCCTCACATACAAAGTTTCTCTCAAAAGAAAAGAAAAATTGCGGGAATTTAAAACGGTGTCGGAAACCTGGCTGATCCCTAAAAACATAGCCTAATATTTGCACATCCACGCAGATAATATTTTTGCAACATACAACCACGCAGATAATCAAAAAGACACAGGCATTTAAAGTAATTAAAATTGTGTGTCGTGCAAAAAACATTTTTTTTTGAAAAACTTTTTGCCTTTTTGATCCATAATATAATGTTTTATTTTACCGCTTTCAACCCTTTTAAAAATTTCTTTTAACTATTTTGGGCTTTTTAGGGCCAAAAATAAATAAAATAATTTCTGTGGATGGGCTAATTTTCTGGCCTTTTGGGCCATGAAAACAACCCATTAGGGTTAATATTGGGCCTCCCCGAAAAATAGCCCGTTAGGGTTAGGGTTTCTGGAAACCCTAGGGGGGCCCGCGGCGTGTCACCGCGACGGCTGGCCGCGTAGGGCGCGGCCGTCGTGGTGGCGACAGGCCGCGGCTGCGGGCCGCGGCCGCCGCGGCAGTTGGCCGCGGCCTGAAGCCGCGGCCGCCGCGGCTTCAGGCCGCGGCACTTGGTCGCGGCCTGCAGGCCGCGGCGACTGGCCGCGGCCTGAGGCCGCGGCGGCAGTCCGCGGCCTGAGGCCGCGGCTGCTGGCCGCGGCCGCCGCGGCCTGGGGCCGCGGCGATTGTTCTCCGACGGCGGCGCAAAGAGCGCGCCGCCGTTCCGCCCTACGGGCGTGCGGATTTTTATTTTTGGATCAAAGGCGGGTGAGGTAAAAATCGGATTTTTCAACAAATTTGATCGTTAAAAAACAAGTTTTTATTGTTTTAAACATGTAGATCTTATTAAAAATGTTGAATTTAACCGATTTTGTGAACTTTTTGATCCTAAAACATGCAGATCTAATGAGAAAAGCAAGTTTAGATCTAAAAAGTTTGGATTTTTACCTCTAGATTCGACGAGGAATCTAGGCGACGGTTGGTGAAGGATGCCCTTTTCGCTCCCCGTTGAGAAGATTACGATCTTCTTTTTCTGAGCGATTTGTGGATCTCCTTTCCCGCGAGCCGCCGTCTCCTCCAACGAGCGTGATCGTGCTGATAACGTGTTGTGAAGGGAATTTAGGGAGAAATAGGTGTAAGGGGTTTGGAGCCCCCTACCCGTGTATTTATAACTTTCAATAGTGGGTTGGATACCCAATTGGCCCATTGGGCCTATTCATAACAGTATTAAGTTTTTATAATAACAGTTAATATACATTAGTTCACTAATAAATTGTATACTAGTTTTATAATATATATGTTGTTAAAAATCTGTAAGTTAGCTGTTGATATTAGTTAATACAATAGGTTGTTATACTGTTAGTATATATCTATATTACAATTGAGGGCTGATTTTGAATTTATCCTATGTGGCAATGTCACATCAAGTTTTGGAGGGAAATTTTTGGGTTGAAGAGAAATTTGTCGGGAATACACAAAACATTGAAATTAGGAATATCCTTTTAATATTAGTTATGAAAAAAATGTTGTGCACACACACAATCTCATCTTGGGAATGAACGCGAGCTGTGGGAGAATGAACGCGGGAGATGCTACCAACTCATTGATCCGCGTTGCAAAACCCCCTGTAAAATTTCGATCCCATCTGCTGCTATTTCAAGGGAAACTAATAATTATTGATGTTTGTTTAAAATTAGTGGGTCCAAGATTTTTAGATGAACATTGGCCGAAGGCGCCCGCGCCGAAGGCGCCCGCGCCGAAGGCGCCCTGCTAAATTTTTTAACGCTGATTTGTTGTTCCGCGTCTAAGGCACCCGTGCCGAATTGTGTTTTACGTCGAATTTGTTTTTCTGCGCCGAAAGCACCCACGTCGAATTTGGTGTTCTGTGTCGAAGGCGCATGCGATGAATTTATTGTTCCGCGCCGAATGCGTCCGCGCCATTTTTAAACACTGATTTGTTGTTCCGCGCCTAAGGCACCGGCGTCGAAATTGTTGTTTTACGTGAATTTGTTGTTCTGTGCCGAAGGCACCCACGTCGAATTTGGTGTTCCGCACCGAAGGCACCCACGCCGAAGACGCCTGTGCCGCTAAATATTGTAAGCTAATTTGTTTTTCTTTTAAATTTTGGCTTTGAAAAAAAATTTCGGGGAACAAATATTTCGCAAAGGAAAATCATAAATGAACCGTGCCCGCAGGCACGGGTTATAACTAGTATATATATATATATTAAACACATGTTAGTATAAATAATGATGTTAGTATATATATTAAATACATGTTAGTATAATTTGTTAGCTTAGTATAATATATATTTATTAGTATTAACAATATATTAGTTGTTTGTTAGATAATATTAGTAAACGGTTAATAATGTTAGTTTATAACCCTAGTTCCACAATATTAGTTCATCATATGATTCTGTTAGCGTAAAACAATAGCCTCATACGCGGATCTTTACGTCACAGATAAATCGTGCCTTCCGTTGCGATCACCGAGACATCCACTATCGCCTCCAGGAAAGTATATATTTGTAATTGAATTTGGGACAAACTGCTTTAACTAGTGCAAAAATCTCATTTTCAACATGTTCGTCAAGCTTAGTAACTGGACAACATTCTCTTACTATACTTGTTGCAACTGATTAAAATGGACATTTCATGTTAGTGTATTTTTGGTAAAAGAATCACTTATTCCTTACTTGCCATCAAATTGAACCAAAACGGAACAGAGGGTAGGACACAACCCTCGAAACATATTGAGAACCCATCAATTACAGATGGAAAGGAAACTAGTCGGTGACTGGTTATGACACTTGGGTGGGCTTGGTCCATAGTAGTAGGGTTCGTAGATGTAGCTTGACCACCTTACGGCTACCTCCATAGCACACCAATGGAGGCAAGCATCTTGGTCATTTTCCAGGTTAGGGATGGCAAGAAGCATCACGGTAAATCCCCGATGATAGGGTGCATCAAGAACATACAACCAACCCGGACATGGACTTATCACGAGCACAAATAACTGAATACTCAATATACAACTGCCTTACTTTTTGAACTGCAAATTCATACATGCTCGTACTTTACTTTTCTGCACTTATTATTCATAAATGTGTACTAACGCTCTTTTGTTCTTTTCCAAGTTGTTCTTTATTTCATTACTTTAAATATCTTGCCGAGCTTTTCGCTGACATATATTTCAAAGTAATTGTGAAATATATGTCAGGTTCAGAGACAGATTATGTTGAGGACCCCTCTTCGGAGGATCTTATCTTGGAGGACGTTTCAGCTGACCAGAGTTACGAGGACGCTGAGGTCCTCCCTGTCGAAGAATAGAGAGAGAGAGAGCTGCTCTCAGTCTTATTTTATTAGTTGTACTTGTTATCTTGCAGGTGTGTTTGCATTTCAATAAATTGTACGGCCATGCTAGGCCTAATTACCTTGTGTACTCGTTTGAAACTCTGGAATAAAAGTGAATTAAATATTTATGTTGCTCTGATATCATTCGCATGCAAGAAACCTGCTTAACTAAATAAACGCTTATTGTGCTTAAGTCAAAGAAGAAAAAAATAAAAGTATATATTTTTGCGTTAAGCACAAGCGGACCCGCTCGCATCCTCGATCCCAAGTATAATGGGAAGTGGGGCGTGACAGGAAACAACAACAACAGTTGGATCGAAATGTTCTCAGCTGTTCGATCATCGCAACAGACCAACTTCCACAAACTATGAATCAAGAGACGCTATGTTGATAACTCGTAGGAGAATAGTCCTGACTACTCAAATTCTGCATTTAATGCGAATCAAGTAAACAATATCTTCTTCACATCCCGACGCTTCAATCACTGAGGGATGGCGGCCACATCAACATGCCATCATGAGTGCGCTTCCACCCAAGCGACAGTCTCCATTCCATATTCTCAAAGCAAGTCAGATTGACTCGACGATACTAGCCATTTCATCAGTTCCGTTTTATCTCCTCATCTCTCCACTCTCAGCCTCGTGGTTACATCTTGGGTTGACAGTCTTAGCAGAGATGACGAGGGGGCCATTATATATACTGATTTTTATTTGGGCCCATGAGCAATGGGGAAATATCTAGCCTGTCAAATGGGAACCGCCATCAGGGATCTTCTGACCCAGCCTGATAGACTAGCCCGACCTAGCCTCAGCTCAGCTCAGGTCAGCTCAGCTCTATAAAGACGAACTCCCGAGGTCCTCTCTCTTAGAACGACAACCCTACCCTGAGGTCAGTATACATATACATGGACGACCTCACTAGCCGAGGTCGGCCTTTCTTGCTTGGTCAGCTTAACCTACTCAATGTGGCGTGATCTCATGCAAACCATCCATCCACTCAACAGGCCGTTGCCAATATGCAATCATTGCCTGTCTAATGTACAATGTGTCAATTACCGCTGTCTTTTCTGCAGATGCGATCCATTACCTCTTGCCTTATTTGCACACATGCCTAATTTGCATGAGATGGCTACGCCAGGGAATCCGTGGTCTCCACGTCTTACTGACGTGTCGTGACTCCCTCTCGACCTCTATATAAGTGGTAGGACTTCTCCTCCGCCAGGTAGGTTCAATTCAACTTACTCAATGCCTCTCTGGGTACATAAAAACCCTAACTCTAAGCCCTAATGACTGTGGGCACCCCCACGCTCAACCCATACGTCGCTACACTGCATGTGCTATCTTACGCCCCTCACTTCTTTCCCTCCACCATCGCGTAACTTAGGCATCGGAGGCCCTCTAACGCCTTTGTTTCTCAATTTTTGGTACCAGCGAGGGTGTACAAGCCAACGAAACTGTCCTGTCGGACTCATATGTTATTAGCTTTCTAGTAGCCCTAACTGACTGTTATGGTCCAAATACACTGACTGAACTTGGGTTAAGATTTGGACTTTTTATTTTAAAAAAAAGCCGAGTGTACCTTGCAAAATCTCATTCTACAGTAACAAGTGTTATGAATGAGGGAGGCCTTTGGCCTCCCCTCCTTCATTACCCATTCATTAGGCCCCCATTACTTAGAGTAATGGGGACCCTTGGTCTCCTAGAGGCTTTTGGCCTCCCCACTATGAGATATATAAATAGAGCACCATGGCTCTTAGCTATGGTGACTTATTCTTAGCAATGAAATTCTCTCTCTCTCTCTTTTGAGTTCATTATCATACAACACGTTATCAGCACGTGTCTTCTACAAATTTTGAGCCACTAAAATTATTCCAATTCCCATCTAAATTAAACTCCTACGCGAAGGAATCTAGTTGTTGTTGAGGCGATCCGTTGCGGTCTTCGTTGCGGCGTTTCCTAGGCATTCGGGAGCGGGGAATTCTATCTACGGATTTTATATTACGTTCGTCCCTAGATCTTTGATCTAGAGGTAATTTTTTCGATCCCGTAGACAATTACAAAATTGAGTTTGCTATGATTTTATCATGCTTTCCTAGCTATAAGCTTGTATAAATCAAATAAATTCGGTTTACTATCCAATTTAACACACACACAAAAAGTGAACCTTGCATGAACTTGTACAAACTCATAAACCATCTTGCTTCGCAAAATTTAGAAAAAAAAAATTCACTTGAACTTGGCTGCAGACTGATGATACTAAACTTGAGACTAAATGGTCAAAAAAAGGTTTACTTTTTGTTTCTTGCCTGCCGACTGTTCTGCAACATAACCCATCTTTATCAATCATCACATGGAACCTTATCCAACAACAATCTGCCACTCAACCATCCCTGCATCTTTGAGCACATCACTGTTATCATTAACTTTGATGTTTTGATTTTGATAAGTTGCAACTACACCAATTAATTAACTCGATGGTTGATGATGGGGTCTACATGTATGTGTATATGAGGGTGAGCATCGTCATGCATGAACCATGGCTACTTTGCCTTTCAAATAGTACTGTCAGAGGGGCTTAGATCGAGTACCTCAGACTCGGAGAGATGGCAGCAGTAGCAGCATCTGTTTCTTTTGTCTCCCTCCATTTCTATACTCAGTCCCTTTCCTAGTACCTGCTTCCTCTTTTTTTTGGCCCCGTCATGACCGCCTTTCCCCCCGAACGGGGGAGGTTTCTTTGTGGATTGTGGAGAGGGGGACATGATCTGGAAGATGAGGGGTTGGGGAATTTTCATTCTTTTTGCATTTCTTAAACGCTAAAGTTTGTTTTTTGGGCTTAGTGTTAAATTTGCTTTTAAATTTTACAGCCCAAAACTGTTTAATAAATTTGTTGGGCTGTTTATTGGGCCTGATGCCCAGTACATAAACAATGACAATTAAAATGTGTTTAATTTTCATTATGGGCCTGCAGTCCATATTACAACAATAATTTATTTGGTCTGCTAATTTGTGCCAGAAACCCACATAATTTAAATTGCAAATTAAACTGATTTTTATTTTGCTTATGGGCCTGCAGCCCAAATTAGAATAATAATTTAATTTGACTGTTTATTTGGGCCAGAAGCCCAGTTAATCAAATTGCTAATATTATGTAAAACATCTCTCTTGCATTGTTAATTATCTATGGTTTACTAGGACTCTATTTTTCAAAATATAACTATCTTAAAGATCCTGAGACCGCTCTGCCGTTAGTCAACTAACCTAACGGTGTATGACGTTTCCACGTGGTCTACGAGATATTTATATTTTCTAGTTTCCTTTACCATATGTTTTGCTTGAGATATATGCGTGGTTGTTTATTTTTATGCCTGTAGCATATTTAGAACTGCGTGGATGTTTAAATCGGTAAAAATGTGTTTTTCGGGATCGGCCATTGTATACCTATTTATTTTCCTTGCACTTTTATTTTCTTTTGAGAGAATTTGTAAGTGAGGAAATTTGTATTTTAAAGCCAAAGCTCGATGCAACAGCACATAGAATTGATGAAAACTCCTTCAATGGATCATGATGTCGGTCAATGTGCTTGGCTAAGTTTGCTGGACCAACCTAGCTTGACTGGGTAACAAGTGGTCCTAGCTTAGTCAATTCCCTGGCCGCGTCCGCTGGACCGCAAGGAGTCGATTCATGACTGTGTAAGCCAAAGCTCGATGCAACAGCATATGAAGACGGAGATATAGGGACCCAGTTCAGTTTGGGTTTCCAAAGTTGTATTATTTTTTATTTTTTTTTCTATTATGGACTTTAAACGAACTTTGGACTGTGTACTATTTTGGGTATCTGGCCGATCCCCGCATTTTTACTTGTTTATTTCTTTATGCATGAATTTTTGAATTTTAATTAATTCATGCGCATTTTAAAATACGTAGATAAATGGAAAAATTGGCAAGCGTCGATTTCGAGGTCCTCGATTCTGCAGGGACAAATTACCTGAGTTGGCGAGTGGACCTGAAGTTCCACTTGCGTTCAATGGCCCTCCTTGGGTCCATTTTGGCTCCTTCCTCGGCCCCAGCAGCGGCCGAAGCTTCTGCTACATCTAGCAGCAGCCCCACAACCACTGTATCCGATGTAGATAAGGCGAAAGCCATAATCTACATTAGGAAGCATATAGATCGGACCTTAAAGGCCGAATACTTAACGGTTGAGGACCCGAAGGACCTGTGGACAGCACTGGAAGCACGGTATAAACATCAAATTGATGTTATATTATCTCGTGCCAGTTATGAGTGGGAAAACCTCAGACTTCAGGACTATAAGTCCGTCGCTGAGTATAATTCTGCACTTCATAACATCACCTCACGCCTGAAGTTGTGCGGTGAAGAAGTGACAGAACAGCGCATGTTGGAAAAAACATTTACCTCGTTTCACGAGAAAGATGCAATCCTCATGCAGCAGTATCGTGAACGCAACTTCACGAGATTCTCCGATCTGATCTCATGCCTACTTAGAGCAGAGCAGAATCGAGATTTACTGCTAGCAACTCATAACTTACGTCCAGCTGGCACTGCCCCTATCCCTGAAGCCCACCACGTTTCTCCCCAGAAGTGGAAAAACAAGAGGAAGACTAAAAATACTAAAGGGAAAGCGGTAATGAAGCAACCAAGAGGTGCAGCTCCCCAGACAAACAAAAACAATAAAGGGAAAAGAAACTTCACTTGGAAGCGAAAGGACACCAAGCACGTGTCACTTCCAAAGAAGACCTGGGAGGACAAATGCCATAGATGCGGCATGACTGGCCATTGGTCCAGAAACTGCCGCACTCCTCGCCACCTACAGGATCTATACCAGGCGAGCCAGAAGTCTCGACCTGAAACAAACTTGGCAGGTGTATAGCCGCCAACAGTCTTTACTGTTAAAGACTTCGAGAACGACGATCTGCTAGATTGAGCATCATCATTTATCTATGCATTTAGAATTCGATGTATCTTCATCTGTTATTTGCTTTAGTGCGGACTTTTATTTATGAATGTTGTCTACATTTTCCCTCAAATAAAATTTCTTTTTTTGGCTTATATAGATGATGTCTGAGTGCCTAGTGGACAGTGCCTCGACGCACACAATCCTTCGCGATCATTGCTATTTTAATAGCTTAAACAAATATGACGGTCCTGTTATCACAATTTCAGGACTGTCCCAAATAATCGAAGGAACTGGTGAAGCAATTATATTGCTCCCAAATAACACAAGACTTCAAATAAAAAATGCATTATTCTCTCCTAAATCAAATAGGAATCTCGTAAGTTTCAAGGATTTCCGTTTAAACAGATATCACTTAGAAACCAGAGATAAAAATACGGTTGAATATCTGTTTGTAACTCGTCAGAAAGATGACCGGAAGATCATCTGCGAACGATTCAAGGGACTCCCGTCGGGTCTATATTAAACATACATTCAACCAGTAGAAGCCAATATGATTGAACACCAGACGTGCCAATCACTACCAGAATTCCAACTCTGGCACAATAGACTTGGTCACCCTGGAACAGCAATGATGCGCCGCATCATCACTGAATCCCGTGGACACAAATTGAAGAACCTGAAGATTCTTCAAAAGGGTGAATTTCCATGTCTCCCTTGTTTTAAGGGAAAACTAATAACGAGACCATCCCTCCTGAAAGTGGGATTAGAGTCTCCTGGCTTCCTTGAGAGAATTCATGGTGACATTTGCGGGCCTATTCACCCCGCAAGTGGCCCATTTCGGTACTTCATGGTACTGATTGATGCATCAACCAAATGGTCTTATGTGTGCCTCTTGTCCACCCGCAACCTAGCTTTTCCAAAGCTATTGGCACAAATAATAAGGTTACGTGCTCATTTCCCCGATAACCATATCAAGAAACTACGTCTTGATAATGCGGGAGAATTTACTTCACAAGTCTTCGAAGACTATTGCCGGACAACGGGTATTGAAGTTGAACATCCGGTAGCACATGTTCACACCCAAAACGGATTAGCTGAGGCTCTTATAAAGAGACTCCAATGGATTGCACGTCCATTGCTTATGCAATCCCAGTTGCCTGTGGATGCTTGGGGGCATGCTATTTTACATGCCGCATCACTTATTAGGATAAGACCCTCTGGAGGTCACACTTTATCCCCGATGCAACTAGCATACGGCGCACCTCCGGATATCTCTCATTTGAGAGTGTTTGGTTGTGCGGTATATGTCCCAATAGCACCACCGCAGAGGACCAAAATGGGTCCTCAGCGTCGTCTAGGTATATATATTGGGTTTGATTCGCCCTCTATTATCAGATACCTTGAACACCTGACGGGTGACGCATTCAAGGCACGTTTTGTAGACTGTGAATTTAATGAGAAATTTTTTCCAAAACTGGGCACACAGTCTAAGAAGCCAGAAGCTTCTGAGACCATTAGTTGGGACCAGAAGTCTTTGTCCCTATATGATCCGCGTACTAATCTGTGTGAAGATGAGATCCTGAAGATCCTTCACATCCAGAATACAGTACATCTTTTACCGGATATATTCACGGACAACCAGAAAATTGTCCGTTCACACGTCCCTGCTGCCAATACGCCAGCTAGGATTGACATCCCCATAGATGGATGCAGCCCACCGACAGCAGAATTGGTTGTACCTCAAATGAAAAGAGGACGCCCACCAGGTTCAAAAGATAAAGTTCCTCGAAAGAGGAAGACTCCTGGTGATACTAAGATTATCCCTCCACAGGATGCTGAGCTCAGACCAGCTATTTCTCCCCTCCTGATTTTCCCAGCAGAGGAAACAATAGGAGAAACATCATTAAATTTTGTACGTACTGGAGAAGTACTGGACAGAAATAGCATAGTCGTCGACGACGATTTTGCGTTCGATATTGCCGTTCACGTCACTGAATATGACGATGACGTCGAACCACGATCTCTAGCGGAATGTAAACGCAGAGATGATTGGCCAAAGTGGGACGAGGCAATAAGAGTAGAGCTGGACTCACTCTTGAAACGCAAAGTCTTTGGACCAGTAGTCCAAACACCAGTAGGTGTAAAACCTGTGGGATATAAGTGGGTTTTCATAAGAAAAAGAGATGAAAATAATGTGATCGTTCGCTATAAGGCACGCCTTGTAGCCCAGGGATTTTCCCAAAGACCGGGGATTGATTACGAAGATACGTATTCCCCGGTCATGGATTCGATCACCTTCCGATTTTTAATCAGCCTAACTTCTCTGGAAAGCCTAGAAATGCAGCTCATGGACGTTGTGACTGCATATCTATATGGCGATATAGATAAAAATATCTATATGAGACTTCCTGATGGGTTTAATCTACCCCCCAGAGATGAAAGAGATACCTCGGGACGTATTCTCTGTAAGGCTACATAGATCATTATATGGTCTAAAACAATCGGGCAAGATGTGGTATAACAGACTAAGTGATTTTCTTGCACAGCAAGGATTCACGAATAACGAAGTCTGCCCGTGTATCTTTATCAAAAGAACGGGAACAGGATTTGTCATCATAGCTGTATATGTAGATGACTTAAATCTCATAGGATCTCCTGCAAAGATCAAAGAGATATCTGAAAGCCTTAAACATACTTTTGAAATGAAAGACCTAGGCAAAACAAAGTATTGTCTTGGCTTACAGATAGAACACCTAAGAGGTGGAATCCTATTACACCAATCTAATTATACAAAGAAACTTCTACGCAAGTTTCATATGGATAAATGTCATCCTTTAGGTACTCCTATGGTCGTAAGATCACTAGATGTACATAAGGTCCCCTTCCGGCCACTGGAAGAGGGGGAGGAGATACTGGGTCCTGAAGTACCCTACCTCAGTGCCATTAGAGCACTTCTATATCTGGCTAACTGTACGCGTCCCGATATAGCGTTTACAGTTAATCTACTAGCCAGACACAGTGCTACGCCCACAAAGCGCCACTGGAACGGAGTAAAGCATCCTCTACGATACCTTCATGGTTCCATTGATCTTGGACTTTACTACTAGAGAGGTGCCTCCCCCAAATTGTTTGGTTATGCTGATGCAGGTTATCTCTCTGATCCGCACACGGCAAAATCTCAAACAGGTTTTGTATTTACCTACGGAGGTACTGCTATCTCTTGGAGATCGGTAAAACAAACCACTACTGCTACATCTTCCAACCATGCAGAGCTCATCACGATCCATGAGGCGAGCAGAGAATGTTTTTGGCTACGCTCCGTCGTCCAACACATCCTCCAATCCACTGGCCTGAAGACCAGTGATCTGGAGCCTACTGCCCTATTCGAAGACAACGCCGCATGCATTGCTCAGCTTCAGAAGGGCTACATCAAAGGCGACAGGACAAAACACATTTCTCCCAAGTTTTTCTGGACGCACGAGCAGAAGAACGACAAGCAGATTGAAGTTCGACAGATCCAGTCATGCAACAACTTAGCTGATCTTTTTACTAAGGCATTGCCTAAATGTACTTTTGTAAAGCTTGTAAAGAACATTGGTATGCGACAGTTGAAAGACCTGCAAGCCTGAAGCTTGTACGGATCAGGGGGGAGTAACATGTGGGTTGCACTCTTTTTCCTTAAGCTGTTGGGTTTTCCCACTGGGTTTTCCACAGCTAAGGTTTTAACGAGGCAAACACACTTACTCTGGATCCAGAAGTATCCACCCCTTGCCTCAGTAGCTGAGACCGAAGTGATGAATGTGTAAGGGGGAGTGTTATGAATGAGGGATGCCTTTGGCCTCCCCTCCTTCATTACCCATTCATTAGGCCCCCATTACTTGGAGTAATGGGGACCCTTGGTCTCCTAGAGGCTTTTGGCCTCCCCACTATGAGATATATAAATAGAGCACCATGGCTCTTAGCCATGGTGACTTATTCTTAGCAATGAAATTCTCTCTCTCTCTCTCTTTTGAGTTCATTATCATACAACAACAAGTGATTATTTAGGGAATATGATTAGGGATGAGATATAAGACACACTAATTAGCCATCACAACGATTTGAAGATTCCGAATTTGTGGTATTTCCCTTTTCAATTAAATAAACGCCAGGCTGGATTTCAGATTTCAATCCTTTTCTTAGCAATGACAGCAGGCCACACACTGTTGCCAACAGCTGCTGACATTATTATTGGGCTTGATTAGTGCTAAATGGGCCCCCACCACCGACCCCCTTAAACGCGTGTAGAGAGGGGAGCTTTGAGATTAATTTCTATTATATTGAGGCTGATTGAGTTGGTCCCTCAATTAGCCAGCCCGTCTTTGATTTGGTAATGAAGCTCTCACAGCCTGTGTCGAATCCTTGCAACAAATGAAGTTGTTAATCAAACCCTGCCAAACCCTCGTTTTTTTTTTGAAACTAAACCACGTTGCGTAAAGAAATTCGGGCAAGATTTCGAATAGTTCTTTATAGAGAAGTGAAAAGAAGTGAGGATATCAATGGATTGACAGTGGTTCACAAAGCTTTCAAGGATGCACGTTCAACACACTCACAAAGAAAAAATGGCGCTTTTGCACCGTCCTTTATGATTCCAAGCATCAATCCATGTTTCAGCGTAACAAAAAGTTTGTAAGTTGAACAAAGACTAGGCATCTTCATAAGCTGAAGCCTTCCGTGTTACGCTCTTCTGCTAGCCGATGTCCTTTGTTAGTGGCACGGCGGGATCTTTCACTTGTACTCTTTGATGCTTTATGCATTACGCCCGCATTTGTTTATTTTGATTAAAGAATAATGTCAAAAAGATGGCACCTGCATCCGAATCAAGTTGGTCAGGTGTCATCGGTCCTACAATAATCCCTTTTGATTAAGATGCAATAAAGAGCAAAGCAAGCAACAACGTTTCCTTTTGGGAAGAAAAGAAAAAACAAAGCAAAACCATGCAGCTATTTGAGTCTGGCTTCACCTTAATTCTGCTTTTTGATCACACGAACCATGTGCAATAGTCTAGCATCTGACCTTGCTATTTGTAGAAAGCATTTTCATGATTAGATGATAATTCAGGGCTAAGTAAGAGCATACTTAATGCAGAAGTCACTTGCTGGTGACATGCAAAAAAAGTGGAGAGTCAACATCCATGGACTCGTGTGCTTTTTGCGTCCACTACCTGCTCATTCATGGCACAAACCTAACATGTTCAACAAAACAAACCATAATCTTAATTTTCCAAGCTTGATTGTAACATTTGGTTACCCTTATTTTCCTACAGTAATGAATAAAGTTGTAACCTTTTGAATTTCAATCAATGGCTATCACTTGATGGAATTTCTATCCAACATCAGTCTTATACGGGAATAAGATGTGGCTACAAAAATTACACATTTTATCCCCCTTCAATAGAGCCTTTTAAAGGTCTCATATGCTTGACAACGGTGAGGGGGCAGAGCATGACATATTTCTAACACACTGGAGGACATAACTCAATTGGGCCCCCACCCTCACCATGCTTACAAGCTTTTGGGATCGTGTCACTCACCCCCTCCCAAATTTCAATCTCATAGCAAAAAGGTTGCAACCGCCTTATTAAATCACGACGTCACACCACTCACTTTCCTATGTACCCTCATTTCTTAGAAGGAGAGCTCATCGGAGTTCTTGGATGTGGCCAAGAGGTGACGACAAAGACCAATCTTGATCGCATCCCTTTCCTCTCTTGTTTTCCCTTTCATCCAATCTACTCAATCTACGACTTGTCTATTTTCATGAATTGGTGCCCCCCCCCCCCCCCCCCCCCCCCCCCCCCCCCCCCCCCCCCATTTTCTACCATTTTTCATATTTCTTCACATATTTTTCAACAATTGTTGTAATTCTTAATATAGAATGATGTGCATCTGATGTGATCCGGGTCTACACCAGGCGGAGCGGCACGCACCCAAGGGGGTGACTTATCCTTTTGCTCATTAGCAAGTTGTGTGTTTAGCAATTAGAGGGTTTTCGCTCATTAGTCGAGCTGTGTATTTAGCCATTAGAGTGCTAATTAGTCTTTTACTTATTTTCATGTTTAGGATGGGTTAAAAGTCTACGAGCCGGCCCTAATTTATTTTTATCGAAGAACGATCATCTGATAGTATTTTCTTGTTAGGGATTTGGGGGATTAGGCTTGATCCATCAATTCAAGCTAGGGAGAGATCCACTCCAGAAGGAATCGTTTATCTTAATATCAATTTCCACTTTTAAATTTCTTTTTCTTCTCATTAAATTCTACAAATCGTATCAATTTGGTATCAAAGAGATCGATTCTATGACGAACACACGAGCGGCTGTTACGAAAACTCTGGAGGAGCGACTTGATGCAGAGATCTTGGGATTGCAGAAGGAGATGATGGATATGAAGGACGCGATCAAGGCAGATCTGAGCGCAACCATGGATGAGAAAATGAAACGGATCTCGGAGCAACACTCGCGCGAGATGAAGGAGTTATTTGCCGAGGTAGCGAAGATGCTTCAGCAATAATTTTTCCAGCGAGATCCGGATCCGAAAACATCGGGATCTTCAGATCTGATCTCACGAACAACCCCGGACGACGGCGGCGAACAAACCCTAGGGTTTGTAGGAGGGTTTTCCACCATCTGGGAAAACGTCGCAGGGCAAGGGCATGGCGGGCGGCCCCACCAGCGGGCCGCATGTGGACGGCTGCCCCCAACCGGGGGCGGCAAGGACGGGCGGCCCCCCTGGGGTCGCTGGAGGGCAACCGTCCCCTGCGTTGGGGGGGGGGCGAACACCAGCGGCCCCCTCACAGGGCCGCCAGGTGGGATCCGCACCCCCCGGGGGGCAGAGGATGGCGCCCCCATCCTGGGGGCGCGGGGGGTTATCCGCCCCTGACGGGGGCCACAGCACCGAGCGGGCCCACCTGGGGCATGCAGAAGAAGATCTGCCCCCGTGGGGGCGGAGGAGGATGGCACCCCCATCCAAGGGGCGCGGGGGGATTTTCGCCCCTGACGGGGGGCGACCGCGGTGGGCGGGCCCACTTGGGACCCGCGGGAGGATTTCCCCCTCCTTTTGGAGGCGTCGTCGGATGGAGGCCATTTCGGGCACCCCGACGGGAGCATGTTGACGAGTGGGATGATGTGGGCACACTCGCCAACGAGAGGGCCAGGGAAGATGAAGGGCTGGGGAGAGCGGAGGATCATCTTTATCAGATGCGTCAGGCAGCCAAAAGGAAAGGGCCACCACGCGGTGACGCCAACTCAGAGTCAAGGATGAGGAAGTTGAAGGCACCACTGTTCGATGGAAAGGACACCGATGAGTGGATTTACCAGATAGAGAGGTATTTTGATGTCACGGGCTTCACTGAGACAGATAGACTGAGGGCAGTTGCACTAAGCTTCGAGGGTGAGGCTCTTGGATGGTACAGGTGAACCCAGAGGCAGAGACATATACGGACGTGGAGGGAGCTGACAGAGTGCCTCTTGGAGAGGTTCCAGGAGACCCATGGGGAGGGTTGTTTGAGCAATTATACAACTTGAGGCAAGATGGGTCCGTACGGGACTGTATTGCGAAGTTTGAGAGACTCTCGAGCCGAGTGGATGGTGTATCTGAGGAATCGATGGAGGGAAATTTCCTGAAGGGGCTGAAACCGGCGGTGAGAGCTGAGCTGGGAGTACATGATCCTCAGGGGTTGATTGCCATGATGCGAGTGGCCAGGAGAGTGGAGGACATGTTGGCTGAAGAGAGAAAGTCTAGGGGGCCTGGGGCGGATTGACATACCGCAGTCCAGCACCTACTGAGACAACCTAGACCACTGTGGAGGCACCAGCGATGGCAAGGGGGATGCGACGGAGACGCGACCGGGAGGGCCGACTCGCCGCATGACAGAGGTCGAGATGAGGGGGCGGAGGGCCAAGGGCCGTTGCTTCAAGTGTGACGAGAGGTTCACACCAGTGCACCGTTGCGCAGGGAGGGCCATGCATTTGGAGGTGACAGCAGAGGAGGATCTTGTGGTGATGCTTGACGGAGGTGGGAACGAGGCAGAGCCGCGCCCACACTTAGATTAGAGAAGATGGACGCTATCATCAGACTGCAACCTTGATGACAAGGTTCATTTTTTTGGGGGGAGAGTAATGATGTGATCCGGGTCTACACCAGGCGGAGCGGCGTGCACCCAAGGGGGTGACTTATCCTTTTGCTCATTAGCGAGTTGTGTGTTTAGCAATTAGAGGGTTTTCGCTCATTAGTCGAGCTGTGTATTTAGCCATTAGAGTGCTAATTAGTCTTTTACTTATTTTCATGTTTAGGAGGGGTTAAAAGCCTACGAGCCGGCCCTAGTTTATTTTTATCGAAGAACGATCATCTGAGAGTATTTTCTTGTTAGGGATTTGGGGGATTAGGCTTGATCCATCAATTCAATCTAGGGAGAGATCCACTCCAGAAGGGATCGTCTATCTTAATATCAATTTCCACTTTTAAATTTCTTTTTCTTCTCATTAAATTCTACAAATCGTATCAGCATCATACAATATGTAGGAGATCTCTCTTATATACAACGACGTAGTACATTCTTATGAACATAATACACGGGATTACTTCTTGTATATTATTATGCTCGCAATTTGAAGTTAAATGTAAAGTTTGATGCAAGGGGGGCGACTTGTATACTAAAAGGTGAAGTCTCTTTCATCACAGCTTGCTTGCAACTGGGGTGTGGTTTCACCACTGTCAGCCACACACCCATATCCCATTATTCTATTTTGGATATCCAAAGTCCCAACAAATATCTCCAACTGCACTCCCATGGTGTTAGTGTCACCCTCCTTTAATCCAATTCTATAACATGGTCATCTTTATCCTTTTAGAGCTAACAAACAGCTCTTAGGCCTAGTTTGGCTTTCAATTTTTCAAAATGTGGCTTGCTGCTGTTTGGGGCTGAACCAAACTTTATTTCCCATGAAATAGTATTATTCATGAACTGAAGTTTGTATGAATACAAATCTGGGTTTAGTTTTAACTTAAACAAAACCCAGGTTTCATCCAAACTAGACCTTAAGGGCCTATATAATAATGGAGAAAGTGGAGCTCTCATTAGAAGCTTCTTTCATCTTTCAGGCAAAGAGAGAGAGAGATTAATTCCATTTTAAAAGAAGCCAGTGGTAGGATCCTTATAAATCCCCTCCTCTTGTCATCTCTATCAACTTGGCTGGCACACTCTGCTCTGAAGTCCCATTTCAGGAAAAAGAAAAAGAGAGAGAAAGAAAGAGAGCAGTCCTTTTCTGCAGCTTTTCTTCTTGCAATCTCTATAGAGTTGGAGGAGTTGAAGAGCAGCAGCAACTAGCTAGCCATGGGAGTTGGAGGAACTTTAGAGTACTTGTCAGACTTGTTTGGTGGTGGCAACAGCCACCACCACAAGAAGAAGAAGCAGTTCCAGACGGTGGAGCTCAAGGTGAGGATGGACTGCGACGGCTGTGAGCTCAAGGTCAAGAAAGCCCTCTCCTCAATGAAAGGTTAGACTATGTTTATTTTGCTGCTGTCGTTGTGATTTCAGGCTTGCATGCTGAGCAGACATTTCTTTGGTTGGCGCAGGAGTGAAATCGGTGGAGATCAACAGGAAGCAGCAGAAGGTGACGGTGAGCGGGTATGTGGAGCCGAGCAAGGTTTTGAAGAAGGCCAAGTCCACAGGGAAGAAGGTCGAGATGTGGCCTTACGTTCCTTACAATTTGGTGTCTCAGCCGTACGCCGCGCAGGCCTACGACAAGAGAGCACCCCCGGGGTATGTCAGGAATGTTGAGCCCGCATTCCCCTCCGCTTCGGTCTCCTCCGCCCATGGCGGTGGTGCTCACCGGCAAGATGACCAGATCACCAACATGTTCAGCGATGAGAACCCAAACTCATGCTCCGTTATGTAGAGAGAGGCATACTGTTGCTTGTGTCCTTTGTTGTGTGTGGGTAATGTTACTCTTGCAATTGACCCCTTTGTTAACTTTATAAACTAGGTGCATGTATGATGTGTGGTACCTGAATATTTATGGGTTTTTTTGGGTTGTAATGAAATCTTGCTGTCTCTCAGATTAGGGGAATAGAGAAGCAAAATATAAAGCATGGGTTCTTTGAAGTTTCCTCGCTGTTTTTCATCAGAGGATTCAATGCATTGATTGGAGACTTTCACTTTTCTAATGGAGGTTTACAGGGTCAAGACAGAGACAATATCGATCATACTATTGGGCACAGCTGACAGCTGCACAATAGTTATGGTGGATAATAATGGAGCACTGATAAGGAGATTTACATGTTGATTATGCCTTAAATAATGCTTTTGTCATTTTCATGGTAGGGTATTAGTTTGAATTAGGCCAGCCCTGACAATGATATGAGGGTAGTTATGGGACAGCACTACGTGCAGGTTTATGATGGAGGAAGCAGCTTCCTCTTCTTGTTTGGTTGTGATTTGTTCTAATATATTGTTCACATGGTTCAGCATCTATTGCATATATATTAGCTCTCACCTCTCATTGTTTAGTTATTATAATGTTGGGAGAATTAGGGGCAAATGCCAAAAAAAAATTAACTAGCAAATGTGTGTTCTTGTCCTGTTCTTAGCACAATCAGTTCTTAAATGAACAAATATAACTGGCAAGTGGTGATGATGTATTTGGATTTTGATGGCCCCGAGCCGTGATGGGTCAGAACCGAATAAACAAAATAGAAAAATAAAATAAAAACTCGAATTCCCAAAATCCCGCTTATTTATCCATTGCTCTGGTCGAGCCATGAGGTTTGCTGAGTTAGGGTATGAGTGTATCAATACTCTTTTTTGGATATATTTAAAATAGATTAAGCATTAATCGGATCAGAGCAAAGAAGAACTTGAAGATGGGTACAGCAGAAGGGGAGTTAAAAAGAAGGGGTTTTCGCATATTCATCCCTTACATCTTGCATATTTTGATATATGTCCCTTAATTCTTTGTATTTTGAGTTTAATCCTTCAAATCGGTAACTACAACCAAAATAGTCCACCACTCTAATTTTCTGTTTAAAACTCTGTTAGTGCAGACGTGGCTGTTAGTGCTAACGTGTCCAGTCTGTTCGCGGCGGCATCGACTGCGATGAGGGGGAGGAGGAGGATGTGTGGCAGCGGTGAGGAGAGGGGATGATGGGGATGAAGGGGGAGGAGGGGCTGCGGGGAGGTGGGCGGGATGGTGGAGGGGGGAGTGATCGGCGGCGTGGAGTTGAGGGGGAGCGGCAGCAAGGAGGAGGGGGAGGTGGGAGATCGGCAGCGTGAAGGAGGGGGATGAGGAGGAGGTAGGAGATCGGCGGTGGGTAGGAGGGGGATGAGGGGGAGAGCGGTGGCGGGGAGATGGGGGGGGTGGGGAGAATGGGGAGGAGCCACCCCTCCCCCTCCCCCTCCCCAGCCACCCCTCCCCCTCCTAACCGCCGTCCCCTCCCCCACCGCCTCCTCCTCCCACCACCACCTCCCCCATCTTCTCGCCTCCTCTGCCTCTGCCTTCCCCACCTCACTCCCCCATTAGGGCTTAATTCTTATTTAATTAACACTAATTGTTAATTAATCGTTAATCTAACTATTTAACAGAATATAGGATGTGTGGACTATTTAGGTTAACAGCTTATGATTTGAGAGATTAAACTCAAAATACGAAGAATTAAGGGACATATATCAAAATATGCAAGATTTAAGGGATGAATATGCGAAAAACCCTAAAAGAAACATGATCATGATATCATATAAGAAATCCTAGGAGATTAATTTACTATGCCCTTAATCAAATTTTAACTCAGATAAACAACAATATATATTTTAGCGGTATGTTCATTGCAGCTAGAAATTTCTACATACATTATATTTACGTCCACTAAAATGAAAAATTAATTTATGGTAAGGTCATTAAAGAGCTTCGAAACTAATGGTGTAATCAAAAAAATTTCTTTGCCCTGGACGAAAATAAAGATGATGCAAATGAGCTACTAACCCCCAAGAAGCCATGCTCCCTGATATTATCATGCTACCGCATCCATGAACACCAGTTCCCGACCTTTTCCAGCCTCGTCTCCACGAGCTCATGCTACCTCGATCTCTGCCCATACCTCATCGTTCCCCCGCATCGCCTCCTCCAACGGGAACCTCCCATCATCCCCTTCATACTGATACGATTGGCGATATATTTGTGCAAGAAATTATGGCAACGGTAAGATTTTTATTGATATTCAATGGAACTAGAAGGCTATGATCTCACATTAAGAGGAAGGCCACTCTCCGAATAACATATATGTAATCTTATGTAGATAACAACCACTAATTCTCTCACATCATTCTTCATAATCCCCTTTATGTTCTCCCCCATATTTATGGTAGATTCACTCTAATGAGCCGACGTACCGCAATTACCAGATTGCCCCGAGGATAGGATTTTCAGCCGCTGCCCTGAAATTACAAAAATGTCATTTTGCACCAAATTTACAAAAACACCACTTGTCCTGAATATACAGAATTGCCACTCTTTTATTTTGCCCATAATCCTATCATTACTTCACTCCCAAAGAGACACCTTGTCATCAAGGTGGAATTCTGAACAGAGGTGTTGGATTGCTCCTATCTCATCGAAGTACCCTGGTTGCCTCCCCAAGTTAACATGAACCTTGGCCGCCTCCCCAAATCTCGCAAGAACACTGGACGCCTCCATCGTAGTCAAAATCATCATCCAGACACCCCTAATGTGCGTCACCTGACCGCTTGTGTGTGGGCCCGCCACGCAGGAAAGGTAACCAAGTTTGGGAACTAATTGACTTGTTAACTAATCGAAAATCGATTGGAAACAAGTGAATTCTCAAGATAAAGAGAAAGACAGATCCATTGATAGATACAATACTTGTCTGGTGGCAAATGAATATACCGAAAAGAAAGGTACAAATTACGAAGAAACCTTTTCATCAGTTGTCAAATTTGCAGCTATTCACATTATACTAGCTTTAGTTGCTCATATGAACTTAAAAGTTTACCAAATAGATGTCAAGATAGCATTTCTAAATGGTGAACTAGATGAGAAAATCTACATGAATCATCTCGTAGGTTTCATTGTTAAATGCCAAGAGAACAAAGAAATACAAAAATTTATATATGGCATTAAACAAGCATATAATTAAGCAATGGAACTAGAAGTTTCTTATGGTTGTCACCTCATTTGGTTTCGAGATGGTCGAAGAAGACCATTGTGATTATGTGAAGAGACTTGCGAGAAAATTTGTCATCTTGACATTATATGTAGATGACATATTGTTAGCTAGTAATGACATGGAGTTTCTGATGATCATAAACGAATGGTTATCGTCAAACTTTGATAAGAAAGACATGGAAGAAGCGAATTTTATACTTGGTGTAAAAATCCAAAGGAATTGTTCTAAAAGTTTTCTTGCATTGTCGCAAGAAATTACATATATCAATAAAGTTTTAGAATGGTTCATTTGAGTTTAGATGGTTGTCCTAGCATGTCAGACGCAAAGAACAAAAATGTCAAGAGTGCCTTATGTAAGTACAATAAGTAGGCTTAATGTATGCTATATTATGTACAAGATTGGACATATGTCATGCGATAGGATTGGTAAGTCAACATTAATCGAATCCTGGAACTGAGCATTGGAAGGCTGTGAAGAGGATTATGAGATATTTGAAGGGCATAACCAATTAAGTTTGTGTTACGAAGGTTCGTCCACCAAACTGGAAGGCTTCACTGATGCAGACTATGTGGAAGATGTAGCTGAGAGGAAATCTACATCGGGATATGTTTTATTGCTCGAAGATGGTGCCATATCATGGTGCAATAAGAAACAAATTTGTGTAGCTCTATCCATCATGAAAGCAGAATTTGTGGCTGCTTCACTAGGAGTCCAGGAAGCTATTTGGATATGACGGTTCTTACATAATTTGAAATAAAGCAAGATCCAGTGATTGTATGTTATGACACTCAAGTTGAAATAGCTTACACTAAGGATCCAAAATATCACATTCATACCAAGCATATCGACATATGATATCATTATGTAGAGATATTATGGCTGAGAAGATAGTTTCAAAATGAGGTCATTATATTTGTATGTAAATACAAATAATGATTGAGATGAACTGATTCTCTAAGGTTCATCTAAGCCTATTCATGAGCCAGACACAAATTCTTAGAGCAATATATTGCTATAGAATTTAGTGTTAAATGTATGTGTACATTTTACTGAAGTTTGAACGGTGTTGAAATAAGTTATTTCTAGGACATACACAATACACCGTTGCATATGATTCATACCACATGTGCAGGAGTCGATCACAATGGGAAGTGAGAAAGTGGATTTATACTTCTCTACTGTGTGAGTCTCTAGAGGATTGGTTTTCTCATAATACACTTTGACTTATTGACTAATATTCAAAGTCTCAATCTTGGTGATAGCTACTTTAGCATATTTTTTATGACCAAGATTGCTTCGATTTAAAAGTATATGTCTAGAAAAGCAGCTGAGTTGAGACTTATGATATGGAGTGCAAAGAAATGATTAAGTTTGTTGATATCTAGTTTGATGATCTTGTAACGGCCCATTTTCGTTGTGCACGTATTTCCGTAACAAAACGTTTTCAAATGATTTCAAAAATGGGTAATGAATTTTTTCTATTTTTTTCGTCGCCCAAATCTAAAAACAGACTTCAAATTCGTGATCCTCGTGACAATACGAACCCGTGGTACTGTTTTCGTATTTTTTCGGACACGTTTAATTTCAGGGGCAAAATCATAATTTCATGTATAATAATATTTTTACTAATTACCATATGCCATACACTAATTACCTTGGTTAATGATGTAATTATTTTACATAATCACCTATCTAACCTACCTCATTAGCAACCCAAAATTTAAACGTGTGTTGCACGTTTAAATTTCCATAAACTAGATCCATCCCCCTCTAACCACCCACATAACTTCATTAATACGATAATTATTATATTATAATATATTTGATTATAATTAACCCACTTCCCTCAGCTCAAACCAACGCAACATCATCCCCTATTCCCCTTCGTTTGCAGAGCGACACCCCGAACCCATGCAACTCACCACCCTCTCTCTCTCTCTCTCTCTCTCTCTCTCTCTCTCTCTCTGTGTGTGTGTGTGTGTGTGTGTGTGTGTGTGTGTGTGTGTGTTCTCAGTGCTCCGGCCTCCGCCTGCCTCCGAGGCAGCCCTGACGGCCACCTCCTCCGCCGTCCCTCGCATCCACATCCCGCGAAGCCTACCCATCAAGCCAACACAGAACCACGACCCCCTCCCTCCTCATGTTGCCCCTTCCAAGCCCCCTTCGCCGGCAAACTGGCATCACCCCTCCTCAGCCCGAGCACCCCCCAGCGGCACCCGCACCGTCCAACACCGCCCCTCCACTGCATCGAAACTCCCACGGCAGCACAGTCACCCTCGCCGTGCTCCGTGCCACACACAGCCAGCCCGAACCCCACACACGCCACCTCCCTCCTCGGCGTCCTCGCTGCTCTGCCGAGGGCCCACGACAACACCACACCCCCTCCTTCACTCAGGTGGCTCCCTCCTCCCTCGATGCACCACCTTTCACCACCGAGAACCCATCCAAGGCCTCACTGAGCTCGTCGATGACCCAAGCTCGTCGCCACTAACCCCCTGTCCATCCTCCTCCTCGTCGACACCCACATACACCCCAGCGCCTCCCTCCTCCAAGCTCTGAGCCTCCGCCCTCTCCGCTGCCATCCTCCTATGTTTTGCCACAGAACTCCTCCAGCCCCACGCCGCCACCCCCTAACCGCTCCTCCCCCTACGACCCGATGCGCACGTCGACGAGCCCCGCTGGTGAAGCAGCTTCTTGGCTCCACTACGAAGCCCCACACTGCCGTGCTCCGACCTCGTACACTCGCGGTAAAGCCCCGCGGCGACGAAACCCACGGCCACTCTTTCCGCCGTCGTCGCCACCGCTAGTGCGCCGTCGCCCACCGCCGTGTGCCACTCCACCGACGTCGTCGCTTCCTCCAAAGCCGCATGACCCCGTCGTCGTTACCGTTGAACGACGGCACCCCCCCTCCGATACTGCATGCTCACGTGAAGAAAAGGGGAAGAAATACTGGTTTTTAATACATTTTTAAATATGTATAAGCAAATAAACGTATAATACGTACATATCTCTATTTATTATATGGGTTTAATAGTTTTAAATTCACAATAAATAATATAAGAACCAGAAAAATACACGGTAAGCTCCAGAAAATCCAGTGCATCGTATAGAACGCGTAGACGCTGGAATCGCCCCCATCTGAAACTTATATTTTTAAATATGATTTCTCAAAGTTATGTGTAATTGTTTTTAAATTACTTTTAAAATTTATATCTTCAAATATTACACGTATTTCTCAAATACAAAAATATCTTAGTTTTCTACTAATCGAGACGAACGATTTGACCTATCATATGAAGATATTATGACGTGTATATTTGTCTGGATAAATCTTCAAACTATTACATTAGCTAATTATTAATTAGTTTTCAATTCATTTTAAATTCTAAAAATTGTTTTTAAGCTTTTAAAAATTATGAAAAAAACCTAGCCGCTTCATAAAATTAGTTTCTTCCTATATAAAATTATTTAACTCACATCTAGCCCATCTAAAAATATTTAGTACGTATTTTGACCAGTTTTAAGCTAATATAAAATACGAACACGTTATGAAAAATAGATAGAAAATCGTGTAGCCCTTAACTAATTATTTCTTGTGATTGCAAGTACTGATTTTCGTACACCAGCACCCTTGAAAGCTCTAGCTCCAGCCTCAGCTTACTACGACGATTATCAAACCCATAAGTCACAATTAATTCTAAATTTAGAAAATTAGGTAGTATACTTGTATGAACTTAGGATTTCATGAATAGTCTCAGAACGGCTATTGACTTGAATCGACAACTAGAGGCCTAATTTAATAGGAAACTAAACTTATAATCTCAGAACGACTTTTAACTTGAGCATACGACATTGCCAACTTTCAACTTTGGTAGTTGGAGCAAGCAATCGTCTACTTGGATAAACTGTGTACTAATGAAAATACCACATGCTCGAAGCATAGGATCAGCATTGTAGTTGTTGGACTTGTCTTTATCCTCAAATTCTTTAGCATCCGCTTTGCTTTACTTTCTGGTTTGCAGTAAGAAAGTCAACCGGTGGTCCTGGTTTAACTATCATAGTAAATAGTGAACTACTCTACTGCTCGTTAATATAAACAATGGAGTACATGTGATAATTGGTATTTTTAGTATTGATACCACTCTGTGTCTAGGATTGTTTGCACTAAAGTTTGGATCGCCCTGCTTGTGGGGATAGTGACCTGCTTGGCCAAAACTGACTGGCCGTGTATGTATGGATCAATGTTAAAACTCCAATCATCATCAGTTTGCAACTAATGATTATAAATACCTTCAAAAGAGTTACTTCAACCTTTTCATCATCATGATCACTCTCTTGTCTCGTTCACCCTTGTCTACCATGTTCTAATGTGTTTCACTTAAAAACTTTGCTCACGTTAAAATAGTTACATCACTTGTTGCAAGCCATCTATGACTCAGTGAATGCTAACGAATCATCTTATGGAATATCATGTAGTGGATCTTGTGGAACATCTTGTGGAATATTTTGTGGAATATATTGTAAATATCTTGTGAAACATCCTGTAAGAAATATGTACATAGAACAATTGACACTTCACTAGGTTTGGGGTAACTCATAGTTTGAGAGAGTGTGGGAGTGACTGGAGTTCATCTACCTGTCCAGCTGCCTCTGTTTCGGCAATCTCTTCATGCTGCCTGTGTTTCGACAAACATAACATGTTGCCCATGTCAGTATCCTGTTTAGCTGCATGCGTTTCGGTATTCGTCTGGGTAAGCGCACCCAGGCAAGAGATGAACTCAATGGTTGCATATCATACTCTCCGACTTGAGTCATGTAATGTTAGTATAGTTACTATTTGCACAGTCAGCTTTACTTTATGCATTGCATGCACATTACTTACCACACTTGTGCAGCCACCCGTACTTTACTTTTTGCTCTTGTATGCATGACTGCATTTAGTTTACTTGTCGCACATGTCTATAGCTACTTCTTTAGTATGTTTCCTTACTTAGCCTGCTTTATGCTTGTGCACTGCTTTTATTTCTATTTTTAGAATTGTTATGACTTACCTACGGTTTCATTTCATGGCACCGCAGACGACACACATGTTGAGATAGATGATCATGAGTTTGCAGCGACAGAGTTCGACCCTGAGATCGCATATTTTAGAGTTATATTCACATATGTACTTCTTTTCTTTCATGTGTCTTTGTTGGAGCATATTGAACCATATGGATTGTCATAAATGGACACTATTTGAGTATTTTTTGTACATCTCTGTGTCGTGGCTATATTGTTTTCACTAGTAATCTGCAGACCTGCAAATATAATCAAATAAGTAATGGCCATCCTTAGAGTAGGTCATTACAGATCTCAAAGACCGGTCAATTGTGTGATATAGAGACATCAATGTGGAGGTATTTAAGTATTCCCAAGAGTATATAAATGAAAAGATTGATCAGAAATACTTAAATTGATACAACAAACTAGACCTGAGGTATTATAAGCGATAGAGAAACTTTAGAGGACTGAATTACAAAAGGGCAGCTGTATATCTCTAATCAATGTACACCAAGATTGCATATGTTCGCTTATTGGTTACACGACCAAGTTTCCAAGTATGAAAAGGTCTTCTTCACATGCTGTTTCTGGAACAACAATCATATCATGTGTGAGTGTGAGATATTGGAATTTGGTACGTCCATGACGGATTTTTATCCGAGCGATTAAAATGTAAATATTATAGGATTGAGTGGCTTAAATGTAATTTTAATTAACATTTGTGGATAATTAAAATTAAGAGAAGTTGAGGGTTCCTAAAGTAAATTGGTAATCCTAACTATCCTATCGTTAGAAGAGACGTTGATTTTATCATGTTAAAAATTTCAAGGTAAATAAACTTCTCTCCTCTTTTCATATAAATACCACTGGGAGTCTCCATGAGAAAGATGAGTTAAATATATTCTCTTTTACCATCTTTTCTCTCAATAAAAAGAAGAATGACATGGTAAACTTGGTTATGGAACAAGCATTTGGTTTCCCTACGTGATGCCAAATCTGATACAGAAAGCATTGTAATTCCTCCTCTTGATTCTTATTCCGCTGCGAAGAAGATATGTGTTCATCTTCTCCAATTTACAACCGTGGCAAGCTCAAGTATTTTTATACGATGCAGTGGTACAATTAAGATAGCTTAAACATACCGGTTAGTCTTAATTAAGTTAACAAACACTTGCATTTTCCTTAGAGCCAATGCAAGCTTCCACTGCTTCGCCAACTGTGAGGAAGATCCACTGCCCTCCAATTCTCTCCCCAAGCTTTGATAGCTTCATCTTGTGAATCACTTGCCACCCAGGATTGGCTATGGCTATCTGCCATATTAGTTCTGAGTTAATCAAGAATTCATTAAGAAATCCTTATTTAAATCTCTACTAGTAATTTTGACCGCACCTGAATACCAGCAGAGGCCAGCTTCTTACACACATCGTCGAGCCTAGCAATTCCTGAAGTGTCTATATTCATAACATCTGATATTTGATTCTTTGATTTAGTAAAGCAACACATTGAAGCGTTTACCGATTATTGTTGTATTTATAGCTGAGGAAATTACTTGACATGTCGATAACTAAGGATTGGATTCTTTCCTTGCCTTTGTCGCCTATTGTCTCCTCTTCATCTACATACCTCGTAATCCTGGGCAAAATGCAGTCATAGATGTTTAAAGAGCAAAGAATGAAACCTTTGGATGAAAGATATGTGGATGGTATTTGTACTTCTCTCTGATGTTGTTGGCATTGATGAAGCAAAGAAAGGAGGAGTCGATACGGGCTATGAGTAATGCTGGTGTTCTTGTTGCCATTGGATAATATCTAGTGCTGCAAAAGATGTCGGTTCCTGGGATTCTTCCGAGTATTTCAACCCGCGATCTCATCGAATTCAATATGATCCTGGCAAAAGAGATGACTATCTGCACAATTGGAAGATGAGTTATGTATGTCCGAAATGAATAAAATCAAATGTAGCAACCCAACAATCTTACTGCAGCCACAAGACCGATCTCTACTGATCCGAACACGACACCTAAGAATGCTCCAATACAAGCGAGGCAGTCCATCTTGTCAACTTGCCATATGTGGTAAGCTCCTCTTATGTCAATGAGATTCGGAAGAGCAGAAATGATGATAGATGCAAGTATGTAATAGGGAGTGTAATACAAGAGCCTGGTAAGAAGCTCTAAAGACACAAGCACTGAAACGGCCATGACGACATTTGAGATAGGGGTCTTGCAACCTGCACTGAAATTTACTGCTGATCGAGAGAAAGAACCTGCAAATTATGTTCCGTGATATATCAGATACTGATACTGGTAAAGAAAACTACTCGCATAAAGGATTATACACTACTATAATTATAAACTTTGCAGATGATTATATGCTAGCCATGAACTAGCTAGTTCACTTTAGCTTTACACATCTTACCTGTGGCGACATAACAAGATGACATCGATCCTGCAATATTCATGAAGCCCATAGCCAACATTTCCTGATTTCCATCAAGCTGATATCCTCGAACCGTGGCAAATGACTGAGCAGCAGCAATAGCCTCCTGAATTTTATTCATACGGATTGTTGTTAATGGGATTACAGTATAATGATTTAAATTCTTAAGAACCTGTAATAAGACTGACCGCAAGAGCTACGATTGCACAGACTAAGCCAATCTTTGCAGATTCTCCAACATATGCCCCGGTGAACTGCAACTGGCTAACTGAGCTTGGGTTTAGGCCACCTTTAACGCGGCCTATAGTTTTAACACCATGCTTGTCTGCTTTTGTTAGAACGACTAGGAGAGTAGATAGAAGTACCGAGATCAGAGGAGAAATGGCAGGTAACCAGAATAGTTTCTTGTTTCCCCTACCCTGCAAACAAAATATTCCTAAATTTTGTCAGATAAAATAAATAGGAAGAACACTGAAGAAATTCAAACAAAATACTGGCCGAATTTCTTACTATAAATCTCGTGATCATTATGAATATTAAAAAGGAGCAGCCGAGCAGAAAATTTTCTGGGTGCCACTGTTCATTAATAGGTAAACCAAAGAATTAGTATTTAGTTCAGAGTTGAAAGAGTTTCGAACACATAAAAACACATTGTAGGAAAGATAATCCACATTTTTAATTTACACTATCGAGTTTTAGGAAGTCAATCAAACTCCAAAATCCATGAAGCTGCTCCATTTAAAACTAAGATTTGGTTTAGGTCCTTTTTAGACTCTCAACTCTGCGTATTTAGAGATATTACCCCTTCGTGGATTGAAGACCAAACAGCCCTGATCACAGAGACCACATCTGTGTTGTTAGTGAAGTGAGAAATCCCAGTAAGTCCTTTAAGCTGCTGGAGGCCAATCACCATTGCGGCACCTCCCATGAATCCAACAATGGCAGCATGAGAGAGGAAATCCACCAAGAATCCCAACCTGCAGACAAATCACTAATACTTAGAGAAAGATATGACCAAATATGCAATATCAGTGATTAGATAATTGGAAAACATCGCATATTACTCCACCTGAGAATTCCAAAGGCAGACTGTAAGACACCCGCGAAAAAAGTGGCGGTGAAAACAATCTTTCTGTATGCAGTTGGATCGTCCGATGGATCTACTACTTTCTGAACCATGGATGAGATAAGGAGAGATATGGCAGCAACCGGACCGATCGCCAAATCTTTCGAACTCCCCATTACAGCATAGATCAATGGTGGCACGACGCTTGTATCTAATCAGAAGAAGGATGATGCTAATATATGCAACTTCAGAACTAGTCTATGACTCAATAGGAAAGAAATGAGCTTAACATGAGATGTGCACTTACAGAGGCCATATTGAGGATCGAGTCTGGCCAAATTTGCATACCCAATGCTCTACAAGAAAAAAACATTCATGTAGCTTTGAAACGCATGAATATGCAGCGTGAAGGTATTATACAGAGCTCAGTGTTATATTACTTGAGGAATGCCGAGGCTAGCAATAGTCAGGCCAGCCATCAAGTCCCTTCGAAAAGACTTCAAATCATACTTCCTTCCCCAATGAAGGATAGGAAACATGCCCTGAAACACTGAAACAATGCATCCATGGAGTGAGGATGGCATGTTGCCGCAAGGAGAAACGGCTCTTTTGGCCGAGGCAGCGAGCTCGGACCATAGAGGTGGTGGTTCGGGCACGTTGAGCACCGAGAAGGATCTCTCTGCATGCCGGCTCAGGCCATGGCCGTTGAGCATTAGTGCAGAGCCTGGCTCAGCTTGTGCAGAGGACATGACTACTTGAAGTGCTTGGGAGAACCCTCGGAGCTCTCTTTCTATATCGTTATATTAGAGATAGAAGTTAGTGGTCTTAAAAGAAGATTCTTGCGTGGACCATGAATTGGACTGATTATTGATTGGTATGAAAGAGGAGCTGAGAATGAATGAAAGAGATGGAGGGAGGTGCTACAATTGTATTTATATAATATCCTGATTCTTTTGCTTACAATAAGGGTGAGAACTGAGAGGATGAAGGTTTCACGTATGATGGCTACTGACTCTAGCTATAGTTCACCAAAGACTACAGATGATACACTCCAGACAAATGATGACGTTGGTGGTTCATGTTCAGATAGTGGAGATACTCTTCTCCATGGGTAGCACAACAGATGGATTTCATTACGGGTTCAAGACCTAGGATAACGTTACTGCAAGATTTACAGAGATGTTCTTGTTTGCTTTCCCAGTAGTTAGTATTGATATACCCATTTCATCCATAGATGTAGAACATTCTGAAGATCCCAGAGAGGTGGAGGAAAGCAATGGATTGGGAGATGGAGTCATTGTGGAAAAACGATACATGGGAGTTAGTGGAGCTTCCTACTGAAAGAAAGCGATTGGGTGTAAGTGTGTTTACACCAAGAAGGATGGAGTCGAAGATGGAGATTTTCATTCAAAGTCTATACTTGTTGCGAAAGGTTATTCTCAGAGAGAAGGTATACAGTACAACGAGGTTTTCTCTCCACTGGTCAAACATTGTTCTATTTGAATCCTATTGGCATTAGGTGTACAACTTGATCTTGAGTTGGTAGAACTAGATGTCAAAACTGCATTCTTACATGGGGAGTTAGAAGAAGAGATTTATATGTCTTAACCCGATGGCTACGAGAGAGGCGATGGTCTTCCATGTAGATTAACAAAGTCTCTCTATGGGTTGAAACATTCGCCTAAAGAGTGGTATAAGCATTTTTAGTGCTTCATGACGGAGGATCGATCAAGGGTATTTACGAAGTCCATATGATCATTGTGTATTTTTTCAAAGACTAGATGATGAGTCATTCATTTATCTTCTACTTTATGTAGATGACATAGCATCTTCAAATAAAGTAGAGATTTAGATATTGAATAAGGAATTGAGTTGTCTATTTGAGATGAAGGTCTTAGGCCAAGCACGAAGGAGTCTTGGCATAGAGATCTGCCAAGACTGGAGTAGAGATATTGTACATCTTTCACAAATTCGCTAATTGAAGAATATTATCTAGAGATTTGGTCGTGAAAGCATGAAGCTCGTAGCTACCCCGCTTGCACATCACTTCAAACTTTGTGCAAAGCATTTTTGAAAGAACGAGAAAGAAAAGAAGTTTATGGAGAGTATACCATATGCTACTGTGGTAGGTACCTTGATGTATGCCATGACCTGTATACGACCCGACATATCACAAACGGTGAGCATCGTGAGACGATACATGCACAGTCCAGGGAATGTACATTAGTATATGGGTGGCAAAATGAGCCCGACCCGAACCGAACCGAACCCGACATCCTTAATCGGGTATGGGTAGGGGCCAAGCCGGGTCAAGTAGGATCCGGGTTGACCCGATCCGACCCGGTTAAAATCCGGGTCGGGTATGGGTTTGGCATGTCAACCCGGATGACCCGAATTTGACCCGGTTTACTTTCTTTATATATAAAAAAATTTATATAATAACTTCAATACATAGTTGCAAGGGGAGTTGTGCTTATACGATTTGAATTGTTGTCTTCTTCTTTAAGAGGTATTGGATTCAATTCCCTTTACATACAATTTTTAGTTAATTTTATTACTTTCGTTAATAAAATGGTAACGTTAATTATACTTCCTTACTGTCATCGGTGCGGTTTAAGTGACGAGCTGCTGGAAATTATGCAATACTTAATAAATTCTCGGTGGCTCTTAATAAATAGCTGGATATCGAAAAAGGAACAGTTGTGTATAAGTCAAATCTTAACCCAACGGGTTAACCTGAACCTGACCCGAAAATTTTCAGGGTCACCCGAACCCGACCCGGATTCAATCTGGGTCGGGTGAGGATTTACCCCTATCCGGGTCGGGTCAAATCTGACCCGATCCGAACCCGAACCCACCCGACCCGTTTGCCACCCCTACATTAGTAGGCAGTACAGTGGATATTGCATTATATCAACGACACTATTGATGTGGGATTAACATATAGAAAATGTGATGATGATCCACTAGTTATGGGATATGTCGATTCTGACTTCGCAGACGACTTGGATGAGAGGAGATCTATAACGGTTTATCTCTTCACCTCGTCTGGAGCTCCTATTTCTTGGTGGAGTATTCTTCAGTCTACGGTGGCCTTGTCTATTACGGAGGCAGAGTATATGGCATTGACTGAAGCAGTAAATGATAAGATATTGCTCATGGACTTGATGGACGTGACTTAAGGAACACGAGAATTTTTAGAAATTAACTCTCGAAAACTCTTATTGGACGAGAGAGAGTCAATATGATATTGACATTGGTTCTACCAACGAAACTAAAGAGGAGTATGATTTGCATTGTGATAGTCAAAGTGAGATTTACAGAGCGAAGAACCAAGTATTTCATGCACGCACTAAGTATATCGATGTTAGATACCACTTTGTTCATTACAATGTGGACAAATATCATGATAGCATCAACTTATTGAAGATTGGTACAGAATACAACTCGACAGACATGCTGATAAAGGTCGCATCTGGATCGATTTCAAGCATTGCTTGGATTTACTCAACATTGTTTCAAGATGAGGTCGATGGTGGCCCCAATGGGGTCATTGAGGCTCGCACGAGCCAGGTGAGCCCTTTAGGACAAGTTGAAGAGAACACGAGGAGATTCTCACAAAGGTTGAGCATTGAGAGCTGATTTTGTGGCATAGGCCCAAATTCATGCCAAGGTAGAGATGTGTGAGAATTGGCTCGATTTGAGGCGCTACAGTAACATTGGAGATGTGCAGGCAAGTGGTCATGCATGGCCAGCTTTCCTGTGCCTTGTATCACGTGTATCTAGATCTGCATGACCAGATACACGAATTTAGGGATGTGCTAATTCTTGTAGGTGCCGACAGCTTGGGCGTAACTCGATAGCCCGGCTCTCGATAGCTTGGAAGCTCGGCTATTCGACAGCCCAGAAGCTCGGTAATTTGACATCTCGGGTTCTAGCATGGAGGTCGGTAGCTCGAAGACATCGACTTGCAGGATGCAGAATCATATTTGAATTTGAGTTGCGTGCAAGATGCAGAATCTATTCGAAGTTCGAGTTCCTCTCCCAATTGAATTCGGCTTGCACTCATGCCCTAGAGGCTATAAACGGGATGCTTGGGAAGGGTTTTAGAAGATGAACGTAGAGAGAAAACACCAAGAAACAGAGAGCTTCGATCTGCCGATTGTAAGAGAGCCAATTGTAGAAATAGTAATGTGAGCTTTAGGGAGAAATTGAGTGCTCTTCTTCTCTACAGAAGTAAGAAGAACTATATTTGTTCTTCATATGAATAAAAGCAATAGGCTGTTTCCTAGGCCGACCAATGGCCTAAAGATCAGATCTTTATTATTATGCTCTCGGTTTTGCTAGTCTATCCACCAGATCTTCCGACGATCTAAAACTTCTACCTTTGGGCATAACACCTCGCATGATGTGTTTCAGTTGGCAACGACATAAGAATCTGTTAAAGCCAAAATCAGCGTCAACAGTATTAGGGATGACGTGGACTCCCTTGCTGAAGTGGAGCCTCGTCAGCATTTGAAATGGGGCCCTCAGTTAGTAGAACCAGGGTCGAAGGTGGTAGGGATGTAGATTGCAGTGATGACGCTCGCTCGACCCAGTGGCTGGATGCGACGGTCGTTTGACCTTCTGGTGGAGTCGATCTTTGAACGACTGTCGTCGGGAGCTATCGTTCGACCCTTCTATTAGATCGTGCCTCGATTTTCCTGCACCACAAAGGTGCATCAGGGGGGTAGGATCTGGGTTCCGACCCAAATTCCCTCCAATGCTTAAGTTACAACGGGAACTTAAGGGAAGGCTCAGGGATGTCGAGATCGACCCACAGAGGTTCATCTCAAGTCAGTCGCCGCAAGCTGTTTGGAGGAAGAATTATAAAGTGGGAAGTAGAATCTCAGAGTATCAGGTATTTCGTAACTATGTCTAGGGCTGTTGACGAACGAGCTTGAACGAGCTTGAACAGGGAGGTTGGTTTTGTTCATGAACAAAATCCATGTTCAAGCTCTGTTCATTTACTAACCGAGCTCTAAAAACCTGTTCAAGCTTGTTTGTTAAGCTTACCGAACGAAAGCAAACGAACGTAAATGAATATTTACCGAGCTTGTTCACGGGTAGTTAATCGAACGTTCTGTTCGTTAACAAGACTTATCGAGCTTGTTCGTGAACATGTTCAGGAATATGTTCGTGAACACAATTCAATCTTGTTCATGAACAAATTTTCAAACAAACAAACGAATGTCAATTTTTTTATCAGAAATAATAATATTTAAACATTATTGCCAATGACTAAATCAATTAAATAAAAGGATTAAATATTTGCAGGACAAAAATAAACAAATCCAGCATAATAGCTCCATATATCCCATTACAAGCATCCATTCCAAGCATAATAAAAAATATAGTATGTATCTAAATTTACTATTTTCGGTACATGTTCGTTCATGAACACTTAACGAGCTTGTTCATGAACATCACTTAACGAGCTTGTTCACGAACACTTAACGAGCTTGTTCACGAACATAAATGAACGAACGCGGTTATATTCAAGCTCTGTTCGTTTACTAACCGAGCTCTAAAAATATGTTCAAGCTTGTTCACTAAGCTTCCTAAACGAACGTAAACGAACATGTACCGAGCTTGTTCACGAGTAGTTCGTTGAATGTTCTGTTCGTCAACAGCCCTAACTATGTCCCCTTATTCTGTTCATCTTCTATGTATTTATAGACTTCGGAAGTCTCTTCAGTGACGTTGGGAGGATAACGGTCACCCATTATGGTGCCATGATCCTTCACCCTTTAATAGGGGTAATCGTCGTCCACGCCTCCACTATTTATGAGCCCAATATCAGTCACACGTTTTATACGACAGAAGTCCAATGGGCAAAAGACACGTGGGCTTTGACTGGGTCAGCTTCAAGCTTCCTTCGTGGGCCTTGTGGGCTCTGGTATCATTCAAGTGAACAAGTACCGGACCATGGGTTTAACAATAGCCTCTGTCACTCGAGCTCAGATCGTTCGTCTGTTGGGGTCAAGTGATGTGATGTCTTATTAATGGGGCATGACAGTCGGGGAAAAAGTACTCGAGCTTAAGCTCCAAAATGCCTATGCTTCTGATTTGGATGATGCATCGATTCATAGTTCAAGATACTAGGGTGTCTAGATCACCAATATGTGTCCCAATATGATGAGATCGCCTTACCTTAATTAGGTAGTTTTGGAGGGAGATCAAAACCATCGTATTTGGCATCCTTGACCCAAATTTCCACCCTCGCTAATGGCTTCCACCTCTGCTCGCATCACTGGTAAGTCCTCAGCCTCCATCCCTCAGAAGGATAAGGGGGAGACCGACGTGCCTAGTCTGATCTCCAATCAAATCTCTCAAGTTTGGGCAGATCAAATTCCTGATCTTCAAGAGAAATATATCCGATGCGACTTTCAGATCCTATTGCCTCAAAGGGAGGAGATGGCTCATCTCCTCGGTGATCGAGAGGTTGGAATTTATGTCAGAGCTTTCCATCATGGACTTCGATTTCCTATGCATCCCTTCATGGTCTTCTTGCTGAAGACATTAGGTCTTTCCCTTTGTCAGCTGATGTCGAACGCCATTGGTGCCTTGGTAAGCTTCATCGCACTGTGTGGGATGAATAAGGTTGAACCAACCATGGAGTTGTTCAATTTATTTTTCGTAATTCCTCCTCTTAAGATCCCAGGCTAGTATCAGATAACCGCTCACCGAGGCAGAAAATTATTTGGTGATATTCCCACCTCAAATCCGAAATGGAAAAATCAATTCGTATTTGTGGTGTTTCATGACAAGGCGAGTTTCTGTACCTGGTGGGGGACTCCTGATTTGGGCATGACTGAGGATAAGCCTCTTTCTGTTGAGGAGAAAAAGATTGCACGTTCATTGATGAAGCTGCCCGAGGGGACCAGGTCGACGAAGTGGCTGTTGTTTGACCCGGTGCTGCTCTGTACAGTATGGACGAAAGGTTGATTCGACCTCACCCATATCTAAGTTGTTCTTCGTTTTATTGAATTTTGCCTCCTCCGTGTAGGCATGGTCGGACTGGAATATCAGGTGGACCCTGGGATGCGGGAAACAGTCGAAACTTCCATCAGAGAGGCTGAGGGAAATGTGTCTTCTCCTCAAGTGTATTCTCTGGATGGAGGAATGATCGGGACTTTCGAGGCTTTACCCCTGGTGGTCCATAAAGTTTCTCAGTCGATTCGTCCTCAGCAGAGGAAAAAGAAGAATCTCCCCACCAAATTTGAGGTGGTTGCGATTGAGAAGGTGAAGAGATCAAGGCGACAAGTTCGTATTGTGGACTCGGACTTGTCTGGGTCGGATGACTCCATGGACCCAACTGCCTCTCTGGGTGCAGATCAGTTGTGTGAAGAGATCCCATCCCTCGAACAAGAACAATGTCTTCTTTCAAAGAAGGATTCGGGTGGATCGTCCTCTCCTCAGGAGCCAATTATGCATCAGGATTCTTGGCCCTGGGGAGGTTTGTTTCCTCTTGAACAACTGGTTGAGGATATTCCTTTGGATCTTAAATCGATCTTGTCAGAAGATCGATCTTGTCATACCCCGTTTGAGTGTTCTGAGGAGGAGCTCCTTCGGTCGAGCTTTCCAATCAAGAAGGATAAGTTGGCTCTTTTGGATCGTGGGACTGCCTCACGACTTACCGAGAATTCAACCCTTCCTAGAGACAAGGATGTTCTGGCGAGGGTCGATCATGAGAGGATATCCACAATGTCCATTCATGCGATCGTCTAGGTAACAATCATTATCGTCTTCATTTCAACTGAAGCAAGCATTGACAATTCTTGCTTGTTTGCAAGCCCTCATGGTAATACTGATTTACGCTGTCGCTCGTTGGCGGTGGCTAATTATGAAGCCAGATTGAAGGGGGCCGAGACGGCCGTTGAAAAGGCCGAAGCGAAGCTGGCAAGATGGAAGCTTCTCAATAAAATGATCCAGTCTCATGTGTGTCGACTCGAGCATGAGTTGGGCAAGTCTCGCACGAGGGTGGCTGGTCCAATTGCTTCGAGGGAGTAGGCAGAAAAGATGCTGCTTGAGGAGCGGGCCAAATGGGAGGCCAGAGAGAGCGAACTTCAAACTCGACTCCTTGATGGCTCTCAGGAAATCAACGCGAGAAAGATCGTAGATAAGGCAGTCCAAGAATATATGGACAATTTGCCTGAATTCGACGAGCTATACATACAAGGCTATGAGGGGTGCCGACTGGAAATAAAGGGTCGATTCCCAGATTTGTGGCTGAAATCGACGAGATCCCTGTCATTTTCACATTCGATGATGTTGGTCAAAGTAAGGCCATGGATGCTGCTATCCCCGTCGACGAGGTTCTCGTCGAGACAAGTGAGGCAGTAAATGTTGATACTCCAAGAGTTCAGGAGCATACTGCTTTGATCGAAGTAGATCAAAGGCATGCCGATCCGGTTGAGGGATCTTAAGGGTTCCTTTCTCCCCTGGTATCTTGAATGTATTTAGGTGTAAATTTTGTAAAGAACCCGACAATTTTGTAATACAAAACAAATGATATTACCAAAAGTTGACATGTACAATGTACCTCTTTGTTTGCCAAAAATTGTCGTTTGTTTTAAGAGCATGTATGAGCACCTGTGTCTCCATTTGACCCCTTCAAATGAGTTAAGCAACTGCCCAAGGCTGTAGGAGTTGAATCGTTGAATCATACGCTCATTAACCATTATAGTAAGGCACAGTTCTTGAAGCTGTGTAAGGGATAACCTCGCATTTTATGTAGTTCATTCAGTTACGTTATTCCTTATGGTCAACGGATGATTAGGGTCGTTGAGTTACGAGAGGGTGGCCCCTCGACTTACGTCTGACGACCAAGTAGAGTCTTTCGGTAGTGAGGGGCATGACCCCTTCGTATTACGGCCAACGATGAAGTAGGATCGTTCAGTTGCGAGGGAGTGGCCCCTAGGCTTACAGCTGACGACCAAGGAGAGTCGTTCGGTAGCAAGGGTCATGGCCCCTTTGTCTTACGACAGATGACAAAGTAGGATCGTTCAGTTGCAAGGTGATAGCCCCTCGGCTTATGGCTGACGACCAAGTAGGGACGTTCGATAGCGAAGTGCATGGCCCCTTCGTCTTATGGATGACAACAAAGTAGGATCATTCAGTTGCAGGGGGTGGCCCCTAGGCTTACAGGTGACGACCAATGAGAGTCGTTCGGTAGCGAGTGGCATGGCCCCTTCGTCTTACGACCGACGATGAATCTTACGACCGACGATAGGATCGTTCAGCTGCGAGGGGGCAGCCCCTAGGCTTACGGCTGACGACTAAGTAAGGTCGTTCCGTAGCGAAGGGCATGGCTCCTTCATCTTATGGCCGACGACGAAGTAGGATCGCTCAGTTACAAGGGAACGTCCTCTTTACTTACGGCTGACGGCCAAATAGGTTCGTTCGGTAGCGAAGGGCATGGCTCCTTCATCTTAGGGCTGACGACAAAGTAGGATCGTTCAGTTGCAAGAGGGTGGCCCCTCGGCTTACGACTGACAACCAAGTAGGGTTGTTCGGCAGCGAGGGGCATGATCTCTTCGTCTTACGACCGACGACGAAGTAGGATCATTCAGTTGCGAGGGAGTGGCCCCTCGGCTTACGGCTGACGACCAAAGCCCCTTCATCTTACGGTCGACGACGAAGTAGGGTCATTCAATTGTGAGGAGGTGGCCCCTCGGCTTACAGCTGATGACCAAGGAGATTCATTTGGTAACGAGTGGCATGGCCCCTTCATCTTACAGCCAACGATGAAGTAGGATCGTTCAGTTGTGAGGAGGTGGCCTGTCACGACCCGCTTCCCTGAAATGGAGGCGAGACGTGAAAAGGTCCGCACGGGAGTGGAGCTGTGAAGCCTCAAACCCGATAAGCGTCCACAATACATAAGGAGGTCCCTGTAACCACAACAGAATAGCAATAATAACACAAGGCGAGACTGAAAATAAAATTCCACATCTCACAAATTGTCCAACATCAACAAAAGTCCAACATCCAGAAAAGCCACCAGGCTAAAAGAAAAGAGTCTAAGGGCCCAGAACAAGGCCAACAAAGAAACGACATAACAAAATATAGGTGCTACGCACCGATAACAAAACAACTGTCTAATAAAAGTAAAACACAACGAAGACACTAGGACTGGTCCCCAGTGTCCACGTACTCCCCGTCAAACACAAGCTCGGGCTCGGCGTCAGCAAACACCTCGTCCTCAAGTAGGTACTCGGGCTCAGGATCTAACATGTGTCACCCAAAAGAGTAAAGGGGCACATGTCAGCAAGTCTAAAAAGACTTGGGTAAGGAAACTGAAGGTGAGGCATCTAACAACCTAGCAGTTTAGTATGCATGACATGGCAGTTATAACATGAGTGCACAATTAAATCATGGCAATACAATTTGTACAAGGGGACAATTTATCGGGACAAGACAAGAGTAGCCAAGCTACTATCAATTCAATCAATTCACATTTTGTAGGTGTTTATGCCATTCGTTGAATGGCATAGCATTTCAGACCGATCGGCATTAAACACTACTCAATACCCACACGATATGGAGCCTGGGGTCCCTGCACATTGAGCTCATCTAGTGAGCCTAGGGTTGCCCCACACATTGAGCGCGCATTCTTAGTTCACAATTCAATATATCGAGCGTTGGGGTTAGCAACTCATTATGCTCGCTTCTGGTCACGAGCCAGGAACACAAGTAGCGTTGTTCACAATTCAATATATCGAGCGTTGGGGTTAGCAACTCATTATGCTCGCTTCTGGTCACGAGCCAGGAACACATGCATCGTAGCAAAACTACGCAATCACAGCAACACTTAAAGAATGCGAGGACATGACAATTTATCTGCGTACCGTTAATGGAATTTAAACGTGACAGGCAAAATGCAATGACATGATCATATTCGCGTACCGTTAATTAAATTAAACATGGCAGTTAAAATGCAATAGCGGTTAAGGATGCATGGATGACATGAACAGTTAATACGCGTACCGTTTAGGGAAATTAAACGTGACATACAAGCATGATGAGGGTGACGGACCAAGCTTCGTTGTCAAGCTAGGTCAATGGCGTCTAAACGGCTATCCTTTCACCGTCTAGTCTCTTTTACGCTAAAGCAAGGTAATTGGCCTAAGACATGGCCCAAATCAAGAGATGCAAGTTTCACTTGCCTAGCACCGGGGATTGACGATCACTTCGTCACACGGATGCTATCTACGGGGGAAATCGCTGTTTTGGGGGAGACAAACATCAAACACATGAAATTAATTAGGGTTTTCATAAAATTATAAATAGGTTAAGAAAACAACGGTAGAACGATTTCTTACCAAGAGGAGACGGAAGAAACACTCCGGGGAACCCTAGGATCAGATCTGGAAAAGATTGGAGAAGTTTGGAGAAACTAGGGTTTTGGGGGATTTGGGGATTTTGATGGGTTCTGGTGAGATTTGGGGAAGATGAGAGGTAGATGGAGTAGATGGATGGTTTGGATGAAGGTTTTGAGGCTTGGAATGAAGGAATGGAGCTTGGAGGAAGATGGGGGCTGAAGAGGGAAGTTTTTAGGGTTTTGGGTCGTGTTGGAGAAGAAGAAGTCGTTTGGGAGGGGTATTTATAGGTTGGGTTGACGGCTGCCCAGAAATTAGGGTTTTAACACTGGTTAGTTGGTCAAAGAGCAACTACTGACCGACTAGTTTGGCAACTAGTCGGTCGGTCGACCAACGCAGACCGACTAAGTGCAAACAGTAGCTCCTGAACGAAAATAGGATTTTAGAGTTAGTCGGTCCATGAACAAATACTGACCGACTAGTTTAGCATCTAGTCGGTCGATGAACGTTCTTAGACCGACTAAGAGTAAACAGTAGCTGATACAAAAATAATATGATGAGTTAGTCGGTTCAAGAAGCATTGCTGACCGACTAGTTTACAACCTAGTCGGTCAACCAACGTTCTTAGACCGACTAACGATAAACAGTAACTCCTGAGAAATTTAGAAAGCTAACTAGTCGGTCCAAGAAGGATTGCCGACCGACTGGATCGTCATCTAGTCGGTCGGTGGCCCTTCTTACACCGGCTAATGAGCACAGAAAAGTACCGATACGGAGCGCGGGGCCCCGGGATCGATTCCTAAGACTCCTAGGCTTGATCTAATAGTTAGATACGACCGTTAAGAAGTCCGTCACGAGTGACATACTTCGAAATCGACAATCCTAAGGAAGAAGCGAGAAAATACGACGAATCGATCGAAAATGAAATCTACGGAGACGAAAACCACACAAGAGGAGAAAATCCATCAAAACATATATTATATTATATTAAATCCAGATACATGAAAAGCAGTCGTTACATCCTCCCCAACTTAAGAAAAATTCTGTCCTCGGAATTTCCGAAAACTCACGAGTCCGGAAACAAAAGTGGGAAACGCTCTCGCATCTCATCCTCATTCTCCCAAGTAGACTCTGTAATGCCCTACCAGCTACTGCACAAGTACTAGAGGGGGGGTGAATAGTACTTTAAAATAATAAGGCGAATTATTCCAAATTAAATTACACACAACTACCAAGTCAATTTGCGGAAGCTTAAATTGAATGACAACAATGAAATTAACAATGCTAACAGCCAATAAGCAATATAAAAGAGTTTAATATGAAATAAATACTCTTACCACAAAATCCTATACCTTGAGTTTTTCTTACCCAAAAGGTGGAATGAAGGATTTGAGGAAGATGAAGTTACCAAACCCTAGCACCAAGGAAATGAGCAGCAATGGGTGCCTAGGGAAGATTTGGAAACTTGAATCAAGCAATAGCTTGAAGAGCTCACCAAGAACAAGCTTCTCTCTAGATCTAGAAATGAGAGAGAATGGGTTTCTTGTGAGGAAGAGAGCTTTAGATTTGAGGGAGAATAACTATCTCTTTTGAAACTCAATGAATCTCTTAATGACAGCTCTATTGAAGATAGAAATGACCTAGGTTCGTATTTATAGGGTCCCATAAAAACAAGTTAGGTCAATCTCCAACGGAAAGAAATCTGTGAGATCTAGTCGGTCAAAGAACACTCACTGACCGACTAGTTCATCAACTAGTCGGTCAGTCACAAAGCATGGACCGACTAAGAGCAGATCTGAGAAGAGATAGAATTTCAGACCTAGAAAACTAGTCGGTCCAAGAACACTGTCTGACCGACTAGTTTCACAACTAGTCGGTCATCCAATGAACGTAGACCGACTAAGAGGCAAAACAACATTGTCTGAAGGCAAGTTGACTTAGTCGGTCCAAGAACAAAAGTTGACCGACTAGATTGTCAACTAGTCGGTCATCAAACGTTCTTAGACCGACTAACGGTAAACAGTAAAGAGCTAAGAATTAACTGACAGAAACTAGTCGGTCCAAGAACAGTGGCCGACCGACTAGATCACCATCTAGTCGGTCAGTACTTGTTCTTGTACCAACTAACATGCACAACAAAGTCCGAATCGAAGCGCGACGCTTCGAGGAAGTTAGAGTGAACTTGTGCAAGAATCCTAGAGCTACGAAATGAGCGTAATGAAGATAGAAACGTAAGATATACTCAAGGCTTAACATTCTATCAATCGAAACTAAAAGACTATAAATAAAACCTTAATAAACGGTCTTTGAGAGCTTCGATTGAATCTTCATTACTTCCAAAGCGTCGCAAGAGCTTCAACGAAGCTTTAGGCATGAAACTGAGCTTTGGAAAGTGTTGAGATGTCGCTTTGAATGTTCACGTGAAATTGGCGACGATCTCCAATACTGCGCTCACAAATTGTTAGATCATGAATTATTTATGTTTGCTCATCATCCAAAACCAAATCCGGGGAGTCCAATATTCAACATTCTCCCCCTTTTTGATGATGACAAACCAACATAAATAATAATCAAAGATAATAATTCAAATGTAAAATACTTACTCCCCCTGCATTGATGACACGTTAATTCCAAAATGAATATAAATGAATTGCATCAAGCAGACGAGTAAGATAAATAAAGTGAATTGATTTTTGAAATATCGGATTTTGAAAATCCTTATATGTATCTTAACTCCCCCTGAATCTAGCATATCAAACTAGATTCTTGGAAATTGAGTTAAATTTTCATTTGCGCTATTTATTATCATTATCTCTCCCCCTTTGGCATTATCCCAAAAATGGGGGGCATACAACGACAACAATTAGGAAATGTAAAATCCAACATCGGGAGTCGTAGACAAAGGCAATGGACCAACTTGACACCAAGGGAAAAATTGTGGAAATCAAAACAAGGTGTGCCAAATTTTCCATTATCAAAAAAAATTCAAAATCATCAAAAACACCAAATCATTATTCATTTCTTGAATAAAGAAACATACTCTTCAATATTCAATATTCTTGGTTAATTTTGTGCACGGAGAACAATTCTATAAAATTACAGAATTTAAATCCATTTAACCAACTTTTTATGCGTCGATTCGATATCACATTTCAAATATATTCAACGAATATTAAAACTTGCACGACGAATAAAAGATAAAGTGAACGATGATGAACATATATATATATATATAGACAACATGAGTACATCCAAAAAATATCACATCGAATATATGAGATACATCATATCAAGCGCTACATATCGTCAAAAAGAAATACATCATCATCATCATAAAATCCAACACCGACAACCAGAAAGCACAAAAAAAAATACATCAAAGCATCTCTCAACCCCATCCTAACCCAAGACACTCTCACTAGAATATATCATCCAAAACGTATATGGAGAGTCCTCGGAACAACGATCACGAGGAGGAGGCAGGATCTGCAGCGTCCGTGGGTCCAGTCGACGGAGTGGACTCAGGCTCTGCAGGGAGAAGAGGTGTCTCAACAGATGGAATCGTCGGGGCAGGAGTCGAGATCTCAGCAACAGGCTCAACAGCAGCATGAGTCTCGACAGAAGCAGCAGCAGCAGATACATGAGCAGGCTCGGAAACTGGGTCAGCAGCAGGCTCAGAAGGCTGAAGAGCTGCAGCAGATGGCTCTGGAACACCGGAAGAGGTGGCAACTCCAGGAGCAGAAGTGGAAGTACCAGCAGCAGCAGTACCAGCAGAAGTGCCCTCGGGGGCACGAGTCGAAGCACGACAGAGCTCCTCAATGTCCTCCTCAGCCATCTCATCAAACTCCTCATCCTCAGACACGGAAGGAGGAAGCTCAACACCCATCTGACGAGCCATACGGCAGACTACCTCCTCGGTACGAGCCAAGCGGGACTCGTGACGACGAAGTATCCGTAGGACATCATCAAGGGTGGCAACGGGAGTAGCAGAGGCACTGGCAGAGGCAGGGACAGACGCAGAAGGTGTCGTCCTCTGAACGTGACGAAGCGCCGCAAGAGATTTCTTGACGGCCGTCGCATTCAGGGGAGGACCAAGGGGACGCTCATCGTCACGAGGCAATGTGACACGAAAATGACGAAACACGAGGGTCAACATGCAAGGAAATGGGATATGAGCCGATTTATTGGACTTTCGAATACACTCGAAAGAGTCAATCTTATCGAGTATAATTCGAGCCCAATTAATCGAGCTCCCCATGAAGATCGCATAGATAAGCTTCAAAAATGGCTGGGATGGTAAAGAAGAGGAGCCGTACTTGGGAAGCAAGCACGACTTCAGAATCAGATTTAGGACCCATGCATTTGGCTTGAAAGATTTAGAAGGCACGCCAATCATGGCAGAAGGAATCTGATGGAAAATCTCTGAAAGGATGGTCTGATCAAGAGAAGAAATATCATCTACTGAGATATCAGAAGGAAGAAGGCCAGACGAAGAGATACCCAAAATCTCTCCTAAGATTTCCAGTGAGGACTATAGGAGTCCCCAAAACGGTCGTCTCAACAGAGTGGGTCTGATCGTACTGACCCCGGATCCTATTAGCATAGAAAAGCTTCACTAATCTAGGGTAGGGGTGAGGATTCGCCTTCGGGTCATATCGAAGGTAATCGAGAAGACCCGACGACGACAGAAGATCAGCTAACCCTATGAAGTCGCTAAACTGGACGAAATGCTCCAGAAGCAGCGGGCAATGTTCGATACGGTTATACGCCGCGAGACACAAAGGGTCATCGCGACATAAGGAAATATCGACACCGCCCACCGGCATCGGACCCTTTCCCTTAGGCTTACGGGTAGACGTACGAGGGTGGGTGCTAGACTCGGGATGAATAGGAGGAGTGGGTTCCCTATGAGTCTCGGTCTCGGGGTTATACTTCGTATCGGAATCGGTAGGAGTATGGAACGAAGATTGAGAAGCAAGAATTTTGGCCTTTGGCTTAGGCTTGGGTTTGGGTTTCGGTTGACCTCTAGGTTGAGCGGTCGTCGCCCTCTTCTTCTTGAGAGGAGGCGAAGACGACGAAGGATGGGTGGTCTTGGCTCTACGCTTCGGAGGGGTTGGATGCTCGGGATCCGAAGAGATTGGATCAACGGTCATCGGAGAGGGGCTAGAGGGAGTGATCGGAATGCGTGTTCTTGCCATAGTCTCGGCACAACACGACACACGAGATTGGAAAGAAGAGATCCTAGCCGAAATTAGAAAACCCTAATCGAAACCCTAGGAGATGAAATCAACTGGAAAACCTAACCCTAGAGCTGAAACCGAACCCTAGATAGGAGAGGGAGGAAGAGAGGACACCCTAGGTCGGAGATCGGCGGACGGCGACGGCTGGAATGGTCGGAAAGTGGCCGGAAGACGAAGGGTCTCGAGGGAGGTCGGGGTTTTGAGGGGAGAGAGAAGAGATTTCGATCGATTAGAATGAAAATCGATCGACTAAACTGAGTTTAAGTCGGTCGATTTCGCAAAAGACCAAACAGCCCCTGGCACAACTAGTCGGTCACAGTTCAAGCACTGACCGACTAGATCACGATCTAGTCGGTCGGTCAATGAGCTTGAACCGACTAGTTGCAAACAGTGGCTGAATCCAAGAATTACTGACAAGATTTAGTCGGTCTGCGTTCAAGTACTGACCGACTAGATCTCAATCTAGTCGGTCGGTCACTGAACATGAACCGACTAAAGAGTCAAAAACTTGAAAATCAAGTTCTCTCCATAATACGCTTGGACGATAAATCTCAAAACTCTCAATAAACATCGAAACTACCCCATTAATCATCGAAAAACAGAAATTTGACGATTACGCACAAATCGAACGAAAAATCAAGATATCACATAAAATTCCCGAAAAATCCAATAATTCTAGCATGAATGAGATATTGCCAAAAATAATAGCATGCAAAATTATTGAATGAAACATGAATCCTATATCTCGGATTCACCCATAATCCCCAATTCTCGACGCAACCGCACAAAGGAGTCCTCCTTTAGGGGTTTCGTGAAAATATCGGCGATTTGCTTTTGGGTTTCAACGTACACTAGAATGATGTCCTTTTTAGCAACATGATCATCTAAAAAGTGGTGTCGGACATCTATGTGTTTCGAACGGGAATGATGTACCGGGTTCTTGGAAAGACATATTGCACTTTGGTTGTCAACCATGATAGGGCAAGTATCACAATTTATACCAAAGTCTTTAAGTGTGTGTCTCATCCAAAGAACTTGAGCACACGCGGCACCGGCGGCAATATATTCCGCCTCGGTGGTTGAAAGTGATACTGAATTTTGCTTCTTGGAAAACCAAGAGACAAGAGAATTTCCTATAAAATGGCAAGTGCCACTAGTACTTTTCCTGTCGGATTTGCATCCCGCATAATCAGCGTCACTATATGAGACTAACTCATATGTGCTAGATCTCGGATAAAGTAATCCAAAATCTAATGTGTAACTTAGATAGCGAAAAATACGCTTTACCGCTACTAAGTGAGACTCCTTAGGTTGAGACTGATAACGAGCACATATACATACGACAAACATAATATCGGGCCTACTTGCGGTAAGATAAAGCAAACTACCTATCATACCTCGATATAGACGAATGTCTACATCCTTACCGCCCGTATCCTTGTCAAGATGCGTAGTCGTGCTCATTGGAGTCTTTTTCCCGGAGGCATTCTCCATTCCAAATCGCTTTAGCAACTCCACCGTGTACTTCGTTTGGTGGATGAAGATTGCATCGTTCATTTGGCGAATTTGGAGACCTAAGAAATATTTGAGTTCGCCCATGTGGCTCATCTCAAATTGTTCCTTCATCACATTAGAAAACTCTTCGCAAAGAGCGAAGTTAGTAGCACCGAAAATGATATCATCAACATAAATTTGAACTAATAAAATATCATTATTCGCATGCTTAATAAAAAGTGTTGAATCGGCTTCGCCCATTTTAAAATTCAAATCCAAAAGAAAATTCTTTAGGCGATCATACCAAGCTCGAGGAGCTTGTCTCAAACCATAAAGAGCTTTCTTTAGTTTAAAAACGTGATTTGGAAATTTTTCATTTACGAAGCCCGGAGGTTGAGAAACGTAAACTTCCTCAACGACATCTCCGTTTAAAAATGCACTTTTAACATCCATTTGAAATAATTTAAAATTCTTATGGCATGCAAAAGACAAAAGTAATCTAATTGATTCTAATCTAGCTACCGGAGCGAAAGATTCTTCGAAATCGATACCTTCCTCTTGACGATAACCTTGAGCTACTAACCGAGCTTTGTTCCGGACGACGACTTGGTTTTCGTCGGTTTTGTTCTTGAAGATCCACTTTGTCCCTATGACGGTGTGGTTCTTCGATGGCAATGGAACAAGCTCCCAAACTTCATTCCTCTCGAATTGAATGAGCTCCTCCTCCATGGCTAAGATCCAAGCGCTATCTTCGCATGCTTCATTAATATTCTTTGGCTCTATCGATGAGGCAAAGGCACAATTTGCGAAGCGGTGAACTTGGGATCTCGTCTTGACACTATCATAGATATTGCCAATGACTTGCTCATGGGGATGGTCACGAACCGAATGAAGCCGTTTGGGAATACCTTGATCACTTGGAACATTCTCAACAACTTCATTAGTTGGGTTAGTCTCAATAGAATCAATAGAATCATTAGACTTAGAATTTTCAAACGAATCACATAAAACATCCATAGAATCATTATCATTTGAAATTCTAGTTGGAACAAATCCTTCATTAAATGAGACATGAAGCGATTCCTCGATCGTTGAGGTTCGTTTGTTGAATATCCGGTAGGCTTTGCTACGCGTAGAATATCCAACAAAAATCCCCTCATCGGATCTCGGATCGAATTTGTCCAAACTACCATATGTGTTCTTAATAAAACATTTCGAACCAAAAACACGAAAATGTTTAACTTGAGACAACCTACCAAACAACAATTCATAACAAGTTTGTTTAGTGCCGGGCCTCAAAAGTATTCTATTAAACACATAGCAAGCGGTGTGTACCGCTTCCGCCCAAAATTGATGGCCAAGTTGGCTATCATCAAGCATAGTGCGAGCACACTCCACTAGCGTCCTATTCTTTCTCTCAACTACACCATTTTGAGGAGGTGCACGAGGGAAAGAGAAGGTGTGAGTAATACCAACTTCATCACAAAATGTCTCAAAAGACTCATTCTCAAATTCACCTCCATGATCACTACGAATAGTGACAATGGTGGTTCCTAAGAGATTTTGTACTTTCTTAACAAAAATTGTGAAGTTTTCAAAAGCTTCATTTTTATTACACAATGAAAATACCCAAGTAAATCTTGAATAGTCATCTACGATGACAAGTCCGTACCTTGCATTTCCTAAGGAAGCTACTCTAGTTGGCCCAAATAAATCTAGATGTAATAGCTCTAGTGGCCGTTTAGTAGAGATGCTTTTCTTAGGTTTAAATGAAGATTTAGGAAGCTTGCCGCGTTGACAACAATCACAAAAGCTTTTCTTTTCAAAAACAAGCTTCGGAAAACCTTTAATAGAATTCAATTTTGAAAGCTTATATAGTGTTCCAAAGTTCACATGTCCAAAGCGTCGATGCCATAAGTGTTGTTCACTTGTGTTGGCAATGAGACATTGTTCATATGACTTCGGAAGATCCAAAATATAGATGTCTTTACGACGAGTTCCGGAAAATAATAATTTTTCATTATCCTTTCTTAAAATGTGACACAATCCTTTCGCAAAGCTAACTTTGTAACCTTTGTCACAAAGTTGACTTATTGAAATAAGATTATGATTTAAACCACTAACAAGATAAACGTCACTAATTAATGGTTTAGAAGTGTTACCGACTTTACCAACACCTATGATGGTTCCGCTCTCGTTGCCTCCAAATACGACGCGGTTTCCATTCGCAATGGGAACCACTCCGGAGAGCAAACGAGCGTCACCCGTCATGTGTTTGGAGCACCCGCTATCGAGTATCCAATTCCCTTTGGAGCTAAATTTAAATTTGATGCTCCTTTTCTTTTTCTTTTCCTTGAGTACCTAAAGATAGACACTTTCATATCATGGTACCCAAGGTCATTGGGTCCAAGGGATTAGACCTTTGGAAGCCAAGTCCAAGTGGACTTAGACTTCCCCACATAATTCTTACTATGCACAACATCCGAAAAATAAGCATTCATGTACATTTGTTTTTCGTCCATGCTTGTGTCCTTTGGGCTCCAAATAGTGAAAATTTTGGGAGCCATCATCCTATTGGGTGCATGCATGCTACGTTGATTTCTACGTGATGCATGTTGTGGATAGGCATACGGGACATGATGGAATGGTGCACGAAAAGAATTATTCATATGATGAGGTGGGTGTACATATGCACGTGTGGAGACACGTGCGTGAGGGTGTCTCACTTGGTGTGCACGTGCCCGGGAATGTGTTGCATAAAAATCATCATAAGTGTGAGACGGTGGAGTAGGACGTATGTTCCTACGTGGCATGTTATTAGTGTACATGTAGGCATGCCCCTTCTTTGGAGGTCCACCCAAAGTGGGTTTCTTTCCGAAAGAGGGTGTGGACGAAGTGGAAGCACCATTGGTAGATGAACTACCAATAGAGTGTTTGCTCCCACTCGTTGAGGCTTCGGAAGTTGGCCTAACAAAAGTAGTGACCGACTTGGATGAATTTCCCATCATATACCCCAAGCCAATGTGGTGTTTGGCCGGAAGTAAATCTTTTAGGATATTATCCAAATGGCCCTTACCCTTGTTGAATTTGTTGATTCGGCCCAATGTGTCCTCATATTTCTCTTTGAGAGAACGCAAAGAAGTATCCAAACCGGATATTTGCGATGTGAGCACATAAACACGAGATTTAAGATTCTCGTTCTCAATACTCAAAGTCGAGTTTTGAGAAGTTAAATCCGCTATCTCATGTTCTTCCGCATCCTCAATGCTAACATGTTCAAGTTTAGATTTGAGATTCACAATCTCATTTCTTAACTCTTCAACAACGGTGTCGTTGTTGGTGATGATATTCTTAGGCGATGTTTGAATGCTAGCTAGGTCATCTTTTACCTTAGTATATCTATTTACTAACTTAGTGTATTTTGACCAAAGTTGAGAGTTAGCATTTCTAAGATCATCCATCGTTACCTCATCGCTTTCGTCATTACTATCATCGGAAGAGGAGGATCCTTGATCGTTCTCCTCTCTTGCCATGAAGCACATATGTGCTTGCTCCACTTTCTCATCATCCGACTCTCCGCTTGAGGAATCCTCGGAGTCGGTGAATGTTGCTCCGACAAGTCCTTTCTTGTACCCCTTCTTGTATTTCTTGGACTTATCGAATTTTGGCGCCTTCCACTTCTCCTTTTGTTTGTTGAGAGGACACTCCGCTTTCATGTGTCCTGGCTTATTACACTTGAAACACAAAGGAGAGGAAGAGGCATTAGAAGAGCCAAATTTGCCTTTGGTCTTGAAGTTACCTTTCCGGAAGAAACGATTGAACTTCTTGGCCATGAGTGCCATGGACTCCAAGTCCAACTCGTTTTCCGAGTCTTCATCATCGGAAGATGTGGATGAAGCCGCCTTGAATGCAATCGCCTTTTTCTTAGGCGCATCTAGGTTCAAATATGACTTCATCTTTTCTTGTAGCTTCACCTTGCTATCTTTGCGTACCTCGTATGACATCAAAGTACCCATTAGTTGAACTACGGTATATTTGTTCATGTCATTACCTTCCTCAATGGCGAAGGTACGTTTTTCCCAAGAAGAGGGAAGTCCTTCAATAAGCTTTAAGCACTTCTCCTTTTGAGTGTAGATCTTGCCGAGGGCCTCTAACTCGTTTATTATGTCAACGAAGCGAGCGTAATATTCTTTCATCTTCTCGCCCTGTTGCATGTGAAACATTTCGTAATCTTTGGTTACGACAACGAGTTTAGAGTCTCTTACCCGACTCGTCCCTTCATGTAGTATGAGGAGAGAGTTCCAAATTTGATATGCAATCTTACATGTGCATATCTTATTGAAATCCTCGGGCTCCAATGCGCATTGCAAGGCGTTCATTGCCTTGGCATTGCTTACCTCCGCGGCGACCTCCGCGGTAGTCCATTTCTCAAAATCTTCTTCTTCGGGCTCGTTGTACTCCTTCATTGTAGTCCTCCATAAAGATGCACTTCGGAGGAAGGTTTCCATCCGACATTTCCAGTACCCGTAGTTGGTACCGTTGAAGAATGGAGGCCTTGTAGAGGAATGTCCTTCCATCACCGATGACGCTCCTTCACGGTTCCTGAAGGTGTCGTAGTTGGAAGGTGGAGGCACGGTCTTGTTGTCGTTGGCAGACATAGCTGAGAATCTGGCTCTGATACCAAATGTAATGCCCTACCAGCTACTGCACAAGTACTAGAGGGGGGGTGAATAGTACTTTAAAATAATAAGGCGTATAATTCCAAATTAAATTGCACACAACTACCAAATCAATTTGCGGAAGCTTAAATTGAATGACAACAGAGAAATTAACAATGCTAACAAACGATGTTAATGGGTTCGGATCCACCCAAGTCTCCCCGACTTGTTCCCGGTGATCCTACGTCCCAACCACCCGGATCCCTTCCGGATACTTGAGTTAGAAACCCTAACTCAAGATTTCCACTATGAATATCTTGTGAAAAACCTTCACAAGATCAAATCATACATGCAATAGCAAACGTGAATCCCACAACCCGGGATCACAACCTTCTCTCACAACCGAGAGAATCACAAAGCAATATTAAAGAGTTTAATATGAAATAAACAAGCTTACCACAAAATCCTATACCTTGAGTTTTTCTTACCCAAAAGGTGGAATGAAGGATTTGAGGAAGATGAAGTTACCAAACCCTAGCACCAAGGAAATGAGCAGCAATGGGTGCCTAGGGAAGATTTGGAAACTTGAATCAAGCAATAGCTTGAAGAGCTCACCAAGAACAAGCTTCTCTCTAGATCTAGAAATGAGAGAGAATGGGTTTCTTGTGAGGAAGAGAGCTTTAGATTTGAGGGAGAATAGCTATCTCTTTTGAAACTCAATGAATCTCTTAATGACAGCTCTATTGAAGATAGAAATGACCTAGGTTCGTATTTATAGGGTCCCATAAAAACAAGTTAGGTCAATCTCCAACGGAAAGAAATCTGTGAGATCTAGTCGGTCAAAGAACACTCACTGACCGACTAGTTCATCAACTAGTCGGTCAGTCACAAAGCATGGACCGACTAAGAGCAGATCTGAGAAGAGATAGAATTTCAGACCTAGAAAACTAGTCGGTCCAAGAACACTGTCTGACCGACTAGTTTCACAACTAGTCGGTCATCCAATGAACGTAGACCGACTAAGAGGCAAAACAACATAGTCTGAAGGCAAGTTGACTTAGTCGGTCCAAGAACAAAAGTTGACCGACTAGATTGTCAACTAGTCGGTCATCAAACGTTCTTAGACCGACTCACGGTAAACAGTAAAGAGCTAAGAATTAACTGACAGAAACTAGTCGGTCCAAGAACAGTGGCCGACCGACTAGATCACCATCTAGTCGGTCAGTACTTGTTCTTGTACCAACTAACATGCACAACAAAGTCCGAATCGAAGCGCGACGCTTCGAGGAAGTTAGAGTGAACTTGTGCAAGAATCCTAGAGCTACGAAATGAGCGTAATGAAGATAGAAACGTAAGATATACTCAAGGCTTAACATTCTATCAATCGAAACTAAAAGACTATAAATAAAACCTTAATAAACGGTCTTTGAGAGCTTCGATTGAATCTTCATTACTTCCAAAGCGTCGCAAGAGCTTCAACGAAGCTTTAGGCATGAAACTGAGCTTTGGAAAGTGTTGAGATGTCGCTTTGAATGTTCACGTGAAATTGGCGACGATCTCCAATACTGCGCTCACAAATTGTTAGATCATGAATTATTTATGTTTGCTCATCATCCAAAACCAAATCCGGGGAATCCAATATTCAACAGACTCTCCAGGTGAACCGTGTCGCCACATCACCCTCACAAGATTGAAAATCTTGTTCCGAAGCGATTTCTGACGCCTGTCCAGAATCTGCACTGGATACTGGTCATACGTCATATCGGGGCGAACGGTAATCTCCGAAAAATCCACCGCATGAGACGGATCGCTAATGTATCGACGAAGCTGCGACACATGGAAAACATTGTGAACTCCTTCCAAAGATGGCGGCAAGGCCAAGCGGTAAGCTACCTCGCCAACCCTCTCCAAAACGTCAAACGGTCCAATGTATCGCGGGCTCAACTTTCCACGCTTCCCGAAACGAATCACACCACGATTCGGGGAAATCTTCAAGAACACATGGTCGCCCGGATGAAACTCCAAAGGACGACGTTTAGCATCCGCCCAATGCTTAAAACGGTCCTGAGCAATTCTCAACCTCTCCCGAATATTCCTGACGATATCCACGGCCTCCACGATCATCTCAGGTCCCAACAACTCCCGATCACCAACGTCATCCCAACTCAATGGCGATCGACATTTCCTCCCATAAAGAGCGGCGAATGGCGCCATGCCAATACTCGCCTGGAAGCTGTTGTTGTAAGAGAACTCCACCAAATGTAGATGGTCCTCCCACGAACCCTTGAAATCCAACATGCACGCCCTCAGCATGTCTTCCAAAATCTGAATCGTCCTCTCGGACTGGCCATCCGTCTGCGGATGGTACGCCGTGCTGAAACTCAGACGCGTACCCAAGCTCTTCTGCAAACTCTGCCAAAACTGAGATGTGAACCTCGTGTCTCTGTCAGACACGATACTCACGGGGACTCCGTGAAGTCGCACAACCTCCTCCATATATCTCCTCGCTAGCGCCTCAGTGGACTGTCCCACTCGGAATGGAATAAAGTGCGCAGACTTGGTCAATCGATCTACGATCACCCAAATCGCGTCATTCTGCTTCGGACTCCGAGGTAGTCCAGTCACGAAATCCATAGTGATGTGTTGCCACTTCCACTCCAGAATCGGAAGCGGTTGTAGCAACCCGGCCGAACGCTGATGCTCCGCCTTCACTTGCTGGCAAACCAAGCACTTGGCTACACTCCGAGCCACGCTCCTCTTCATACCATGCCACCAATAATTCAGACGAAGATCCTGGTACATCTTGGTGCCACCAGGATGCACAGAATACGGCGAACTATGTGCCTCCACCATCAATTCCTCTCTGATATCCCCAGCGGGCACACACAACCTGGCTCCAAACCTCAGCGAGCCATCCTCATGAATCAAAAAGTCAGTCCGCAGACCGGCTTCCACCATCTCCCGAATCCTCACCAGCTTCGGATCCTCGGCCTGGCCAGCCTTAATCCGATCCACGATTGTCGACTGTACCTGCATGTACATCAACGACGAAGCCTCTCCAGGAAGAACAATCTCCACGCCAGACTCGCAAAAATCCTGCTACAATCTCCACTGTGAGGTCAACATCATCACCGCTGGAAGCCTACTCAAAGCATCCGGAACCACATTCACCTTGCCAGGGTGAAACTGCAAATCAATATCATAATCCGCCATAAGCTCCAACCATCGACGCTGTCGCATGTTGAGCTCCTTCTGAGTGAAAATATACTTCAAGCTTTTGTGATCGGTGAAAATCTTCACTTTCTCACTCAGCAAGAAGTGCCTCCAAATCTTAAGAGCAAACACAACGGCAGCCAACTCCAAATCATGCGTCGGATAATTCTTCTCATGAACCTTAAGCTGACGAGACGCATACGCCACAACATGCCCATGCTGATGCAACACACAACCGAGACCCTTGCCAGAAGCATCGTAAAAGATCTCGAATCCACCGCTGCGATCAGGCACAACAAGAATAGGGGCAGTCGTCAACCTTTCCTTCAGAATACCAAAAGCGCTCTCACAATCACCCGACCAAACACAAGCAACATCCTTCCGCGTCAACCTGGTCATCGGCTCAGCAATACGAGAAAAGTCCTTAATGAATCGCCGATAATAACCAGCAAGTCCGAGAAAACTCCGAATCTCAGACGCAGACGACGGAACAGGCCACTCCCTGATGGCCCGAATCTTCTCGGGATCCACTGAGATACCATCTCCAGTCACCACATGCCCGAGAAAAGCAACTCTATCCAGCCAAAACTCGCACTTCGAAAACTTAGCATACAACCGATGCTTCCTCAAGATCTCCAACACCGTCCTTAAGTGCGAGGCATGCTCTTCCTCCGACTTCGAATAGATCAGGATGTCGTCAATAAAGATAACGACAAACTTATCCAAAAAGTCGTAGAAAATCAGGTTCATCAGATTCATGAAAACTGCGGGCGCGTTAGTTACGCCGAAGGGCATAACCACGAACTCATAGTGTCCATACTTCGTCCTGAACGCTGTCTTCGGAACATCTCCCTTCTTCACCTTCAACTGATGGTAACCACTCCTCAAATCCAATTTAGAAAACACCCTCGAACCTCCAAGCTGATCAAAAATATCATCGATGCGAGGCAACGGGTATTTATTCTTAATGGTCACCGCATTCAATCCCCGATAGTCCACACACATACGACGCGAACCATCCTTCTTCTTAACCAGCAACACCGGTGCTCCCCACGGAGACACACTAGGATTAATATAACCCTTCAGCAACAGCTCATCCAACTGCTTCCGCAACTCTTCCAACTCAGCAGGTGCCATACGATACGGCGCCTTCGAAATTGGTTGCGCACCTGTAACAAGATTGATAGAAAATTCCAAAGCTCGATCAGGCGGCAAACCAGACATCTCCTCGGGGAAGACGTCACCAAAATCTCGCACCACAGCCGGCCACTCCAGCTCCATCTGCATAGCCACAGCCTCCACCGGCCTGGCCCGAAATCTGACAGGACCAAGCGAACTGCTACCACGACTGAACTCAAACACTGGATGTCCGGGAATCTCGAACACCACCTTCTTCCTCCTGCAGTCGATCGTAGCATAGAAACTCGCAAGCCAATCCATCCCAAGAACTGCATCATAGTTGATGATGTCGTGGACAATGAAATCAGCAAAAAGCTCATGTCCACAGACCACCAACGAGCAAAAATTGCAACCACGATGCACCGAGACCACGCCATTCCCTGTAACGATATTCCAACTCTTCAGAAGAGGGGACGTCGACAAGGAATGCCTCTCCACGAAGCTCCGAGAAATAATGCACATCGATGCACCAGAGTCAAAGAGGACTCGTGCAGGAAATGTGCACACCAAAATCACACCTAATCAAGCAATTAACAATCAAACCCTAGTCTAGCAAACAACCATGTTCAAGCAAACAACATAATCTAACAATCAAAACCAGCTAGGGAAGTAACAGCTAGAGTGAGGATTACCTGCGATAACCTCATCCACAGCCTCACTCTCCGCGGCGGTCATCAGAAAAGCCTGCCTCCTCGGCGGAACAGTCTGCCGAAAAGCCTGCCTCTGCGGAACAAGAGCTGCTCCACGTCCAGCAGGAACAGGCGCTCGCTGCTGTAACGGCTGTGCTGCAACAGGAGCCCTCCGCAGCTGATCCGCATGCCGACAATACTTCGCGACATGAGAAGCATCACCGCAAATCAAACACTGGCCCAGAAACTTCCGACACTGATCCTTGACGTGACCAGGCTTGCCGCAGAAATGGCAAAACTTCGGAATAGGCCCTCCTGGCCTCTTAAACTGAGCAGACTGATTAGGCCTGAATCCAGGTCTAACCACGGCTCTCGCCTGCTCCACAGGCCTCTTCCCAGCACCAACAACAGATCCCCTCCGCTGGTTCACGAGCAGCTCCTGCCTCTTGGCTGCTACCAGAACCTTCTGATAAGACTCCCGGTCAGAAGAGGTCACAAAACTCTGGAGCTCTGAAGCAAGCCCCTGCAGGAACCTCTGAGCCCTCTCCTCAGCGTCCTGCACCATCTTTGGTGCAAATCGACTCAGCCTCATGAACTCTTGGTGATACATGTCCACCGACGAGTTCCCTTGCTTCAAATCGATAAAACGCTGCAGCATCTCCTCCTTGGCAGCCTTCGGAAAGAACTCACCCTCAAATCTGGCCTTGAAGGTAGCCCAAGCTATCGGCTCCACCAACAAATTCTCTTCCGCATCCCACCAATTCCGAGCATTATCCTTGAGTTGCCTCTTCGCCAAATCAACACATCCAGCCGGGGTGATCTTGGCCATCTTCAGATTGTCCTCGACGTTCCGAATCCACTCATCGGCAGCCAGAGGACCCTCAGAACCATCAAAATATGCGGGACCCAGCTCCCGAAATTGCTTCGCTCCTGGCTCAGAGCGAGGGGCATCCGGAAGAGCCCGGGCAGCTCGAGCAAGTGGAGCATTCTGGACTTGCAAAATCACGCCCTGCTGCACTTGCATCATCTGCAACATCATCCGCATCATCTCACCGCTGGTGGGTTCCCGCTCAGGCTCCTCATCATGAAGGAGCGCACCACTGCCCCCACCACGGGTGAAACGCCTTCCTGCCATCTAATGACACAGAGAACGAATCAGATTAGACTCATAGCTTATGACTCGGACGTCGAACTTAGTTTATTGGACATTCTAATATTATTATCGCTATTCCAAAAATCGCAGTTACAGAGGGACCTGCATGGGCCACCACTAAAACCTGTCACGACCCGCTTCCCTGAAATGGAGGCGAGACGTGAAAAGGTCCGCACGGGAGTGGAGCTGTGAAGCCCCAAACCCGATAAGCGTCCACAATACATAAGGAGGTCCCTGTAACCACAACAGAATAGCAATAATAACACAAGGCGAGACTGAAAATAAAATTCCACATCTCACAAATTGTCCAACATCAACAAAAGTCCAACATCCAGAAAAGCCACCAGGCTAAAAGAAAAGAGTCTAAGGGCCCAGAACAAGGCCAACAAAGAAACGACATAACAAAATATAGGTGCTACGCACCGATAACAAAACAACTGTCTAATAAAAGTAAAACACAATGAAGACACTAGGACTGGTCCCCAGTGTCCACGTACTCCCCGTCAAACACAAGCTCGGGCTCGGCGTCAGCAAACACCTCGTCCTCAAGTAGGTACTCGGGCTCAGGATCTAACATGTGTCACCCAAAAGAGTAAAGGGGCACATGTCAGCAAGTCTAAAAAGACTTGGGCAAGGAAACTGAAGGTGAGGCATCTAGCAACCTAGCAGTTTAGTATGCATGACATGGCAGTTATAACATGAGTGCACAATTAAATCATGGCAATACAATTTGTACAAGGGGACAATTTATCGGGACAAGACAAGAGTAGCCAAGCTACTATCAATTCAATCAATTCACATTTTGTAGGTGTTTATGCCATTCGCTGAATGGCATAGCATTTCAGACCGATCGACATTAAACACTACTCAATACCGACACGATATGGAGCCTGGGGTCCCTGCACATTGAGCTCATCTAGTGAGCCTAGGGTTGCCCCGCACATTGAGCTCGCATTCTTAGTTCACAATTCAATATATCGAGCGTTGGGGTTAGCAACTCATTATGCTCGCTTCTGGTCACGAGCCAGGAACACAAGTAGCGTTGTTCACAATTCAATATATCGAGCGTTGGGGTTAGCAACTCATTATGCTCGCTTCTGGTCACGAGCCAGGAACACATGCATCGTAGCAAAACTACGCAATCACAGCAACACTTAAAGAATGCGAGGACATGACAATTTATCTGCGTACCGTTAATGGAATTTAAACGTGACAGGCAAAATACAATGACATGATCATATTCGCGTACCGTTAATTAAATTAAACATGGCAGTTAAAATGCAATAGCGGTTAAGGATGCATGGATGACATGAACAGTTAATACGCGCACCGTTTAGGGAAATTAAACGTGACATACAAGCATGATGAGGGTGACGGACCAAGCTTCGTTGTCAAGCTAGGTCAATGGCGTCTAAACGGCTATCCTTTCACCGTCTAGTCTCTTTTACGCTAAAGCAAGGTAATTGGCCTAAGACATGGCCCAAATCAAGAGATGCAAGTTTCACTTGCCTAGCACCGGGGATTGACGATCACTTCGTCACACGGATGCTATCTACGGGGGAAATCGCTGTTTTGGGGGAGACAAACATCAAACACATGAAATTAATTAGGGTTTTCATAAAATTATAAATAGGTTAAGAAAACAACGGTAGAACGATTTCTTACCAAGAGGAGACGGAAGAAACACTCCGGGGAACCCTAGGATCAGATCTGGAAAAGATTGGAGAAGTTTGGAGAAACTAGGGTTTTGGGGGATTTGGGGATTTTGATGGGTTCTGGTGAGATTTGGGGAAGATGAGAGGTAGATGGAGTAGATGGATGGTTTGGATGAAGGTTTTGAGGCTTGGAATGAAGGAATGGAGCTTGGAGGAAGATGGGGGCTGAAGAGGGAAGTTTTTAGGGTTTTGGGTCGTGTTGGAGAAGAAGAAGTCGTTTGGGAGGGGTATTTATAGGTTGGGCTGGCGGCTGCCCAGAAATTAGGGTTTTAACACTGGTTAGTCGGTCAAAGAGCAACTACTGACCGACTAGTTTGGCAACTAGTCGGTCGGTCGACCAACGCAGACCGACTAAGTGCAAACAGTAGCTCCTGAACGAAAATAGAATTTTAGAGTTAGTCGGTCCATGAACAAATACTGACCGACTAGTTTAGCATCTAGTCGGTCGATGAACGTTCTTAGACCGACTAAGAGTAAACAGTAGCTGATACAAAAATAATATGATGAGTTAGTCGGTTCAAGAAGCATTGCTGACCGACTAGTTTGCAACCTAGTCGGTCAACCAATGTTCTTAGACCGACTAACGATAAACAGTAACTCCTGAGAAATTTAGAAAGCTAACTAGTCGGTCCAATAAGGATTGCCGACCGACTGGATCGTCATCTAGTCGGTCGGTGGCCCTTCTTACACCGGCTAATGAGCACAGAAAAGTACCGATACGGAGCGCGGGGCCCCGGGATCGATTCCTAAGACTCCTAGGCTTGATCTAATAGTTAGATACGACCGTTAAGAAGTCCGTCACGAGTGACATACTTCGAAATCGACAATCCTAAGGAAGAAGCGAGAAAATACGACGAATCGATCGAAAATGAAATCTACGGAGACGAAAACCACACAAGAGGAGAAAATCCATCAAAACATATATTATATTATATTAAATCCAGATACATGAAAAGCAGTCGTTACATGGCCCCTCGTTTTTGGGCTGACGACCAAGGAGAGTCATTCGGCAGCAAGGGGCATGGCCCCTTCGTCGCGACGAAGTAGGATAGTTCAGTTGCGAGGGGGTAGCCCCTCGGCTTACGGCTGACGACCAAGTTTTCTCCCAATCCATTTTCATCAAGACGATGTGAATTGAAATGAGCATGGTCCTTCTAGATTTCTTTTATGATTGGATCCTTGTGAGCAGTACTCTTGTCAAAGATTAACTAAATACTAGATGTAACGATTCTCATAAATGTCATGTTGAGAAAATGTATTTTGAAGGAAAACAGACTTTATTAATTTAGAAAGCTTTAACATTCTGATAACAATAAATAGCGTACGAGTGTTTTTATTCCGCTCGGAGTCGTTTCTGCCTGGCTTTATTTGATCTTTGCTCAGAAGTTTTCTAATCAACCACCTTGATGACTGGTCACTTAATTATTGGCCCCTTGCCTTTCTGCTTCGGGGTCCCTTCTCTATTTTACTGGTCGTCACTCGGCTTCTTTGGATGACCTTGTTTGACTAATGCGTCAATCTCCTTCTTGAGTGTCCAACAATCACCGGTGTCATGCCTGTAATCGTTGTGGTACCTGCAAAATTTGATGTCATCCCTTTTTTAGTACATGTTCTTTTTGACAGGCTCATTGATGAGTCCTTCTCTTTGGGCTATGCCAAGACTTCTGCCTTAGGAGCATTTGACCTGACATAAGCGTCTTTGGCATGATCCTCCTTGCTCTGGAAACTCTTGTCTCTCGGCCGTCGATCTCACGGTTGTTGTCGAGAGTTCCCTCGGAGTCGTGTATCTCACTTTGTTTCCTCCCGACGCTTAGGAATGTTGTTCTTTGCCGTGACAAGTGCTTCCTCCGAGGTCATGAATCGATCCGTCGTACTGAACAGCTCCACGAGAGTGCTCGGTGGGAATTCATACAAGGACCTCATTAAATGCTTATTTCGGACTGCTTGGGTGAGGACTCCAATGATAGTAGAGTCCAGAACATCCTCAACTTCCCGTCTCTCTTCATTGAAACGCTTAATGAAGTCACGAATTGATTCTCTATCTCCTTGCTTCAAAGTGAAGAGATGAGACGATTTTCGCTTCGGGTGTCTCCCCGTAACAAACTGCCTGTGAAAAAGGTCAGAAAAATCGTCAAATGACCCAATGCTATTATTGGGCAATCTGTTGTACCAGCCGTCTGTCGCCTTCGTAAGCATGGTTTGGAAAGCTCGGCAGAGGTATGGCTCATCGGCCCCGTGAAGCTCCATCACGTTTTGATATCTACAGACGTGCTCCCATGGGTCTCTAATGTCGTCATACATCTGCAAGGCTGGGATCTTGAATTTGGGGAGCAGTGGGGTGGCCATGATGTTCTCCTTCAGAGGAGTCCTCCGATTGGTAGGAAGAACGAGTGGTGCCCATTCCTCCTCTTATGTTGGTGAGTGGCACTCGAAAAATAGTTGGGGCTTGCTTCCCTCTCCTTCCGCGTCATGCCAGTCACAAGATTAGGTGGACTGTGACCTTGGATGAGATTATCTATCCCCTGATCTAAGATGTTGCTGGTGGTTTGCCCATTATTGGAGGGCTCTGGTCCTCCATTATGGCCGAAGGTGAGGTGGTCATTCCCTATCTCTCTGTTCTGTTGAGATGAAGGTATGGTATTCGACAGCAAGTTCTCTTGTTGCTCAAGTCTTTGCTCGCTAGGTCTCTGGTTTCCTTGAGTAGCTCGCCCTTCTCCTGGTTGTGGGTGTTCGATGTCACGTTGAACAGCGGCGGCTGATACTGCCAGGCTATTTTCAATATTCTCAGCGAACTTGTTGAATTGTTCCCGAGTCACCAATCGAGCATTGGGTGGGGCTCCTTGGTCTTCAGGATTCGTGTTTGGAACACCCTCGTTCAATGTATCCTCAACTAGAGCGAGGAGTGATCCGGTGTAGTTGGGTCCAGTCGACATTGGGCCTTCGTTGCTTCGGGATGTTGACTGGTGTTTTTCCATAGACGGTGCCAACTGTTAAAGCCAAAATTGACGTCAACAGTATTAGGACTGACGTGGACTCCGTTGTTGAAGTGGATCCTCATCAGCGGTTGAAATGAGACCCTCAGTTAGTAGAACCAGGGTCGAATGTGGTAGGGATGTAGATGGCAGTGCTAAAGGTCGCTTGACCCAGTGGCTAGATGCGATGGTCGTTCGACCCTCTGGTGGAGTCGATCTTCGAACGACTGTCATCAGGAGCTATTGTTCGACCCTCCTATTAGATCGTGCCTCGATTTTCCTGCACCACAAAGGAGCATCAGTGGGGTCGGATCTGGGTTCCGACCCAAATCCCCCCTGATGCTTAAGTTAGAACAGAAACTTAAGTGAAGGCTCGGGGCTGTCGAGATCGACCTACGGAGGTTCGTCTTGAGTCAGTCGCCGCAAGCTATTTGGAGGAAGAATTATAAAGTGTGAAGTAGAATATCAGAGTATCATGTATTTCGTAGCTTTGTCCCCTTATTCTGTTCATCTTCTGTGTATTTATAGACTTCGGAAGTCTCTTTAGTGACGTTGGGAGGATAACTGTCACCCCATTATGGTGCCACGATCCTTCACTCTTTAATAGGAGTAAGCGTCGTCCACGCCTCTGCTATTTATGAGCCTATTATCAGTCGCACGTTTGATACGATGGAAGTCCAACGGGCAAAATGCACGTGTGCTTTGACCGTGTCAGCTTCAAGCTTCCTTCGTGGGCCTTGTGGGCTCTGGTGTCATTCGAGTGAACCCATCGAGTGACGGGCCATGGGTTTAACAGAATCCATGATGATGATGATGAGATCATTATTTAAACGCATCTTTTCTCCTTTTATCATCAAGAAGCTGTATTATTCTGCAAGGAACAGTGTTCCGAAAACAACCAGACTGATTTAGCATCACTCCTCTTGAGAATTTTCAACAGAAAAAAGCAAGAATTAACGAGGTCATCGGCATCTCAAGCACACGTTAGCTTTGGATTATCTGAAAAGCATTAAGCGATGGTTTAGAATTTTTCTTGAACAAACATGCATGGCATCTTTTTGCCTTTTTTGGTCATGATATGATGCAATTTGCGACAGCAGGTTATTCTAGCTTAGCTTATAAACTTGATGGAATCTGTGGGTTTTATGTGGGTATTCGGCGTGTTTGCATATGGATAACATGATGATCGGTATAAAGGAATAAATGATAAGTATGCCATTTTATAGACCATAGCTATATTCAAAGAGTAAAATTATATATGGTCCATGTTTTCTCTCTTGGTCAGTCTAATTATGGTGCAAAAGTTGTAGCCTGATCAATAACACACAATGGTTAGAGCCAAATTTGCTTTTTAATACTGTTTATTTTGTAATTAATTTTTCGGAGTGAGCTACACCGCAAATTTTTAAGAGAGACGGTGTATGAATAGACACCAATCATTGAAACAGTTTCTTTTTTTTTAGGAAAAAAATCATAACATACACCGCAAATTTGCGATGTATATAGCAATTTCCTAAGAAAAAGGGCCGCCATTGTCACAAGACAATGGAAATATTGTTTAAATGCAATAGACAAAAATTTGAAAAAGTTTCTACAAACCATTGGTGCCCATAACAAAAAAAAAATTCAAACTCATCTGTAGGAGTGGGCAAAAAACCCAGTTCTGGTTCTGTATCAAGTTCCGCATCCAAATCCAATTTCGAATTGTCCAAATACAATTCGAAATTGGAATCGGATTCGGGTTACCGATTTTGTATCGGAATCGGAATCTAAATTAAACCTGAAAATCCATGTCCAATCCGATTCTGATTATTTTGTTGGGAGCCATCTCGTGATGAACCGAATCGGCCCGAACCGAACCGACTTGAACTGATCCGAACCGAATCGGCCCAAACCGAACCGAACCGAACCGACCCTAGCCGAATCGAACCAAACCGAGGTGAAGCCAACCAAACCCCACTGAACTAAACCGAACGGAGCCAAACCGACCCAACTGAATCGATCCTAACAGACCAAAACCGAACCGAACCATACAAAACCGAACAACCGAACAACTGAACTCAACCGAACCAAACCGAACCGACCCGGACCGAACTGAACCGAACCAAGACAAACCGAACCGAATCAATCGGAACCGTGCCAAACCTAAACAGAACGGTGCTAAACCGAGCCGAACCATGTCATGATGAACCGAACCGAGCCAACCCTAACCTAACCGAACCAAATCGACCTGACCCGACCCGACCTGACTCGACTCGGCCTGGCCCGGACCGAACCCCACCGAACCGAACCGAACCAAATCGAGATAAACTAAACCGAACCCCACCAAACCGAACCGAACCGAACCGAACTGATCCAAACCGAACCGATTCTAACATACCAGAACCGAACCATACCAAACCAAACCAATCTGAACCAACTGAACCAACCTCACTAATTCATTGAGTGCTTCATTTGGTTATGGTTAGGATTCAAACGAACTTCATCGTAATAGGTGTTGGCAGTTGGAGTTGGGTTAGGGTTGGGTTAGGATTAAGGTTTGTGGGTTCGGGTTATGGGTATGGGTTTTGGTTTTGGTTTTGGTTCTGATTAGGGTTAGGGTTCAGGTGCGGGTTAGGGTTGGGGGTTGGGGTTTGCTGTTCGGGGTTGGGGTTGGGGTTTGGATTTGGGTTAGGGTTAGTGGTTGGGGTTGGGGTTAGGATGAGGGGTTGGGGTTGGGGTGGAGGTTAGGATGAGGGGTTGGGTTGGGGTTGGGTTTAGGGGTTTAGTTGTAAGGGAAAGGGTAAGGATAACGGAAAGTGTCACGTCCATTCTCCAAAATATGCGAAAATACGTATATTCCTGGTATTCGTAGAGATACAAATTGTAACATGGCCGCAGTAGTATCCGGACTCAAGACTTTGACCCCTTGATTCCAAATATTACTAAGCATAAATTGGGATTACTGAAAATATCTTTTCGCATGCCACTGTGACACACTAAAATAGTACAAATGAATTAAACAAAAAGTGCTCCAACACAGAATATAATCCACAGACAATCGCAGAGATTACAAAACATTTATTTATATAATAATTAAAAAAAGAGTACATTACATGCCACAACTGTGCATAGGGTACAAAAGAGATAACAGCAAAACTCCCCAAGTCCACAAAAAGAAAAAGTGTCCACACACGACACAACACACTCCCTAGACTACCCCTGAGGACCCAACTGTACAAAGTCGCTCTCTGTGAGCTCCACCTCTATCTCGAAGGTCGGGGTGATCTCCTGAATCAAATCCTGCTCCATCTGCTCTGTCTTTAATCCTGGGGAAAAGTGGGATGAGACACATCAATGTGTGACCTAGTGGAAAATCTAACTACGCTAGGTAGGGGCCAATCTCAGAACTGTTCCACCTAATTACGGGTCTGGCTACTAGTGATAACCAACACAACACAATTAAATGTATAAGGTAAAAGCCAGAAACATTATAGGCATGTACTGCACGTAAAAAGAAAGTACCACAAACTGATATGCCTAAAGAGAAGCAAACATCCATGCATGAATATCCACAAATGATAGTTCAAAGAAAATCATAATGCATTAATCTTTAAGTTCTGCAATAATAGTTTACTATTTGGAAAACTCAGGTAAAACGTAGGACGAAAGGAAGTGGACTTCACCCAGGGTAGGTGAAAAGGTGGTACCCCACCAGTGGAACACAAGCACTGATCAGTGTAACTGGGCCTATCGTAACTCCCCTGTTTCGGGAGTAAGAATAGGGTTTACCTCGTGGTGCATCACGAGAACACCATGGGCCTCTCCAACTCTGCCTAACTCCACCTGACGAGAGTGCGAGTGAGATACATATATCGTCCAGTCCTTAAGCCTATATTTTACATGTGTTTCCCCTAAAACCCAATGTCTGGAATCTCACCTATCTCAAGATAGACCTAGAGTTCCAGGTTGTTGTTTACACTCAATTCCTCACTTTTAATTTATCAGCCAATTCCTCATTGCTTTCATAATTCGGCGGTCTCATTTACCGCATTCACATTTCCATTACTTTCATTTCCACCGATGTCCTGATTGACAACGACCATCCCATTTATTTATCATAAATAACATCGCATGATTCCATTAAGGTGCTATTCATCATCATCCCATAACCACATGGAGAAATATAGATCATCAAACACATGCTCCTTGTCTTTAAACAAGGCAAATTTGCATGGAAAGTGCTACAATTTGCATAGTAGCATAAATGGACAAATCAACATAGAATAACACGCTAAAACACTACAACGTGCATACTAGCATTAATAACAAATTAACATAGAACAACATGCTAGATCATTACAACTTGTATGCTATAGCTTAAATGACAAATTAACATAGAACAATATGCTAGAATACTACAACTTGCATGACAAACTAGGTAGATTCGGAATTTGCTGTGAGTCTGGCCTCTAGAAAGATAAACTAATATCAGGTCTTTACAACCATAATCTGATTAAAGGTTCAACATGAAAGTTGTAGATAAGTTAATAATATTTCCAGATTATCAAAGAATATATAATTTGGACAACTATGAAGACAGTTATGACATGTACCCACAGGGATACAGAATATACCCAAAATGGACATATAGTTGAATATTAGTAATTATAGACTATTTACAGTTTAACGCTGAAGTTAGACCCAACATGAATGTTGGAGGTACCATAATAATCTTTCTAGATTATTTTAAAGCATTATGTTTAGATCAGTCTACTAATAGCTATGGTCTATAAATCTTGGGGTGCTCAAACTGTCCTAACACTGGAATTCATAGCAATATAGATCAATTAATTTCAGTTATTTGTAGTCATAATCTTGGCACGTCCTCAACAAAATAAAATTGTAGACAATTCAGTTATGATTCCAGATTGTTTTAAATCATGTTATTTGGATATTTAGAATGGAAGTTATGCTCTGTTAATTAACATGGTGCAGCATATGCCAGAATAAGACACTATAACAGTCTAATTAAAGACTGATATGAATTTAGTCTCTAAATAGAAGTTGTAGGTAATTTAACAAGATTTTTAGGTTATATTGATTCATAATTTCCAGAGAAGTATGCTGACTGTTATGCTCAATTTAATTAGCAGCAGAAACTAAAAACAAAACACAACTACCTCAACAAGTAGAACATAGAATAAAGTGCTATCCAATTAACATAAACAACATGCTATGAACTATCCTAAGACTAACACCATACTAAAGTTATTAGAATTTCCTGCCTTCAAGGTCCTTCTTTCTTCTAGCTTTAGCTTTCTCCTAGACTCCTTTCCTTCTTCTCCAAGCTCCTTCTTCTTTCTTCTTCAAGCTCCAAGTGTACCAAGGTGTTAGTGGGTAAAGAGGAGGAGGAGAGGGTGGTGGTGGTGGTGGGAGAGGATAGAGGATGAAATACTTGTTTTCTTTTCCTCCTTTTCTTTTCACTTTTCTTTTCCCTTATGTTTTTCTTTTCTTTTTTAAAATTTTCATCCAAAGCCTAATTACCATGGCAAGAGCTAAGGAGGGTGCCAAGTGGATGGTTAGGTGGCAAGGTTAGGTGCAAATGGATAAGAGAAAGACACATAAGGAACTAATGTGTCATACCATAGAAATTAGGATTTGTAATTTTTAGAAAAGAAATATACACCTAATAATACTAGTAGCTATGCCATAATACTATGTATTCCATTAATACTATCATATTATCATTACTAATAATGATTTTAAAAAATATTTAAAAATAGATTTATTATTATAATAATTTTAGGAAAATTAGAAAAAAATCTCCAGAAATATGTAAAAATGTACGTGTATAAAATACTGCCAAAATACCTAGTACAATACGATGTCTTTTTTGGCCTACTCTTGTGGTCTTCACCCTACAAGCATATAACTTTCGAGCTGAGAAGGATTGTCCACCCGATACCGGTCCACCAGAAATCATGTCAATGACCTTGATGACGGGTCAGGCAATGATGGGGCTCTCATGCCCTATGATAGTGGGTTGAGTCATCATTTGTGTGGATAATAACTTGGATATTGATTCGTTCCCATGGACGGTGCCAGATGTTTCAGAGTGTTTTCTCATTACAGAAGTTTGTACTACTTTCATGCTTCCATTGATAGAGTGAGGGGACGTACGGTTTTCCGAATCTTTTAGATGGAGAAAGGGGAAAATTCACATTGGGAGAGATTGAAGCAAAATAGCTAGAAAAAAAAGGGGGAACTGTAGTTTACTAGAGCCATCAACATCTTCTTCTAGCTCGGCGTAAACAATTTAATTGCCTCAGGATTCCCTCCCGTTGAATGGATTTACAAAAGTAGGCCAACAAAGCGTAAGGGGCCGTCAGGTTCCGAAAGAAAGAGAAGAGCTGCTAGGACTTTGATAAACTCGATGAGGGAAAGCTTGGTTCATGCGTGAGGCCGAGTCAAATCTGCTCCGCTGATTTTTGTCGCGAATTGCCTTATTCAAGTAGTACTCCCATAAAGAAGTCCTCTCGAACTCTTAACAACACTTAAAGGGGAAAGACCGATAGTTGGAATGAAGCTGCTGATGTGGAGGACGTGTGCTTTCTGGACGCTGGACGAGCTAACCTCGGGATGAAGGGACCAGACCCGAGCTATGGAGGTCAAGTCCGAGCTATCTCCCAGCTATCTGCAATACAGGAAGCTCGTCAGGGGGTCGGATCAATGGTCCGACCAAATCTCCTCTGATGCTTAAGTCAGTAGATGACTTGAAAAGGCTCGGTGAAACTATATCTGACCTATTGGAAAGTCGTCCGCTAGTTCTCAGACCGAGCTATAGAGAAAATGTAAGTGATGTGGATCAAATGTTAAGTATATGAGTACATGAGTGTAGGATATCAGAGATTCATCCCGCCTCTCATTGTTCGAGGGACTATTAATAAATGATGGTCCTTCGGACGTCGTTCCAGAATAATATTCAAGCATTGAAGACACTTTACTGCGTTTGGCCTAAGCTGTTGCTCTTGATGGCGAGCAAAATAGCTAGTCATTGAATGTCATCATTGATGAAGAGTTTGCATTGATGGAGGATATTAACGGTCAGCTCAGTTGGCACTTCAAATGGAGTAAGCATCATCCTCACGCGAGGTTCACATGGCTGTTGGGCTGAAACCGTTGACTTTTTTTGGGCTCTTGGACTTTAGTTAGCTCAAATAGAGAATAAGTTTATAATGGACTGGCCCAATGTAGTAACAAGAGGTAGTATTATAGGAAAAGCGTATTATGGGGGAATGCGTAGTTCAATGTAATTTTCTATTATCTTCAAATTTCAATATAGTATTTTAGAAAAAAAATGAAATATAAAGGTAGTTTTTTAGCCTAAGATGTATTATCTCCTAATCGATTATTAATCAGTTGACAATACTAATCAATGAAGTAGGCTGTTCAATGCAGTAGTAAAGAAAATCCAAAATAAGAAACATACTATTAAAAATACAAATAAATAAGATCTTGATCTTGATTAACCTGATGTTACAATCCAGCATGTCAAGATACACATCCAAGAGGAGAGGAGAGAGGATCATCATTTGCAAGGAAGAGCAAAGAAAATAAAAATATCAACATAAGATGAGATACATTGATTATAGCTTCTTTTTCTTCTTGGCCTTCTCCTTCTCCTCCTTATCCCTTTCCCTCCTCTTTGACTCCTCTTTCTTCTTCTTCTCATGTTTCCTCTTCTCTCTTTCCTTCGCTTCTCTCTTCCTCCTCTCTTCTTTCGCCTTCCTCTTTACCTTTTCTTTCTCCCTCTTCTCTTCGTCATTCTTCGCCCGCTTTTGATCCCTCTCCTTTCTTCTCCTCTTCGCCTCCTCTTCTTTTGATCCCTTGCCTGGCTTCTTCTTGGCTATGGGAAAACACATCACTTCATTTGATTTAACGATTGTGAGATTTGCAAGTAGGGGCCTATTGAACCTTGCATAGTTTTATACATAGCGTGTCATCATCTCATTGAACTCATCGTAGTAAAAGAGCTTCAAGCTTCTAGCATTGTTTGCCGTCCTAGAGTAAAGAATGCATGCATTTCACATCTCGTCCTTTCTCTTGGACTTGGTCTCAAGGAGGATGAATGGGCGTTTTACACAGAGAAGATTTTGTTAACAATCTGCGTTTTTTTTGCTTGCATGCCTAAAAAAGAGAAGTTTTTGCTTGGTTTGCTTCTGGATGTTTAGTGCCAACCTTTTAATGTAAGTGACAAACACACGAGGGTTTAAACTAGATTGGCTAATAGTAACTGTATGTTTAAACTAAATAACCCTTAAAAAAGTGAGGATGATGTGACACTGCTTAATCCCCAATTATTATACAAATATTGTTAACATTTGTGTAAACAGAATTTAGCTCGGCTGGTAGAGAAGAGGACTGTAGTTGGGAAAAACCATCAGCTTAATCATTAGGTTGCTGGTTCGAATCATTGCATTGATTTCATGTTGGACTTGCAGTAACCATCAGTTCAATCCTTAGGTTGCTGGTTCGAATCATTGCAATAATCCCAACATTATAAGCTTTTGCATTTATTTTCAGTGTTTTCTCAATGCTTCTAATATGAATGTTGGGGATTATTTTAAGTGTTTTCTCAATGGCAAAAGTGTCACATTAGATTAGATTGATGTGACAGATAACATGATATTTTTGACAAAATGTTTTACATACAACATAATCACTATATCATTCCTGTTGTGTATATAACGGCAACCTTGAACAAAGCCCAAGTCTACCAACCGGGAGGAATGCTGAGTCAAGCATACTCCATCAAAAGTTGTATTCAACGGTAACCAGTTCTATAACACTTTAGAATCAATTTACAATCACATTCTGCATTATTTCTTAGGGCACCTCTATGCACCTCACTATGATGTGCATGTTCTTGCAATTATATATCATGTCATATCTCTTTCAAAAATACACTGATTCCTATCTACAAGAATGAGATGCAGATACTCTATTTCTTATTGTTTGTAATCGAACCAAAATTCTAGGCTCCAACGCTAAGAATAAAACTTTTAAATTTTTTTAAATAATCTTAACCAATCTGAACGGCATAAAGCTAGGTGCGGTTGGCTCGTTTTGGAAACCGAGGCAACCACAATCAGCGGGTGGGGTGGGTCTAAGCCCGATCCGCCCCGCTTACACGCCTTATGAGTCACGTGTATAAAGCGAACTTCAAAAGCGTCCGGCGTGGATCCGACTGGACCCGAACCGAACAAAACCCAAATTCGCATCCGATAGGGTTCCCAGGCAAAAATGGATAAACCCCGCCCTAAACCCCGTCCTCTCCGATCAGCGATCAGCGATTGTTGAGCCACCGGCGGCTTCCAAGTCATATCCTTTTCAAGGTAATTCGCCATTCTCTTAATAGATTATATTTGATCTGCAGCATTTTATTGGAAAAATTCATACCTAGTATGAGGATATTATTCGATTTTTGTTCTCTTAGCTGTTTTTGTTCATTTTGATGATAACTAGCCTCAAAATGGGATTTTGATGAATAAATTTGTATGAAAAATGGAATTTGCGGTTCAAAAATGAAGCTACTTGTGAACCCCTTGCTGAACTGCAGGAGAAAAGGAAAAACAAAAGTACGGGGGAAAAATGAACAAGGACAAGATATTTAAGCTAGCAAAGGGATTCAGGGGAAGAGCCAAGAACTGCATAAGGATAGCAAGGGAAAGAGTGGAGAAGGCCCTCCAGTACTCTTACAGGGATCGCCGTAACAAAAAGAGGGACATGAGGTCTCTATGGATCGAGCGCATCAATGCCGGTACTCGTCTCCATGGGGTGAGCATGGAATTATCATATTTTGGTCCTCCTTTGTGATTGTGACTTGTGAGATGAGAAGAATTGAGGAACATATCTTGCAATAATCTATATTCTATAGTGTTCTGTACTTGATCTTTTTCTAGGCATGTGGTGATTTTGCATGTTTTTCATTTTGTCAGCTATGCTGTTAATCGTCACGCTTGTCAGGGACAGAGCTATGGTCATATGTAATAGGCACCCAACTCAAAGGCTGCTAACTTCTATATATACATAATAACCAAATATAATACGAGGTGGAAAACTTATAACAAAAATAACAAGGAAATGAAAAAATGGAACCATTTTTAGTCAATATTCCTATTATTCTAAGAGAAGCTATTTGGCTATCTGTCTTTTTGTTCATCTACTGTGAAGAGAATATAAGCAAAAAAAATGATGTTATGAAAGTAATTTGTTGTTGTTTTTGGATTGGACAGTTGGCTGATAAGAGGATTTATAAATTTTGATTATTAATGAATAGATTAGTATTTGATTTTTTTTGTTATCTTAAGTAATATAAATAGCATTAATTTAATAGATTTGTTTAATTATGATCAGATATCATGTTAGGAATTGGGTAAATTAGAAAAGTCCATAAACACACCAGAACTATAAGCAAACTTAAGACTCACTATACTATCATTTTCTAGCTTACACACCCATATCTAATAGCTCAGTTAGCTTTTCTATTCTTCTCAACCACACATGAGCTAATGAGAGTTAAGTGAAGTGCGTCAAGTGACTTAATCCTACCTAGTCTTCTCACTTATATTCTTCTTCTTTCTCTTCCTCCTTTCCATCAACCCAAAATTCATCGCAATCTTACACAAAATTCAAACGTTAGCCACACATGACGCCGCCGCCTCCTTGTCATATCCTCTATTTCCTTATCCTTACCATCAATTTCGATCAAAAGTAACTCATGTTCTTATTGTAACCCATTAACCGATCCACCTTCCTAATAATTACTTTGCCTCTTCTTTATAGTCAATCGTTATCATCGCCTTCCTTCTACTCTTCTTGTGATCATCACTACCTCCTCCTCTTGCATCACCAAACCATCATCATTAACCCGAACTTTAATTCTACTCCTAACTCCAACCCTAATCCTAAGAAGAAATTATGTCCATAACTAATCAAAATAAAATTAAAAGATGTTATTATCTCAATCTTAGTTGCTTACAAGCTTATGTGGGGCCATTTTAACAAAAATAAATAAATTAATCGTGTCATTAGACAAAGAGGGTTAAGCTTGAAAATTGTAGCATATAGGGGTCTTAAAGTAGAATCGATAATAGTTTAGGATTTTTTATTCTAATTTACCCTAATAAATTTATTAGATTTGGTGTTTGAATTTAATTGGTTATTTGTACTCTACTTTTCATAAATACACTCCAAAAACAAAATAAATCGTGCTTCTATGTAAGAAGTGCACATTGGATAAGCTGTGATGGTCCAAAAATAAGGGTGTACTAGAAATAACCCGTGCATACAGTGCACGACGTCAAAAAAACCTCACGAATAGGATGTGGTGTACGCGCGCAACCGAAAAGGAGTGAAAACTATGGGTGTGTGTCGGTATCGTCGGGTGTAAAAGGGATTAATATGGGGTTTGTGGAGTTATTTGAAATTGTGTGTTTTTAATTGGGGTGTGAGATTTTGGGTTTCTTTTTGGGTGGAAATTGGGTTTGTGGGGGTGAGGTGGCTCCCATGTGGCATCCCATGTGGCGACGTGACATTGCCACATGTGACAAATGTGCCACATGGGACAATCTTATCAAATGTAATATAGATGTATAAATGGATATATATTCAAGGACTTTTGATTATAAGTAACAAACTGCTAGGTAACATGAAATCAATTTCTCAAGAGCATTCTTTTTTTCTGTTGTGACATGGATATGCCTATAATAACAAAATAAATTCTCGGAAGCCGTGGGACACTGCCCCCACAGGCTCCCTTGCCTACATTTCTATTGTTTATATGAATAGCACTAGCTGTGCATGTGCATCTTGAGCTATAACCTTCTGAATTATGTTTCATAACTGAATTGCATACAAGAGGACATGGTTATATGGCAGTTTCAGAAAAAATAGGTATTGGGCAGATACAAAAGAAATGAATGTTTTATTATCTCATACTCATTTTGTCTAAAATATGAACAAATCGTAACAAGAGGACACCCATGACATGGTTAAAGTAGAAGAATTGACAAGATAATAAAACTAGGATTAGTGGCATAATACAAATTTGGACTCCGTAAAATAACATTAAAATTGCAAATCACAAATTAGCATCCAACAATTCATTGTTGAAAAAGATAGATATGAAAAAAAAATCTTATGTAGATAGTGATCCTAGAGTCAATACTAAATGGCAAGAATGTATCAACAGACACTGGCTACAATGTTTAGATCATAGTTGTCAATATTATGCGATGAGGTATATGTATCGTGCGATACAATACGGGTCACCATGAAATATATACGAATTGATCCCTTGTATCATAGATGGTTAAATATTGTACGATACACTTAGTGGATCCTATGATATGATATGTATCATCTAATATTCATATTAGAATTATACATTTACTAGCTTGAATTGAATTTGTGTTTACTCCAAATTAGGCTCAGATGTGGTTTTTTACTTTTTCTATGAAACAAAGACTCGTTCTTAAATTTGGTTCATTAAATTCTCTTTAGTCTTTTCCCTCTATATTCCCACAAACTCTTTCAACTCGTGTTTCATTTGATCCATGTCTTCTCTCCTTCGACCTAATCAACCTACACATTCCCTCCTCTGGCCTAATGAGTTTTGGCATCACTCCAAAAAATTTGATGACCATAGAATGCCTTCTTAGGTCTCATCGAGCCTCAATATCGCTCCATAAACCTAGTTGAGCCCTAGACGAGATTCCTCATACCTTATCAAGACTTGTCGCTACTCCTCTGGTCTCATCGAGCCTTGCATGTTTTGGGGGTTTAAAGCATTTCTATGTAGCAATTTATTGTTTAATGTTTTTAAATATTATTGTAATATATAGTTGTCCATTTTATTATTTTATTAAATTAGAGTTTACGGATATTACGACTTACAACACAATATGTGAAAAGACGCTAAGAAAAATGATATACAATGCATATCACGATATGACAACGTTGGTTTAGATAATGAACTTAAATAATCAAGCACCAAGAGCATTACTACAACACATGAATGTGAGATATTGTGAAAGGAGTTTTTAAATTTTAATAAATAATTAACCAAAAGATCCTTTTTGGTTTTTTAGGGGTGAAGCATGTTCAATATGTATATTATGAATTTAATAAATCATGAACAAGTATTAGCTTATCTTTAAAATATCAGATACATGTTACATACATATCATGTGTTTTAGGCTTCAAGATATTTGTATGAGCACCAAAATATGCAGTAAATATTTGGTACAGTATGATTCCTTGTTGAATCTGTGCTACATGACAATAAATTGTAGGAGTTCTCTAATGTAAGGAATCATCTTATGTGCTTTTCTTTCACGTATCATTCCACATGGAGAGCTTGCTGCTTAAGACATACGAAGGTTAATACAACCTGGCAGGTCAAGGTTGCAGTGACTAAGATGAATTTGGGTGTTCCTTTCTATGATAGCTTGATTTTAGAACAATTGCTGAGAAAAAGAATCAGAGTAGAGGGAAAATATATGAAAACAGAAATTTTGATCATAATACTCAAACGATTTCTATGTTTATCAAAAACTGCAATTTGCAAACAATATTTTTAAAAAACTGAGTAACTTTGAACTTCTGACAAATGAAGCTAATGAGTAATGAATACAAAGCCTTTGCTGCTGTCCGGTATGCTTCTTAGGCTTCTATCAAGGAACCATATTTAGGTTGTTCTTCATCAGGTCAAACGTTTCATGGTTCAAAAAAAAGTCTGTTTGCAATTTTTTAGGTGAGATGACAAGGCTCACCATTAGGCAATGAGGTCAAGTCATTAAAGTTATGATTGTTTGCAGTTTGGACTGACAGATCGGTGACATTCTGAGATGCACGAACATGGAAAGTGGACCCAGATATGCTACACGACAACTTGTAAAATGGACATAAGGACAAAACTAGAATATGTACAAATAGTAAAGAGCAGAAGCAGTTATACATACACACATCGACATGCCCATGCGACTAAATGTCCAAATGGTTATTTCTGGTATGATAGCATACACTGTTGCAACAGGTCATACATTTTATGACTTTGCAGAAGTAGCAGTCCCTTTGCTGTATATAGAGTAGTTCTCATATATATGTGAGTGTAATGTATTTGTGCTAACATCACAACTGGATCTGCTAAAAAATTTGAAACTTTTTGGGTTTTGTTGTACACATCATGAATATTAACCACACCAAAAATCAAGTGAATCCAACACTATTTGACCCTCGATTTACCCGTTACAACTTCAACGGTTTTGAAAGAATTGAAATTTTTACAACTAGTGGATCGATGGTCAAATACCCCCAAAGTTCACTCATATTTGAAGTTTTGGGGTTTTAGAATGTATACATCAACTTAGAAAAAAATTGGAATTTTTTAAAACCATGTGCTTCAACACAGGAAACATATCCATAAACCTATGTATATGTTTATATGTATGTATATGTATATAGAGGTTGATTAGCATCCATTCGGATGGATCAAACACGCAGATCCATCCAAATCAAACTTAAAATTGGACAACATAAATGAAAAATATGTTTCATTAAATGTGATCTAATATGTCTAGACTACTTATAAACAAAATTTCAGCTAATTTGGACATGATTTGCACATGCATCAAGTGGTTACAAAATTAATGTTTTAGAATAGTCATAAAATCGACTAATTTTGTAACCACTTGATGCATGTAGAAAACATGTCCAAATTAGCTGAAATTTTGTTTGTATGTAGATTAAAAATGTTAGATCACATCCAAAGGACCGGATTTTTCATTTAGGTTGCATAATTTTAAATTTGACTTGGATGTATCTGCATGTTTTATCCATCCGAATGGATCGTAATCAATCTCTATGTATATATATGTGTTGAATATATATGGGAGTTTTACTATGCGAAAATTTCGCACCAACCCCTCGTGTGAAAAATTATCTTATATTTTTGAAAAAAAAATTTGAAGAACTTTTATGATTTAATCCACACATATAGATATCTCAAGAAAAATATTGGTTAAACTTCAGGAAAATTTGAATATCGATCAAGCCGTTATAAATTTAACGGTTTTAGAACAATAGAATATTTTTTACCGATCTGATCGAGGGACAAATATGGGGTTTTCTTGATTTTTGGTGTGTATGTAAATTAACATATGTAGAACACGTTTAACCGTTTGGATCATTGGAAAACTTCATAAAACTCTTTTCTCACGTTTTTTGTACCGATGACTTTTCTCACATCAAAGAATAATCGGTACCATATAACATATATGATGGAGCCTCATACAATTTTGAAAATTCCATCCTTTATTATTTTTTGATGATTAGAATCGTTCATTTTGATCTTATTACTCTATAACCCCAAAACACTCATCTAGTAAACCCAATGGTTTTGTATTATTTAAATATAATTTAATGTAAAAAAGATAGCACCTGACCAACTTGGGTTAGGTGCGCTGACGTGACGGTCTCTTATTGGACGTCCATAAATCAATTGCTTTATGGATGTCCAATGAGAGGCAGCCACGTCAGCGCACCTGACCCAAGTTGGTCAGGTGCCACCTGATACACATTAATCTCATTTATATATTAGTCGCAAATTGAATGGTTTCGCAAGAATAGAATTTTTGTAGCTATGGATAAACAATCAAAATCCCTTGTGCTCATATTCGGTGTTTTGAGTTTTCGAATATGAAGATCAAATTGAACTATTTCAATCGTCTAAAAATAAAGGAGGATGGAGTTTTCAAGGTGCATATGAGGTCTTAGCTCATATTACATATGATATCCATTATCTCTATTATATATATATATATATATATATATATATATATATACTAGTCATAACCCCGTGCCCGCGGGCACGGTTCATTTAAGATTTTCACCCGAGAAATCTTCGTTCCCAACAAAATTATTTCCGCAACCAAAATTTAAAAGTACAACAAATTAGCATAAAAATATTTAGCGACACGGGCGGATTCGACACAGAATAACACATTCGACGTGGGTACCTTCGACACGGAACAACAAATTCAGCGAGGGCGCCTTCTGCCCGGAACAACAAATTCGGCACATGTACCTTCGACATGGAACAACAAATTCAACGCGGACGACTTCGGTATGGAACAACAAATTAGCACGGAACAACAAATTCAGCGTGGGCGTCTTCTGCGTGGAACAATAAAATCGGCGCAGGCGCCTTCGGCACAGAACAACAAAATCGGCACGGGCGCCTTTGGTGCGGAACAACAAATTAGCGTAGAACAACAAATTCGACGCAGACGCATTCGGCACAGAACAACAATTTATCGCAAAAAAATTAGCGCCAGTGCCGTCGGCACGGGCGCTCGAATGTAAGCCCAAACTTGTATGTAATTAATGAAATAATTGATAATCAAATGCAAAATAAATAATTAAAATTGTATGTATTAAATGAGCCTACAATCGAATGTAAAATAAATAATTAAAATTGTATGTATTAAATGAGCCTTTGATAATCGAATGTAAGCCCATCCAAACAAAACAGAGTCCTTTGTGTATGTACATATGTCAAATTTCAGGTCCAATAATTAAGTGGGTTAGTTATTGGCCCTTAGACCATTTGACCAATAACCTTTGAGAGCGACAACTTCACCATTTGGTGACCACATCTCTATCGTGTTCCTCAAATAGCTTTCAGTAAAACTCTCACCCTGATCCTAAAGTCTCAACATGGATCTATCCACATGTGCTCCATTCATTATTCGAATCCGTAACTGTCATCCCAAAATTCGACGCAAAAATCCTAATCTCAAACGAAATCCAACTTGTTTGAATGAATTGGAATCATTCATCACTCAACGCTGACCGGTTGCATGCATGGACTACAAACTGACACCAAAACAAAAGTGCTAACGACTTCATTCTTTTAATTTAAAATTTTACCCCATTTTCTCGTATTCTTTAGGGAAAAAGATTCTGGTTGATTTACGTTTGAATTGCTTTTTCAGCCGAGCAATACGTTCGGCTTTCCCGGTGTTATGATGTGGGGCCCATCGTTTGTTGGAATGTTGAGCGATTTCAAAATTTAATTTTGAGTTTTCCAACGAAATTGACTTCCCCAAAGCTTTCTCAAAACTCATCTTAACCTTCCATTCTTCAAGATCAGTGCAAGATGCATGAACATAACAAATACACATGTTGCTGGTAAAACAAATTTTTTTCTCCCGCTGTTTTTATTGAGCTTATTCTGTATCAACCCATGTTGCCATTATGTTAATCAAGTCATGAGAAGCAAAGCGGTGTGAATTATTCTGCCTGAGAGCTCTTTTTTAATGCACAATGCTTTGTTACTTTAGTTGTTATTTTAGTTGAAGACTGAACAAACTGCAAGCTAAAGGAACGCTTTAATACAATAACTTGTTATGTAGATATTTGTTTGGTTCTCTTTGCAACTAAACATAAGGAACTCAGCATGCACCTTACTTTGGATCATTGTACTTGTGTTTTTTTACTCCAAGAATCAAAAATCCATACCATAGCCAAAGCCAAAGGATGAACATTAGTAGAAACATTAAAAAAATTATTAATTCATAGTGCCAAATACAGCTACATATAGTTATATACTACAAACCTAACCATCCATGGCAATTGTGAATACAAAAGCAAATCAACAATACCACGACAACGATCGTAACCCTTTAATAACTAAACAAATTGTACAACAAAAAATAAGTTTCCAAGTACTATAACCTGCAAATGTCTAAAATCCCATCTACAGTTAGCCACAAATCAAAACTGAATTGAGAATTATATCCCAATCGATCTCCAACAAAGGGAACTTCTGCAATAGGAATCTCTCCACCTTGCCCATGGCTTCTCCTTAAAATCCAGCTGATAAATCCTTGATGACATCGAACAATTCACCAATGAAATCCATAGAGCATGAAATACTGCTGTAAATGTAAATGTGAATGTAAATATAAATCAAAATCAAAAAGTAAAATGTAAATTAAACAATAACATATAGATAACATACATACACAGTCATAACAAAAACTATACAAAATGCATGATATTGTCTTTTTCCAACAATGATGCCACATCATAGAATACTGTTTTTCTGTTTATCTTGATAGCATCTGTTTGGTGAGTATCAAGCATATGTTAGCTGATTTTGCAAAGTAACATTTTTTTCCAGGATAAGTTTGTCAGTCGAACACTGTTTTTATGTTTATCATGATAGCATCTATTTGGTGAGTATCAAGCATATGTTAGCTGATTTTGCAAATTAACATTTTTTCCAGGATAAATTTTGTTTCGTGTTTTTTATGATGTTTGTTTTCTAGTCATTGTTGGCTCACAGTCTTTACATTTTGCCCTTTCAAGCTTAAATGGACTTTATGTTGTATTATTTGGCAACTGCCTAATAATTTTCTAGTTCCCCTGGTCTTTTCAATATGTATTCTAGATTTAACTCATTATTTAACACTTTAAGTTACCACTATATCTTTGTGTTATCTCACCAAAATTCATTTGTTTGCTTTTATGATCCCACATTTCATATTTCATATGCCTCAATCTGCATGCCATCTTTTTTGTCTCTGAATCAACCATTTGATTGTCCTAAAACATGAATGCTTATGGATTGATGGGGATTATTCATCATTGGATTGTTTCAGTTGCATCACATTAAAATGATCCCTGAATATCTATGGTATGCTGGACACATAAACCTATCTATCCTATTAGAGTTCTGATCCTTCTGGACACTTGATGACTACATCATGTATCATGGCTGGACTCCTTGATACTCTGGACCGGAATTCCCTTTCCTTTTCAAGATGAAGTTCTGACACTGGACATAGAATTTTGAACTGTAATCTCACAGAGAAAAATCTGGTGTTAGTACTGGCTCCCAAAACCAAAACTTTCTACAGTTTGAGTTTTTCATATTCCAACAATGATGCCACATTATACTCAATGAACGGATATGCAAGCGGCTCAAACAATCCAAACAAATTTCATTGGCAATGTGGTAAACTTTCAGTAAACTCGTTTTTAAGAAAACATAAGGATAATCACATATGCCCATTCACACCCGGGTCATCCTACTTCCGATTCCTAATTCCAAGCAAAGAAAAGCAAAACAAATTATAAACTTGCAAGATCATTCAACAATTGGATATTTTATACACAATACATCATAATTAACCTCTAATTGGATACATGTTGAATCCAGATTTAAGTTCGAATATGGATCATATTGAGGTGAAGGTTGGTTTTGTTATATCCATACCTTGCCAATTGAAATTCTGGATAAAGAAGGATTAAGACCAATATAGGTTCTGTTTGATCCACAACCATCCCAAAATAGTTTAGTGCTGGGATTGATCTGTTTATTCTATTCCTAACCCAAAACTTTTATACAGGCAACTTGCAAGAATATCAATCCATAATCTCCCAATAAATATTCCAACAGCTGCCCCTAAGCAAATTTCTTGTTACAATTTGCAAAGGAAGAAAATGATACCTGCACGGCTGCACTTACAAAAAACAAAAAGAAATATATCAAGTTCTTGTTCTTTATTGCTCATCAGTTCAGTAAAAAGCACATGAAAATTTGATATCTTTATGAGACAACATATAGAAAAATTATCACCTATGAAGTGTTTGTTCTCCGGTACATTACATCCAACAATTATTGCGAGAAGAATGTTCAGGCGAGAAGCTCAGGCGATGAAAGAAGTTAGCTCAGGCGAGAAGCTCTTCACTGCGAGATGAATTGAAGCTCTTCAGAAATGGTGAAATGAGGCTCAGAGCCTTGCCTGCGAGATGAACTGGAGTGAAGCTCTTACCTGCGAGATGAACTGGAGTGAAGCTCTTACCTGCGAGAGCTTGCCTGCGAGAGCTCTTCAGAAATGGCGAATGAAAAGAGCTCAGAGCTGAGCTTGCCTGCGAGATGAAGCGGCCCCTGCGAGATGAGCTTGCTCTTCAGATTTTGCTCTATTTTGGGGATGAGCTGGCATTGATTGAGAACGCCTCGTCCCCCGTTCCTCTATCGGGGGAAGAGCAAGAGACGCCTCGTACCCCGCGAATTGAGATCTTTGCTCTTCTCCAGGAATTTTGTTTATTGTTTCAAAGCGTGCTGATGTCTTTATCCCAAAAAAAGTTGGACCCACAAATATCAAAAATATGTTTAAAATTTAATCCTCACCGTTCATCATCCAAGATTAAATCATGGCCCTCTTTCTATCAACCCCTTTGTCCTAGTCAGCTTGTCCTAGTCAGCCCTAGGATTCTAAAATCTCTGTCAAATGTATAATAGATATATATATATATATATCTATTCTATAAAATAGGGATGTTATCAAGAGAAATTGGATAAGAGAAATTGGACAAGAGAAATTGGATAAGAGAATATGGACAAGAGAGATTGGATAAGTGATGAGATTTTGAGAGATAAGAGAAGAGGTGGGGAATTTTGTGATGAGATTTTGAGAGATAAGAGAAGAGGTGGGGAATTTTGCACATACAACCCCGGATTTTGTATTATTTCCACTGGACCATCCCCCCACACACACTTTTTATTCTTCCCACCTTCCCGACCATTTTTTTCCAGTCCACGTGCACGTGTGCACGGGTTATTTGCTAGTATATATATATATGCTAGTTATAACATGTGATCATAGGTCATGTGCATTCAAAATATTTTCCCGAAAAATTTCAACATATTCAAAATCTCCATCCAAAATTACAAGCTTTTCAAAATTTCCTCCATAAAATTTACAGACATCTTCAAAACATTCCTCCTAACAAAATTTTTTGTCCACTTTCAAATTAAAATTTAGTTTCTCTAAAAAATTTATTTCACCCAAAGTTTAGTTCCATCCAGATTTAGTTCTTCCAAAATTTAAAATTTTATTTCTCTACATATTTAATTCTTTCCAAAATTTTAAATTAAAAAAAGTAGTTCTTTCAGAGAATTTAGTTCCCTAAAAATTTTAGTTTCTGTCAAAATTTAAAATGTTAGTTTCATTGAAATTTTAATTACCTTCAGATTTAGTTTTTCCAAAGATTTAGGATTTTCCTCCTAAAATCCCCACCAATAAAATCCCACCAAAATTTTAGGGTTTCTCCCAAAATTTTAAGTAACTTGCATCCTGCCTACTCAAGATTCAATCACAGCCGTCTTTTTATCCTTCCTATTGTCCTAGTCAGCAAACCTATTCAAAAGAGCATCCCTCAGTTGTATAATTGATATGAATATGATCCTTTGCAAAAAATTTCTTATGCAAACATCAGGAGAAAAGTATCTCTTTGATATTATTTAGATATTAACGTTGGATGTTATCTACACATCCTAATACCATCTCAAACTAAAAATCAAAAAATCCACCCATATTTGCCCTTCAATCGGATCGGTATAAAATGTTTTATTGTTATAAAACTATTAAATTTGTAACGGCTTCATCGAGTATCAAATACCCTAGGTTCACCAATTATTTTTCTTGAGGTGTGTGTATATATATATATGGATTAAATATTGAAAAAAATTGAATTTCTTTAGAAAAATGATATTTTTTGCTATGCAAACTGTTTGCATAGGAACATGGGGGTGTGTATATATATAGTAGTTTTCGGGTGCGAAAACAATTTTGTTTATTTTTGAAATTTCTTTTTCAATTTTTTTATGTTTAATCCATACAATTATATACCCCAAGGAAAATAATGGGTGAACCCTAGGGGATTTGAGCACCCATCCACCCATTACAAATTTAACGGTTTCAAAACGTGCGAAAAGACCAAATCACATTATTTTTCAGCTATTATTTTTTGAGTTGTATAACAACAAAAAATGAAGGTGGAAAAAATTTGAAAAAAATTCAAAAAAATAAAAAACATTTCGCATTGTGTGAAATGTTCTCAATTGAAGATTTACACACACATATATATATCAATATGTGTCTCAGCTAGCCAATGAGGAAATTTCCTCCTTGGTAAACTCATGCAATTCCCTTTCCTCCTATTTTTCGATGATCGTATCCGTTCAGTTTATTGTTCATGTTCTAAATTCTCAAACTTTAATTTTGAGAAGAACCTTAGTCATTTTGATCATTCGTCTACTCGTAAAAAGTTTTGTTACGACGAAACTGTTAAACTTGCGATAGATGGATGAATAAGCAAAACTTTTTAGAATCGTTTGAAAATTGATGGTTTGCAGTTTTAAAATTGAACATCAAAATAAACAGTTGAAAGCAAAAAGGAAAAAATAAGGAATTGTGGGGTTGACGTCACCTAAAAAGGAAATTTCTTCAATGGGTAACTAATACCCATTAAAAATAAAAAAAATCCATCCCCATTTGCCCCTTAGACCGGATCGGTGTAAGATGTTTTATTTGTTCTAAAAACTGTTAAATTTCTAACGGCTTAATTCAAGATCAAATATCATAGGATTCACCTATTATTTCTCCTAAGGTATATATACATATGGATTAAACCTTAAAAAATTTCAAGAAAAATAAAATTATTTTCCCACCAAGTTCCTATGCAAAATGTTTGCATAGGAACATTGACACACACACGACAATATGTACCTGTGGACGTGCACAGGTAAGTTACATGTGTACGCCCACAAAAATAGATCTTGTTGTATTTTTAAAAAAATTGGTAGGATTCTTGTACACATTTTAAACCCATAAATCCCAAATATATGTGAATCTTAGTGGTATTTGTCACTCGATCCAACTGTTGCAAAAATTTATATTGTTCTAAAACCCGTTGAAGTTGCAATGGTTAGAAAAAGGGTCAAATGGCATTAAATTCTCTTGATTTTTGGTGTGTTGATCATCCATGAGGTGTACTACAATCTACAAAAGAGTCAAAATAAAGTAAGGGAAACCCCTTTTTGTGGGTGTGTGCCTATAACTTATGTAACTTATTTGTGCATGTCCATATGGACATTTTCCACCCACCCACCCACTCTCTCAGCATGGCTTTATATGTGCACTATATTGAGATCGTTTCCCACTAGAATATAGGCATACTATACATGTGGCTAAATTTCAAGGACCCCCCCCCTAAAAAATCAAAAAAAAAAAAAAAAAAAAAATCAAAAAAAAAAACTTTGACATGTTCCTTTTGAAGAACCCCCCTTGAACTTTTTTCTGCTCTAAAGAGGCTAAACCTCCCTGAACTTTTGCATTTCCGAATAAACCCTTAATGCCATCTATTATTGGTTAGATATTGAAAACATTTAAAACAAAAATAACAATACTTTCATTATCTAGATATTGAAAAAAGTTTTAAAAAGAAATAATATTTAAACCATTATTTAGCATTGAAAGGAGAAGTATTTTCATAAATAAAATATTTATTAGAAATACTAATTTGAAAAAAATAATATTGCACAGGTAGGGGCCAAAGTGCGGTTATCTAGAAAAGCAAATGCTCAGTGAGTGGGTTTAGAGCACAGAAAAGTTTAAGGTGTTTTTCCGAAGTTCCACAAAAGTTAATGGGGATTTCTTGAAATTTAGACTATACATATTGAACATGTATTGTGAACAAAGACCGGTATGACAAATGTATATGACGTGTCAAAGAGGTGTAGGACAAGTGTCCCCAACTTTTACAAACCTATAGTATAAAATTGGTGGCATGTTTGAGAAGCATCCACATGTCAAACATGTGTCCAGGGAGTGCCCATCAAACGTCAGGATCCAATATATGTGTTGACATGCATGACGTGGTTATGACATCATGGTATAAGCATTCATGCCTCATTGGTTCCATCAATTACAAAATTTCCATCTAAGTTAACATTGGCAATGAGTGGGACTGCCTTAAAACTTACCATCTCTATTGGCCTTGACATAAACCAACTCAGAATCGACATTCAATATTCCCATTTGTTCAAATATACTCTAGAAGATGGTACAGTGAAGAACAGAGGATATAAAAGCAGGAGAGTGTTTTCCGTGATATACCATCTCGTAAGCTGCAAGACCAAACTAGCCATTAACACCAGCCCTACGGGCATGTAGTGCAAAAATGGAAGAATTAAGTGACCATAGCTTGTGTGATGTTGAGTTTTGAAATCAACATAGCTTGCTTGCCAATGGAGACAACACTACTTCTATATTTTTAAAATTCTTTTTAGCAATGTAGTACATTACTTCTAGATTTTTCTTTTTGCTGTGTAGTGCCTTTTCTTTCATTTTTGTTTTTCTAGTTTTGGAACCTTGGCATCCATGAGAGCATGTTATTTAATATTCTCCGGGCAAAACATGCAGAACTAAGGTTTCAATGCAAATAGATTTGAGTACTTGATAGATAAATTCAACCTTTCATCTGGATATTGGCACTCCACATCAAAATGAAAATTAGCCTTTCTTCCTTTGTGTCTTCCATTCATTGTATGATTTCATTAGCATTTTGTTTAACTGTTCAGGAAATGCACACCTCTTGGTTATTATTGACATTATAGATGTAATAAAAAATTGGCTTGACTATATTGTAATGAATTCACATTTCATGATCATTGGTATTTTTGACAGCTGTCTCCATAATGTGTGTTTTTTATTATTTCAGGTTGTGGTTGTGCAGGTTTGTGCTTTGAAGTGAGACATTTCTGTCCGTTACATATATACCCTTGTGGTTGCTGATCATGAGAGCTTAATCTATATCTCTCATCACATGTATTAGTGTTCCTGGAAACTTGTTTCTACATGACCTGATTACAATAGGATTCTTCCTTCCAATAGGTTGTTTGGTCGCATAAACTTCCTGATGAACCGTCACTTCTATTAAATCAAATGGACTTTGAGAGGTTAAAAGTGGAAGGGAGTTACTAACCTAGAGCCCAAAGGTAGCATTATTAGGGATCATAGACTTGTATACCTGGAGAGATGTCAATCAAATAGAAAGATGCTAGAAGAGACAACTGAAGGTAATAAAAAGCGCAATCATGGCTTAAATAATAAAGGTACCAAGTCAAAGGTAGACAGGGGCTTCTAACCACACTGTACTTGGGAAGATATTTGAAATATGACCTTAATATCTAAGTATTGGCTGATTAAATATAATTTTGTAAGCAGTGTCTGTAGTGCTTAAGCTATATCTGACCAGGTCATAGTTCTGTTTATAACATTTGTGACTCATGTTTGGGCATGTGTTAACTGCAGTCCAATAATTATTCCCCCGTTCATTTATTGAAACCTCTACCTTTCATCTCTTCTCTTTTTTAAATTTCTTGTGCTAATTTTTTTAAAAAGCAGCATACATAAGCTTCGCCTCAAATTAAGATGTTAAGTACTGAGTACTAACTATATAATATAATTTATACGTTTGAGTAAAATGGTAATAAATCTACACATATTTTACTTTGAAATAGTATCTAAATTAATGAACATAATTAAGTGTTAAAATCTAGAGTAGTCTTAAGTCTAAGTATTATATTTAACTTAAAGATACTAGTTAGGTCATGACTAACCTGCGTTTTCTCATCAAATCTTAACAGATTTTTGACCCCGCAAAATCTCAATAGATCTTGATAGCAACATTTTGTACAATTTGAGAAAACATGTTGTAAGATTCATAAGTTAGAGTCTTCATTCTAATTAATTATAACAAAGTTCATTCCCACAATTTTTATGGCATGCAATTATGCTCCTAGTGGGGAAAAAAATCTGTTGCGTTTGCTGATGATGATAGGGCAGGTTGCTTCCCACAAGCATGGAAGTAATACAGGATGTAGCATGAAAATGTAGAAGTCATAAAGAAATACGCCAGTTGACTTGATTGTATATCTGAGTGGATAAATTCATGGTCTTTTTGATTAACGTTACACTGGCTTTATTCGTCTGTGCAGGAAAAGTTTCTCTAATAGCTGGGTAATCTCCATATTAAGAGGTTTACTAAAGTTAATTATTTTCTCTTATAAAAGAAAACTGGTTACAAATGCTATAGGATTTTTGAATCAGGAAGCGGAATGTTGTACTCCGACATGGAAACAGGGTTTCTTGCTTGTTATTAAAGTGCAGTCACCACTTGCTTCTATTTAAATACATTTATATATAACATGCATATATTTATGTGTATTTGTTTTTGTGTTATATGTAAAAGGATGAAAAGAATCTTAAAACATAAACGGAATTTCATTATAAAATGGGCAGAACATACTCATTTTAATGCACCCTTTAGGACCCTTTAGGAGAACGAGTTATATGAATTGATGAGGAGGAAAAGATGTATTGAATATAGATGGACACATATACTATGTCAGACCTAGACAAACTCAACAACTTTAGTAGGTGTGGTGCCTCGAAAATTTCCTTTTTTATAAATGGAAATATATAGCCAACAATGATTAAAAATTGTTGTTAAGGATTAAAATTGAACTATATCATTGTTGTATGTCAGGTGCTGCATTTGTTATGATATTCATTATCTTGTTCTCTTTTTATGGTGTCGTAGAATTGAAAGCTAAAATCTTAGCGGGTCTTGCTTTAGTGCTCAAATAGTTGTCGGCTACCTTTCTGGAGTTCTAGAGGCTAAAAGGTGATATATTTTTGGTGTCCATTACAGATATTATGTCTTCTTGGTAAGTTATCAGAGCAGCAAAACTAAAGGATTGTTGTCAGAATCTCAAACCACTTCTCTGCTCCTAACTTGCTATGTACTCTCTTATTACTGTTAATTAGACGACAGTAGACCAATAACATCCCGTTACAATATGTAAAAGCTCTTTCTCGCCCCAAATGTCAAAAAGGAAATGCCATATTTGGTATTCTCATCTTCATTTGACATCTAAAGGGAAGTAATTAATGTGGTAGGGTATGTTCCATGGCTGCAGCCACCAACACTTATTCTTTCTTTGGATATGAGACTGTTTTGGTGGTCATATGTCATTGTTAGGAAAATGGTAAGAGCTCATAGAGGATAAGGGGTTCAGAACCATGTTTACTGGAACGCCACAGAATGATCTTGATGGGGGTGATGAAGATGATGATAGGGGTTAGAATAAAAATCCTCAGTTTTGAGAAAGCAATTGGGTCTTTTAAAATACATGTAAAATGCCACCCAAGTTTGAAGGGTACATATACAAGATAACATCTTTTATGATCCACTTTAGAAGGTTATTTCTCACTTGTGCTGTGTGATAATCTTGTGTCCTTCGACATTTTCATATCTTTCGGATCTTACAATAGATCCTATCTTGGTCTCATTCAGATGGGATTAAACTGGAGCGCATGGGATGCCTTGCTTGTTCCAAGCACGATATCAATTAACATGAAAAGAAATACCTGAATCCAGATAGAAACTGTATTCTCTCCCACGTATGAAATCCCAGATAGAAGAACTCAACCATCCCAAAGCTGTCTCCTGCTCATCACCATGGAGGACCCTAGAAGTACCTATTTTATCGTACAGAACTCCATACTTCTGCCCCTGTTGCTTGAATAGTTATTTATACCAAAAAGTGGATTAATTCAAAATACTTACTGAAAGCGTTCAGTGTATACAATCGTGACAGGGATGTCTAAATGCCTCAACCTCCAAGATATCTATTGTGCTGAAAGTATTGTTGTTAATGACGGAGAAAACCTTCTTAAATACGATCCTGTGCTGGCCTTGGATATGTGCAAATCCCAGCAGCGACCACCCTCATCTTATATTCAGCTAAGATTTAGTCAGTCGATTTCTCTCATTTCATCTCCAAGCCACATTGGAAGTTGGAAGAATTGTTCTTCCTCGCTTATGCACTTTAAAACTATGATGATAATCTTTTTAATTCTAAACCTACATTTGTTATTCTGCTTCCTGTCGGTAAACTGGTGGCATGGCTGCCGTGGTAGCATGTTGGCTTATATTTATTATCATAGACTGCTTCTACCGCGCAATGCCTTTGCCAATAACCATTTTTTCCCTCACTTAATTGGCAGGTGAATTATGGCAATTTTATGCATGGGTTGATGAAGGAGAACATTCAGCTCAACAGAAAAGTACTGTCAGAGCTGTCGATGCACGAGCCATATAGCTTCAAGGCGCTTGTTGACGTCTCTCGCACAGCGTTTCCAGGGAACAAGGTTCCCCTCAAGAAAGAAGGCATTTCGATTGCAGCGTGACTTACACACAGTTGCTAAACCTTTGGCTGTCTGACATTGCCTCCATGTTTCTTTTCTTGAATGTCTGGGAATTAGGCCTCAGAATTGCCTGAACTTTAGCCGAACATAGAAGTAATGTTGTAGCGCTGATATGTATTATATTCTTTGCCACTGCATTAAAACTCTTGAGCTACTACAAGTATTAATGGAAATATTTTTATATTTCAACATGTCCATATGGTTTGAGTGCCCTTTTATGTGCCGAGAGCTGGGATTTTGATGAAGCTCTATTTTTTAACGAGGTGTATGTGTACAGGCAGCTCCATTCCGATGCTAAAAATTAAAACTATCATAATCACAATCCAAACTATCATAATCACAATCCAAACGGACACTAGTAGCTTTTTTTAATAATCGGAAAACAGTAAAACACGCATCGGTCAGGTCTTGATCTCGTTTTACAAAAAAGAATGAGAGAGAATGTCATCGGAGTAACAGGTCGTTGTTAGTCATGTCGGCTTTAGCCCAAACAAAACAGATCAAATTTTTCACGGTTCGGTTCAGTTTAAGTAGATGATGCCTTTAACTCATGAACAGTTAGGACCCAATTTATTGGTTGAAATTTGGGCTGTAAATGTTTCGTCATGTGGACAAAAATTGACGGGAGTTACTTTGAGAACCCCACCGTTTTGCTCTGTGCACATATCACTTATTTACAAGTTTGTCATTACTCCGCGCACATACCGTTTGTGTACAAGTTTGACATTAAAATTTACAAGTCAACAGTTTGAATCCGAATGTTCTTCTAAACATTTGGGGGTTTTCAGATTTTATAGCTAAGTTTTTGAGATCATTTCAAAAGATAAAAACAAGCTTTCAAGCTCAAAAGTGTTTTTAGAAAACCCCTCTTTCTTTGGCCAAGATTTTGCAAAGCTTTAATCTTTCCTTGGCCATACAACTTAATCTTCCCTGAGTTTCCATTATATCCGTGGGAGATTAAGATCCTTCCTAAAGCTACGCTTCTACATAAGAGATTCAAGCAAAACTATAGGTAATTGTATCTACAACAGCACTGTAAGTATTTTTACTTGTGGTTGGGAGGAAAAATTCTTATTGGAGGCAATGTATTTGTAAAAGCCCTCTTGTAGGGAGGAAAGGGAAAATCTTCAGTGGATGTGAGGTGGTTGAAATAGTGGATTAAGGCACAACAGAGTTTTGATGACTGGAATAGCCATGGTGAGGTGAACAGGGATAAACTTGGTGTGTTTGCATTTGACTTATTTCTTACTTGCTAGCTTTATCTTCTGATGTGATTATCTTTATTATTGCAAGTAAGTGTTGATTAAGATTCTTTTAGGTACCTCTAATTGCAATCTTGTGGAGAAAATTCTAGAGGAGTATTTTACTTTCATATATACTATTCACCTCACCTCACTTCTAGTGTATATCCTTACCTACGTGCGGATGACATAATGGCCACATCATGTGTTAGTTTTGTGCTGCTTTTGATTAGCGACGATCAGGGCTTATCTATGCAGGTCCTTTGATTGGTCATCATAAATGAAGAATAGAATATGTGTCAAATGGATAACCTTTAAAGGAAATAGAAAATTTCCTAAATATTTTGGAATCTAGGGAAAACCAATGGAAACAATTTGAGACACGCTAACAAGAATCGAGCTGGAGAGATCGTTGCTGCTAAGATTGAGCATATAAAGTTTGGTGGAATTCAATGCTGCGGTAATACTCTCCAAAAGCAACGTATTGCTAACATCAAGAGCCTGAAGAAAGGCCAGTGGCGGAGGCAAGCGGAGGCAGGGGCAATATGCAGAATATCAGTGGGAGCAATTGCCCTTCATCCTCCCCCCAAAAAATAAAAATAAAAATAAAAATAGAGAGAGAGAGAGAGACTTGGTGACAATTAATGATGTTGATCTGAGCATCGGATGGTTTAAGGTCGTCGTCATCTCGAGAGAGTTATAATCACTAACACAAAATTAACATCAGCCGACAGCCATGCCATACAAGTTTATTATTTTGACAATGTTTTACCCAAACAACAATACTATATTTCTAGAGTTAATACAACATTATATGCCAGTAAGCTGTTAAGAGCCGTGAATGTGGATTATGGTAACTTGGCTAAAGAGGAATTAAAGTGGTTCGGTTTGTAACCCAAATTAATTTTTTTAAATTTTTCTTCTTTTTTTAATCCATCGGAAAACATGAAATGTGGGTCGTGATCCTCGTGGAACACGGTTTAACCCTAACTAGCCTGTTTGAATCTAGAAGGTTCTACCCGGCTACACGGATTGAGCCCAAACATACTCCCCTTTGGAGTAACTTTACATGGCAAAATTGGATGACTACTTTTGGTGACGGAGGTGATATCATTTCTTTTTCAAGGCTGGTGGTATTTGCTCCTTGTTTCTATTATCAAGTTGAAAGGCTTTGTTTCCAAAAACTGGTGGATAAATAAATCATCAAAGAAAAAATGGAATAGCAAATTGGGCTTCCGCCGTTGGGCAAAATCCCACATGGCCCTTTATCAAATAGCCTGTGCGGCCCAAAAGCAGACAGTGCAAATAAATTAATTAATAACATAAGACTTCATAATTTTAATTATGTTATGAATCAACTATTTGGGGAGGAGCCCCCAGCTCTTTATTTATAGGCATTTGGGAGAATACAAAGATGTGCTTACAATGATATGATCCTATCTCTAAGATAGCCCAGACTCTCACCTAACTACGGTTAAATAACCGTTCACAACACTCCCCCTTATCCAGCCATAGGTGTGGACCCTGCTCGTGAATACTTCAGGATTCTGAGCGTAGGAGAGTCACATGGGGTGGATACTTCAGGATCCTGAGTTGGTGAGATTTGCCTCATTAAAACCTTTAGCTATGGAAAACACAGTGGGAAAAACCATAGTTAAGGAAAGAGAGTACAAACGCTCTTTAACTCCCTCAGATTTGTACAAGTGACTCTGCTCATGAATACTTCTGGATTCTGAGCGTCACAGAGGGGTGGATACTTCAGGATCCAGAGTTGATGTGATTTGCCTCGTTAAAACTTTTGGCTATGGAAAACCCAGTGGAAAAAACCATAGCTAAGGGAAAAGAGTACAAATTCCCTTAACTCCCCCTGATCTGTAAAAGCTCTTAGGCTTTCAGATCTATTAGGCTTATCTCATCACTCCTATTTACAACATTCCGAAAATATACACAGATTACAAAGTTATCAGCAGCTGCAGAATCCAGAAACTCTGGAGAGGTGTGCTAAGTATCGTCGCCTCTGATGTGGTCTTCAGACTATGTGGTCAGCTCCATAATACCAGCCTCTATCCCAATCGTCACTGGGATGTGATGTACCAGCAGGCGCCCTCAAATACACCATTGGTGTGGTGAGGATCTCGGAATGATAGGATGATGTCGTCTTCATAAATTGCTTTGCAGATATGCAGTAGATGGCCATCCCACTGTGGGTATCCGTTCTGTGATTTCTCAGTATAGGGACTGGACCTGAAACGTGCATTTGCATGAACATTTGGAGGATAATATTTCATTTTGTAAGTCCGAATCTTTTGACCCTTGGAGGAAGCACAGAAGGCTTAACTCAGGTCTAATGGCCCTTTTAGGTGCCAACTATCTCTGGCTAGTGAGTTTACTGCAGTTGCTATATCGAGACGCATGCAGTTAGCCAGGAGTGCCTGTTTGCACTCAGATAAGGGACTTTAGGACCAGTTATATCCTCCCCCTCTTCCAGCGATCGGAAGGGTTCTTTTTGTACATCCATTAAGTATACTCCAGTATGTGTACTTTGGATGACAATGGTCCTTTTAATTTCTCCAACGCTCTTCTGGGCGTATTTAACAGGATTCATTGAGCCGTGACTTTATATTTGCCTAGGTCTTTTTATTTCATGTTTAATAGCCAGGCTTGAACAGATGTTTCGGTTTTCTCTTTAGGAGATCCGATGAGATTTTAGTTGTCAACAACTATGATCTCTAATCCTGTTCTTTGCACAGATGCAAAGACAACCTTCAGTAGGAATCATTGATTTGTCAAATGATTCTCTTGGTTATACATATATTTATTTTACTTATTGTTTTTCTTGAATTGACGTCCCGAAGTCTATTCAGGCGTTTAAGGAAATGTGGAAATTATCTTTACCAAGATATCCACGAAGGTATGCCGTCACAACATTCAATAACAGCATATCCAAAATTTACCTTCGCCAAATCGTAAAGTATTCGCTTTTGATAACTTAGGGAGACTGATGCATCATTTATGAGACATGCTCGTTTGAATTTGTTCGATCCCTAGTTTCAGCGAAATTTTCCTTGGGCTATAGGTTGTACCTTATAGCATACCATTTTGTATTTATTTTTCTTATGTGTGCAATACTTTGTTTATCCACAGGTTTGACACCCTTTTGGTGTCTGGACTTCAGGTCCGAACATTTCACGTTTCATAAGAGAGTCCAGCTCATCTTTTATTGCCACGTTCCACATTTGGCCAATCTCTACGTTTGCCTTCTAGCAAAGGAGTGTGGAACTATAATTTATAAACATCATCGCTTTTGCGATGTATATGGCAATATGATACGTGAATACATTGTCGACAATTTATGTTCTATTTGTCCAACACCTCCCAGGTACGTACAACATTTACTTTCAATTTCACTTTTTCCCGGCAATTCCTCTGCAGTGGATTCCGGGAAGGGTGAGGGTGTGGACATGAGCTCATTGTCCTGTGGTAGTATTGTCTTAAGGTCTCCAGGAGTTTCTGTCCTTGGAGCCTGGTGGTCTGCCTCTTTTTTGTTGAGGATCAGCCACTTCTGCTGCTAGTGGGTTGCATCCATTCTCGGGGATGTCAATCCTAGCTGGAGTTTTTGCAGCATGGATGTGTGATCTGACAATCTTCTAGTTGTCAGTAAATGAGTTCGGTAAGTGGAGAACATTGTTCTGTGGAGCATCTTCAGGATCACATCTTTACATTTGTTTTGTTACCGAATCATTAGTGGGTCAGGCAATTTGTATCCCACGTTAACGTTTGCTTCGTGCCAGATTTTCCAGTATCTGGGCCTATTTTGGGGAAACTCGTCTCATCGAAATCACAGTCTTCAAGATGTGCCTTAAATGCGTCCCTCGTTTGGGGTTCTAGGTATCTTATAAGTGAGGGTGAGTCAAACCCTGCATGGATACCTAGGCGACGTTGAGTACCGTTTTGGTCCTCTTTGGTGGTGCAATGGGGATTTAAAACTGTGCGACCGAAGATTCTCAAATGAGAAATGTTCGGTGGCATTCCATATGCAAGTTGCATTGGGGACTCTGACCTTCAGAGGGTCTTATTTTCATTTACGATGCAGCATGCAGAATTTGCATGTCCCCATGCATCCATAGGCAATCAGGATTTAATGGATGTTCAATCCATTGAAGTCTACTTTTCAGTGACTCCGCCGACCCATTTTAGGTATGAACATGCAGCACTTGTATGTTCATTTTCTATTCCCGTTGCTTGGCAGTACTTTTGAATTGACCAGGAGGTATATTTCCCTACATTAACCAGACTTATTTTCTACATTTGATTGTCTGGAAAATGTGCCCGCAACATTTTTTTTGCCAATAGCTTTGGAAAAGATAAGTTGCGGGTCTGTAGTAGACACACATACGAGTGTTATGAGGATGCATTTGTCAGTACAATGAAGTACCGAAATAGCCCACTAGGGGTGGTGGATTTTATCCACATCTATCTCCGTGTATTCTTTTTGAGGAAGCGTGGAGATTCTTTTTCAACTTTTCGTGGAGATGGCCTTGCAATTAGTTTTCCCTTATAGTAAGGGATGCGAGGGAATTCTCCCTTCTGAAGAATCTTCTGGTTCTTCAAGTCATACCCATAGGATAAGATGCGATGCATCATCAGAAATCTAGGGTGGCCAAGTCCATCATGCCAGAGAAAAAACTTGGCTGATGTCGGGCACTTCAGGTGCTCCGTTTAATTCCGCTTCCTTTCTCCGAATCTTCGTATGGTAGAGGCTTATAAGGCTCTCAAAACGTTCAAGTATGGATTTTACTCCTCTTTCTTGAGACGTTGCATACGGTAATAATTTTTTTTTCATTTACATTTGCTGTTTCCAAATGGAATCCGTTGAAACGGATGTCCTTGAAACTTAGAAAGTTTCTTTTGGAATTCGGAGGGATTAGAGCATCCTTTTTATTTTTGTTTCTGTGTTTGTCACGCCCCGCTGCCCAAAATAGGGAGGGTCGGCGTGACAAGCCGCGGTATTAGAGTACCAAGCGCTAAAGCACACACCAAAGTCACGCAGGCCACTGCAAACGCTGAGGAAACACAGGCAGTAAAGTACAAACTGAACGATTAGCAGAACAATACAGCTCCAACACAGAAAGATAGTACAAGACACTACAACACAGGCAGTAAGGTAAAATACGACGAACAGAACATCCAAGAGTCACAGAGCACCGCTACTACATGGCCAGTACCGCACAAGTCCACTGTACAACCCCAACAGCAAAAGCTCCCACAAAAGTACAACTCAACCCTACGGGGTACAAAGGGAACAGGGGTACAACACTACGTTCATCACACACACACAACCCAAGACTACACCACGCGACCCACACTGACCATACACTACGGACCCTGCTGAGACGAGCTGCCCTCCGGGGTCTCCACTCCCGGGCCCGCCGCCAGAGAACCAGTGCCTGGACCTGTAGGGGGGAGGACACGTCACAGCGTGCCCAGTAGGAACTCCACAACTCTACTACTCTAATCATAGTGCACAACAAGGAATCACAACAAAGGAAAAGGCATCACATTCCAGAGTTACTGTTTTTTTCTTTTTAGGTTAGTTTTCATGCATGAATTCGAAACCTCAGTAATGGGTCAGACATCGGGGACTGGACCTCACCCGGTAAGGTGGGTGGAATGCTACGACTTCCCGAGACAAGCTCTTACGAAAGAAGCCGTTCACCAACACAACCAACTCAACCACAACCGCACCAACTCCCCGCCGCTGAGGGCTCGTCAGGAGTGGTCCACAACCCAGCAGTCCATCCCCGCATGTCCACTCGTTACCTTGGTTTCCCCCAACCCTCCTAGGGTCCTCACCCACTTCGAGTGGAACAAGATATCCCTAGGTTATCTTTTAGCTAATCATTAATCCTAGGGTATTGAGCATGTAAAATGACGTATGTAAATGATGTCCAAATTCATTCTTTTCATCAAGATATTCACAACAAACTAGCATGCTCCATAAGCCATGTATCATAACCTCATTGATCATATACAATTCCTCGTGGGTAATACATGTCACACAATTAACAATGCCATTTTCCAAGTTTCTTCAATCTTAAGTTCATTCAGGCATTTTAACAAACATATAATGAGCGCCACATAAATGAAGAGAATCATGTCACCAATTTTTGTAACAAATAGCATACTAATCTTACATACATGCATCAACATCATTCATGCATTTGGAGTGAAAAATTAGCAATATCACACAAGTCCAATTTCACCCAACACCCTTCAACATACTGAAATTGCATAAACAGATAGAAAAACAGCATTTTTAACCCATTTATTTTGATAATTTTACAAATCTCAAAGAAGGAAAGTTGGAGATATTATAGTTCTGAGTTCACCCATAAAATTTTAGATAAAAATATGAAGTATTGGATTTATAGTGAATTATTGGGTAAAGGGTGTCAAAACTGTTCTGCAGACAGATTTCTGTGTCTGTGTTCAAAGCCAATTTTGGGCATTGTCTAGCCAGAATTTCAACATAAAAGTCGCGATGGACTTTGAGAAAAACTTGTTAGCTTTCCAACAAGACCAAAATCAACAAAATCCAAGATGTGTGCAGGTAGTGGTGCTCGTTTTACTGAATTGTGTACAGCTTGACAGAATTCCTGACATGTTGCACAATTCGAATTTTTACCCCAACTTCCAGTTCGAATCAGAAAACGTGATGAACATGAAAGTTTCTCATAACTACGAGATAAATATCATATAAAATTTTCAGAGCATTCCTAATAGCCAATTAATCCCAGAACTCAGCTAAAGTTTCAGCAAATTTCAGGCATGCATCAAGATTCCTAGTTCTACAACATTCTTCCCAAAATTTCAGAGAAAACTCATACATATAAGATGCTTTCCATCATTTATAATTAGAGTAGGAGAGTGAAGAGTTCCTACCTCTTTGGAGCTTCAAGAATGGTTGATGGTTTGAGTAGTAGCCCTCTCCTTCTCCTTCTCCTTCTCCTCTTCCTATTCTTCTTCTTCTTCTTCTTTCTTCTCTTCCTTTTTCTTTTCCCCCTTTTTTTTCCCTAGCTATTTTCAGCCATGGGCTGAAAATAATGGAGAGGGGGGGAGAGAAAGGGACCTAGGAGAGGGGAGATGGGTGGGGGGTTATGGTGTAGGGTGAGGGGAGAGATGGGGGGGTTAGGTGTACTTGGTATGGCAACTTAGTGCCATACTCTATTTTTCTTTTCTTTTCTTTTTTTTTCTTTCTTTTTTTTCAAAATTAGCCATCCAAATGCTTGATTTTATTACAAGTTTGCCATTGCAAATATCTCATTTCCCTTTTTCACAATAACCCTTCACTTAAAGAAATTTGCCTTAAACCCAATCTTACAATGATACCCTCATTTGGGTATAAATGAAAAATCGAGGGGCAATTTGCAAATCTCTCCATTCCCCGGGATTGGTGTGCACATGTACGAGAAACTTGGATGAATTTAACGATTACTTAGTATTTGCACACTAGGGTTGTTACAGTGTCATTTGGGGGTAACAGTGTTGCGTTCCCTGGATCTTCAATATGGCCCTGATATTGGGCTTTGTATTGAAAAATCGTATGTGTTTATTGTCTACTAAACATTTATGAGAGCAGTTTCATCTAAAAGATGAATCATATAGGCACATGCATATTCAGATATACATTTATTGTCTATTAAAACATTTTCATTCAAAACAGATTGCGTAATTCAAATGCTCTCATACCATGAAATGTTCTAAACAATTTTGCTAAGATAAAAATAAAAGGCTAATCAAGCACGTCATCATTTTCGAAGTCGTTAGCTGAGAACTTGACTGGGGCATCAGATGTCACCAGGTTTGTTTCAGCTTTATTTTTCTTGTTCTCTTTATACAAATCCTGGAGATGCTGCGGAGTTCGGCACATTTTGGACCGGTGGCCTTTCATGCCACAATTAAGGCACTGGTCTTCCCATTCCCTCTTGGGTGGGGGTCCATCATTTCTATTTTTGTCATTTCTGTGCCACGTGAACTTCCGCTTACTTTTGCTGGACTTGGCCCCTAGCTTTTTTGTTCTGTCCCCCTTTCTGTGGTCTTTCTTTTCTTTTGTTGTCTCTCTTCTTTCCAGAAGAAGAGGCGTTATGAGCTTCTGGGATGGGGGCAGTGCTAGAGGGGCGTATATTGTGAGTGGCGAGGAAAAGCTCTTTGTCTTGTTCAGCCATGAGTAAACATGACAGCAGCTCAGAATACTTGGTGAACTTGCGTTCACGGTATTGCTGCATGAGTATCGCATCCGTTTCATGGAAAGACATATACGTCTTTTCCAGCATTCGATCTTCTGAGACTTTCTCACCACACAACTTCAGGCGTGAGGTGATGCTAAAAAGTGCTGAGTTGTACTCAGCAATGGACTTAAAGTCATGCAGTCTCAGGTTCTCCCACTCGTATCGTGCCCTTGGGAGTATAACATCTTTCTGATGTTTATACATGTCCTCAAGGGCAGTCCATAGCTCAAGTGGATCTTCGACCGTAAGGTATTCAGCCTTTAAGGTCTTGTCCACATGGCGGCGAATATAGATGATGGCTTGCGCCTTCTCTATATCGCTAACATTTTCTTTTTCATTCACAGCAGTAATGAGGGACTTTGCCCACAGTTGAAACTTTACATTTAGCTGCCAGCTTAGATAGTTTCTACCCGATGCTTCCAGTACTTCGAAATCAACGCTTGTGATTTTAACCATTTATCTAGCAGAGCACAAACATGCATGAATTAATATTTAATCAAAGAAAACATTTTCATGTGGAGGCAATATTTAACGAAAAGCTAAACGTGTGGATCGACCAGTCCCACAAGAAAGAGTCCAAAAGTCCACAGTCCAAATTATACAAATTTGCAGCTTTAAAAATGAAAATACAACTTTGGAAACCCCGTGGGTCCCATATGATATCTCCATCTTCAAGCGTGGCCTCCGCTCCATGGAAGTTGGTCTTCTTTCTTTGACATTTACATAAATTCCTCACTACAATTTCTCTCAAAAAAATAAAAGAAAAGTGCGGGAAATAAACTGTGGGACTAAACGGCCGATCCAAACACCACATTTAGCAATTCATGCAGAAATATTGTGCTCACCAACATTTTCATCAGACATTTTCATCACATGCATCACATGCATTTTAATATTCGCAGAGATGGATAAATAATTTAATCACTTAATAATTATTGGACCACTGGGCAACGTCATACACCGTTAGGTTAGGTTACTAACGGCAGAGCGGTCGCAGGATCTTCCTAATTATTAAGTTTTAAATATAATGCACAACCACGCATATAATATCCAACAGAATATTCCAGAGATGCAAAGCATGTAAATATGATTTTTGCAGGAAAAAATCATTACAATGCAAAGGTTGTATATTGAATGGGTTTAACCAATTAAATTGATTAGAAGCCCCAAAATAAACATTTTCTTTGTCTGAGAAAAAGAGGTTCCCTCATCATCCCAAATGTTCCCCAAATATCCCCAAAAAGTCCTTGCCATCCCGATATTTGTCCCGTAACATACCGTGATTTTTCACGAATATTTTGCCCTTAAATGCCCTTTTTAAATTGATTTTTCGCCCAAAAAGTTCTTTTTAAAGGCTTGTTTATAGCCTTTACCCTCTCCACACATTTTTTTTCCGCAGAAAACAGCATGCGGGCCTGAAGCCCGCAACCGGCCTGTGGGCTTCAGGCCCACATGCCTTTTTTGTGTGAAGAAATCGGCCTGTGGGCCTGAAGCCCGCAGCCGGCCTGTGGGCTTCAGGCCCACAGGCTTTTTTTGGTCTAGGGTTCCTGGGGGGCCGGCGCCGCCGCCCCCCTGCAGGGGGCAGCGGCGGCAGGGGGCCGCCGCCCCCCTGCTGGGGGGAGCGGCGGGGGCCGCCGCTTCCCCTACAAAGGGGAGCTGTAACGGCTGGTTTTTGTATGGTGATATTTATTTATATATATAGAATTGTTTGTCTTCTCTCTACTTCTTTTCTGTATCTCTTTCCCCCTATCTGGAGCTGAGCGTGCTTCATGACGCTCTTGTCTTAGAGCCAGACTCATCTTAGTAGTCCCTAGAACCCATCCCGAAGCTTCGCACTCCATTTGGAGACTTAGCGTGCATTCTAGTTGGTTCAAGAAGAAGGACCGACCGACTAGATGCCAATCTAGTCGGTCAGAAACTCATCATGGACCGACTAGTTTCCCTTTGATTTTTCCACTGAGTTACTGTTTACGCTTAGTCGGTCTAAGTTCATCCACCGACCGACTAGTTGTCAAACTAGTCGGTCAACACTTCTTCGCAGGCCGACTAAGTTAGAGATCATTTCATGCAGTCGAGTTACTGTTTACCATTAGTCGGTTTAAGAACGAATACCGACCGACTAGTTGACGAACTAGTCGGTTAAGTTTTCTTCGCTGACCGACTAATTTTCAAAACCTCTTGTCGACCACTTTTATCCTTTAGTCGGTCAATGAACACTGGCCGACCGACTAGGTTGCAAACTAGTCGGTCGACGAGCCTTCACAGACTGACTAAATCTATCAACCCTGTACCAACACTGTTCTCTGTTTGCTTTTAGTCGGTCTCAGTTGGACGACCGATCGACTAGTTCTCAAACTAGTCGTTCGACCGCCCTTCACTGACCGACTAACTGACCCCGAAACCCTAATTTCTGACCTAGCCGACGTTGTTTTTCTTATTTAAACGCGAGGCCTTCTTTCTTTTCTCCTTATTATTTTGAGCCATCTTCTTCCCCAACCCATCTCTTTCTCTTCCCCTACCTCTCCTTCCTCCTCCTTTGTGCCCTCCATCTCCTCCAAGGTTCCTTCCTTCTCCTTTCTCCTTTTCTCATCTTCCTCCCGTTTCTCCTTCTTCTTCCGATTTTCCCCCACAAACAGCCGACCACCCTAAACTTCTCAGATATGAATCTTGCGGCCAAGCCCCGGCCGCCATCTTGTTTTCCTTCCGAGATCCATCTTCTCCTCGCGTGGCGATCCGATCTTGGATCTAGCAACGACGACCCCGGGAGACGCCGAGATCTACGCCACCACCTACGGAGGCCGACGACACCACCAACGATCAACGTTCCTCGCTGCGCTACCCGCGGCCTAGGAATTTCCGGACGACGCAAAGCTTCCACCTTTTCCAGATCTGACGCCAGATCTTCGTGCAATCGTCACTTTCAGGTTGGTCTCCTAAACTCGTAGAAACCCCCACCGTAAATAATCAAAACCTAATTAAAATCATCAACTTAATCAATTAAATTTATTTTCCGTTGATCCTTAAAACGTTGTGCAACCGTAGATAAATCGACGAATGAACTTTATGCATGTGCACATAGGATAGAGCGTCGATTAGGTTAAATGCATTAAAAATGTGATTTTTGATGAATAGAATAGTCCCGATAACCTAGACACAACCCTAATAGGAATTGTTAAATCGCGATCTGACACCGTCGTCGTGTCACGATTTTCAGACGTTCTTTCACCGACGAGACATTTAGACGGGACGTTCCAGGAAGACGACGCACTCGCCACCGCAGGCAAGTGTACCACTTGCGTTCTTGGCCATGTTTAGGCCTTAGTCTTGTTAGAACTGAAATTTTGGAACGATGAGAACCGGACGTGAAATGATAGCGTCAGGGATGTCCTTAATGGCTCAGACTTGACAACGAAGTCTGAGTCCAACAACAACAATTTTGACATCATAGGATTGACATGCGTGTGTGTGAGTTGTGGACACCCTAGTACAACCCCTCATGTTTTGTCGTGTCATGTCCCTTCCGTCTTGCCATGTCCTGTTCCGTCTTGCACAGCCCGCTGGGCAATAGGGCACTCGTCAAGCCAGAGCGAGTGAACCCCTGTACTGATTCACAGTCCGCTGGGCAATAGGGCACCTGTCAAGCTAGAGTAGGTGATCCCTTGTACTGATACACAGCTCAGAGAGCAATAGGGCACTTGTCAAGCTAGAGCAAGTGATCCCTTGTGTTGGCCTAGTTAGTCTACTAACTAGGTCGTATGATATAATTTTGATGATGACAAATAAGCCGTGTGACTAACATTTTTTATTAAGTGATTTCAGGGAGCAAAATGCAAAATAAATTTCGTTTGCAAGAGAGATTGTGTACGTGGACATCGACGCAAAAAGGAAATTCAAATGATTCTTCATTTGAATCGGTCAAGTAACTGGGTTTTTCTACTTGAATTCAAACTTCATGCTCTCATCCAAAAGACAACGTACTTGGTCTCCTATTCAATCTCCAATTCAAAAATCTCATCACATCATCACGTAAGATAGGATAGAAGCAAAGCCAAGTTCGGTGATTAAATCCTATCATCAAAAATCTCTTCACTGTCGAATCCTTTTTAGTTGGCTGTTTATTTTTATCTCACCCATATATCAAATAACACATCATTTTATTCAACAGAAATTTACAAAAAAGGGTAGGAGACACACCAATCATGCATTATTAAGTGCTCTCCCTTCTTTGCATGGAAAGGCTCGTTAAAAACAAAAGAGTGCATAAGATTTTTGAATTTTTTTAAAAGATCTCATCCCACTATCTGCTAACGCACTCTTCATGATTTATAAAATAAAAAAAACCTTAAAATGTTGAGGACATCTGAATCACAAATTCCTATATAAGCCAGCCGCATTTTCTCATTTAAATGTGCCCTCTGTCAAATTCTCGCACCTACACAAATATTTTTGCATTCTTCTTTGTGCGGCGGCTGATTCTTCAAATTTGAGGGGTTCGACATCCTTCAAGAGCTTCGACATCCTCAAAGAGCTTCAATCATCCCCTTTGTGCGCATGTACCCAAAAAAAGCAGCAAGCACTGAGTTAATTTGTTCAAGGGCTATAATTCTGCTTGTATTCTCTTAAGGTGCGTAAGCTGCTAACGATTTCTTTCGGCCTGGAAATTTTGTGTGTTCTTTCTTTACGTGCACAGAGAAGGTAGTAAAATAGACAGAGGGCTTGCGAAACATCATCACAAGAGGTGCTTACGGCAAGGTGTTCTTCAAGCAAGTTCAAGCTTTCAACGTCTACAAATCTGTCTTGATCGTGCATTCGACTTCGTACCCTCATATCTCTTGATCCAGACGTCGGATCGACTCGCCGTTTGCGCCCACGCGACCACATCTTCATGCCATTCGCAACGGTGATAGTCTTCTTCGCTCAGTTCTTAGGATCATACACCGTTCGGGCGTTTTTCTACAGATTCATCACTGCAGATTCCAGATTCGCGCATTCGACTTCGTACGCTCATATCTCCTGATCCAGACGTCGGATCGACGAGCCGTTTGCGCCCACGCGACCACATCTTTATGCCCTTCGCAACGGTGATAGTCTCCATTGCTCAGTCCACAGGATCATGCTCAGTTCGGACGTTTTACTACAGATCAGCCACTGCAGAATTCAGATTCGGGCAATCATCTTCCGAAGACTATATCTTCCAATCCAGACATCGGATCAGCGAACCGTTTGCGCCCACGCGATCACGATCTCACAAACTTCATCACGGTGATATCTCTCTTATTTTTCATTGCAGTATTAAAGCTATTTGAATCTGTTTTAGTTGTGAGATTGTATTAAGAATAGCTTTACTCTGAAGCTATCTATGCGCTTTAACTCTTGAACTATATTTGTGAACGGTGAGATCACTACCCGTAAGTGTGATCGGTTTTATTAAGTGAAATACTCATAGGTCTTGGGGTCAGAGTTTTGGCGGGGAGCCACTCCGTTAAAAAATATCTGTGTCTGATTATCTCTGTGATTGTGATTGTGTTTAAATTTGTGCCACACACCCTATTCACCCCCCCTCTAGGGTGTTTTTCAATTGGTATCAGAGCGGGATTCCTTTTAGACTCAAAGTCTAGTGGACTTTCGATCCTATGGCACAAATTCCGCATACATACTCATATGACACGCACAATCAAAGAGAAGGTCAGTCGTATCTCAGATCTCCTCTATTTGATGGTACGGACTATAGTTATTGGAAACAACGTATGTCCATACACATCAAATGTATCGATATGGCATTATGGAAAATAATCAATGAAGGATTTACACTATTTGATAAACCCACTCCTGAGCAGCAGAAAGAAAATGATCGGTTACAAAATCTAAACTTTAAGGCCATGAGCATCTTGTATTGTGGTCTTAATAAAATTGAATTTAACCGCATTAGTTCTTGTTCTACTGCTAAGGATATTTGGATGAGACTTGAAGTTACTCATGAGGGAACTAGTGAAGTTAAGAAAACTCGTATTAGAATGTTATTACAGAAATATGAAAATTTTGCTATGATGCCTAATGAGTCTATTGATGCTATGTTTTCTCGTTTTGCAGATATCGTCAATCCATTGAAATCCTTAGGAAAGGACATCCCAGAGGAAGATCTGGTTGGAAAGATTTTATACTCTTTATCTGGCGATTGGATTCAAAAGAGAACGGCGATCGAAGAAGCACATGACTTGGCAGATATCAGTTTCGAGAAGCTAATGGGAAAATTAATGGCTTATGAAGTTCAATTGAAGATAGCCAATGATAGCACACCAAAGAAGGAGGAAACAAAGGAAAAGAACTTAGCTTTACAAGTTTCCAAAATGCTCAAGGAGGAGATGAATGAATCAGACGATGAAAGCATGGCTCTTGTTACAAGAAAATTTGTGAAATTCATGAAAAACAACAAAAGAAGAACGGGAAGCATTTGGGGAACCAAGAAAAACGAAGAAAATGATGGAGAAAGTTCGGCACCTCGGTGTTTCAGATGCAACAGGAGAGGGCACATGAAAGCAGAATGTCCACTTCTAAAAGAAAAAGGAAAGGAAAAAACTAGTGATGAAGAAAAGATGACATCAAAGCGAGGAATGGTGGCTACTTGGGGAGAAAGTGACGCAGAGGAGCTCTCCTCAGATGATGACTGGAACGATAACACTGGAACTTGCTTTATGGCTGGAAACAAAAAGGTAAAAATTGGCTCTCTTGTTCAATGCTTTGATGATGAAATGAATATTAGTGATGACATGTTTTCTAGCATGGAGGAAGCTTATGAATTTCTTGTAGAACTCCTTCAAGAAATGGGTCCTAAATTCCTTAAACTAAAAAAAGTTCGTGATTCATTAAAAGAGGAACTAGGGAGCATGACAAGAGAGAGAGATGAGCTTTTTGTTAAGTGGAAAGAACAAAAGGAAATAATATACAATTTTGATGAAACCCAATTAGAAACAAAAACATTAGAGCTAGAAAATACTAATAAAAAATTGGCTACGTTAGAGCTTGACCACGTTAATTTAGCTAAAGAATTAAAAGAGAAAATTAGCATTCTTGGTTCTAAAGATTCTGAAATAAAATTATTGAACCTAAAAGTGGCTAGCTATGAAGAAAAATTAGAAGGGCTTGAAAAAGAAAATTCTAATTTAATAAAAGGAAAACACATAGCCATTGATTTAGAAACTAGCGAAAAAGAAAAAAGATATGAGACTAAGATTAGTGAACTTGAGAATGAAAATCAAAGTCTTAGCTTGACATTAAAGAAATTCACAAATAGCCAAGAAAGCTTTAATAAGATGATAAATGGGTTAAATGAACAATCTAGTAAACATGGTCTTGGCTTTCAGAAAAAACAACCTAAGAAAAAAACTAGGAAGATCATTGAAATGAATTTTGCAAAAGACATGAGCTTTCACCATTGCATGCACAAAAATCATATGTCATCTACTAATAAGCATTTCAATGTTACATGTTTTTATTGTAACAAAAGTGGGCATGTTATGAATGATTGCTTGGCCAAATATTATCCTGAGTATTTTATATGGGTTCCAAAGCATCGTACTAACAATTATGGCTCCAAAATTTGGCTACCAAAGGGTGCATCTTCTTTTGTAGGTGCATCTTCAAGTGGAAAATGACAGCATTTGGTGCCTTGATAGCGGTTGCTCGAACCACATGACGGGCAACGAATCCCTCTTCACGATGCTATCAAGGAAAGATGGAGGGGCGGTTATTCTTGGAGATGGAAAGAAGTGCAAAATCTTGGGTAAATGTAACATTGAATCTTCAGATGTTGCAGGTGGCTTGGATGGACTGGAGATAAACACTAGCAATTCCAATGAGCAAGAGAACAACAATGATGGTGTACCAAAAAAGCAGAAGCTACTACGACATCACAAGATCTCCCTAAGGATTGGCGCTTCAAGAAGGATCATCCAAAGAACCAAATCCTTGGAGACACGACGGAAGGTATACGCACTAGAAGTCGCTTTAATTTGATGGCCCTTAAACCAAAAATAATTTTGCTTCATTCAAAGGGAGTTGGGGATTATGTCACTAATTGAGAATTAGCACGAATATCCATGCACATACACATGCTTAAATATTGTATCTAAGCTACACACATTGCACATTATTTCATCTTTACATGGGTTTGATCATTCTTGGTATGTGCATGCATGATCGTCATCACTATTATTGATTTTGGTTGAGAATTTGATATGAACCTTGTTAGACATCTTAGAAACATTAAAATGTTTTTGATGATGACGCACCATATTATTGTAAAATCCACATGCTTGAATTATCAATAAAAAGTGAAACTTGTAAGCATGCCAAATTGTACGAATCAAATAGATTGATTGAGTCTTATAAACTATGGAGACAATTGAATGTGCTTAGATTCTAAAGTTTCTGAATTTATATTTTATCTTTACAACTTTGTGCGCTTAAATCTCTATGGAAAATTATTTAGTAGGAGTCGAGTATGTGATGCCTTCATGCGTCACTATTCTGAGACACCAACATTGTAATAATAATAAAAAAAATTGTTATGAGCATTTATAAAAAAAATAGAAAAAGAAAAAGGGAATAGCAAAACATCTTCAAATATACTACATTTGATACCGGCGGCTAGTAACCGGATTTCGGGGGTTTGTTGAGCAATGCGTATGAAATATGGTAGATGAAGCAACCACTTAGCGCACCTCAATTCCAAAGGACCCGAAATTTAACACCATGGTATCCCTTGATTGGTGTCTCCCTACATATTAATTATTGATTATTCCATAGCAACGAAGGCTCACAAAATGTATTAGATAATTTTATATTTTCATCTCTTAAGTTTCTAAGCACCCTTCATATTGTCAAAGTGTTTCATAATACAACATCTTCTTGTTAGATTTCTTACAACGATCGTATGCTTCCAATGCGCATGATATTTGTTATACTTTAAGTCCGTGGGGAATAAGCATTAATATGAGCATCGTCATCAATTTCTTGTTTCTTCGATATGCTAAACTTGTTTCATGTCTCATTCTTAGCCTCTTCAATTTATTTTTGTGATCTTTTCGATTAATGGCAAAAGGGGGAGAGAAGGAAAATGCGAAATATAATGCACAAGGGGGAGAGATGCACATCTTGAGGGGGAGCTTGTCACAACTTTTCATGAGAGCACATCGATAGGGGGAGCTTTGTACGATGTTTATAATCATATGCACTATTCGACTTGCTTTTTAATATCATTTCTTAATTTTTCCAGACTTGTTTGCCATCATCAAAAAGGGGGAGATTATTGGCCTAGTTAGTCTACTAACTAGGTCGTATGATATAATTTTGATGATGACAAATAAGCCGCGTGACTAACATTTTTTATTAAGTGATTTCAGGGAGCAAAATGCAAAATAAATTTCGTTTGCAAGAGAGATTGTGTATGTGGACATCGACGCAAAAAGGAAATTCAAATGATTCTTCATTTGAATCGGTCAAGTAACTGGGTTTTTCTACTTGAATTCAAACTTCATGCTCTCATCCAAAAGACAACGTACTTGGTCTCATATTCAATCTCCAATTCAAAAATCTCATCACATCATCACGTAAGATAGGATAGAAGCAAAGCCAAGTTCGGTGATTAAATCCTATCATCAAAAATCTCTTCACTGTCGAATCCTTTTTAGTTGGTTGTTTATTTTTATCTCACCCATATATCAAATAACACATCATTTTATTCAATAGAAATTTACAAAAAAGGGTAGGAGAGACACCAATCATGCATTATTAAGTGCTCTCCCTTCTTTGCATTGAAAGGCTCGTTAAAAACAAAAGAGTGCATAAGATTTTTGAATTTTTTTAAAAGATCTCATCCCACTATCTGCTAACGTACTCTTCATGATTTATAAAATAAAAAAAAACCTTAAAATGTTGAGGACATCCGAATCACAAATTCCTATATAAGCCAGCCGCATTTTCTCATTTAAATGTGCCCTCTGTCAAATTCTCGCACCTACACAAATATTTTTGCATTCTTCTTTGTGCGGCGGCTGATTCTTCAAATTTGAGGGGTTCGACATCCTTCAAGAGCTTCGACATCCTCAAAGAGCTTCAATCATCCCCTTTGTGCGCCTGTACACAAAAAAAGCAGCAAGCACTGAGTTAATTTGTTCAAGGGCTATAATTCTGCTTGTATTCTCTTAAGGTGCGTAAGCTGCTAACGTTTTCTTTCGGCCTGGAAATTTTGTGTGTTCTTTCTTTATGTGCACAGAGAAGGTAGTAAAATAGACAGAGGGCTTGCGAAACATCATCACAAGAGGTGCTTACGGCAAGGTGTTCTTCAAGCAAGTTCAAGCTTTCAACGTCTACAAATCTGTCTTGATCGCGCATTCGACTTCGTACCCTCATATCTCTTGATCCAGACGTCGGATCGACTCGCCGTTTGCGCCCACGCGACCACATCTTCATGCCATTCGCAACGGTGATAGTCTTCTTCGCTCAGTTCTTAGGATCATACACCATTCGGGCGTCTTTCTACAGATTCATCACTGCAGATTCCAGATTCGCGCATTCGACTTCGTACGCTCATATCTCCTGATCCAGACGTCGGATCGACGAGCCGTTTGCACCCACGCGACCACATCTTTATGCCCTTTGCAACGGTGATAGTCTCCATTGCTCAGTCCACAGGATCATACTCAGTTCGGACGTTTTACTACAAATCAGCCACTGCAGAATTCAGATTCGGGCAATCATCTTCCGAAGACTATATCTTCCAATCCAGACATCGGATCAGCGAACCATTTGCGCCCACGCGATCACGATCTCACAAACTTCATCACGGTGATATCTCTCTGATTTTTCACTGCAGTATTAAAGCATTTGAATCTGTTTTAGTTGTGAGATTGTATTAAGAATAGCTTTACTCTGAAGCTATCTATGCGCTTTAACTCTTGAACTATATTTATGAACGGTGAGATCACTACCCGTAAGTGTGATCGGTTTTATTAAGTGAAATCCTCATAGGTCTTGGGGTCAGAGTTTTGGTGGGGAGCCACTCCGTTAAAAAATATCCGTGTCTGATTATCTCTGTGATTGTGATTGTGTTTAAATTTGTGCCACACACCCTATTCACCCCCCCCCTCTAGGCTGTTTTTCACCTTGTCCTGTCACGATTCTTGGGGTTTTGGGGTAGGGTTGAGCGTGCATGCGGCAAGAGGGTCTGATCCCCCTCGAACCGTAAAGGCGTGAACCCTTTTCGTGTCTTGTCTTGTCCTGTCTGGCTCTCCATGTTCCGTCTTGTCTTAACACCTGTAGGCTAGTCCCGTAGTCGGTAGCACTCGCTACGACTACTACTTGTCGCGTTTACTTTTTCTGCTGCGTGTACTTTCGATGTTCGTCTGTTATAACCTCAGCATGTAAATCAACCAGTAAAACGTTGTTAAATAATTGGTGCACTTGCAGTTTGGTCTAACCCTTTCTTGTAGACCTTACCTGACGTACAGTTCCTTCTTTTGGTGCTGTACGTCAGGGATCGAGCCAGAGTACATTGAGGAGACTGACTTGCCTGCCGGCGTGGAGCCAGAGAGCGTTGATCCTGAGTACGATCCTGAGGAGGACTAGAGCTAGAGGCTTCTCGTAGCAGTTTCCAGAGATATCCATTTCTTTTAGTTGGGTGCGTAGCACCTTTTATTTCCTTGTTTAGGTCGGGGTGCTTGCATCGTTAGATTTTCCTTTCTGCAGTTGTAGCCCTTCGGGCGTTGAGACTTGGTACTTTTGATATGTTGGAATAAAATGATTTGTCTTTCCTTTCTTGTACTCTTATTGTTCTGTACTAACATGCAGGGACCTGTACCTTCGTCTTGGTACCACACAGACGCTTATTGAGTCAGGGCTCCTTAGCCCTGGCCTAAGCGGGCCCAGTCACGCTTTGCCTCCGCTGTTTTTGGGAAGCGGGGCGTGACAGGAGCGGCGGCGGGCGAGGCCGCCCCCCCTGCAAGGGGGGCGGCGGGGGGGTCGACGGCGGGAGGGGGCCGCCGCCCCCTGCAGGGGGGAGCAGCGGTGGCAGCCCCCCCTTCTCAGAAGGGTGGGGGGACGGCTGGGGGGTGCCGGCGGTGAAGCCGCCGGCGGGCAAGTTCTAGGGTTTTGTCAAAAAGAGACAAAAACCCTTAAAAATTGATTTTTGGGATGAAAAATTCGTCGTTTTTAGGCGATCTAACAAATCCCCGTATCGATCTTGCGAGATCTAGGGGGTAGAACAATCATACGTATGATTAAAAGCATCGTTTTTCGTGTTTTTACCTCTATATCCGTCCTCCGGATATAGCGACGGTTGCTCGAAGCCCTACACGGATGACGACGCTCGATTGAGGAAGCCTTGCACCGCGCTTGTGGATCTCCCATCTCGCCTTCGCAACGAACGAAAAAAATTTGTGGAAAAAAAAATTAGAGGCTCGTGCTGATAACGTGTTATGAATCAACTACTGGGGGAGGAGTCCCCAGCTCTTTATTTATAGGCATTTGGGAGAATACAAAGATGGGCTTACAATGATATGTGCATATCTCTAAGATAGCCCAGAATCTCACCCAACTACGGTTAAATAACCGTTCATAACAAATTAATTATATCCAGAGACAATTAGAATAACTCATCATCGACGGTTGCACGTCGATCGGAATTAGGCTATTTTGCTACGGTAAAGAATTTCTTGTTGCATCGACAAAACAATCAGTGGAGTTGCTGATTGTTAATGGGAAAAATGATTCGGACCGTTCATCGCTCTCAATATAGCACTAGGCTGACCCAATGATCACTCAGCTGGTTATTTGAGCGCACAAGCCCGGTAAAGCCCACGGTCGCGGCCCAACATTACAGAGACCCACGCTTGAAGCCAACAGTTTCTTCGTTTAAGGCGACAGCAAAGCTGACTGATGGGCTCCATCATCAATACCGACCGTTAATCTCGTCATCAATGATGACATTCAATGACTTGTCGTTCAGCTGGTCAACAATGGCTGTGTAGCTGTCAAGTGCAACTTGAATGTGCATACACCCTTGCCTACGGATACGCTTTTGAACGTTGAACCAGAAAGACTAGTAGGTCAATTTGGTCCAGGTCGAACCGGTTTAAAGACGGTCGAGATAACCTTTAACAGTATATATGCTTATAATTTAATTTATTTTATGAATCAACTACTGGGGGAGGAACCCCCAGCCCTTTATTTATAGGCAAGGTAGGAGAGTAGAAAGATAGAATACATAGATATAGGAGTATCTCTAAGATACCCGCAATCCTAACCGACTCTGGTTATTTCCATTCATAACACTCCCCCTTATCCAGCCATAGGTGTGGACTCTGCTCAAGAGTACTTCGGGATTCTGAGCGTAATAAGAGTCTCACATGGGGTGGATACTTCAGGATCCTGAGTTGGTGAGGTTTGCCTCGTTAAAACCTTTAGCTATGGAAAACCCTGTGGGACAAACCATAGTTAAGGAAAAAGAGTACAAACGCTCTTTAACTCCCACTGATTTGTACATGTGACTCTGCTCATGAATACTTCTGGATTCTGAGCGTCACAGAGGGGTGGATACTTCAGGATCCAGAGTTGATGTGATTTGCCTCGTTAAAACCTTTGGCTATGGAAAACCCAGTAGGAAAAACCATAGCTAAGAGAAAAGAGTACAAATTCCCTCAACTCCCCCTGATCTGTAAAAGCTCTTAGGCTTTCAGATCTATTAGGTTTATCTCATCACTCCTATTTACAACATTCCGAAAATATACACAGATTACAAAGTTGTCACAATTAAGCAGCTGCTGAATCCAGAAACTCTGGAGAGGTGTGCTAAGTATCGTCGCCTCTGATGTGGTCTTCAGACTATGTGGTCAGCTCCACAATATCAGACTCTATTCCAATCGTCACTGGGATGTGATGTACCAGCAGGCGCCCTCAAATACACCATTGGTGTGGTGAGAATCTCGGAATAATAGGATGATGTCGCCTTCATAAATTGCTTTGCAGATCTGCAGTAGATGGCCATCCCACTGTGGGTACCCATTCAGTGATTTCGCAGTATAGGGACTGGACCTGAAACCTGCATTTGCATGAACATTGGAAGATGATACTTCATTTTGTAAGTCCGAATCTTTTGAACCTTGGAGGAAGCACAGAAGGCTTAACTCCGGTCTAATAGCCCTTTTAGATGCCAACTATCTCTGGCTAATGAGTTTACTGCAACTGCTGTATCGGGATGCGTGCAGTTAGCCAGGAGTGCCTGGTTGCACTCAGATAAGGGACTTTAGGACCAGTTATATCCTCCCCCTCTTCCAGCGATCGGAAGGGTTCTTTTTGTACATCCATTAAGTATACTCCCGTAGGTGTACTTTGGATGACAATGGTCCTTTTAATTTCTCCAACGCGCTTCTGGGCGTATTTAAAGGATTCATTGAGCCATGAGTTTAAATTTGCCTATGTCTTTTTATTTCATTCTTAAAAGTCAGGCTTGAACATATATTTCGGTTTTCTCTTCAGGAGATCCGATGAGATTTTAGTTGTTTACAACTGTGATCTCAAATCCTGCTCTTTGCACAGATGCAAAGTCAACCCTCAGTAGGAATCATTGCTTTGTTAAGCGATTCACTTGGTTGTACATAATTCTTATTGTTTTTCTTCAATAGAATAGACGTCACGAAGTCTATTCAGGCATTTAAGGAAATGTGGAAATTATCTTTACCAAGATATCCACGAAGGTATGCCGTATAACAGCATATCCATAATTTCCTTTGCCAAATCGTAAGGTATTTGCTTTTGATGACTTAGGGAGACTGATGCATCATTTGTGAGACATGCACATTATAATTTGTTCAATCCCTAGTTTCAGCGAAATTTTCCTTGGGCTATAGGCTGTACCTTATAGCATACGATTTTATATTTATTTTTCTTATTTGTGCAATACTTTATTTTACCCACAGGTTTGACACCTTTTGGTGTCTGGACTTTAGGTCCAAACATTTCACGTTTCATAAGTGAGTCCAGCGCATCTTTTATTGCCTCGTTCCACATTTTGGCCAATCTCTACGTTTGCCTTCTAGCAACGGAGTATGGAACGATAATTTATAAACATCATCGCTTTTGCGATGTATATGGCAATATGATACGTGAATATATTGTCGACAATTTATGTTCTACCTGTCCAACACCTCCCCAGTACGTACAACATTTACTTTCAATTTCACTTTTTCCCGGCTAGGGGTGGCAAACGGGCGGGTCGGGTCGGGTTCGGGTCAGGTCAGGTTTGACCCGACCCGAATAAGGGTAAACCCAAACTCGACCCGAATTAAATTCGGGTCAGGGTTCGGATACCCGAACCCGACCCGGTCGTAACCCGGGTGACCCGTACCCGACCCGGTTTGTCTTACGGGTCGGGTACGGGTCGGGTTTGATGTGAAATAGTGATTATTTTTCAAAAAAAGGTCGGGTTCGGGTCGGGTTCGGGTCGGGTTGGGGTGAAAAGAGTGAATACGGGTCGAATTCGGGTCAACCGGGTCGAGGGGTCAAACCCGTACCCGACCCGGATTTTTATCCGGGTCGGTCGGGTTGACCCGAATTCGACCTGACCCGGATTGGCCCCTACCCATACCCGACCCAAGAGGCCGGGTTCGGGTCGGGTCGGGTCGGGTCGGGTCAATTTTGCCACCCATATTCCTGGCAATTCCTCTGCAGTGGATTCCGGGAAGGGTGAGGGTGTGGACATGAGCTCATCGTCCTGTGGTAGTATTGTCTTAAGGTCTCCAGGAGTTTCTGTCCTTGGAGCCTGGTGGTCTGCCTCTTTTCTGTTGAGGATCAGCCACTTCTGCTGCTGGTGGGTTGCATCCATTCTCGGGGATGTCAATCCTAGCTGGAGTTTTTGCAGCAGAGATGTGTGATCTGACAATCTTCTGGTTGTCAGTAAATGAGTTCGGTAAGTGGTGAACATTGTTCTGTGGAGAATCTTCAGGATCACATCTTCACATTTGTTTTGTTACCGAATCATTAGTGGGTCAGGCTATTTGTATCCCACGTTAATATTTGCTTCGCACCAGATTTTCCAGTATCTGGGCCTATTTTGGGGAAACTCGACTCATCAAAATCACAGTCTTCAAGATGTGCCTTAAATGCGTCCCCCGTTTGGGGTTCTAGGTATATTATAAGTGAGGGTGAGTCAAACCCTGCATGGATACCTAGGCAACGTTGAGTACCGTTTTGGTCCTCTTTGGTGGTGCAATGGGGATTTAAAACTGCGTGACCGAAGATTCTCAGATGAGAAATGCTCGATGGCATTCCATATGCAATTTGCATTGGAGACTCTGACCTCCAGTGGGTCATATTTTCATTTACGATGCAGCATGCAGAATTTGCATGTCCCTATGCATCCATAGGCAATCGGGATTTAATGGATGTTCAATCCATTGGAGTCTACTTTTAAGTGACTTTGCCGACCCATTTTGGGTATGAACATGCGGCACTTGAATGTTCATTTTCTATTCCCGTTGCTTGGCAATACTCTTGAATTGACCGGGAGGTATATTTCCCAACATTAACCAGACTTATTTTCTACATTTGATTGTCTGGGAAATTTGCCCGCAACATTTTTATTTTTGTGCCAATAGCTTTGGAAAAGCTAAGTTGCGGGTCTGTAGTAGACACACATACGAGTGTTCTGAGGATGCATTTATCAGTACAATGAAGTACCGAAATAGCCCACTAGGGATGGTGGATTTTATCCACATCTATCTCCTTGTTTTCTTTTTGAGGAAGCGTGGAGATTCTTTTTTCAACTTTTTGTGGAGATGGCCTTGCAATTAGTTTTCCCTTATAGTAAGGGATGCGAGGGAATTCTCCATTCTGAAGAATCTTCTGGTTCTTCAAGTCATACCCATAGGATAAGATGCGATGCATCATCAGCAATCCAGGGTGGCCAAGTCCATCATGCCAGAGTAAAAACTTGGCTGATGTCGGGCACTTCAGGTGCTCCGTTTAATTCCGCTTCCTTTCTCCGAATCTTCGTATGGTAGAGGCCTAAGGCTCTCAAAACGTTCAAGTATGGATTTTACTCCTCTTTCTTGAGACGTTGCATACGATAATTATTTTTTTCATTTATTTACATTTGCTGTGTCCAAATGGAATCCGTTGAAACGGATGTCCTTGAAACTTAGAAAGTTTCTTTTGGAGTTCGGAGGGATTAGATCATCCTTTTTATTTTTGTTTCTGTGTCGTTTGGGGGCAACAGTGTTGCGTTCCCTGGATCTTCAATATGGCCCTGATATTGGGCTTTGTATTGAAAAATTGTACGTGTTTATGGTCTACTAAACATTTATGAGAGCAGTTTCATCTAAACGATGAATCGTATAGGCACATGCATATTCAGATAAACATTTATTGTCTACTAAAACATTTTCATTCAAAACAGATTGCGTAATTCAAATGCTCTCATAACATAGAATGTTCTAAACAATTTGCTAAGATAAAAAATAGAGGCTAATCAAGCATGTCATCATTTTCGAAGTCTTCAGCTGAGAACTTGATTGGAGCATCAGATGTCACCAGGTTTGTTTCAGCTTTATTTTTCTTGTTTTGTTCATAAAGCGCCTAGAGATGCATTGGGGTCCTACACACTCTAGACCAGTGGCCTTTCATGCCACAGCTGTGGCACTGGTCTTCCCAATCCCTCTTGGGTGGGGGTGCATCATTTTTCTTGTTGTCATTTCTGCGCCAGGTGAACTTGCACTTCCCTTCATTCTTTCGCTGCTGTACTTGGTCCTTGGCACTTTTCGGTTGTCCCCCTTTCTGTGGTCTTTCTTTTCTTTTATTATCTCTCTTCTTTTTGAAGGAAGAGGAATGGTGAGCTTCTGGTAGGGGGGCAGTGCCGGGAGTGCACATATTGTGAGTGGCGAGAAGAAGCTCTCTGTTTTGCTCGGCCATGAGTAAACATGACAGCAGCTCCGAATACTTGGTGAACTTTCGTTCACGGTATTGCTGCATGAGTATCGCATCTTTTTCATGGAAAGACGTATACGTCTTTTCCAGCATGCGATTTTCTGAGACTTTCTCACCACACAACTTCAGGCGTGAGGTGATGCTAAAAAGTGCTGAGTTGTACTCAGCAATGGACTTAAAGTCCTGCAGTCTCAGGTTCTCCCACTCGTATTGTGCCCTTGGGAGTATAACATCTTTCTGATGTTTATACCTATCGTCAAGGGCAGTCCATAGCTCAAGTGGATCTTCGACCGTAAGGTATTCAGCCTTTAGGGTCTTATCCACATGGCGGCGAATCTAGATGATGGCTTGCGCCTTCTCTATATCGCTAACATTTTCTTTTTCTTTCACAGCAGCGATGAGGGACTTGGCCCGCAGGTGAAACTTTACATCTAGCTGCCAGCTTAGATAGTTTCTACCTGATGCATCTAGCACTTCGAAATCAACGCATGCAATTTTAGCCATTTATCTAGTAGAGCACAAACATGCATGAATTAATAATTAATCAGAGAAAACATTTTCATGCGGAGGCAATATTTAATGAAAGGCTAAATGTGTGGATCGGCCAATCCCACAAGAAAGAGTCCAAAAGTCTACAGTCCAAATTATACAAATTTGCAGATTTAAAAGTGAAAATACAACTTTGGAAATCCCGTGGGTCCCATAAGACATCTCCAGCTTCAAGTGTGGCCTCCGTCTCCATGAAAGTTGGTCTTCTTTCTTTGACATTTACATAAATTCCTCACTACAATTTCTCTCAAAAATAAAAGAAAAGTGCAGCAAATAAACTGTGGGACTCAAACAGCCGATCCAAAAACCACATTTAGCCATTCATGCAGAAATATTGTGCTCATCAACATTTTCATCAGACATTCATCACAGACATCACATGCAATTAATATCCGCATGAGGATAAAACATTTAATTACTTAATAATTATTGGACCACTGGGCAACGTCATACACCGTTAGGTTAGATGACTAACGGTAGAGCGGTCACAGGATCTTCCTAATTATTAAGCTTAAATATAGTGCACAACCACGCATGTATTATCCACAGAGTAAGCCAGTGATGCAAAGCATGTATAGATGATTTTACGGAAGAAATCATTTAATGCAAGGGTTGTGCAAAATTTGGGTTTATTCCAAGAATTGGAAAAAGAGCCCAAAAATTAACATTTTCGTTGTACAAAGAAAAAGGTTTTTCCTTTTTAAATCATCCCAAATCACCCCCAAAAGTCCCCAATAAAATTCTTAGAAGCCCGATGATAGCCCCGTAAATTACCGTGATTTTTCACGAATTTATTGGCCCTCAAACGCCCTTTTAAAATTGATTTTTGGCCCAAAAATTTCTTTTAAAGCTTATTTTTAGCCTTCCCCCATTTTTTCTGAAACAAAGCCTGCGGGCCTTAGGCCCGCACTGTGCTTGCGGGCTTCAGGCCAGCAAGGCTTTTTTTTTTTGAATGCGGCCTGCGGGCCGAAGCCCGCAGCCGGCCTGCTGGCTTCGGGCCGCAGGTAATTTTTTTGTGAATGGGCCGAAAAAGGGCCCATTATGGCTTGGGGGGTTGCGACGGCTAGGGCTAGCTGCCGCCGCCCCCAAGCGCCGCCGCCCCCAAGCGCCGCCGCACCGGCGGCGGGGGAGGCGCCGCCCCCTGCATAGGGGGCGATGGGCGGGGGCGCCCCCCGCTGCAGGGGGGACGACAGCGGCCGCCCCCCCTGCAGGGGGAGGGCGACGGCGGGGCCGCCCCCCTGCAGGGGAGGGCGGTGGGGCGGGGCCGCCCCCCGCTGCAAGGGGGAGCGGCGGCCGCCGCCCCCCTGCAGGGGGAGGGCGGCGGCAGGGGCCGCCCCCCCCCTGCAGGGGAGGGCGGCGGGGCGGGGCCGCCCCCCGCTGCAGGGGGGAGCGACGGCGGCCGCCGCCCCCCTGCAGGGGAGGGCGGCGGTGCGGGGCCGCCCCCCTGCAAGGGGAGGGCGGCGGCGGGCGGCGGCGGGCGTCGGCCGCCCCTCCCGCAAGGGGGGTAGTCGCGACGCGGAGAGGGGGGGTTACCGGCGGCAAAGCCGCCGGCGGGCTCATGTTTTGGTTTACACAACAAAAGCCCTAAAAATTTGATTTTTGGGATGAAAAATTCGTCGTTTTCAAGGCGACAATCGATCCCCATACCGATCTTGTGAGATCTAGGGATAGAGCAATCATATGTATGATTAAAAACATCGTTTTTAGTGTTTTTACCTCTATATCCGTCCTCCGGATATAGCGACGGTTGCTCGAAGCCCTACGCGGATGACGACGCTCGATTGAGGAAGCCTTGCACCGCGCTCGTAGATCTCCCGTCTCACCTTCGTCTTCGCCTTCGCAACGAACGAAAAAAATTTGTGGAAAGGAAAGATTTTTGAGGTTCGTGCTGATAACGTTTTATGAATCAACTACTGGGGGAGGAACCCCCAGCCCTTTATTTATAGGCATGGTAGGAGAGTAGAAAGATAGAATACATAGATATAGGCGTATCTCTAAGATACCCGCAATCCTAACCGACTCTGGTTATTTCCATTCACAACAATTTATTAGATTTTAAGACAAGAATTTATGATTGTGATATATGATTAAAGTGTTAGAAAAGCATTGGAGAGGATCAACCATGGCGAATAGCCATGGTACTATCTTTATAAAAATCTCATGTTGAGTTGGGAGTCCAAGGGCCTCCCCACTAACTTAGTGGGGAGTAATGGAGAGTGATGAGGGGAGGGAGGCCAAAGGCCTCCCTCAACTCACAACACTCCCCCTCATCTCTCCATTACCTTGGGTTAAGCATATGAATACTTCAGGATTCAATGTGCTAATGGGGTGGATACTTCTGGATCCAGAGCCGCTGTGGTTGCCTCGTTAAAACCTTAGCTGTGGAAAACCCAGTGGGAAAAAACCAGCAGCTTAAGGGAAAAGAGTACAACTATCGAGGGACTCCCCCTGATCTGTACAAGCTTCAGGCTTGCAGATCTCCTATGTATCTATACAATCATCTCCTATTCGTCTATACATCCATCATGTTCTGAAAGAAAATACAATTATCACTCATCTATACAAGTTTCACTCATCTAGCGGCTATTGGAAGACAGAGTCGCTCTGGAGTGTAATGCTCTTCGAAGTTGGTAGATGACTCCACTTAAGTATTCTTTGAATCAGTCTTCAGTGTGTCTGCAAGGTACTGCTAGACCTGGCTGAGCGTTTTCAATACTTGCTTCTTGGATGAGGAGCTTCTCAGAAGATGTAGACATTGGATGATGATGTGTATATATTTAGGAGGTGGCCGGCCTATTGTGTTTCAGACATCGCGATGATCTTTAAACCTGCATATGCAATATATATTCCTTGACCCTTGGAAGTTGCGCAGAAGCAGCTTATCCTTGGTCTAGTGTTGCTCTCCAGGACAACACTGTTTCTGGTTAACAACTTTACTGGAGACGTTCTATCAAAGATACGTGCAGCTGGCCAGATAATACACTAGAGCTAGTCTCTTCGGGACCTAGGATGTCGTCCCCTCTTCCAGCTACTGGAAGGTGTCATAAATAAGCATCCATTTTTAATAGGTTGCAAAAGGACATCATTCTTCATAAACTCCATGTGTATGAAGAATATGAAAGGGTTCCACCACGAAGGTATTTAATATGTAAGCCGAGACTTCTTCGGCATGATTAATAATAGTTCATCTTCAGGATGATTAATGTCATCTTCAGGATGATGGTTCATCTCCAGGATGATAGTTCATCTCCAGGATGATAGTTCATCTTCAGGATGATTAATGTCATCTTCAGGATGATGGTTATACCTAGGTTTTTCATTTCCAATGTATGCTTTAAAGCTATCTGAAATCTCAATGGTCTCTGCTGGAGATCCTATTAGCTTTAAGTCGACCATATGTAAGGCAAATATAACAAATCCTGTCAACGATCTTTCGAAAAAGATACAAGGGCAGAATATTGCTTAAGATCAACTAATGATCTTTGTAGCCTTTATGGAGAAGACGTTTCTACGTTTCTCTTTCATCTCTGGGAGTAGAGTATACCCTTCTGGAAGTTTTATATAGATCTCTATATCTATATTGCTATATATATATATGCAGTCACAACGTCCATGAGCTGCATGTATTGGCTTTTGCAGAGAAGTGTAGGCTTAGTAGGAAAATGATCACATTTCCTTCATTTCAATTTATTTATGAAATCCGAATTATATTCCACAGGTTTTTACACATTCAGGTGTATGGACTACTGGTCCAAAGACTTTGCTTTTCAAGAGTGAGTCCAGCTCTACTCTTATTGCCTCGTCCCACTTTGGCCATTCTATGCGTTTACGCTATAGAAAAGTGGGTAGACGTCATCGTCGTATTCAGCGACGTGAACGGCAATAGCGAAAACAAAACCGTCGTCGACGACTGTGATATATCTGTCCAGTACCTCTCCAGTACGTACGTAATATAATGATGTTTCTCCTGTTGTTTCCTCTGCAGGGGAAATTAGGAGGGGAGAGGTTGTTGGACTGAGCTCAGCATCCTGTGGTTGGATCATTTTTATATATCCAGGAATCTTCCTATTATGAGGAAATTTATATTTTGAACCTGGCAGGCTTCCTCTTTTCAAATGAGGTACAGCCAATTCTGATGTCGGTGGATTGCATCCATCTTTGAAAATGTCAATCCTAGCTGACATGTTGGCAGCAGGGACGTGTGAACGAACAATCTTCTGGTTGTCCGAAATTTTATCCGTTAATTGATGTACTTTAGTCTGAATGTGAAGGATCTTCTGGATCTCATCGTCACACAGAAAAAGTATGCGGACCATAACGAGATGAGGACTTATGTGTCCCATGATATGGTCTCAGAAGCTTCAGGCTTCTTTAGACTGCGTGCCTATTTCAATGAGATTTTGCTCATCAAATTCATATTTATCAAGACTTGGTGGTAAACCATAAGCAAGCAGCATCAGCAATAAGATATGGCAACAAGCGGGCCGTATCGTGATAAGCAATGCTGAATGCAGTGTGATGGTCCCTAAACACGGACTTGCGATTTTACAATGGACGTGAAATCCATTGGAGTCTCTTTACCAGAGACTCTGCTAAACCGTTATGAGTTTGAACATGCTGCCGGAGGTTCAAATTTAATGCCAGTTACTTGACAGAAGTCTTGAATGATATGTGTAGTAAATTCACCCACATTATAAGCTTTTCAGAAAGCTAGGTTGCGAGTGAATATAAAGGCACACATAAGACCATCTAGTAGATGCATATATCAGTACAGTAATGAAGTACCGAAAATGGGCCATTTGCGGGGTGAATAGGCCCGCAAAAGGTCACCAAGTATTCTCTCAATGAAGCCAGGAGACTCTAAACCCACTTTAAGGAGGGAATGTCTCTCTATTAGTTTTCCCTTATGACAAAAGGGGACAAGGAAACTCAACCTTTTGAAGAATCTTCAAGTTCTCCAATGGATTCAATTGATGATGCGTCCATCATCGATGATCCAGGATGACTAAGTCCATTTTGCCAGAGTTAAAAATTATGGCAATGAAAGGCACTTCTGGTGCTCAGTCAAGTTGGCTTTCTATAGGATGAATATCTCTAATTATAGGGGCCCGACGGGGGTCCAATGAAATTGTAAGTAGATGGGGTTCTGGCCATCCTCTTGACGAGTTACATATTGATATTCAATATTTATTATCCACAGTTTTCAAGTTATGTTCGTTTAAACGAAAAATCCTTGAAAATTGGAAATTTCCTATATGTTTAAGGGGAGAAGTTTGCATCTTATAGTCTCGTTGTATGTGGGAGCAATATAAATGCTACACCAGTGCAACGATGCACTGTCCACAATATTATATACTTCATCTATAAGCAAGACGAAATTTTATTTAAGTAAATGTAAAAATACATTCAAAATAAAAGTTCGTATTTAAGCAATTTAAAGACGAGGCTACATGGAAATTTAAATGCATAGATAAAAGATAAAGCTTAATCGAGCAGGTCGTCGTTCTCGAAGTCTTTTGTAGTAAACCTCAAGTTTGTTTCAGGCAGAGACTTCTAGCTCGCCTGATACAGTTCTTGGAGATGGCGAGGAGTGCGGCAGTTTCTGGGCCAATGTCCAGTAATGCCATATCGATGGCATATATCCTCCCAGTTCTTCATAAGAATTGACACTTGGTAAGTGTTCTTACGATTCCTTGTGAGGTTTCTAATTTTTATATTGTTGTTGGTCTGGGTAGCTTCTCCTCGTGCAGGCTGCATTGCAGTCTTCCCTTTGTTCTTTCTAGCCTTCTTATTGTTTTTCCACTTCTGGGGAGAAAACGTGGTGGGCTTCAGGGATAGGTGCAGTACCAGCTGGACGAAAGTTATGAGTGGCGAGCAGTAAATCTTGATTCTGTTATGCCCTAAGTAAGCAAGAGATCAGATCAGAGAATTTCATGAAGTTGCGTTCACGATACTGCTGTATGAGGATTGCATCTTTCTCGTGAAACGAGGTAAATGTCTTTTCCAACATGCGTTGCTCTGTCACTTTTTCACCGCACAACTTCAGGCATGAGGTGATGTTATGAAGTGCAGAATTATACTCAGCGACGGACTTATAGTCCTGAAGTCTGAGTTTTCCCACTCATAACTGGCACGCGGTAATATTACATCAATTTGATGTTTATACCTGCCTCCAGCGTTGTCCACAGATCATTTGGGTCCTCTACCGTTAAGTATTTGGCCTTTAAGGTCTATATATTTGTTTCCTAATGTTGATTATGGCTTTCGCCTTATCTATATCAGAGACAGTGGTAGGAGTGCTGCTGCTAGATGTAGCAGAAGCATCAGCCGCTGCTGGGGCCGATGAAGGAGCCAAAATGGACCCAATTAGGGTCATCGAACGCAAGTGGAACTTCAGGTCCACTTGCCAACTCAGGTAAATTTTTCACTGCAGAGTCAAGGACTTCGAAATCGACGCTTGCCAATTTTGCAATTTTATCCACGTAATTTAAAATAAGCATGAATTAATTAAAATTGAAATTCACGCATTAAAAAAATAAGTAAAATGTGGGGATCGGCCAGATACCCAAAGAAATACAAAGTCCAAAGTCCGAATATACAGTCCCTAAACAAAAGAAAAATACAATTTGGAAACCCAGAATGGGTCCCTATATTTTCTAATTTCAGCCTCCGTCTTCATTTGTCGGTACATCGGTCTTTGGCATAAATACATATAATCCTCACTTACAAATTCTCTTAAAAAAATAAAATTGCAAGGAATATAAAGGGTATCAAATTGACCGATCCCAAAAATCACATTTTAGCTTATATTAATATCCACACAGTTTATAAATGCCACAGGCACAAAGGAAACAACCACGCATGTATATAACACAGGCATATATTAAATGGAAAAATAGGCTAGAAAATATAATAATCTCTCGGACCACGGGGAGACGTCATACACCGTTAGGTTAGTTAACTAACGGCAGAGCGGTCGCAGGATCCTTAAGATAATTATATATTGAAAAAATCCTAATATTCCATAAATTAATAATAATGCAAGAGTGTTATAAATTTTGCAATATGAAGCGACAAGTTCATAATGAAGAAATGATATAGATTAATACTTTAAAGGGGCGGCATGCCCATAAATATTAATATGTGTAATATTCCATTAATAATTGGGCTGCAGGCTCATTTGCCAAAAATCAACAAAATAAATATTGCAATAAAATCTACTAGGCTTCAGGCCATTAGAAGTCAAAATAAAATTGTTAACATTTGGGATGCAGGCCCAGTGTTGAAATTTTAATTAACAATTTAAAGAATGCAATAAAAATTAATGGGCTTCAGGCCCGTATTTGGTAGGCAAAAATAATAACTGTTAAGTAATTGGGGCTGCAGGCCCATAGAATTTATTAAGTTATTGGTAGGCACAAATGGGCTGCAGGCCCAACAATAAGGCTATCAATTTTAATAAAATTAAGCAAAATCAGCCATTAAGCCCATTTTGGGTTGTGGAATGCAAAGAATCCCAAAACCCTAAGTCTGTCCCATCAAATTCCACCCAGTATGTTACTGGTTTCGGCTAGCGCCGGTGGATAGAAGTGCCCCCCACCTTGGGGGGGTACTGCGACAGAAATTTTAGTCGCTTATTTTATTTATATTTAGCTAAATTGTAAGCTATTAACAGGATAAATAGCTATCAAAAATTCATTACAGATGCCCCACAGTTAACAGGATAATATGCTTGAGTTCGGTTCATGAACATAGCTATTAGAAATTCATAGAAATCTATTAACAGGATAATATGCTTCAGTACGGGTCATCATCTTTTAAAGGGCATCTGTAATCAATTTTTTTTATTTATTATATTTTATCAAAGCATGATATTGTATTTAGCAGATTTTAAACAAGCCAAAAAGATGTTGTAAAAAATCATGGCTAAAATAAAAATTTGTTTATCTACGGGATCGACGGATATTATCTCTAGATTGAAAATCTAGGGAAGAGCCAAAGACTAGAAGATCCGTAGCGAGAAAATTCCACGCTCCAAATACGCCCAAGAGGAAATACGCAACGTTCAGCTGCAACCAAAGATTCCTTCGCGCGTAACGAAAATAGAGGAGCGTAACAAAGTAGGGGATAGAATTTTCTCCACATATATAACGAGGCATGCAGTCAAGCACCCAAGCAATCTGCAGCTTCCTGGGCCTACAATTAAGTGTGCACTCGGATATGGCCATGGATGTATTGATTCAGGCTATCCGCGGTCAGTATATTATACAACTCACCTTCAAGTCTAGGAGTAGCTCTGCAGTTCTCTGAGACTGTAATTTTCATTATAATGCTTTCTCATTTTTCCCAATCAAGAAAATATCGAATTAGACCTCATTGTATTTGCTCATAGGATAAAGAAACCAGTGAAGCAGACATCAAAGGAATCATCGGTACGCATCTGGAGAGAATCTTCGGCACGAGACTTCCGTTTTGTGCGGTCAGAAACGAGAAATCGGAGCTCCCTCCGATCCGACCATCCTCGTTCCACGTGCTTCGCCCGTGAATGACGAGAGCCACCCGCTTTGAGGCCCCGATAGCCGGAAACTCAGACGAGGACTGCCGGCCCTTGGTCATCTGACTCATCTCCATCCAGACAAGCTGCTCGAGCAGCAAAAACGACGAATACTATGGCTAGGACTTCTTCCAAACTGACCGAATATGCCGCTGAAAGGATTTCTGCGGGGAGAGAAGCTCAAAATTGTAGAGCCAAAAGTGCTGATAACGTGTTAGAAAAGCATTGGAGAGGATCAACCATGACGAATAGCCATGGTACTATCTTTATAAAAATCTCATGTTGAGTTGGGAGTCCAAGGGCCTCCCCACTAACTTAGTGGGGAGTAATGGAGAGTGATGAGGGGAGGGACCCTCAACTCACAACATAAAGGATTTTTTTAAACATTTTTTTTATTATCTCATCTTTAGATTCCATCTCCAACGTGAATTTTCCAAACTTGAGTTGATGAACAAAAGTGGGCCCTGCTATAAGAGGATTCCAGAACGTGGGACCCACCTCAATCACGGTTTTGAACGCTGAAACATGCGAACCGAACATTAAGACTCGCATGGTGGCTTGCTTCAATCAAATTGGCCTCCTCGCCAAAACATGCGAACTCCCACGTCAAATGGCGGATATATAACTAATGGCAAAATATGCATATAAAAATACAAAAAAATTCTTTACCAAATTGGAAATAGATAACACAGTATAACCTTAAATACAATGCGGACCTTAGATACAAATGCGGGAGTCATTTTGAGCCCAAGCTAAACTAAAAATGAAAGGGAAAAAAACGAATATCGATCAAAAACAAATTTTATAGCAAAAGAGAAAAGGCCGTACCTCTAAAAAAAAGCCCAATAAGAGTCGGCAGGAGAATGCCAAAAGTTAGTCAAGCCTTGAAGCACCGAGAATCAAAATGGCACTTGGCTACTACTACAAGTTTGCCCCCCTCACTTTCATTGTTCTTCACTGTCGATCTCTAATGAAGACGATATGCTCATGCCTAACCCTAAGGCACCCCACGAATCATAAGATGACATGAGTTTAGATGTACTTAGCTTCTTTGTGGGAATAGACTTGACTTTGGAATCCTGACGATTGTCATTCTATTGTTTTTTGAATTTGATGTTTTTTGGCACCTAATTAATGGCCCCAACAGGCTAGCTTTGTGCATCCGTAATGGACTTGCACACCTAGAAACAAATAGGCTTAGGTTTTGAGAATTGCTATCTGCACACTGTTTATTTCTATAAATGGAATGAAACACACATTGATGTGATGTAAGGTCACATCAAAGTGATGTTTGTTCCCATAAAGGGAAAAAACACCAGGTCTGCACCACATTTCATGCGGTACAGATAGTCAGTCAGGCCCTAAGTTTTTACCATGCGTCAATTACATCTTCTAATGGGAAACTATGAGGATTGGTATGAAAGGAAGTTAGAGGAAACAAAAGACACGTGTTTGCATCCTTTCAAGACTGTCCTTTTCTAGTATCTTTTATCCTAATTTACAGTGGGGAAATGCAAAATATAATCGTTACTTTAAACCAGTTGTTACAACATTGGGACGACTCCCGAAGGTAGAAGGAGTATTCATACTTAAGTAGCGAAGCCCATAAAGGAAGACAATGCGGCTCACCATGCCCATGAAGCCCACATAGACGCCTGGCCGTTTGCCCAGTCAAAGGCAGTCCATGTTATGCCAGTTAAGCTCCCAACTCTTGAGGGTACGGTTAATAATGGGCTCAATAATGGCAGAGTGGTCGGACATCTGTTATGCATATTCTCAAGGAATGAACATGCCACCATTATTGCAAGGACATTATTCACCAACGGCACTGAGGGAATGCATCCACTTATAAAAGGAATAAACAACAGCAGGGCAAGGGACCAGACTCCAGAGATACAAAGTACTATGTACTCTGACAACCTTTATACTTTACTCTCCACAACATATTTCTTCCTCCTTCATTCGTCATGACAACAACACGAACGATCTTCTTTTAGGTTGATCTTGCTGCCCTGGGTCTCTTTAAGTTCCTTACTAACTTAAGTATCAGATGTGATTTAGATCGGAACCCAGATCCGACTCCCCTAATGATTGTACGTGCTGCAGATAGCTCGGTATGTGACTCAGGAAGTGGTACGGAGAGCTCGAAGCGCTCCAGAGCTAGGTCGGGCCTCACCCTATGTCACGCCCCGCTCTTCCAAGTACGGGGATCGTAGTTGACGAGGCCGCCAAAGTATTCAGACTCAGCCTTCAAGCCCTCTTATTTAAATACTACTAGGCATTTTTGTGGATAAATAAATTTAATACGCAGGCCACTGCAACAACACTGGAATAATACACATAGAAAAAGAAAAGTGCTCCAACAGAAAATAAAACGCAGTACTGAAAGGAAAAACAACATCACGGAAGTCACATTACATTACATCATACAAGTCCATATTTATACATCAGCTATACAAAAGTGGTACAAAAGTGGGTACAACAAAAGAAGAAACCCCCGACCCCAAAAAGTACAAAAAAGGAGGGTCCACACCCAGTACAACTCACCCACTAATCTAACCCCGGGAAGTCCAACTGTACAAAGTCGTCCGTAGTCTCTATCTCAGCAATACTGGCACCGGTCTCTGACTCCGGAACCCTCACAGTCTGCTCGGGTCCCTCACCTGAAACCACAAGCTGGGACACGTCAACGCGTGACCCAGTAGAAACTCCTAACCCTCTAGTAGGACCCGGTTTTAGAACTGGTCTCCCTAACTAGTCAACTAACAACAGATGTCACATCAATCTCAGGAATATGCAGAAATTAAAGACAGAACGTAATTGCTGAAAGTAAACAACAGAAAGCAGAACTGAAGTGAAATCACTAATTAAATTAATTAAAATTAATCATTGTTCTGATTTGGAACCCGAGTATACCATAGGATGCTAAGGAAGCGGACTTCACCCACGATGGGTGAAAAAGCGATACCACTCCAGCGACACGAGCACTGGAGGGGCCTCTCGTAACTCCGTACCGGAGCGAGACTCATCTCGGTTTTTCTTGGGACAAACAGAGAAAACCATCATTTACCGACATGATGTGACACAGCACACCAGCAGCCTCTCTAGCCCTCTCAAACTTCCCTTCCGGGGCGACACATCGGGCGAGATATACTACTACTGTCCGCTCCTTAACACCTAAAATTTACCCGTGTTCCCCCAAACCCACATCTAGAGTCTCACCCATTGCAAGAATGGACAGAGTCCTCCGATGTCAAACTTTCAACCTCACTCTCAGTTTTTAACACATTACATCATTGTTTCAACAATGATTCTTTAACGGTTTCGACTACCGCTTTCATTTCGTACTTACACAAATTCTCATCATCATAATTTTTCCACATGAAACATAACATATGAAACATCATCATAAAGACATATCTCAAGAGCATGATAATGATGTACAATCAACATGATCAAATTCAACTCAAGACAAAAATACAACAATACAATTTCTAAGCAAAATTAACACATGAATCTGCCTAAACTGTCACACCAGAAAGAATGCTACTGCAGACCTATCTACAGTTAGATTTAGCTTCTGGTCCCCTTTAAAGTTGTAGATAATTTTCTGCAGTTTTCCGTAGTATTCTAGATTGTATTTTTCTGATTTTTCTACTATTTTCTACGATTTTTCTAAGTTGCAGTCCTGTACTAAGAAAAATTCCAACAACTTTAATCTTTAACTAAACTAGTTTCTAACATAGTTGTGTGCCATTAATCAACATAATTATACTAGCATGACAATATGATTACAACATTTACAAGATATTAATTTACTTCTAACTCTACAAAAAGATTATTTTTATTGTAAACATACATTACACAATAAAGCTATGTTGCTTGCAACCTATCACTTAATAGAACTAGCATGGAAACCAACTTCCTAAACATAGCAAATCACAAATTAGCATTCTTAACAAGTTAACATATAACTCATTTTCTCAATTTTTCAATATGGCACAATTTTACTAATTTTGAGTATTAAAACATAATGAGACCAAAAAAATATAAATCTTGATATCTAAAGCTCAACATGGTACGAAATTGAAGTAATCAACATGAAACAAAAATTGAATTTACTAAGACATAGATTCTACCACGAGTTTCATAACATAATTTCAAACAAATATTTATGTAATTTGCTAACTCAAGTGAACCTCTAGTCCTAAAACTAATTCCTACTAAAAGTGTTAGAAATTCTACCTCCAAAGTCCTCCAAAATTTCTTTGGCCCTTCTTAGTCCTTGAAGAATTCTTGGGCCTCCTAATCTCTTTCTTCAACTCCTAGCTTGGTCTTCAAAATTTGGATTTTTGAGGTATTTTTGGGGAGAATTTTTGGAGTTTAGGATGATGACCAACAAGGGGATTCTTGGTGGTGGAATGGGTGGTGTTTGGGGTGGTGATGGGAGGAGGAAGGAGGAAGCAAAGGGGACAATGGGAGGGCAAAGTTTCGGCCTAGCTGAAAATGGAGGGAGAGAGTGTGAGTTTTTGACTTTTTTTTGTTTTTATTTTTCTTTTGCCTAGTTTTTAGGTCTCCCCTAAAATCATCTCCACCCTTCATCTAGTCAAGATCTTGCCATGTGTCTCTTTCTTAAGCTAACAAGATGACACCTATTTAGCTAATGTGTCATGGTAAAAAAAATTTAGATTTTGTATTTTTGGAAAATAAAAATACATGAAGAAATACCATGTACACCCTAAATACAAGTATTCATCCAAATACTCCTATTTACTAAATTTAAATGATGAGTTTTAAAATCTTTTAAAAATAATTCCTACACCAAATAATTAAAAGAAAAAATACGAACATACTCCCAAAATTATACGTATGCATTTACGCCAAAATACATATCAATACGCGTACATTAAAATTGGGGCCATACACCCTAGTAGCTCGAAGTCGATCCCCTCTGATCCGGGCCACCATCGCCGTAGGTCCCACGTACCAGCTGATGAGGTTCCACGTCATCACATGCGTCCAAGTCAACCCACCTTACTGTTGGCCAGACCCCATCTGTCAACGATTGGCGACCACAATGGGAGACAACTGAGTCACCATCCCAAAGCAACAATGTTGACTTGACCCACCAACAGTAGACCAATCCTTGGCGAGAATGATGACGCCCCGTTCATCGATGATGATGCTAGATCTTCTTCGGAGGGGAAACCAGTTGCGAAATTGGTCTCACAGGAGCAATTTGACACGTTTACCCCGTCGGTCAATGCCCGCCTCAAGGCATTGACTACATCCATTCAACAAATCACCCAAAAACCAATATAGGTGGCCGCGTTGCAGCCACCCCCCCCCCCAATTTGACGCCAGGTCCCAAGGGGCACCAATCTGTGCCAGAAGGCCAAAAGTCTAGGGAGCCGAATTCGAAACGACAAGTCAACCCTCTGCTCAACACCACACCTACATCTCGACGAGGGCCTGAGGTTGGCAAAAACGATGGAGGCCTGAACAACCAGTGGGATGATGTCAACCTCTCCAACGGCCCGAGGCCTTCCAACAACGAGATAACTTCTTGTCGTCCTACTCACAGTGAATTTTCGCAAGTGAAGAATGAACGCACTCGAGATCGTAGCTGCAGTCCTCCTCAGATGCCTACCACTAGGAAGAAATGAAAGAGTCGAGGGGGCAATCCTCTCCCCTTGAGCTCTCATGATCGTTCAGGAGGGGATCCTGCCAACTCCTTTAGTGCTTCAACTTGTCAGCGTGACAGACGTCGTGGTAATAAACTACACCATGAATCTCCTCTCTTTGACTTAGAGGACAAGCACGAACCACTGAAGAAGAACATCACTTCTGCCCAGCACTTGTCAAAATTCAAGCTGCCATCCTTGCCTCAATACGACGGTACAAGCGATCCTCGAGAGCATGTTCGGAAATATAAAAGTATGATGGAAATCCATGGAGCAGATAAACCATTTCTATGCCGAGCTTTTCACACAACATTGTCCAATGCGGCCGATGAGTGGTATAATGGATTGCCCAATCGCAGTACTGGGTCTTTCAAAATTTTATCATGGCTGGACGAAAGCAAAAACGAGGCCCAGCCCACTTGTTCACATTGGAACAGGAAGAATGGGAAACTCTGCTGATTCTTCAAGCATTTCAACGTGAAGAGATTGAACGTTAAAGGCTGCACAAATGACACAGTCGTTGCCACCCTCACTTAGGGCATCCATTGCAAAGATCTGGTGAAATCCTTGACTCAGCACCTGCCACGGGACCTCGACCAACTCTTCAGCAAACTGATTCATGCTGTCAGAGGAAGTGATTTCCACCAAAAGAAGGAAAATGTCCTCACATCTTCACACAGAAGCAAAAAGAGAAGCTCGACCCCACGACGACTCTTGCCGAGAGCCTAGGGAATGACGACAATGGGAACGGAGCCCCAAAGGCCGTGCATGTCCACCTGACGGATCATTCACCAAAATAAATGCTACCAAGTTTGAAGTCCTAGCCTATGCAAAAGGCGACCTCCTCCGAAGCAAAAGAGCAAGTATGAGAAGAGGGATGATTTTAAGTTTTGTAGGTACCACAATGAATGCGGTCACGATGCATACGACTGTTGAACGATGTAGAAAGATATTGAAACCCTAATCAAGCGGGGTCATCTAAAGAGGTTCGCCGACAACACACAGGGAAAGGAAGGAACCTCAAAACAGAAAGGCAACGGAAAAGGGCACATGCCTGATTCACCCATCACCAATGTTGTCGACTAAACTGTCCTCGAAGATCCACCAGTGTGCAAGACGGGCAAGGCGATATCTAAAGCACAAAATAAATGCATGTACGAATTTCTATTGCCAAAATAATTTTCTTTATGAATTAATGAATAAATTTTACTTCCGTGTTGATATGACCACATGTGCGACCAATATGCTTTGCGAGGTCGATCTTTTTCGTCGAACTAATTTTTTCCAAGCACCCGGGTCTACACCTTTCATACTCACATGGAGGGCCAATCCTTCGCGGGCCAACACGAATGGCTGGGGCATCCTCTTCGTGGTCCCATCGAACCATCCTATTGGAGACGAACCATCCTTAACAGCCCAAAGCGAGAAACCATCAGATTTGGAGAACACTCGTTGTTCAACAACTCACCCTAGGCCTTCTTCATATGCTTGAGTCTGACCTGTTGAGTGGGCAAGCAAGCACCATCATGCCTTGCAAATAACAAGGTACTCCATTACAAAACAAGATAGTTATTTTCTCTTACAATTTTTTGTTTCTTTTGGACACAAAAGGAGGGGGCTAGACGTCCAAATACAAAATAGCAAACTCATGGAGCGGCAGAATCATGCAGACGATCTTCAGATGACGTCACTTCCTCATGTGAAGCAAGGATCTTCTCACCAATGAAGGCATCATCACCCTTTCCTTCAAGCTCATCATCCGACCACAATGTCAGCTGATCAAAATCGAGTCTTGAAGCACGAAATTTGCGCTCGATTTGCAACTGACAACGCATGAAGCCGGCCTCATACAACGTCATCACATCACAGAGGCTCTCTCAGTGTTTGGCTACTGCCTTCTCAATGATCATCGATGGCACTTCCTCAATAATCCTCGAGTCCAATGCCTCAACAACCGTTGAAGAATCAAATCTACATATGGCAACAAGCAACTGGTCTTGGAGTTTAACCTCCTTCGCCTCCCACTCATTCTCCATCTCAAGAAGTCGTTCTTTGATTTGCTTTCTCCAAGCGGTCTCCTCGGCCAGCTGCCACTTGATGTGTCTCTTCAATGCAACCTCCTCATGCAACCTTTGTTGGATCTGGATCGTAGCCTAGAGGGGGGGTGAATAGGCTAATAAAAATATTCGTGCAACCAACGAACAATCCCACGCAGTTAAAGGCACAGACAGGGCAATAAAATAGCAATCACAGAATACGCATAGATATACCCTGGTTCGGTCGTCCCCACGACCTACTCCAGCCCCCGAAAGCAACTACTAGATAGATATGTAATCAAGTACAGCTACAATGAGTCAAGATCCCAAATCTACTCTCACCTAGCTCGTACACACACCACGTGCTCTACACTATCAATCTAGTCAGATGCTCTCCCTCCGTGACGACTCTCACAGTCATCAGGTCCCCAAAAAGTAACACAAAAATGGTAAAGTTTCCCCGACGAGGATCTAACACAACAACTACACAGAATAATGATAAATAGAGTTTAGGAATCTCAGTTTGTGTAGCGGCTATGTCCTCATCAATCAGCACGGGTCAGATCTCGTCTGACGTAGATGTAATCGTCGTCTCGACGTGTAATGCAAGTCAAGTTACGGCTGACTCAATGGAAGGAGCTTGCGGCCTCTTCAATAGTGTAGCTCACGGCAAGTGCAATGGTGCCATGTTCCCCTTGGGATGCGTGCATGCTCTTCCTTGGATCCTGCAAACGAAAGCAAAGATTTTAAACTTCAACTAATTAATAAAACCAAACCACTAGCCCTTTTTCACAGTCTTTCAATTCCCCGTTAATGCCCCCACAAAAACAAAGAGATATATGATTAGAAATTAAAAAGAACTCTCTTTCTTTTGTTTTTTGCAATGATAATAATGTTCATGCGTGAGTGGAGGAGAGGCTCATTTGAATGGAAATTTAATGCTCAAAAGACCAACTCAAGTTCCCATGTGATGGCCTGCAAAAGGTTAAGAAAAAGTTAGCTTTTTGTTTTTGCATTTCATTGAAGGAGAAAGATGCAGATTAATGCTTTGGCCTTGGGACTTGTTCTATTGACTAAAATCTGGTGGTTTGTTTGTTTCTCCCTAAAAAATACGCCTTCCTCTTTGAGTTTTTCAGCACCCTTGAATTCCCTTTGCCTGCATCAAAATTCGGCCCCTGCTCATAAAATAAATGAAGAGAGTTTTAGACCCTTTAATTAAAATCGCAAAGAAACTTAAATAAAAAGACTTCAGCAATTAATTTGTATTCCCTTCAAGAGGAGATGGCCGGGCTCTCTGAGTTGATTGCTGATGGGTTGCGGCTTGGGTGATGAAGCAGCAGGATGAAGAAATTTTGTGCGGCCTCACTTGTGAACAAAGAATGCGCCGCCCCTTAAAAGAATTTCTCTAAAAAAAATTTCCGGCCGTGCTCGTCTCTATTTTTTGTTGCGGCTTGGAGATAAAGAGGACGGCTGACCTAGGTTTTTCAAGGGGATAAAAAAAAATAATTCGGCCTGTCTATTTTTTTTTGCACCTAGGGTTATCAAAGGGTAGAATATATAAGAAGGATTTTGATTGGTCCCCTCTTCTTTTTGTTTCGGCTGCTAAAGGGTTCTTGAGAAACATTAGGTCACAGCCTCCTGGAGTATTTTTGAGAAAACAAAATGTGCTGTCCAAAAGAAAGAATTCACAACAACAAAAAATTCGGCCTGCTCTAATATCTTTTGGCATGGGTTTTTGTACGTGAGCCTTTCAATGAGAAAAAGATTTCATCGAGAGTCACAGCCGAAATTTTTCGGCTTCAATCAAAAGGAAGAGGATTTTTTTTCCGGCCACTTGATGATTGAGTGGTGATGTATTCGGCCACAAGGTATTTTTTTTGGTTACGGCTCTTGTGAAATTTTTATCAAGACCCTCTATCAAATAATGTGCGGCTAATGATATAGGCTAGGTTCTCTCCCTTTCTCCTTTACACATTGACCAAGTCCTTCCGTGAATTAATCGCACGTTCGTCATTCCTGAAACACTTAACACACACGTTAAAAACATTCACACACGTTTGTTATCATCAAACACGAAGTTCACAGATCGTTGCTACCAACAATCTCCCCCTTTTGATGATGACAAACTAAATATAAGATTTGACCAATAAGCTTTTCAAATAGTGTGTGTGAATCTGTGATAGAAGATGTATGCAAACACGTATAGCAGGATGTGCAACATATAAGCATGCAAATAATACGATCATGGTATGATGGCATGCTCCCCCTATTTTCATGCTCCGCCTTGAACCAATAATCATGTATGCACAAATAATACCAAATACCCAAATACCGATTACCACAAATACCCAAATACCGAGTACCAAATCTTCCCAAATTTTTAATACCCAAATACCGATTACCAAATCTTCCCAAATTTTTCTTCCCCTTTGTTATCATCAAAAGTCATACCACGAAGTCAAAATCATATATCATGCAAAAAGAGAGTATTAATAACCACTACCAACAATTGCATGCATACACTCATAGAATAATCAAGTCAAAATCCAATGAAATTAAACAACTAAGACTTCAACACCAACGTGTAAAGTCAACCATGTGATGATTAAAATTGAAGCACATAGGGAGAATCATTTAGAAAGTCAACCAGAACCAATCCACATTTTCCAAATAACATTCTATCACCTAGGATTGATTTTTCCCAGCTCATTAAAAATGAGTTCAAGGTACCACACCCCAAAACATAGCCTATAAGGACTCCTAGATGTGGGGGTGGCATTGCTTGACGAGTAAATACACCAACGCTAAAGTTTACCCATAAAGCTTATGTTGGATACTCGTGGGTAATACCGTTGCCATAGATTGTATCCATTTTTCATACAGAGCAATTATTCTTCTTTTTCGTTTTTTTAAAAATACTTATAACAACACTTTCTTTTGCTCAATTTTTATCCATGGCAAGGTATATCATATCCCTTAGATTTTCAGTTAAGTTTTCCTCCTACATTCACTTTCCATACTTCATAAACGATGTCTCCAAATGTGCAACAATAGTAATACATGTGGAAGTGAAGTAGGTGGTGTAGAAATCAAGTTATTTTCAGTCATTGAACATGCCATGAATATTTAGGAAGATGAACATGCGCATGTGGCAAAAGAAATAATACACCAATTTCTACATAGATATGAAAATATTTCATGAAAACTTCTTTTAATGAATCAAAGAGAAAGATACACATTTAAGCACCAATTTTTTTATATTTTCAGTTTTTCAGTTTTTTTTTAAATGCATGAAGTACTAAAGCAAACATGAGATGCAATCACACAAACAAAAAGAATCATGCACACAAAGCAATGCAACTACTAGCACACAAACAAAGAAAAGTCACGCGCACAAAAAAACTATGAAGATATTCATTAAGTTCAAAGAATGAGATATACCTTCGCGTCGCCGTTTGACTAAGGAGCTAAAAAGTAATGAGACATTCAATTTATTGCTCCTCATCAAATTTCCATCCACCTACAAAAGAGATGTCGTGTGTGACCTTGGAATCCAACAAGGTCCACTCACGTTAGTCATCAAAGATTTAGGAACCCATATTTGTTTGAACTTAATGTTTTTGTTCCTATATTTGCAATGATATGAAGTATGACCAACACATCCACATGTAAAGTACTTAGCATGAAAATTTCCAACCTTTGTTGATTCAATGTGAACTTTTCTATATTTTGATTTTTCAACATTTTTAAGACCATATCCTAGTCCTCGCCTATTATTGCCATAAATTTGATTTCCAAGAATAATGTCCAAATTTTGTTTTCCAATGGAAAATCTCTTTAATGACAATTCTAGGGTGGTGACTTTGGATTTCAAGATATCGTTTTCATTCACAAGCAAAGTGCATTTACTAATGAAAGCTCGCTTGTTTTCCTCTTCTTTCTTTTCAAAATCCCTCACTTTTTCTTTAAGTTCAAGATTTAGCATATTAATCTTTTCAGAAAGCAATTCATTTTCAACTTCAAGCTTTGTCTTATCAAGCTTATACATGCTAATATCCTTTAATAAAGAGGGACATGAAAGACAATCAGTTTTTTCAGGCAAGCTAGCTTTTTCTTTTTCTAACATGGCAATAGTAGATTTGCATGCAACAAGCTCTTCTTTAATGTTTTTCATTTCTATAGACATGTCATACTCAGTTTGTTGCATATCAAAATTATCATTCCTATAACATTCCACATCAGCTTCTAGCTCATCAATTCTATGTTGTATTCCTTTACAGATTTCTAAGAATTCAGATTTAGTGGGAGATTCTACCTCATTGTGTTTGGCCATCAATGCCATGCAGGAGTGGGCTTCATGTTCCTCATACTCCTCCACAGCTTCGCTATACATGTCCCACGTCAGCACTTTCGTTTTTCCTTTTGCAACTTGAGCTGTGTGTTGTTGTGGGCAATCTTTTATGTGGTGCCCTTTCTTCCTGCATTTAAAACATTCACTTCTATTAATAGCTTTCTGATCATATGAATTTCTATCAAAATTAGAATTATTAGAACGAATGAACCTTTTTCCCATCTCAGCTCTTCCTTGATCAGTCTGAATGTATCTCCTGAAGTTTCTGACCATTAGGGCTTGCTCTTCATCAAGATCGTCGTCGTTAGCTTGAAGAGCTAATGGTGTGGAAGCTTTGGTCTTCTCTTCAGGTTTCTCTCTGGCTTCTATACTCTGCAACTCAAGCTCGTGTGACATTAGGTTTCCTATCAAGTCCTCCACTTTCATTGTTGACAAGTCCTTAGCTTCTTGAATAGCGGTGACTTTAGGCCTGAACGAGCTTGGTAGTGCCCTTAAGATCTTTCGTACCTGTTCATGGCTAGAGTATGGCTTACCGAGGGAACTGGATTTGTAGACGATGTCTGTGAACCTCGCAAACATGTCTTTAACTGATTCTGTTGGTAGCATGCGGAAGCCCTCATATTCAGTGCTAAGCAACGCAAGTCTGGATTCCTTTGCTTGCGATGTTCCCTCGTGTGTCACCTCCAGAGTATGCCAGATTTCCTGCGCAGTTAGACAATGTGAGATACGATTAAACTCAGATTTATCAAGAGAGCATATAAGCGCATTCATAGCTTTACCATTAAGAGTATAAAGTTTCTTATCAGCTAAATCCCACTTGTCTTTAGGCTTAATCATAACAGTGTCTTCAATTTTAATAGTGGGTAGACTATAACCATTTTCAACAATATCCCACACATCATAATCTACAGACACCAAATAGATTTTCATCCTAGCCTTCCAATATGCAAAGTCTATACCGTTAAACTTAGGGGGACGGGCTATAGACTGACCTTCAGTAAAAGCACAATCAAATATATTCATGGTCATCTAAAAATCTAGGCTAGATCCTCTAAACTGGCTTTGATACCACTTGTTGGATCTGGATCGTAGCCTAGAGGGGGGTGAATAGGCTAATAAAAATATTCGTGCAACCAACGAACAATCCCACGCAGTTAAAGGCACGGACAGGGCAATAAAATAGCAATCACAGAATACGCACAGATATACCCTGGTTCGGTCGTCCCCACGACCTACTCCAGCCCCCGAAAGCAACTACTAGATAGATATGTAATCAAGTACAGCTACAATGAGTCAAGATCCCAAATCTACTCTCACCTAGCTCGTACACACACCACGTGCTCTACACTATCAATCTAGTCAGATGCTCTCCCTCCGTGACGACGCCCACAGTCGTCAGGTCCCCAAAAAGTAACACAAAAATGGTAAAGTTTCCCCGACGAGGATCTAACACAACAACTACACAGAATAATGATAAATAGAGTTTAGGAATCTCAGTTTGTGTAGCGGTGATGTCCTCGTCAATCAGCACGGGTAAGATCTCGTCTGACGTAGATGTAATCGTCGTCTCGACGTGCAATGCAAGTCAAGTTACGGCTGACTCAATGGAAGGAGCTTGCGGCCTCTTCAATAGTGTAGCTCACGGCAAGTGCAACGGTGCCCTGTTTCCCTTGGGATGCGTGCATGCTCTTCCTTGGATCCTGCAAACGAAAGCAAAGATTTTAAACTTCAACTAATTAATAAAACCAAACCACTAGCCCTTTTTCACAGTCTTTCAATTCCCCGTTAATGCCCCCACAAAAACAAAGAGATATATGATTAGAAATTAAAAAGAACTCTCTTTCTTTTGTTTTTTGCAATGATAATAATGTTCATGCGTGAGTGGAGGAGCGGCTCATTTGAATGGAAATTTAATGCTCAAAAGACCAACTCAAGTTCCCATGTGATGGACTGCAAAAGGTTAAGAAAAAGTTAGCTTTTTTGTTTTTGCATTTCATTGAAGGAGAAAGATGCAGATTAATGCTTTGGCCTTGGGACTTGTTCTATTGACTAAAATCTGGTGGTTTGTTTGTTTCTCCCTAAAAAATACGCATTCCTCTTTGAGTTTTTCAGCACCCTTGAATTCCCTTTGCCTGCATCAAAATTCGGCCCCTGCTCATAAAATAAATGAAGAGAGTTTTAGACCCTTTAATTAAAATCACAAAGAAACTTAAATAAAAAGACTTCAGCAATTAATTTGTATTCCCTTCAAGAAGAGATGGCCGGCCTGCTCTCTGAGTTGATTGCTGATGGGTTGCGGCTTGGGTGATGAAGCAGCAAGATGAAGAAATTTTGTGCGGCCTCACTTGTGAACAAAGAATGCGCCGCCCCTTAAAAGAATTTCTCTAAAAAAATTTCCGGCCGTGCTCGTCTCTATTTTTTGTTGCGGCTTGGAGATAAAGAGGACGGCTGACCTAGGTTTTTCAAGGGGATAAAAAAATAATTCGGCCTGTCTATTTTTTTTGCACCTAGGGTTATCAAAGGGTAGAGTATATAAGAAGGATTTTGATTGGTCCCTTCTTCTTTTTGTTTCGGCTGCTAAAGGGTTCTTGAGAAACATTAGGTCACAGCCTCCTGGAGTATTTTTGAGAAAACAAAATGTGCGGCCCAAAAGAAAGAATTCACAACAACAAAAAATTCGGCCTGCTCTAATATCTTTTGGCTTGGGTTTTTGTACGTGAGCATTTCAATGTGAAAAAGATTTCATCGAGAGTCACAGCCATAATTTTTCGGCTTCAATCAAAAGGAAGAGGATTTTTTTCCGGCCACTTGATGATTGAGTGGTGATGTATTCGGCCACAAGGTATTTTTTTTGGTTACGGCTCTTGTGAAATTTTTATCAAGACCCTCTATCAAATAATGTGTGGCTAATGCTATAGGCTAGGTTCTCTCCCTTTCTCCTTTGCACATTGACCAAGTCCTTCCGTGAATTAATCGCACATTCGCCATTCCTGAAACACTTAACACACACGTTAAAAACATTCACACACGTTTGTTATCATCAAACACGAAGTTCACAGATCGTTGCTACCAACAACCTTTCCTCAGTCTGCCTCCTCAAGGATGACTCATCTTTAGCTTTCGATCTGGCTTCAACTAATTTTTTTCGGCCTCTTTTACACGAGAGGTAAGCTCAACCTTTTGAAGTTTTTCTCTTTTCAACTTCGACATTGCTTCATCGATGACTTTCTGCGCAACAGCCATTCGTCCATTTCGATAAACCAAATTGGCCGCATAATCGACCACTACCGTTGAACGCCGACGTAACTTGGTGGCCGCTAAAGATGCTTGCAAGCAACGGAAAATTCAAATCCAAATCTAACATTGATTAAGGAAGAAGGAGATTACTCACTTGAATATTTTGATGTACCACATAAGTGGCCAGCCTCTCGTCGTCGACTCTCACTCAGATGGCTCTGTCTCGAGGGAGAGTTGAATTCTCGACAAGCAGAGAAGCGATCCTAAAACTCAAGAATGCTGACTCATTCTTTTCCACTGGGTAAGCAGGGTGATGGACCCCATCCTCATTACACTCTGTCGAAGCCTGAGATGACCTATCTTCTAAGAAGATTGACCAAAATTCCGAAGTGATATCCTCCACCAATGGTTCCTAAGGTAGGAGACCACCCAATGGCCAGCAGTCTACATGAAGGCATGTCCCTTGAGAGGGTGGCAGACCCATCGACAGCTTCTCTGGAGTTGGGGCCCGAGTTTGCTCGGGAGCCACCATCAGAGAGGTGGAGATGTCCCCACCCGGCGAGCTCGAGCTCGCAACGTTGACTTCATTCCTCTGCTTCTTTTCTACAGCTCGGCCCCTTTCAACATCTATCATGGTTCGAAGCCTCCTCTTTTTTGAATACTGTCTCATTTGAGGATTGTCTGGGGCTGCCAAGGGTGAACTCGAGACAACAACCTGGTCTCATCTCTTCTTCTTCTTCTTCTCATTGGCTTCACAATTCAGCCACATGACTCAATTTCTTCTTTTTCTGGACCTGAGCTTTTTTGGAAATCTCTGGGACTGCTGAAGGCGATCCTTCGACAATCTCGATCGCATCTCCTTTAGGACGAATCACTTGATGAGGCAACGAGCTCCCTACAACTTCCCGAAGAGAAGCATGGAAAACCGATTGGAGCTCGGTATCTGCTTGGTATCCTTGCCCCTTCATCCCTGCAATAGGAAAAGGAAATCAAGAAAGAAGAAGAGTTAAGATGGAATGACCTACCTTCTACTCATACGGTCTTCAGCAAGGTCTTCATATCGAAGAGACTAGCTATCACCCTGAGGTCCTCAGGCAGTTTGAGCAACTCATCAATGGTTTTGAGCTCGCCTTTAGAGAGGGGTAGCTCTTCATTAGCCACAAGGGTCGGATTCTGCCAATGTGTAAGGAAAACCGCTATGCTGGAAAAAGCCACAAACACGAATTGTTCTTTCCATCCCTTATTGGAGGTAGAGATGTCCTTGATTAACTATATGTCCCTCCTAGCGTTGATGCAATACCATACGGATCTCGGATAAGGCTTCAATTGGAAGAAGTAATTGAACAGCCCTCAAGGTCAGTTTCACCTCAATCGTCATACACAGCACGATGAAGCCAACCAGATTACCCACAGATTTAGGCATCAGTTGATAGAGGAAAAGTTCCAGCACGTTCAATACTTTGAGAATGAAAGGATGCATCAAAAAGCAAAGCCCGTGTTCGAAGGCTTTGGTGTACACGCCTACCTCACACTCTCCAAGCCAGCAAACTCTTTCAGTCGGCATAGGAGCCCTGACAAGATAAGGATATAGAACGTAATGCTTCTAGAGAAACTGAAGTTGGGTGTTCGGTACTTTGGAGGCTAGGTTGGCAACCACATCAGGTGCGGTCGAATTCTCTTTACCCTTCGAGATGGTGGGGCCTCGGCATTGACAGGAATTAGGGCCAAGTTTCCCCTTACCGCAGATGTCATTGGAGGATTAATATCTGTTGGTGTATCAGCCACGACTGAATAACTTTCCATCTGAGATGAGATAACTTGGGCCCTCTCCATTTCTTCACATTGCTCAGTGGTTCCTGATGCCGAGGAAGTAGCCATGGCGAGAATTACGCGAGGAGGAAAGAGAAAACAGAGGCTTTATTTTTCGATAGGTCAGACGGTAAAGTTTGCATCGTCTCTCCCATTCCCCTATTTATAAGGCGATATATCCAATTGTGATCAAGGCCAATCCTCTTGTCTGAGAACATGTGTCGTCGATCAATGGCTATCCATATCCTGAACCTGAGGCTGATGTAACGGTCGAATCAGATGAAGAGGAGTTTTGGCATTTATAATTGAGTGTTTCTACTTCAACTGTAGTGCCCAATTAATAATGTATCGCATCACTCATCCTCAACCGATGCTTTGTTTGAGACCAAGTGATATGGGCCATTGTGTCGACCCCTGAAGGCAGAAGGAGTATTCATACCTAAGTAGCGAAACCTATAAAGGAAGATAATGCAGCCCACCAAGCCCATGAGGCCCACATAGATACCTGGTCATTTGCCCAGTCAAAGGCAATCCATGTTATGCCAGTTAAGCTCCTAATTCTTGAATGGATGGTTAATAATGGGCTCAATAATGGCGGAGTGGGAAGACATCCGTTATACCTATTCTCAAGGGATGAACGTGCCACAATTATTGCAAGGCCGTTATTCACCAACGACACTGAGGGGATGCCTCCACTTATAAAAGGACTAAACGACAACATTGCAAGGGACCAGACTCCAGAGATACAAACTACTAGGTACTCTGACAACCTTTATGCTTTACTCTCCACAACATATTTCTTCCTCCTTCACTCGGCGTGACAACACGACGGACGATCTCCCTTTAGGTTGATCCTGCAGCCCCGGGTCTCCTTAAGTTCTTTACTAACTTAAGCATCAAATGTGATTTGGGTCGGAACCCAGATCCGACATCCCTAACGATTATTAGTAATGCAGATAACTCGGCAGGCGACTCGGCAAGTAGCTCAAATAGCTCGAAGCACCCTATAGCTAGATCGGGCCTCACCATATTAGCTCGAACTCGATCCCCTCTGACCCAGGCCACCATCGCTGTGGGTCCCACATACCAGCTGACAAGGTTCCACGTCATCATATGCGTCCGAGTCAACTCAGCTTACTGTTGGTCGGAACACATCCGTCAACACCAGTTATATAATTTTTTCTTAGTGTAACATGTGATTTGCATATTGCGACTATATTCGAAAATTAAGAAAACATGCAAGGATATGTGTTGAAATTTTGTTATCTATCTTTTAAGCATTTAGCTTATAATACCCCCAAGGGCAGGGCACATCAAAGTTGTGCCTTTATTTAATATTTATGTCATTTGCCAACTTTAAAGACTTACTTGTGTTGTGATACCCCAAGTACTTTGTTTGGTAAGCAGCTACTAGGGCACTTCTGATGAGCTTTAATTATTCAGCTTCATCCATTGATCCATGATACATCATGATTGTAATGAAGTTGAAATAATACTACACCTACTTACCACTCATCCCATTGAAGGTTAGAATTGACCTCTTCACGCTCTAGTTGTATTGCTTGACTTTGTTGAGATATTGAGTCTCACCCTATGTTGTTTTGATGATAAAAAAATGTTGCATCCAATATCTTTGAGTGCATGAGCTTAAGGCAAATCAAATGTTACACTCAAGGTATTAGTAATGAGATAAATAAGGTCATTGATCAATTGGAGCAAGATAAAGAGCTTGAGAAACAAGAATTCATCAAACAGACTTCATTGTAATAATGCATTTGATGTATTTTCTTTCTTTTGTCTTAACTTGTTAAGACATTGCTAGAAGCTCTTACACACATAGTAACACCATACAATGATTTTTTTAAAATATTTTTAAATGTTTTAAAAATTGTTTCCTAAGTTTTTAAAATATTTTTCCCTGTATCTGTTAAATTGTCGACTACTCCTTGAATATAGCTTCTGATAGATAAATGATATGTGGTAGATAGCATGAGAGTGATGGTAGATGAAGACACATGGCTTGGTTAGCTTAGATCAACTCCAATCGGCCTTCATTTCTTCAAAATGAAAGCCGGCCCCCCTCCAACCGGGCTTCAAAATGAAGCCAAAAATAAAGGGGGTGAATAGTGCCCCTTCAAATATGAAGGGGCACTAGTCACCCATTCATTTGAGATTCTCACCCTAAATTTCAATTATGCCCCTCTATTTAATTAAACACAATTAGCTAATTACTTAATATTTTTCAGACCACATCACCAAATTTAATAATTTTAGTACCATTGGAAAGATCACGATACTATCTATAATATGAGACCAATATTGAATAATTTTCGAACATTCAATTATTTTGTTGTTAATGAGATCATTTATATAAAAATTAATATTATTTTTACGGACAAATATTAATATTTAATATTTTCACCAAAATTTATTATAGTTATACAATATCAATAATTTTATATTATTTATGAATTTCTTTAATAAATAAATAATTTATTAGATTAACCCATTTTCAAAAGTAATATTTTATCATTATGTAAAGATAACTAAATATGATAAAATAAGATTTGAAGAGTGCCGGTTGGAGTTGACCTTTCTTCAAAATGGAAATTTTGAGGAATATTACACTTTGAAGGGGCTTTTTGAAAGGGATGGTTGGAGATGCTCTTATAAAGAAAGCGAGAAACACAAAAGTTCTTCTATTAATTATTCTCCCATTTATTAATTTGTTTCCTCTCCACTCTGTAATTACTTAGAACTATTCCTCTGCACGTGTAATCCACACGTACATGGCTATGTATTGGGCCACACCGAAAGCAGGAGGGAAAAAAGAAAACTTCAGAGAAGGCTGGTTGATCTCAACATGTTGGACCGAACCTTCTCCATATAAATATAATAGACTGTTCAGGATCATTTCTAAATATACGAATCATTGATTTTGTTTTAGAAGAATCTAGAACAGTCAACGTAGATACAAACATCAAAGATTCTCTATTAATGTATCAAACTGCTCTAGAATTGTCTAATAAGATACACAATCCATGAAGATATGTGTACTTACGAACCTCCCAAATAAAAATATGCTACACACATGCTCACAAATTACCATCTACCACAATTTTGGACCTATCTAGTACCAAAATTGAATGCCTCATTTCTTAAGACTAGCACATGCTTTGTAAGTAGCACTACATACATTCACAGGCTCTATAAGTGGCCCTACAAGAAGGAGAAAATGACTATTGAAATTAGCAACAACAACAACATAGGAATGAGAAAAAAGAAGAGGAAGAACAAGAAAAAGGAGGAGGTATTTTGATTTAGTTCAAGTATGTTTAGCGATGTTAAAAATACCAGTGTTACATCATTGGGCCGGCTCCCAAAGACAGAATGGATATTAACACCCATATAAGCGAAACTCGCTAAGGAGGGCGAAGCGACCCATCAATCCCATCAAGCCCGTCGAGTCCATGTAAATATCCTGTTGTTTACCTGGTCAATGGCAATTCGCATCATGCCTATTAAGCGCCCACGTCTCTAAGAAGAGGTGGGTAAATGGGCTCAATAATGAAGTAGTGGTCAGATACCCATTATACCTGAAATAGAGGAATGTACGTGCCACTACCAGGGCGAAGCGGTTAGTCGTCAACAAGATCGATGGGCGACTCCACCTATAAAGGACAACCTTAAAGGAACAGTATAGGCCAGGAGAGCTACCAAGTGCTAGGTATTCTGACAACACATATTCTTAATTTTCCACTACATATTTCTTCCTCTGTGACTTGGCAGGTCAGCTCCTCGGAGGATCTCCCTTTAGATCGATCCCGTTGCCTCGGGTCTCTCTTAAATTTCCTAATAACTTAAACATTGGAGGGGATTTGGAACCCAGATCTGACCCCCTAACGATTTCTTGTGGTGCAGATCGCTCGACATGTGATCCTTTAAATAGTTCAGAGTGCCTCTGAGCTAGGGCGGACTTCATTTAAGTTGCTCGGTTGCCTCCGTCCAGACCCGAGCTACATAGGACGAGGGCCCGATTATTCCAGCTGACAAGGATGCACGTCGACTCGAGGCGTCCAAGTCAGCACCCTTTACTGTTGACCGAAACCCATCCATCAGCAGTTGGCACCGTCTGTGGGGATTAAGAGTCTACATTCTCGTATCCACCGAGCAGAGAGACCATGTTGACTTATTCTGTCGACCAAAACACGAAGAAACCTGATTCCTCTGTGGATGACCTCTCAACTCTGCAGAATATCGATGCACTAAACATGATATTTGGCGAACCTTCTCCTTGCGATTTCTCTGCCTCCCTACAAAGCCACAACACCATGCTAGTGATGACAGCAGTTGTCGGGTGGAAGCGACCAAGGAACTCGACGCCCCCAATATCATTTTCATATGAGGATCTTGAGGGTGTAGAGATGTCGTACGATGACGTTGACGTCATCAGTGCTATCATCAATACAATCGAGGTCAGACGATTACTCATTGATGTGTCGTCCTTTTCTAGACCACACTCAAGAAGATGTGGTTAGCCTCATCAGAGCTGAGGGAATGTCCCGCATCTCTCATCGACTTCACACGACATTCCATTCCTGTTGCTAGTATGCTCGTGTTATCAGTCACGCTCAGGCAATCCCCCCACCAAGTGACTCGAATAACATTATTCATGGTGGTTAAGATCAATTTGGCCTATAACGGGATTATAGATGACACGACCCCCTCCCTGGGATACCCAGGAAGACAAGGTATGTGACGAGAACTAAAACGTATCTGTTGGTCCACTATGCACTGCTGGAAATAGTACAAGTAGAGCTTAACAAACAGCCAACCAATAAACACAGAACGACACCAAGCCACAGAGGAATACTGAAAACCAAACACTGCACAATTTCATATACATCTCAAAGCATCCCAAAACATCATTCCATATATTACAAGCATCTCTCACCCCAAAGAAACCCAAAGTACACATAGCTCTCTCCTCGCCCCTCACCACCCAACCTAAGCTCCAACTCCCAATAACAGAACTCCAAGTCAACCTCCAGCTCCATCTGCCATCTCCAAAGACCACACCTGAAATTTTCAACGAGGGCACGTCAACGCGTGACCCAGTAGGAATTCCATACTCCACCCTAAGTGCTACAACTGAACATGGCATGCGTAACAAAAGAAAGCAAACCATAGTACCGTACGTAGGAAAAAGAACAGAACCAAAGCAGAGGGTATAAGGGGAGGGGTGACGATGGTACATCAAATAACAACAAGTACGCTTAAAGCGCAAAAGAGAGTCAGTCAAACAATTACATACAAAGTTAGCTTTTGGAACCCTAATATCGAATACAACATATGTGACTGGACCTCTCCCAATTGTGTCGGATAGCAAAGAGGACTCCCCGTCGCCCTAGCCTGTCAGGAGCCTCTGTTACCACTCTACACTTCCCATCGTGCTAGCCCGTCAGGAGTGCAAGTGTACCCACCACACAGAACCACAAAAGACACCACAACCAGTCCATCCCATAGGCCTACCCGATACTTCGGAATTCTCCCAAACCCGTGTCACCCTCCAAACGGAGGATTGAAACACTCTCTCACTCTCATTTGTTCATGCAAACAATACACTTTTCATTTACACACATGGAACCAACCATTTCCAACCTCATCAAGGCAACATCTCAACACATATAAGATTACACCCACAACAATTCACCCAAAGCCAAATTATGCAAAGCATCTCCCTCATTTCATACTTAACTACATGTAGACATTTTCACAAACACATAGATGTCATAATGACAAAGTCCTCAATTCATTTGAAAACAACATAATACTAATAGCTGATGTCGTCCTCTTCTAGCAACATGAAGCTAATAGCATGAAACCAATAGCATGAAACTAATAGCAACATGAAACTAATAGCAACATGATCATATTAATTTCAAAACATGAAAAGAGATGCAAATCCATAATTAAAGTCAATTTCTTTAGCATGCTTGGATGACATTTTGAATAATAAGCTATATGAAGAGGGATTCCTACCAAAATGCAAGCTTGTAAGGTAATTAACTAGAAGTTACTTGCAGTTTTCCACAAACCATATTCCACTAAATGCTAACTTTATAAAAGACAATGTCACAAGCTACATAAGCCACAAGTTGCAAACTTCATATGAGCCAATGGTCGGCCTATATTAAACATGTTTATGTGAGATGATATTTTGCACAACTCCATGAGATTACATGTGACCATCGCCTTTCTAACTAACATGCTTGGTTCTAATAAAATACTAATTAGTGAGAATCTTATTGCCTTTTACATAAAGCCCTTAAAAGTCTTCTTAAAGGGCTTACTAAAAGTACAAGCTTGATTGGACTTGTTAGAAATCTTAAGAAAACATATCTAAAAATCCGCTTGAGGGCTTAAGGAAAGTGCATGCCTCTAAAGGGTCATTGTAATAATTTATAAAAAAGACATCTTCAATGCAATCTTGAAACAAATGCAAAATCATTAGGAAGATGCAAACTTGGCAAATCTAATTAAAGTCCTTAAGAAGGATGCTAGCTTTTGAGGATTTGATGGAGGGTCTTTAAGAAAAGTTTTAGCTTTGATAAGGTTAATGGAAAAACATTAAGGGAAAGCAAGCTTTAGGTAAACTTAAAGATAGAATTTCCGAGATAACCCTAACAAATAGTAGGTTTTTGTCACGCCTTGCTTCCCATTACACTTGGGAGCGAGGACGCGAGCAGGTCCGCATGTGCTTAAAACAAGAAGGATGTACTTTTTCTTTTCTTCCTCCTTGGTTTAAGCACATTAGGCGTCTGTGACAACAACTTGCAGATTATTGCATGCAACTCAAACAACACAGATAATTTATTTTATTACAATTTTAATGTCTCAAAATTGGATACAACAACAAATGAAATGAAGAGAGGGTCTACAGCCCTTACAATAATAAAAGGAGGATAAGTTCAACGATGCTGTGAAGGTGCCATGCTCCTCGGCAGGGAAATTCAACGGCAAGGCACTCCTGATCAACCTGCTCAGTCTCGAAGAGTACTCCTCTGCAAATCTGTCTATAACCTGACGTATATTTCACAAGACAAGGAAAATATACGTCAGCGAGGGTCGCTCGGCAAGTTTTAGAAGGTTAAGAAAGTTGACCCTCGGCAAGGTTATCAAAATCATCAACATGACAAAGTGAGTGACATAAAATGATTTCAATAATTAAAACATGGCAGCATAAGAAACGTATGAGCATGTCAAGCGTGGTGCACAAAGCATTGGGCGAGTGTAGTGTGCAAAGTAATAAGCATGACATGTGTAGTGTGCAAAGCAATGGCATAACAAGTGTAGTGTGCAGACTAACAAGCATGTCATGTGTAGTGTGCAAAGCAGTGGCATGACAAGTGTAGTGTGCAGAGTAACAAGCATGGCATGTGTAGTGTGTAAAGCAGTGACATGACAAGTGTAGTGTGCAAAACAGTGGCAAGTGTAATGTGTAAAGCGGTAAGCACGTCAAGTGTAATGTGTGAAGTAATAAGCATGTCAATCGTAGGGGAAACTAGCAGCAATTCTCAATAGTAACAACATGAGTAAAAGAGTGTGTCAATCAATCACGTGTGTCTAGTGACAAGCCTAATGTCTGAGGAGGAAGTGACTAGCAATACACCCAAGCCAACGGGGGCTACCCATGGCTCTCTACTCACTGAGCCGGCCAGGTGTCGGTCGAATTCACCAATAGAGTGTAATCTAGCATTCCGGCCTCTACTACATTGGACTACTCCACCCAAGTGTTATGCTGGAACACGACCAGCCTAATCAATTACACGAGTTCACGAATGCTAAACCGCCGTATACTGGAACACGAGCCAGACTAGTCATCATGTGACCCTACTAGAACACGAGCCAGACTAGTCACATATGACTGACGGGAGTAGCCAATCAAGAAGCACGAATTCACAATTTCAAGGTATTCCGTTCCATCAAGGTGTTCCATTCAATCCAATATGTTCAATGCAGTTTATTATCAACATGTTAGACAACATGATATAAAAACAATGTTAGCGATTTCTTGGTTTAACAATTTAAATGTAATAGTGTTTAAAAAGGTGTAAAATGTACACGTGTCAGATTTGACGATTTCCGGTGTCAGAATGGTTGCGATGAGAGACGCGGTTGTTTCTGTGCCATTAGATTTCCAAAGTCAGGTTAAATGAATTAACTGATTAGATATTTTAACTGTAAATTAACAGCATCATGTATATTACCTATAGCAGACCTAATCGCTAACTAACAGGATTTAGCTAACAATGCTAACTTATGAACTAACATTAAACATCATCTACTGCTAACATTTACTAACCTTATAATCACTATGATACAAACTTTATTCTAATACTAACTGTATTACCAAGTCTAAATACATTAACTGTTTGATACTAACAATTTGGTTACTAACTTATATATGTTAATTATTTACTGACCAATATATACTAATATTATACCTATAACTAATACACCAACATCCCACTTATATAAATTAAAACCTATGTATACTATTACAGCTTACTTATGGATTAAAGGCTAATATTATAAGCTAACTTGTATAACAAACTCAATATTATAACAGCCATCACTATAATTAAAATGCTGCCATGATAACTTACGTATTAGATGCACGCAGGTAGAAGGCATCGAGAGTGTCAGCGGTGCAGAGGGCTGAGCTGTGTAGCGATTGGAGTAGGCTACGGGCAGCGACGGCTGCAGCGGTGGAGGATCGGGCAGCGATGAGAGGTCGAAGGCGGAAGAGCGGCTGTCAGTGTTTCGGTGTGGGCTTGGTCGGAGCGCGAATGAGAGGGGGTCTATGCGGGTCAAAGACGGACTGGGTGCTGCAGGGACGTCTGACGGTGGGAGGTGCAGCCATCTCAGGGTGAGGCGGAGGAGGCGAGATTTGGCAAAGAGAACAAACGGCAGAGGACTGGGAGCGACGGTGAGGTGGGTGGCAGGGCTGAGGCGGCGGTTCCGTAGGGATGTGAGCGCGGCGACTTTCGGGGCTACGAGGCAAGGTGGCGGGGTTAAGGTGGTCTTGGCCGTGAGGGGTTCGATGGCGAGAAGAGGGGGGTGTGACAGGGTGATGCTGGCGGTTGGCGGACGTAGGGGATTGTCGTGGGGTTGGTCGGAGCGAGGTGGGAGGTCGACGGGTGAGGGGAGAGTCGTCGGAGATGGTCGAAAAGCGAGGTGGGGCAGTGAGCTTGGTCGGGCTGGAGTCGGAAGGGGAAGTCGGAGGCGATGATGGGTCGTTGGGTTTGTACGTAGAGGGAAAGGTGGTGGTGATGGAGTCGTTATGTCATAAAGATGGTAGGCTTGGCCATGGAGAGGGCGCCGGGGGTTTCGGGAGGTCGGAGCTACCGGCGGGCTACCGTGAGGCAAAGGTGATGGGGGGTTGCTCTGTTTTTAAGTGGCAGGGGAAATGTTGGGCGGTGAGCTGTCGGAGAAGATGGCTGGGGGTTCTGCCAGTTTGTGGAAAGAGAGGAGGTGGAGATGGCGGGGTGCTGTCTTGCAGCGGGAGGAGGAGGGAAAGTGTTTTGCGGCGTTGCGGGCTGATGTGTGGGCTGGGCTCTCGGGGTAATCTGTCTTGTGGGCGCCTGGGTTTGGCGGGACCTGTAGGTGGTCGATGCTCCGAGATGAAGGGAGGTGGATGCGGGGTGCCTGTCGGAGGAAGGTGGCGGGGCTGTTCGGACTGGGGTTGCGGTTGTAGAGGGCGAGGAAAGTCCGAAACGGGGAGCTGGCTTGGTATGGGTTGCGGGGAGTCTCCGAGGCGGCGGTCGAGGGATCTGTCGGCGTGGGCTGAGACTTGGAATTTAATGGCGGGCTGCTGTGGGGATGCCCATGCATGGAGTCATGCGCGTGATGGTCGAGGACGTGGGTGTACTTGTGGTTGGGGATGTGGAGGCTAGGTTTGTTACGTGGGATCCCTGCGTATGATAATGATGTGGGGGGTTGAGGGATATGGGGGTAGGTAGGATTAATAATCAGTTAAGATTTAGAAAAATATTAACAATTAGTTAGTTTAGAAAAGATTGGATTAGTTAAATAAATTCAGTTTTAATTTATTTCTTAAATCCGAAGGTTTCAGCAAAAAACAGAAAGTGTAAATAGTTGGACTTAGGAAATATTTAATGTAGGAATATAAATATATACAATAGGTTTCGTTAAGATCTTCCGAGATTCGTTGTGGGATATAATTAGTTAAGATAATTGGGATTTTGGGGAAATATTACCGTTAGGATAGTTTGGGTTCCATCAAACCCATTTAGATTCATTAACATATGGTTTTAGATTTATTAAGATTTATTAGTATTTAACGATATGATTTGGATGGTTCGTTAATCTTGATTTATTAGGATCTAATTGGATTAAGATTAAGATTCAATTTTATAAATGTAGGATTTGATCTATTTTAGGTATTAGGATTGTTAAGATAAGATTCATTAGGATTTGATTAAGATTGGATTCTGATTTTTTTTTGAAATCAGCTTAGTTGGGGTTATAAGATTATGTTTTGATTAGTTTGAATAATTCGTTTAATATAGAGATATTTAGATATAGCAAATTAATCCATTTTGGATATTAGGGTTAATGAGGTATGTTTTATTAAGATTACGATTGAGATTCAGTAGGCTGAGATATAAAATTTATTAGGATTTGGATTTAGCAAATCGATATCATTAAGATGTTTAGATTTGGTCTAAATTTGATCAAGATAAGATTCGAAGAATCATCTGATTAGGATAATTCGGATCATTACAATCTCGCCCCCGCAAACAACAACCAAAAGCTTAGAAGATATAAACGCGATCGCTAAGTCGTGTTCTCGAGCTATGAAAATAATAATAACAAATAAAATCATCTATTAATATTCTAATACATCACTATACTAATTGAATAAGTATGAAATACGTATATACAGAAACAAGCAATTACAATTTTCTATTACAATATGAACTTTAACATGAAAAGTAAAACTCTAACACCTTTGAAATAGAACCCTCTTTATTAAATAGGGAGAGTTATAGTCAATAACAAGAACTTTAGTAAGGATTAAGGCTCTACTAAAAATGAGGACATTATTCAACATGAAAGAATAATAATAAATAAGGGGCTTCATCTCGCATCACTTCCTTTCTCCCCCTCTTTCTTTCTTTTATTAAAACATATCAAAGGTCCATGAAGGCCCAAGGCCGAAATGAAGGAGATGATTTGTACATGCTTTCCCAAAGATTAAAATGCCAATTCCACACCTAACCACATCTCCTTAGCAAGATGAATAAGGAACTCAACATTGAACATGCCTGCTTAATAAAGAGACACTCCCCATCATTATAGCACCACATTGGTTTAAGCTTGCCCTAGATCAAAATGCACTCATGGGAGGGGAAAATGCCATTAAATGAACCCAATTGCATTAAGTCATTAACTTGGACATAACTTCATATAAAAGAGAACAATTTGCATGCAACTTTACTTAACAAACTCTAATTCCCATGAAAGATAGTGAATTGTGCATGACTACCACAATGATGGCAATTTGCATAAAGGTGGCATCTTTATTTAAACACAAGCAAAAAAGGAGACAACTTTATTAAGTGCAAGGGTAGAGCATACACAAATTAACCTCTTTAGCAAAGGGGAACAATGAAAGTTTGCAACTCCATCTAAACATTAGTATGGCAAGCTCATAGCATTATGAAGACTTCACCTTTTTCATGTTGATGCAATAAAAGAGCAATTGAAACACAATTTGGCAAGAAAGGTGCCAACGTGTATGCATGTCATTAAAGGTGCAATCCCTTTTACTTAAATCAATGCATGCAAATGACAACTAAGGAGGAGTAGGATTCCTACCTCTTTGGAGAAGCAAAATCCTCCTTCAATTTCATGAACTCCACTATAGCTCCATCACCAAGCTCCAAAACCCTAACCTTCCTCTTTCCCACAAATCATCTTCTTTGGATTTCCCCCTTCCTCCACTCTCTTTTCTTTCTTTCTCTTTCTTTCTTTCTTTCCCCGTTTTTTTTCCTTTCTTTTTTTTGGCAACCTGGGACATTTGGCCATGGGGGGGTTCTTTCGGGGTTCTTTCGGCTGGCTATGGGGAGGGGAGAAAAGGGGAAAAGAAAAAATAAAATAGAAATTAGAAGAAAAGTGGAGAAGTTTGGAGAAAAGGGGATTTAATAAATGGAAACCCCTTTTATTACAAGTTTGCCATTCCACTAAAATATCTCCATTCCCATCTCCAAAATTCAAGCTCAACTATCAAAGCCCAACCAACTATCTAGCTACTAAAATTATCTAAAGGCCCAAACAACTGTAATAATAATAATAATCAACATCAACATCAACAATAATAAAAATGCTAATACTAATAATAATAACAACATCAACCACAATGCCATCCATTAATACCAATAACAACAACAATAATAATAATCTATTTAGAACATAATAAAATACTTATCATGAAAATCCCATTTTACTATACACACCCACCAACCAAACATCACTAAGCACACTAATAACAATAATAACACTCACTACATCACATCCAATACATCCATACGTATTCACTTATACATCCAAGTCATATCATATTCAACCATATAGCCATTTACGTAAGAAATTACTATGCATACAACAAAATTACTATATACACTATGGAGGCACACAAGCAACTATACACTACATATCAAATAAAAATACATACACTTATTGTATATGGCACTAGGGTCATTACATTCTACACACCTTAAAATAAAGTACGTCCTCGGACTTTCCAACTAAGGACATAGCTAAGAGTGAGCAGATATATACTGTAGGGTCAATCTACCCCTAGCATATACGAAGGCAAAGCACACCAATAACAAATACTTATACAGATACTTCAACCATGTATCCTGACTTACATGCATACGTATACCTACACTATTATACATTATCTCATAAAACATAAACAAGTCATGACGAATGTTATGCTAGAAATCATAACATGAAGCAGACACATGCCATAACCAGTGTTATGACATGAAATATATCATGAAACACTCACATGTCATAACTGACGTTATGACATGACAGACTAATACAAGCACAACCAGTACCTTCACATATACACCAATATCATCACACACATATATATACCCATGCAACAACATAGGTACCCTCAAACATGTACACACATACATGTTCACAACCATACATATAAATATGCATATAGCACGCATATTACCACCTATATACATAGATCACCATAGGTAAACACGAAGTCATCCATATACATATATCGATGAACACATAAGCATATTTACATACTTACATGCATCTGCATGAAGTCATCCATACATATGCATATACCCAACCAACCATCCAAGTCTACCCCAAGATTACTCATATACCAATACTCACCCGCCTCATATCTGCATAGAAGCATGGTATGCATACCTACAAATACATACAAGCACACATAAATATGATAACCTCATATACATACACATGCATCTCTATACATAGATATAGACATACGACTATGTATGTCTCCTAGTATATATCCAAGCACACACCTACACGTCATCACATAAAGTTTCATACAACAATACCAACACACACAGATATTCATATAATGATATATCTATCCAAACGTCGGTGTAAGCGTATCCGCTTACAACCAGATATGCAACCACATACATCTTCTATACATATATCATACACACCACTATAATACACATAGGGCATGCCCACTCACACTTGAGTGGAACACAAAGATCTATACATGGATTCACACAATCAGCATGTACATATATACCACATACTACAGATACAGATGGCATACCATATTTATACATCGCCTAGAGCTCAATCAACCGTATAGTTTTATGCTACATACTACTCATAGGCTACCATATATTAAACATATACGCGGATCCTCTATACTCTGGCATACAATCATGTATGTCTCCTAGCATCCATCCAACATTCACAGATGTATCAGCACAAAAGGTCTACTATATCAATGTCAATGCACATAGATAACCATACAAAAATATATTCATCCATACATAGGTGTAAGCATACCAGCTTATAATCATATATGTATCATATACTCATCACATATATCAACTCATAACACTGATACTCTTAAGACATATCCACACATACATGGGTGGAACTCACGGGTTCCCGCATGCAATCTGCACACCCTTCATATGCATAAATCACAGACGTTATATGGCCACAACACGGTACATCTATACACTATCTACACCTAAATTAAATATATAACTCAATTTTACACACTACTTATAAGTCAATCATGTATTAACACATATACCCCAAAGGCGATCATATGGTTGTACAATCATTCATACATATACCATATTCATATGCACACGAGCATCTCATCTCAATATGTAATACCCCGTTTCCATATGTACGCGTATTTATACGTATTTTGGCGTAAATGCGTATTGGAAGTATTCTCGTATTTTTTCTTTAAATATTTTGGTGTAGGAATTATTTTTAAAAGATTTTAAACTCATCTTTTGAATTAGTAAATAGGAGTATTTGGATGAATACTTGTATTTATGGTGTATATGGTATTTCAACATGTATTTTTATTTTTGCAAAATACAAATTCCAAAATTGTTTTACCATGACACCTTAGCTTATTAGGTGTTGTTACGAGGTGGAACTCGCGTACAATGAATTTGTATTATGGGGAACCAAGGGCACGGTGGTTATATGGAAATGTGGGGTTAGGTAGGCTGTTTTACAAGTGATTAGTGGGATGAAGAGGTTGGACCCGTTGCCGGTGGAGCTCACAGGATCGTATCTCGTCGGACGTAGCTGAGGAAGGTCGGACGGCGGGAGGCTGACGCTGACTTTGGCCAAGGGGCGAGCTCTCCTGCAGCATGAACAACTCGTCAGAAGGGCGGGGTTGGGATCCAACCCTTAGCCCCTCCGATGCCTAAGTCAGTAAAAGGGCTTAAATGGGGGGCTGGACACGCCGGCCGGACTAACTGTGTGTCCGCCTCGCGTGACGAGCTATAGGTGGGAGAACAAAGATATGGAGGACCTTTGCTCTCGTGTGTGAATGATAGAAGATGAGAGAGTTTCTCTAACCCCCTCTCCGTAAGAGGAGAGGGGGTATTTATACCTGACGGGTGATGACTAGGCGTGCTGAGCTGGCTTGGGTGTCAGCGGAAACTTCGGACGAGGACGTCGGGAACAGGAGTTCCTGATCTGCTTCTGTCAGGCGGCGCAACGGCCGAGGGGTGCTTTTGTCGGGATGTCAGGGCCGAAAGCACTAACCGCCGGTCAGGTCAGCCGCCTGGGGGTGCTTTGTCAGACGGTCGGGTGACGTATGGGTTAGGCACGTCCTTATCCTAGGTTGTTTGTCGTTAGCGTCGAACTAAGGGTCTGGCTCACTTTTGGGCGCCGCGGTTCGCGGGAATCGGACGGGCCGATCCAGTCGGGGGTTGTTCGGTCCGGCCGCGCCCGCCAATAGGCCTGGCCTAGCTATACGACCGTTCCCTAACGCGCTCCCCCGGTGGGCCGGGCGGCCGTAGTTGCTCGCCTCGGCCGGTCGCAGTTGTTCGCTTCGGCCGGTCGCAGTTGTTCGCTTCGGCCGGTCGCAGTTGTTCGCCCCGGCCGTTTCGGGGAGTGCTGTAAGGCGCGCTTACCGCCGTGATGCCCTGGGTTTGCGGGGCGGCGGCCCTAATTGTTAATTGGTGAGCTAAAGGGGAATGTTAGCGGATCCGGACGGGAGTTGGGCTACTATGACCTTTAGGTCGTAACAATTGCCCCCGGCCTTCGAGTCTGAGGCGGCGGCCCGGCTCGGCTCGGAGGGCAAACCGCATCCAACATTCTGGACCCTCAATATGGGCCTTGGGCCCACCGGGTAGTGCCGGCGGCGGCTTCGGGATTCCCGCTTTAGTGGTCATTATTACGATTTGAAAAGGAGGCAGAGGAAAACGAAGCGTCTCTGCGATTGAGCTTGCGACACGTGGATGAGGTGACCCTCACGCTAGTCGAGGCGTCGGGGATGTCTCGATGGGCGCGCGTGGCGAGAGTTTGACGGCCGAGATGGCCCGGGGGCCACCTGTGCCGCTAAAAAGGTTAGGGAGGCGATCGGCGGGAATTTTTGTCTTTCTCCGATTCTCCTCCGGCGCTCGATTTTTTCATTTGGAGCGTGCTGGCTAACCTGTCCCTTTCGTCATCGGCCATCTTCTTCCGATCGCCTTCCAGGTTCAAGGGAGCAACAGGTAACAACAATTAATTTCCTTCCTTTCCGAGCAATGGATTCTCGATTTGAGATTGGAGGGAGTAGCCGGATCGGGGAAGATGAGTCGGCGTTCGAGGGGGCGTCGCAGCCGGGGGTGCAGCGGACCAGGGAAAGATGGTCATGGTTATCCGTTGCACCGAGAGATATTGAGTCCCCCCGACGTAGGTTGGATAGGATCAACATTCGGGAGATTCGCGTGCGGTTTGTGCGAAAACCCTATGAGGTGCGGGTTCCCGGGTCGGAGGAAGTGGAGAGCTCACCGGGGAATAATGAGGTCGGGGTCTATGTCCGGTCCTTTGAGTTGGGGCTCCGCTTCCCGATCCACCCGTATTTGTTTCATTTGTTGAATTTCCTGGAGCTGTCGATATTCGCCCTAGCGCCCCGGTCCTGGGGCTTTCTAGTGGGGTTTGTCGTTTTGTGTCTTGCTTGCTCTTTGAGTCCCTCCTTGGTGTTGTTTCAGTATTTCTTCGTGGTTCGGAAGTGGGGGGTGTATCATCGCGTTTGCGCCAGGAGGGGGCGAGAACTCATCCTCGAGGTGCCTGATGAAGTCGGCGATTGGATGAGGGAGTTCGTCTTCGTGACAGTGCCAAGTGATGTGGCGCTGACGTCGAATTGGGGGGCGCGGAATCCCTTCGTAAACGAAGGGGTGGAGCTGACCGGGGAGGATATTGCCAAAGCTCAGATTTTGAGGGAGCTGCCCGAGGAGTGTCGTCATTGGGCGAGTCTAACGCAGAGCAGTCGGCTCGCCCAGGATTTTTGGGCCATAGGTATCTTTGAAGTTTTGTAAACTTTGGGCTAGGCTCGCCCTGATTGTCTCTCTTTTCCTTTTGCAGGTGAAGACACGATGAGGGAGCCGGAGGAGTTGTCAGGTTCGGCCGGTGCCCCGACCTCGGGGGGTACTGATCCTCGCGGGAAAGGCAAGGGGGGGCTAGTGAGGCAGGATCCCCGTATCGAGGGGGCGGGCCCCCCCGGGGGAGAGATTGCACCCGGGACGGGCGACAGTCGGGCAACACCGCTCCGCTGGTGGGCCCGGCGAGGCTCGTCCCGAGGGCGTGCCCGCGCGAGGGGCCCGACCCTCTGTCCCCCGCGGGTTCCCGAGGTGGTCGCGCCCCGCCGGGCGCCTGTGGTTCAGAAGTGGCCATACGGGATCCCTTCGTGGGAAATGGGGGCGTCGTCGAGTCAAGCCTGTGAGAGCGCTCTCGTTCGCTTTAAGAGGACCCGAGAAGAGGTCGAGGCGTACCCTGATGACCATCTCCGCAAGTTTCCCTTTCGAGTCAGCCGCGACGAGTCGGTATTCGAAGATGCGGGAGTGGCGGCGCGCCTCGCCGAGTACTGCAGGTTGCCGCGCGATCGTGAGTCGTTGGCTCGCGTGGGGGCGGACCGGCTATGTGGCTCGGCTATATGGCACGTCGTGCAGGTAAGGCGGCTTTCCATACTCGCACGCCGGCTTTGTGCGCCCATGTCTCACTGATTCAAGGTTTATGTAGATGCTTATGAACGTGCTAGCTCTGCGGGGCCGTCCCTCAGCGGTCGCCACCAGGGCGGCCCTGCGTGAAGCGAAAGAGAACCTAGGCGAGGTCAGGGAGAAGCTGAGGGACACGGAGGCGGAACTTGAGAGGGTTAGGGCGGCCCACGGCGTGGAGAAGGGGCGGGCTGCGTACTTCGATTCGTCCAAAGCAGCGATCGAGAAGCAGCTTCAAGAAATAACGCGAGAGAGGGATGATATCCGGGCGAAATATACCTCGGAAGTTGTCAGCAAGGAGTCTGTGATCGGGTTACAGAGGCAGCAGATTGAGGACCTAAAGGTAGCTCTGGCGGCCGAGAAGAGGGAGAAAGGTCTAGCGGTGCGACGACTGGAGGATAAGCGGGATGCTGAGGGCAAACTGGACGAAGCCGCGATCCGCCGGTATCATGACGAGCATGTTGTGCCGATGCTGCAAGAGGCTAAGGAGGCGGCGATTCGGCAAGTGGTTAAGGAGGTGAGGGATCAGCCGGTCGAGAAGCGACGCCGATAGAAACGCGGGTTCAGGGAGGGCCGTACCTTCTCGTCATAGGGTTATGAACGATGTGTTGTTGTAGTGGGTGAACCGTCAAATGTCCAATGTACGGGTTAGCGGTTTGAGTAAATACATTAGGATGATGATTTTTTTGTGCCAAACTGTATTCGTATACGGTTTGACCGTAGAATGTACGATTTGTGCGGGATGTGATTGCCCCCAACTTCGCTCTGCCGGGGTTTCCGGTAGAGGGGAGTTGAGATGAGGCGCGATTTGTGTCAGTTCGGTCGGGAGCCCGTGCCAAGTGTTGGGATTGAGGTGCATATGAGGTGAGCAGCGCGCTCATGTGCCGGCCGGGCCGAAGGAGAGCGGAAGTGTCACTGATACGAAGGAAGCTCATGCTTTGGCCGGACTGATGAGTGTTAGACCAAATATAGGGTCAAACGCTGACCGTGTTTTGGCCGGACTGTTGGAGGCCGGACCAAATCTTGGATATAGCGCAGATTTCACGCTTGGGCCGGACTGTCTGGGGCCGGACCGAATCTTGGATCTGGCGTCGATTCTATGTTTTGGCCGGACTGTCGGAGGCCGGACCAAATCTTGAATCTAGCGGCGATATCGAGGGGTAATTTCAAAAGAGGGTAATCATTTTGCAGGGATTTGGGCGGGATTTGATGGCGGTCGTCTGACTTGACGTCATCCTGGCGAATCGTCGGCGGGCGGGAACCGAGGCGGCCCGACCGCTGTGGTGTCGACGCGTGGCGCCACTGACGGTTTTGACAGGACGCGAAGCGTCCGAACACGTGGGTTGGCGATGGACCGGACCCAGATGGGTGACGCGTGTCGCGGGATCGACGGTCACGATGATGATGCTTTGCGGGAGCGCTTTAAAGATATATTGCCTGTGGGGGGTAGAAAGGTTGAATGTGGAGGAGCTAGGGCTTGTAAGAGGTTTAAGAATCCTTTCAAGAGTCGTTCTCGTAGGAGCGGACGGCGGAGCAACGCGAGAGGTCGAGGCGACAGCACCCGTAAGGTAAGACGTAAATTTGACTAATGTCTTCCTCGATGTCGCCGATTCGGGGTCAGGGTTCTGGGGTAGTTGGGGAAGGGAGTTCTGCCGCGGAGACTGGAAGGGTGCCCGTCGAGATTGCGGGGGTGAAGTCGGTGCTGAAGAAATCCATTGGGGAGATCTTCACGAAGTACGTCAGGCCGCCATATTCGGTTCGTGAACCGGAGCCGCAGGAAAGGGTGTGTTTTGCGGGTGACAGGGAGGTTGGAGTATATGTTTCTTCATTTGAGCAGGGTTTGCGCTTTCCCCCTCATGCGTTCGTGCTGGAAGTGTTGAACTTCCTGGAGCTGCCTCTCTATCGCCTGATGTCCAATGCCATCAGTGCCATTGTGGGGTTCTTGGTACTGTGCTTGAGCAACCAGGTTCGCCCGTCGCGGTCCTTATTTCGGCACTTCTTCTCGGTCAAGAGGTTGGGGTCGGGCTACTACCTGTCCGCGAAGAGGACTCATCCGCTCGTCAGGGGGTTGCCTAGCAAAATTAAGTTTTGGCGCCATCAGTATGTGTTTGTGGAGGTGCCGGAGGAGGTGTTGATAAGGTCTGACTGGGCAGAGCTGAATCCCGAGGCGAGGGAGGTGGTGGAATTGGGGGACGAGGAGAAGTTGGTGGCCCAGATGTTAATGGCTATACCAGCAGAGGGCCGAGATTATCGGACGCTATCTCGGGCTGAGATGATAACGGCCTATATATGGCCCGAAGGTACAAAAGATCTGGGTGTTCCGGCACCTGATATGCTTACGCTGAACTTTCTCTCTTTGGCAGGTGGCACGATGAGTCTATCCCTTGAGGAGATGATGCGGAGGGCCGCGGATCAGGCGGGGCGATCGTCGGCAAGAGGTGGACCCAAGAGGGCACGAGCGGAAGGAGGGGCTGGGAGTTCGACTGGGGTGCCAGCGTCAACGAAGAGGAGGAAGAGGTCGGCGAAGTTGTCAGGGCATGACGCGCCAGGGGAAAGCGGTCCGTTGGATGGCGGAGCTGGGGGTGGCGTGGCGAGTCCCATCATCGACCTGGAGGGCGGCGATGAAGGGTCGACAGGGGGAGGGGCGGAACTGCCCCGAACGAGATCGCCTAGCCCCATGGCGCCCGCCGGGGGGGAGGCGGCGGATCCTAGCGGTCAGTCGCATAGGGCCGAGGCGTCGAGTGGCCCGACCGGATCAGGAGGATGGGACCCATGGCCTTATGGTTGTCCCATGTTTGGCCTCGAGAGAGCGCCCACCGACCCCCACTGTGAGGCCGCACTGGCCAAGTTTAAGGCCAAGAGGACCGATGTCGAGGGCTATCCCGAAGGGCTGCTTCATCGGGCGCCGTACAAAGTGGCGAACAATGAGTCCGTGTTTGAGGATGGGAGCGTGGCGGCGAGGCTGGCGGAGAACATCTTCCTGCCTCGCGATAGGGTGGCGCTGGAAGCGGTGGAGCCTGAGGGTCTGTGCGGGACCGCGGTGATGCATGGCGTCCAGGTATGTTATGTGAGACGGGTGGCGCATTTCGTTGGGTTTTAGGGGACGTCCTAAATGTGTTTATTGTTCAGCGTTTCTTTACGCAGATTCTCAACTTGATGCTCGGGATGATGCGGCACGTGCCGGCCATACATAAGGCGGAAGGCGCCGTGGCTAGAATGGTAGCCGAGGTCGATGCCGTTCGTAAGAGAGCCGGCGAGGACCTGGAGAAGGAGAGGGAGCGGGGCAGCCGATATGAGGCTGAAGTAGAGCGCCTGAATAAGGTCGTGTCCGATTATGAGCAGAGGGCTATCGAGGCTGGAGAGAGAGCGAAGGAGCTGGAGGGGGCCCTTCGGAGGGAGGAGGCTCGTTCGGAGGATCTAGCGGGGAGTGCCCAGGCCGCCGAGGAGGAGTTGGCCCGTAGGGTCGAGGAATTCAGGACGTATCAGGAGACAACTGTCATACCCGCCCTTACAAAGTCGATGGTAGAGGGCATAAGGAAGGGCCGCGTGGAGGGATGGGATGACTACTTGGCTCGGATGAAGGAGAAGGCGGCTGGCCTGGTCCCGCCGATAGAGGTCGATCTTGACGGTCTCGCCGCGAGCGGCGGCGAGGAGGGGGATGGGGACGACAAGGGGGAGGAGCAAGAGGACGAGGAGGGTGACGAGCCAGAGGGCGGCGGGGCGGTGGGGGATTCTACGGAGGGAGAGGGCGTCGTGATTGGCGGGGGCGCCGAGTAGTTTTGTGTAGGCCCCCACCCCCCTCCCCCCTTGTGTATTATTTTTTTTTTTTTATAAAAACGAAAGGAAGTAATGGTTCGCCTGACTCGCCCCCGCCTTTTTTGGACTTTCCGCCTATGTATGCATAGGTTTACTTGTTAGCATTACGCCTTGGTGTGGACGTTTCTATCTTGGTGTAGGATGAATTGTGTCGAGTCCCTTTATTTCGCGTAGGGCGCCCGAGAGATTTACAGCGGGGTCGCCTCCCTTTTCGTAGGTTTGTTTGAGTTTAGGTCTATCCGAGCTATGACTAGCGGTTAACCGGCGTTTGTCATTGGACTTTTCATCGGCTATTAGTGAAAGTTTAATAAAATGGGGTCGCCCTATGGGCGTAACGTTGAAACGGCCCGAAGGCGTAACATTGTAGCGGCCCGTAGGCGAAGCATTATATCGGCCCGTAGGCGTAACATTGTATTGGACTAGGTAGGTTGAGGTTCCCATCGCAGCTGTCCCATCGTAGCTGTCCCGCCTTTCTCTGGTGTTATGCCCCTGATATGGGGCGTGGAGTGGATTTAGCGGGTTCCGCCTCGGCGGAGGTGCGGGTGGTCGTGTCGGAGCCAGGCAGTGGCTTTGGCCTTCGATCCCAGAATTGGGGGGAGAGGGAGTCCTTGGTGGTTGTTCTATCCCAAGGGGCCCCGTCCGGAGTCTCTGCGTGGTAGGCTCGTAGGGGCGTGGGCCGCCGCCCCCCTGTGCGGCCTCCTGGCGTAAGCGGCCCGGGGAAGGCCGATGAGTGGAAGGGGGGTGCTGCAGGTGTAAGTGGAATAGCCAGTTGGGTTGGGCCGGCGCTCGGGGACGCGTTCCCCTCGGTTGGGGCGCCGCGGGCGGCTGCCGGGGTGCCCTGAAGGGTGATTTGGCAGGTCTGTCCCCTCCATTGGGTTGTCTGCCAGCCGCGCCTGCGTACGAAGGGCGTCCGTGGAGAGGGCTGGTATGTCATTGGAGCTCCAGTTCCCCTGCCTTAAGTTGTCTAATGGAAGGAGGGGAGCAGCTGGCTGAGCAACCGCCGTGTAAGGGGAATATCCTGTTGAAGAATCGCTTATTTTGGAGGTCGATGAAGCTCGCATTTTCCGCGTATGTTGAGGGAGAGATGGCGTCAAAACGATTAATCTTTCTGCACATCCTTCCCCTCGCCTTTCTTCCCCTCCTCAAGGAAGTAGGGGGGTTTATAAAGGTGGATTTCCGCCCTTATTTATTCTCTGGCGAGAGTCGGGGCCGTATTGGAATTTCGTTCTTAGGGGGTGGGGCGTTCCCGATGGGCGACAGGTGATGTGACCCCTCAGGCATGCATGCCATATGTCAGTGGTGTCGGTCCCGAGTGTCCTTTTCGGGTGGATAGGTCAACTCGGGTGCCGGCTTTATGGGGGGTCAGGCGTCGGTGTCTGCGTTGGAGTCGCCTCGATTCGGGGTCCTTGAGTAGCTTCCCGAGGTTTGAGAGAAAGGGTGATGGGCCCCTTCGGGGGAGAGTGGGTATTGGTTTGTCGGGTATCCCACCTAAGGCGCTCCGGGTCGGGTGGCCAAGCTTAGGGAACTTGCTCCGGAGGTCTTCTTGGGGGGGACTTGCTCCGCAGCTCGGCTCGTGCCCCTCTCCGGTTTGGGTGGCGAGGACTAGGCCTGCCCCGGAGTCTTTGAGAGGGGGGGTATGGGGCCGTCGCCTACCCCGCATATGGCGCTCCGGTTTGGGTGGCCAAGCTCAGGGAACTTGCCCCGGAGGTCTTCCTGGGGGGGAGCGAGTACGCAGCTCGGCCCGTGCCCCTCTCCGGTTTGGGTGGCGAGGACTAGTCCTGCCCCGGAGTCTTTGAGAGGGGGGGTATGGGGCCGTCGCCTCCCCGCAACCTCTATAGTCGGACGAGTATTGGGCCGTCGCCTACCCCGCATATGGCGCTCCGGTTTGGGTGTCCAAGCTCAGGGAACTTGCCCCGGAGGTCTTCCTGGGGGGGAGCGAGTACGCAGCTCGGCCCGTGCCCCTCTCCGGTTTGGGTGGCGAGGACTAGTCCTGCCCCGGAGTCTTTGAGAGGGGGGGTGTGGGGCCGTCGCCTCCCCGCAACCTCTATAGTCGGACGGGTATTGGGCCGTCGCCTACCCCGCATATGGCGCTCCGGTTTGGGTGGCCAAGCTCAGGGAACTTGCCCCGGAGGTCTTCCTGGGGGGAGCGAGTACGCAGCTCGGCCTGTGCCCCTCTCCGGTTTGGGTGGCGAGGACTAGTCCTGCCCCGGAGTCTTTGAGAGGGGGGGTATGGGGCCGTCGCCTCCCCGCAACCTCTATAGTCGGACGGGTACTGGGCCGTCGCCTACCCTGCATATGGCGCTCCGGTTTGGGTGACCAAGCTCAGGGAACTTGCCCCGGAGGTCTTCCTGGGGGGAGCGAGTACGCAGCTCGGCCCGTGCCCCTCTCCGGTTTGGGTGGCGAGGACTAGTCCTGCCCCGGAGTCTTTGAGAGGGGGGGTATGGGGCCGTCGCCTCCCCGCAACCTCTATAGTCGGACGGGTATTGGGCCGTCGCCTACCCCGCATATGGCGCTCCGGTTTGGGTGGCCAAGCTCAGGGAACTTGCCCCGGAGGTCTTCCTGGGGGGGAGCGAGTACGCAGCTCGGCCCGTGCCCCTCTCCGGTTTGGGTGGCGAGGACTAGTCCTGCCCCGGAGTCTTTGAGAGGGGGGGGGGTGTAGGGCCGTCGCCTCCCCGCAACCTCTATAGTCGGACGGGTATTGGGCCGTCGCCTACCCCGCATATGGCGCTCCGGTTTGGGTGGCCAAGCTCAGGGAACTTGCCCCGGAGGTCTTCCTGGGGGGGAGCGAGTACGCAGCTCGGCCCGTGCCCCTCTCCGGTTTGGGTGGCGAGGACTAGTCCCGCCCCGGAGTCTTTGAGAGGGGGGGTGTGGGGCCGTCGCCTCCCCGCAACCTCTATAGTCGGACGGGTATTGGGCCGTCGCCTACCCCGCATATGGCGCTCCGGTTTGGGTGGCCAAGCTCAGGGAACTTGCCCCGGAGGTCTTCCTGGGGGGGAGCGAGTACGCAGCTCGGCCCGTGCCCCTCTCCGGTTTGGGTGGTGAGGACTAGTCCTGCCCCTGAGTCTTTGAGAGGGGGGGTGTGGGGCCGTCGCCTCCCCGCAACCTCTATAGTCGGACGGGTATTGGGCCGTCGCCTACCCCGCATATGGCGCTCCGGTTTGTGTGGCCAAGCTCAGGGAACTTGCCCCGGAAGTCTTCCTGGGGGGGAGCGAGTACGCAGCTCGGCCCGTGCCCCTCTCCGGTTTGGGTGGCGAGGACTAGTCCTGCCCCGGAGTCTTTGAGAGGGGGTGTGTGGGGCCGTCGCCTCCCCGCAACCTCTATAGTCGGACGGGTATTGGGCCGTCGCCTACCCCGCATATGGCGCTCCGGTTTGGGTGGCCAAGCTCAGGGAACTTGCCCCGGAGGTCTTCCTGGGGGGGATCGAGTACGCAGCTCGGCCCGTGCCCCTCTCCGGTTTGGGTGGCGAGGACTAGTCCTGCCCCGGAGTCTTTGAGAGGGGGGAACTGAAATTGTCATGCAGAAAAAGGGGGAAATTTGAAGACAAAAAAGGAGGGAACAAGGTGTTTCGTTCATGACTTACAGCTCTCGGTTATGCCACGACCGGTGCACCGCGCCCCTTGGAGTCATTAGTCCGTCCTTCAGGGGGGGTGGGGAGGCTGATCCCGTTTCGGCCTAATCCCGTTTCGACCTGGCAGTGGCATCGGCGGGAGCTAGCTCCGGCTGGTAGGGGTCATCACTCCGCCCGGGGGAGTCGACTTTCAGGTTCACCTCTGGTCCTTTGTGCTTGGTTGACCCTACGTAGCAGCTTCTTGACAGCTTCTGGCTTCCCCGCACGATTCCCACCCCTCGGGGGGTTTGGAACTTGACCATCTGATGGAGAAGGCTGGGGAGCGCTCCGATGGCCGACATGTATGGTCGTCCTATAATCCCATTGTACGCTGACATAATGTCGACCACAACGAACAACGTCATTCGAGTGACGACCTGTGGCTCCTCTCCGAGGGTTATTGGCAAGGTGATCACCCCCATGATGGGGGTGGAGTGACCGGTGAAACCGACGAGGGGCCCGGTACAAGGTCTCAGGTCGGTCGGCCGCAACCCCATTTTCTCGATCGTGGACATGAACAGGATGTCGCAAGAGCTCCCTGTGTCGATCAGGAGGCGGTTGACGATGGCTGTCCCAATCTGGGCTTCGATGACGATGGCGTCGTCGTGGGGCTGATCGATCCCCTCTAGATCCTCGTCACTGAAAGTAATGGGAGGGTAGGTCATCCTTCTCCCTCTCCGGTCCCCCCCGAGACCCGCCGTCATCACTTGCCTTGCATACGCCTTTTTGCTTGACGACGACGCCCCTCCTGCAGATGGCCCGCCGCATATCGTATCTATGCGCAAGACGGGTTTCGGTGGGTGAAGCTCTTCCCGCTCGCCGTTTGCCGGAGGGTCTGCCCTCCGCGCCCTTCGGTGGTTCCCATCTTCTCGGTCTGGTCTTCGGCCTCCGACGAAATCCCCCAGGTGGCCCACCTGGATCAGCCGCTCGATTTCCCTTTTGAGGGTGAAGCAGTCATCGGTGTCGTGGCCGTGGTCCCGGTGGTATCGGCAGTATTTCTTAAAATCTCTCCGGGCCGGGTCCGACTTCATTTCTCGGGGCGGCTCCGGCAGCAGACCGGCCCGGGTGACCGCAGCCATCACCTCGATCAGGGGGGCATTGAGTTGCGTGTAATGTGCCCGCAAGGGGACCTCTTGTCTTGGGGAGACTCGAGGGAGCCCTTGTGCCGGAGCAAACTCGCGCGCCGGACCGGGGCGATCTTGGGGGCGAGGCCCGGGCGGCTCTCGCCTTGGTCGGGCTAGCCGATCACGACCCCGGTCCCCCTCTTCCTGTCTCGGCCGAGGGTGTGATCGGGGTTCGCCTTGAGTCGGTTTCGCCCGGGGGAACAAGGTCTTTGCACCAAGAGTTTCTTCGGCCAACGCGTGCCTCTCCGTCATGGCAACCAACGCCTCATAGTCGGTCGGCGGGTCCCGGAGCAAGGATTTGTGGAGGCTCCGAGTCTGCAACCCCGTTTTGAAGGCCAGCATAAGCACCTCATCCCCACATGTCACCACCGCCCGTCTCTCCTCCTGAAAACGGCGGAGGTATCTACCTGTTGTCTCTCCTTCTCCTTGGACTATCGTGCAGAGATAGTCCAGGGGCTTCTTCTTCGTCCGCCCGGCCCGGAACTCTTGGCAGAATTTGTGGGATAGCTTGCCAAAGCTCTCGACGGATCTCGCTGGCAAGCCGAAGTACCAGTCCAGCGCGGTGTCCCTTAGGCTCTGGGAGAAATGTCGGCACAGGAACGCCTCGTCCACATCCTGCGCCTCCATTGCCCCCCGGTATTGTTGCACGTGTGTGAGGGGGTCGCCCCTCCCATTGTACATCGCCAAGTGAGGAGGTTTGAACTTTCTGGGCCTTGGGGCGGATGTTATCCACCGTGCGAGCGGCGTGGCCTCCTCCGGATAGGTAGGGCGATCCGGGGCATCCCCTCTCCGCCATTCGGGGGTCAGGCTCCGGTCACGTCGCGGCCGTCGGCAGTCCTCCGCCCTCGGGGAGTAGCCCGATGGTCGTCTGGCGGGGCTCCTCCCTCAGGCCGAGGACTCGACGGGTTGTGGGCTGCGGCTCTCCCTTCGCCAGCGCCTCCCGGCCAGCTCTCCTCGGGCCTCCATCCATTCCTAATTCTCCCGGAGGAGCCTCTCGCGCTCGGCAGCGAGGAAGCGTAGTTGTCGGCAAACGGCCTCCTCGTGCAGGGTATCGGAGGGGTGGTGCTGGTGACGTGGGTCGCCTGCTCCAGGTGGGGGTCTGTTCAGCAACGGGTCTCGCTCGTTCCCGGGCCGCCGTCCCATCGTCGTCTCTTCAATGACTTCTTGGTTGCTTCTGTTTTCCTTCCTCAGCCTTTCGCGCTCCGCGACGATGAAGCGGAGTTGGCGGCGGGCGGCCTCTTCTTCCTGGTAGGCCCTCCGGGCGGTCTCGGCCGCCTCGTCCAAACGCCTTTGCGCGGCGGCCGCCTCCCCCAGGCGCCTCCACCGCTGCGCAACTTCCATCTCCTCTTCCAGGAGCCTTTGCTGGGCCGCAATCTCCTCAGCGAGCCCCCTATCCTCCCCCTCCTCCTCGAATTGAGGGTGGAGGTTCCGCCTTACGTTCAAGGGCTCTGAGGGGCCGGGCGGAGGCTCCGTTCCAGCCGTCTGATAGCCTCTCCTGGCCAGGGGGACGGCCTCGAAGCTCTTCAGGACGACGGGGGCCGAAGTATGTTCAGTCTCGGTGCCCATCCCCAGAAGGGGGTCGGACGCCGGGGTGATTTGTAGGGAGAGCGGTTCCTGAGCCACGGGATCTTTGCCGTGGTCAGGGTTCCGCGAGATCGGCATGGAGTCTAACATGGGTGTGACCCTTCGTTCCCACAGACGGCGCCAATTGTTACGAGGTGGAACTCGCGTACAATGAATTTGTATTATGGGGAACCAAGGGCACGGTGGTTATATGGAAATGTGGGGTTAGGTAGGCTGTTTTACAAGTGATTAGTGGGATGAAGAGGTTGGACCCGTTGCCGGTGGAGCTCACAGGATCGTATCTCGTCGGACGTAGCTGAGGAAGGTCGGACGACGGGAGGCTGACGCTGACTTTGGCCAAGGGGCGAGCTCTCATGCAGCACGAACAACTCGTCAGAAGGGCGGGGTTGGGATCCAACCCTTAGCCCCTCCGATGCCTAAGTCAGTAAAAGGGCTTAAATGGGGGGCTGGACACGCCGGCCGGACTAACTGTGTGTCCACCTCGCGTGACGAGCTATAGGTGGGAGAACAAAGATATGGAGGACCTTTGCTCTCGTGTGTGAATGATAGAAGATGAGAGAGTTTCTCTAACCCCCTCTCCGTAAGAGGAGAGGGGGTATTTATACCTGACGGGTGATGACTAGGCGTGCTGAGCTGGCTTGGGTGTCAGCGGAAACTTCGGACGATGACGTCAGGAACAGGAGTCCTGATCTGCTTCTGTCAGGCGGCGCAACGGCCGAGGGGTGCTTTTGTCGGGATGTCAGGGCCGAAAGCACTAACCGCCGGTCAGGTCAGTCGCCTGGGGGTGCTTTGTCAGACGGTCGGGTGACGTATGGGTTAGGCACGTCCTTATCCTAGGTTGTTTGTCGTTAGCGTCGAACTAAGGGTCTGGCCCACTTTTGGGCGCCGCGGTTCGCGGGAATCGGACGGGCCGATCCAGTTGGGGGTTGTTCGGTCCGGCCGCGCCCGCCAATAGGCCTGGCCTAGCTATACGACCGTTCCCTAACGCGCTCCCCCGGTGGGCCGGGTGGCCGTAGTTGCTCGCCTCGGCCGGTCGCAGTTGTTCGCTTCGGCCGGTCGCAGTTGTTCGCTTCGGCCGGTCGCAGTTGTTCGCCCCGGCCGTTTCGAGGAGTGCTGTAAGGCGCGCTTACCGCCGTGATGCCCCGGGTTTGCGGGGCGGCGGCCCTAATTGTTAATTGGTGAGCTAAAGGGGAATGTTAGCGGATCCGGGCGGGAGTTGGGCTACTATGACCTTTATGTCGTAACAGGTGTCATCTTGCTAATTAAGAAGGAGACACATGGCTTAGACTTTGACTAAATGAAAGGATGAGAGGGTTTTAGGGAGACCTAAAATCTAGGCAAAGAAAAAAAAACAAGAAAATCCCACATTCTCTCACTCTCCCTCTCCTTCCCAATTCTGGCCAAAATTTTGTCTCCCCCTCTTTCACTCATTTTCTTCATTTTTCTCTCCACCAAGAACTCTTCCAAGCACCCCTCTCATTCCTCATCATTCCTCCATCAAAATTCATCTCAAAAATCATCCCAAATCCATCTTTAGAAGCCTATTTGGAGCTTGAAGATAGGAGATTGAAGAAGGAGGCCCAAGAATTCTTCAAGGACTAAGAAGGGCCAAGGAAAGTTTGGAGGACTTTGGAGGTAGAAATTCTTATCACCTTAGTAGGGTTTAGTTTTAGAACTAAAGGTTTAAGTAATTAGCAAGTTCTTTAGATTTTGAGTAGAAATTAAGTTTTGAACTTCATGCTGAAATTTACACAGAATTGGATGATACTTTGATAGATTGCTGCACTTAATTGGCTAAATAGAAATATATGAAAAAAATATATGTTGCTCATATTGTAGTCCTTAACAACTTTCTTTTTTACAAGTTTTGCAAATTCGGACTGAAAAATAGAGTAAAAATTCAGTTTCTAAAACTGGTCTGTTTTTAGACAGTTTTGACACCTTTCAGTAAAACGAGTAGAACTCCATGCACACTTTATAAAATATTATGATCTTGAGGCCGTTGGAAATCTGAATTCAAGATCTTCAACCTGTGATTTTTCTAGATTTTAATTCTGTCTATAACTTGTAGAAAAATGGACTTGAACTGAACTCAGTTTCTGGTTCAGAATGCTGAAATTATATCTGTTAGGAGAAAATCTACCATAAATCAAATATGTCAACTGAGCTTATGAAAATTGGTCAGTGAATGGAAAACACCCATATCTACAACTTTCGTGAAGGGACCAGACACCAATTCTGACTGTAGATAGGCTAAAAGTGATATTCTTTCTGCTGTAACAGTTTTGACAGATTCATATGCTAATTTTGCTTAGTACTTATCATGGTGTAGTTTTGTTTGAAGTTAAGTTTTTTTGTGCTAATCATGTTCTCAATGACATGCTCTTGATACATGTAATTATGCAGATGGTTCATGAAATATTCGTTATGTCAATAATGTTTAAGTTCAATTTGTTTATGCTTTTGTGCTCACATTAGTATGTTCATAACGATGAGTCTGTGATGATATTCCATGCAATTCTTTAATTGAGATGATGATGATGATGATGATGATGTGAATATGGTTATACGTTTCATGTATATTATGAGAAATGAGAAAGGGAATGCACAAGGCGATGCATGTCCCAAATATGTGATGAACTGTGGAAAGAAAAGAAATGGAAGATGTTATGTTTCATGAAAATGACTAAGTCCTCTTAAAGGAGGGTGACATGGGGTTTGGGGGAAACACGGGTAAATTAAAGGAGTTAAGGAGCGGACAGATGATATGAATTCTCACCCGCTGTATCACTCCCGGAAGGGCGAGTTGAAAGGGTTGGAGAGGCCGCTGGTGTACCCGTGATGCACCATGACGGTAATTGATGGTTTACTCCGTTTGTCCCACAGAAAAACCGAGCAGGTCTCGCTCTAGTGCCTTGCCACGTTCGGGCATAGAGTTGCGAGAGGCCCCCTCCGGTGCCCGTGTTGCTAGTTGGGGTACCACTTTTTCACCCACCCTGGGTGAAGTCCGCCTCCTTAGCGTCCTACGGTTTACATAGGTTCCAAATATGTGAATCAACAACTTATAGTAGTTATCTTTAATTTATAAATGTTGTTATCTCATGTCTCCTTATTTTTGTTTACTTTAATGCTATTGTCCCATGGTAACATGTTCTTACGCTTCCTTTCAATAGCTGCATTTCATAATATGGTTTCATATGCATGTTTTTGCACGTTCTCATAACTAGTTTCGCATGTTGGAATGTGATTACTTTTACGCACCATGAACCTTACTTGTTAGAGTACCCTCCCTAGATAGACAAACTAGTTCTAAAACTGGGTTCTGCTAGAGAGTTAGGAGTTTCTACTGGGTCACGCGTTGACGTGTCCCCGTTGACTTTCAGGTCATGTGAGTTGGAGGTTGGAGATAGCGGCTGGAGCTTCGGAGTTGGTGATCAGTTGTAGTATTGGGTGGTGAGGGGTATGATGAGAGACTTGTACTTTTTGGTGTTTCTTTTTGGGTGTACCTTTGTACTTAGAGTTGTGAATATGAAGATGTTGGTGTATGTATAAGATGTATCCATGTATCAATAAAATGGAATATTGTACTTTTGTTATTTTCTCAGTGTTTTTATCTGTGATGGAGTTTTACTTGTACTTCCCAGCACGTGCGTAGTACCTGCGGTGTTCTTCCTACTCTCTTCTTTGCTTTCTTTCTACGTAACACTCGCCTCTTCGGGAATACCTGATACGGATTCGTACTTATCGGGTATCCCGGAGACCGGGTCGTTACACAATATGCTCGACAAGCCTTATTTATAAAGCCATAGACGTATAGGCATACACACATACACACATAGATATGTACATACATTCTTACTCAATCAGCACTCTAGTGTCTACCCTCAGGGTTCTATACCTCAAGCTTCTGATATCTGGTCCCATCTTAAGGCGGGACTATACCCACCTTAGGACTCAACTATATAATTTTAGCCTGTATGGATCAATACACTAGGGCGGTGAATAGTGTATATAATAAAAACTGTTGCAAATAAAACATTACTGATATTTGCAAAGATGGCACAGAAATGAAATGACAAGTATTGAAAATAAATTAATCGCAAACACAGAGATATGTCCTGGTTCGGATCCTCTTGATTCTAGTCCAGTCCTCTACTCCCAATAGAGATTTTCAATCCACTATAATCACTTGCCCCGCAAGCACCAACTTTACAAAAATGGCAACACCTCCAGTGTCCCAAACTTTGTACAATCTCTCTTCAAGAGATCCAAATAACTTTGTAATGAAACAAAAGAAAATAAGCACCTTATAGCCTTGTAATGAATATGTAATATGAATTCAAAGGATTGGTGTTTAAAAGAGAAACTTCAATGTTTCAAGATATATAATAGTGAAACACAATTGGAGTTCTTCCGTTCTTAAACGAAGAGAGAAATCTAATGATTTCTTCTTACAAATAAGAAAAGAACAACTTTTCCAAAAAGTGTTGAAATCCAAGTTCTTCTGTTCTTAAACGAAGAGAGAAATCTAATGATTTCTTCTTACAAATAAAAAAAGAACAACTAATGGCTGAATTCTTAAGAAAATCAGAGGCTTGATTTCAACAAAATGAAAGTAAAGAAGAGAAAAGTGTGTGTCTTGAAAGAGAGGGTCTACATCTCTATATATAGTGTTTAGGAACAGTTGAGAAGTGTTAATGACGTTGGGAAACGGTCATAAACCGCTTTGGAAAGTTTGGGCAACAAACGGCTAGTTTTGTGATTGGTCGACCAAAACCAAAAATTGGTCGACCAAAATTTAGAGAAGGAATTTTGACCGTTGGAAGGCAGATCCAGAATCTACATGGTTAAGGGAGTTTGCTCAAGAAATCCCATAGTCAAATTCGAAGATTAAAAATTGGTCGACCAATTTGAAAATTGGTCTGCCAATTTTCTGGGTACGAATTTTTGAAATTGGGAAGTGTAGAACTCTGAGTAATGGAACCTAGGAGACTAAGATATAGTATCACAATGCTTTGTAACTCTAAAAAGTAAATTTTACATAGATTACATAAAAGCCGTAGATAAGACTGCATCTGCATCTGCATCTGAGAAGCTTCTTTGCAGTGGATCCTTATCAAGTGATTATATATCCAAGTCGTGGATGTAAGGTGCCTTTTGCCTTTTGCCTTTCCAACTTCATGAATTGATATATCCGTTTGAATATGCATGAAGATATCTGAATGTGTGGAACTCAGCATGTATTTGTATCTGCATAGATAGAGTTAGTAGCACTCAATGTGTTTGTCATATCAAAACCAAATGGGAATAGAAATATGGAATTATGAAATTCCAACATTCTCCCCCCTTTTGATGATGACAAACAAGTAAATATATATCTTTAGATTTGAACATATATGATATACTCCCCCAGAATGTGGAACTTTTGTGAATACTCCCCCTGAGTAGATGGAATATATTCTCCCCCTTTGGAATCCTCAAAAAGAGGCAAGCAAGACTTAGTCAATCAAAAGGAAGCTATAAATGAACAAATGTGGACGATATGTGGAAATATATATATAGGTCAAATAGGGAATGTAGAGGTCGAAAAAGGATATGTCATTATAACAAATGAATGGTACATGGCAAAGTAAGCAGGAGCGAATGTAATTCTTGTATCAGTAAGGAATACAGCTTATGTCTGAAAGGCGATATATACAGACCACTGACTTCATTGGAATAAAGCAAAATAATAAAAAATAATGACATATCAGTGTGTCAAAAATTAGAAGTACGACACATTAGGCACGTCTGTTGCCATGAGTGCGAAATGGCGATATGAAACAATGTGAGTTGTGTATGCGCCCGTCGTACCAACAGATTACAAACTTGTTTTAGGAGAAAAAATATGTGGTTGATGTAAGAAGAAAAAACCTAGACAAGCTAATGGATGAAATATATATTGGTGATTGCAACCAAATTTCGAAGCTGCTGCTATATCATGGAAATATCCTTTGGCCATGCATTGAATAAAAACATGTGTTATAGTGGCCAACGAAATCTTTGTCAATACACAGGTTGGATGAAAACATTGCTTTAAAATGAGTATGTGAGGCTTTCCTTCATAAAAGGCAAGAAGCAATGAATAACCAAAGTAAAAATATAGAATAAGTTTTAATTGCAATAGCAAAAGAGAGAACCGATGTTATATAGCAACAAACTATGCAACTGAACCATATAGGAACATACAGAACCAATGGTAATACACACTAGATATCCAAGGCACAGTTTACAGAGCATAACCCAAACAGAGGACAAACAGACAACATTACGACGATTTGGGTAAGGGCGACGGGTCTGTCGAATTGGGGAAGAAGGGACGGGGCGCTTCGGGGAATAGGATGGCTTGCCTTAGTAATTGAGGGGATTAAATAAGAAAGAAAATGATTCAGTTATAGGAAGTTGTGGAAGTTTCGGGGAACGGGAATTGTTTCAATCGGCAAGAGGAGTTGTGAAAACTGAAACAATATTGATTCGAAAAATGAATGGATGAGTTCCGTTGCGTACGAAATTTTGGAAGGAACTGTTAACTGAAAAGATAAGCGGGAAGATGAAGCAGTTGCCGAAAAAATTGAAAATAAATAAGTTGGCGACCAATATTTGTGAATTGGTCGACCAAATTTTTAAAAAATTTTAAAAAATTTAGAAAACTTTTAAAAAATATTATAAGAATGTGTCATAAGTCAGATTCACTAATAATCTCCAAATTTCTTCGAAGCTTAATAAACGTCTCTTCTTTCAAAGGTTTAGACAAAATATCAGCAGTTTGATGTTTAGTAGAGATAAATTTTAGAACAATGTCTCCTTTCTGAACAAGATCATCTAAAAAATGATGACGTACATCAATATGTTTTGTACCTGAATGATGCACAGGATTTTTAGAAAGATTAATATCACTATTATTATCACACATGATAGGACATGTTGAGCAATCAATACCATAGTCTGAAATAGTTTGTTTCATCCATAAAATTTGAGCACATGCTAAACCGACGGCAATATATTCTGCCTCGGTTGTAGATAATGAAACAGAATTTTGCTTTTTGCTAAACCAAGAAACTAAAGCATGTCCTAAAAAGTGGCATGTACCACTGGTACTTTTACGACCTGATTTGTAACCAGCAAAGTCTGCATCACTATATGATAATAAATCAAATGTGCTTGACTTAGGGTAAAATAAACCAAAATCAGAAGTATGCTTAACATATCTAATAATCTTTTTTACGGCAGTTAGATGTGAAAATTTAGGATCTGCCTGAAAACGTGCACATAAACATACTGAAAACATAATGTCTGGTCTACTAGCAGTTAGATAAAGTAGAGAGCCAATCATACCTCTGTAAAGACGTTGATAAACACTCTTACCATTTAAATATTTGTCGAAAGAAATAGATGTACTCATTGGAGTATGTTTTTCTGCAGAACTTTCTAAACCAAAACGCTTGATGAGTTCTTTAGAATACTTGCTTTGGTGAATGAAGAGGCCTTCCTTTATTTTTTGATTTGAAGACCAAGGAAGTAGTTGAGTTCACCGATGTGACTCATCTCAAATTCTTTCTGCATAATTTTAGAAATATCTTGACAAAGAGATCCTTTATTAAAACCAAAAATAATATCATCAACGTATATTTGAACAATGATTATGTCAGATTTTATGGTTTTAATAAACAAAGTGGAATCTATTTTAACAATTGAATAACCTGAATTTAAAAGATAGCTTTTAAGTCTTTCATACCAATCACGAGGTGCTTGTTTGAGACCATATAAAGTCTTTTTCAATTTGAAAATATGATTTTCTAAATTTTCATGAATAAAACCCGGAGGTTGTTCTACATAAACTTCTTCTTTAAGAAAACCATTTAGAAAAGCACTTTTAACATCCATTTGAAATAACTTAAAATCTTTAAAACTTGCAAATGATAATAACATTCTAATGGATTCAAGACGTGCAACTGGTGCATAGGTTTCATCATAATCAATACCTTCTTCTTGATTATAACCTTGTGCAACCAATCGTGCCTTGTTTCTAATTACCTGACCAGATTCATCCAATTTATTTTTGAATACCCACTTGGTACCAATAATTGGATGATCTGATGGTCTGGGAACTAATTCCCAAACATCATTCTGTTGAAATTGATTGAGTTCTTCCTGCATATCAATAATCCATGAACTCTCTTCACATGCATCTTTGATGTTCTTTGGTTCAATGGTTGAAAGGAAAGCACAATGTGCCATTCGTTCTATTTGATGACGAGTTCTATCTCCATCTGTAATATCTCCAATGATTAACTCTGATGGATGATTTGGAACTTGTGCAAATGCCTTAGGAAGATTTGCATTATCTGAAATAGACTCAACAGAGGGTTTAGTCGCATCAATATCATCAAGTTTAATATTATCTAAAGAATTAGATAAAGGTAATATATTCTCTTCATCATCAATGATGGGAGAGTTAGATGAGGGGTTCTCATCAAATGTGACATGTAGTGATTCTTCAATTGTTGAAGTTTTTTTGTTATATACTTTGTAGGCTTTGCTACGTGTTGAGTATCCAGCAAAAATACCTTCATCAGATTTTGAATCAAATTTGTCAAGTGCATCTTTACTATTAAGAATGAAACATTTACATCAAAACACTTTAAAATATGATACACGAGGAATGCGATTAAAGAATAATTCAAAACAAGTTTTATTAAGCAATGGACTTATAAGAACTTTATTCATAATGTAGCAAGTAGTTGCGACAGCTTCTGCCCAAAAATATTTTGGTAATTTACTATCACAAAGCATTGTTCTTGCACATTCTTGTGAAGCTCTATTTCTCCTTTCTACTACTCCATTCTGAGGAGGCGCACGATGAAAAGAAAAATTGTGAGTAATGTCATTTTCATTACAAAACTTGGTAAAAGATTCATTTTCAAATTCTCCCTCATGATCACTGCGAATAGTGACAATGTTATAGGATTTGATTTTTTGTATCTTTTTACAAAATATTGAAAATTATTCAAAAGCATCATTCTTATTTTGTAAGAATATAACCCAAGTGTATCTTGAATAATTATCAATAATGACAAATGCATATCTACTTCTATTCAAAGAGGCTACTCTTGAAGGACCAAACAAATCCAAGTGTAGGAGTTCTAATGGTCTCTTTGTTGAGATAATGTCCTTTGATTTAAAAGAAGATTTGTGTATTTTTTCTTGTTGACAAGCATCACAAAAATGTTTGTGTTTGAAAGAAATATTTGGCATTCCATTTACTAACATGTGTTTAGAAATATGTGCTAGATTTTGAAGTTAGTGTGTCCAAAACGTTTATGCCATAAAAGTGTTTCATCTGATGTAATCATTAAACAATAATTGTGAGTGGTAGTAGACATGCATAAGATATAAATGTTATTCTTACGCTTACCAAAAAATAAAATAGAAGACATATCAGAATCATAAATGATGCAATCATTTTGTTCAAATACTATTTTGTAATTTTATCACATAATTGACTAATGGAAAGTAAATTGTGTTTCAAACCGTCAACCAGGAGAACATTATCAATGATAGGCTGATTTCTATTACCAACTGTTCCAGTGCCTATGATTTTGCCTTTGCTGTTGTCACCAAAGGTAACTGTGCCTCCATCTTTATATTTAACGCTTGAAAGCAGGTTGACATTTCCCGTCATATGTTTTGACATCCACTATCCAAAATCCATCTTTCTTTTCTAGGTACCTGAAAGATAAAACATTAAGCATTGGTACACTTTGTTTGAGGGTCCTTGGGATTAGATTTTTGGAAGCCAAACCCAAGTGGAATTTAGATTTCTAATATAATCATTAGAATAAACAATTGAATGTATATAATGAGAAATGTAACTATTTCTATCTTTTAAGTCTGAATCCTTAAGAACCCATATACTAATCGTAGTAGGTTTCCTAGTAGATGGTTTTGAAATGTTAATAACATTTCTTTGTGAAGAAGAAGTAGGAATGTTTACTTTCTTCATGTAAATGAATGCATGATTCTTCTTCTGTGGTTTAACAAAAATTGTTTTTCCACTAGATGAAGATGTGTTACAAGACTTAGGTTCATTCTTATGAGAATATCCCAATCCTTGTTTATGATTGGCTGGATATTGAATTTTTAGCAAATCATCGAGATTTGTCTTTCCTTTGTTAAATTTATTAACATTGGATGATATCTCATCGTATTTCATTTTTAGTGATAAGATACTTTTATCCATTTCGGATATTTGTGTATGCAATTCTAGATTCTTGGTTTTGATAAGATCATTCTCTTTACTAAGATCCAAATCTTGAGAAGATGTATTCTCAATATGTACAGAATTTGGTGTAATGCTTTTAGAAGATAATTCTTGATATTTAAGAAGAAGATTATCATTATTCTGTTTCAAATATTTATGTTGTCCATTTAATTTTTTGAAACGAGAATAGAGATCTTTTAAAGCATCTAGTAATTCTTCGTTATTAAAAGAATTTACATCATCTTCATCATCTTGTGCCATAAATCACACGTTAGCACTTTCATTATGATCATCATCTTCATCATCTGAAGAATCATCCCATGTTGCTGCAAATGCTTTCTTCATTTTGTCAAACTTCCTTTCTCTTCTGGATTGATCATTGTTATTGGAAGTTTTGAACTTAGCCTTGAGAAGCGGACAATCTTTCTTCATATGTCCAGGTCTATTACAATTAAAGCAGAGAGAAGAATCAGTATTCTTAGATTTGAAATTATTATACTTACCTTTTTGAAAGAATTTTCTAAAGTTCTTGGCAAAGAATGCCATATCATCATCTGAGTCTTTATTTTCCGATGTAGTGTTGAAGGCGAGTACTTTCTTCTTTTGATCTGATTCTTCTTTCTCATCTTGTAATGTAACTTCATGGACCATTAGGTTACCAATAAGATATTCCATGGTTAATATGGAAAGATCATTGGCTTTCTCAATAGCAGTAATCTTTGGACGCCATTCTGGGGAGAGTACTTTAAGAATCTTGCGTACCTGATCATGGTTAGTGTAAATTTTTCCAAGAGCATTAAGAGAATTAATAATATTAGTGAACCTGGTGTTCATTTCTCCACTTGTCTCTTTGTCTTGCATCTTGAACAACTCATATTTATGAACCAAAGAGGAAATCTTAGTTTCCTTTACTTTATTGGTTCCTTCATGAGTTACCTCGAGTATGTGCCAAATCTCCTTTGCACTTTTGGCCTGAGATACCTGATTAAACGCATGTTTATCCATGGCACAGAATAAAGTATTCATGGATTTTGAGTTGTTGGTCTTTGTAGATTTGTCGTTAGCGGTCCATTCAGCAACAGGAGTTGGTGGCTTAGTGTATCCTGTCTCTACGATGTCCCATATCTCATAATGCATACTTTGGAGATGAATCTCCATTCACATTTTCTAATATGAGTAGTTAGAACCATCAAATAGAGGAGGACGAACTTGAGAGTGCCCTTCAGGATGTTGATTTGTGTTGTAGTTGTGTGGAATGGCGTTCATGTTTGATGCTGCAGAACTTTCTGCCATCTTAGCCTTGCTCTGATACAAAATATAATTTTAGCATGTATGGATCAATACACTAGAGGGGGTGAATAGTGTATATAATAAAAACTGTTGCAAATAAAACGTTACTAATATTTGCAAAGATGGCACAGAAATGAAATGACAAGTATTGAAAATAAATCAATCGCAAACGCAGAGATATATCTTGGTTCGAATCCTCTTGATCCTAGTCCAGTCCTCTACTCTCAGTAGAGATTTTCAATCCACTATAATCACTTGCCCCGTAAGCATCAACTTTACAAAAATGTCAACACCTCCAGTGTTCCAAACTTTATACAATCTCTCTTCAAGAGATCCAAATAACTTTGTAATGAAACAAAAGAAAATAAACACCTTATAGCCTTGTAATGAATATGTAATATGAATTCAAAGGATTGGTGTTTAAAAGAGAAACTTCAATGTTTCAAGATATATAATGGTGAAACACAATTGAAGTTCTTCTGTTCTTAAACGAAGAGAGAAATCTAATGGTTTCTTCTTACAAATAAGAAAAGAATAATTTTCCCAAAACATGTTGAAATCCAAGTTCTTCCGTTCTTAAACGAAGAGAGAAATCTAATGATTTCTTCTTACAAATAAGAAAAGAACAACTAATGGCCGAATTCTTAAGAAAATCAGAGGCTTGATTTCAACAAAATGAAAGTAAAAAAGACGAAAGTGTGTGTCTTGAAAGAGAGGGTCTACCCATCTATATATAGTGTTTAGGAATGGTTGAGAAGTGTTAATGACGTTGGGAAACAGTCATAAACCGCTCTGGGAAGTTTGGGCAACAAACGGCTAGTTTTGTGATTAGTCGACCAAAACCAAAAATTGGTCGACCAAAATTTAAGAAGGAATTTTGACCGTTGGAAGGCAGATCCAGAATCTACATGGTTAACAGAGTTTGCTCAAGAAATCCCATAGTCAAATTCGAAGATTAAAAATTGGTCGACCAATTTGAAAATTGGTCTGCCAATTTTCTGGGTACGAATTTTCGAAATTGGGAAGTGTAGAACTCTGAGTAATGGGACATAGGAGACTAAGTTATAGTATCACAATGTTTTGTAACTCTAAAAAAGTAAATTTTACATAGATTACATAAAAGCCGTAGATAAGACTGCATCTGCATCTGAATCTGAGAAGCTTCTTTGCAGGGGATCCTTATCAAGTGATTATATATCCAAGTCGTGGATGTAAAGTGCCTTTTGCCTTTCCAACTTCATGAATTGATATATCCATTTGAATATGCATAAAGATATATGAATGTGTGGAACTCAGCATGTATTTATATCTGCACAGATAGAGTTAGTAGCACTGAATATGTTTGTCATATCAAAACCGTATGGGAATAGAAATATGGAATTATGAAATTCCAACAAACTACTCACACACGAACACTACACGTACTAGTCCGTACACAACCGCAGTGCTGTGACCTGCATGGACCACCACCTGACACGGCCCCTCCCTGGGATACCAAGGAAGACAAGGTACGCGACGAGAACTAAAATATATCTGCAGGTCCACTACGTGCTGCTGGGAATAGTACAAGTAGAGTTCAACAAACAGCCAACCAATAAACACAGAACGACACCAAGCCACAGAGGAATACTAAAAACCAAACACTGCACAATTTCATATACATCTCAAAGCATCCCAAAACATCAATCTATATAGTACAAGCATCTCTCACCCCCCAAAGAAACCCAAAGTACACATAGCTCTCTTCTTGCCCCTCACCACCCAACCTAAGCTCTAACTCCCAACAACAAAACTCCAAGTCAACCTCCAGCTCCATCTGCAATCTCCAAGAACCACACCTGAAATAGTCAACGGGGGTACGTCAACACGTGACACAGTAGGAATTCCATACTTCACCCTAAGTGCTACAACTGAACATGTCATGCGTAACAAAAGAAAGCAAACCATAGTACCGTACGTAGGAAAAAGAACAGAACCAAAGCAGAGGGTATAAGGGGAGGAGTGATGATGGTATAGCAAATAACAACAAGTATGCCTAAAGCACAAAAGAGAGTCAGTCAAAGAATTACTTACAAAGTTAGCTTGTAGAACCCTAATATCGAATACGACGTTTGGGACTGGACCTCTCCCAACTGTGTGGGAGAGCAAAGAGGACTCCCCGCTTCCCCACCGCGCTAGCCCGTTAGGAATGCAAGTGTACCCACCACACAGAACCACAAAGACACCACAACAAGTCCATCTCATAGGCCTACCCGATACTTTGGAATTCCACCAAACCCCTGTCACCCTCCAAATGGAGGACTGAAATACTCTCTCACTCTCAAATGTTCATGAAAACAATACACTTTCCATTTCCACACATGGAACCAACCATTTCCAACCTCATCAAGCCAACCTCTCAACACATATAAGATTACACCCACAACAATTCACCCAAAGCCAAATTATGCAAAGCATCTCCCTCGTTTCATATTTAACTACATGTAGACATTTTCACAAACACATAGATGGCATAATGACAAAGTCCTTAATTCAATTGAAAACAACATAATACTAATAGCAAGATGTCGTCCTCTTCTAGCAACATGAAGCTAATAGCATGAAACCAATAACATGAAACTAATAGCAGCATGAAACTAATAGCAACATGATCATATTAATTTCAAAACCTGAAAAGAGATGCAAATCCATAATTAAAGTCAATTTCTTTAGCATGCTTGGATGACATTTTGAATAGTAAGCTATATGAAGAGGGATTCCTACCAAAATGCAAGCTTGTAAGGTAATTAACTAGAAGTTACTTGCAGTTTGCCACAAACCATATTCCACTAAATGCTAACTTTATAATAGAGAATGTCACAAGCTACATAAGCCACAAGTTGCAAACTTCATATGAGCCAATGGTGGGCATATATTAAACATGTTTATGTGAGATGATATTTTGCACAACTCCATGAGATTACATGAGACCATCGCCTTTCTAACTAACATGCTTGGTTCTAATAAGATACTAATTAGTGATAATCTTATTGCCATTTACATAAAACCCTTAAAAGTCATCTTAAAGGGCATACTAAAATAACAAGCTTGATTGGACTTGTTAGAAATCTTAAGAAAATATATTTAAAAATCCACTTGAGGGCTTAAGGAAAGTGCAAGACTCTAAAGGGTCATTGTAATAATTTATGAAAAAGACATCTTCAATACAATTTTAACAAATGCAAAATTATCAGGAAGATGCAAACTTGGAGAATCTAATTAGAGTCCTTAAGAAGGATGCAAAATTATTAAATAGGGAGAGTTATAGTTAATAACAAGTAATTTAGTAAGGATTAAGGCTCTACTAAAAATGAGGACATCATTCAACATGAAAGAATAATAATAAATGGGGGGCTTCATCTCACATCACTTCCTTTCTCCCCCTCTTTCTTTCTTTTATTAAAACATATCAAAGGTCCATGAAGGCCCAAGGCCGAAATGAAGGAGATGATTTGTACATGCTTTCCCAAAGCTTAAAATGCCAATTCCACGCCCAAGCACATCTCCATAACAAGATAAATAAGGAACTCAACATTGAACATGCCTGCTTAATAAAGAGACACTCCCCATCATTATAGCACCACATTGGCTTAAGCTTGCCCTAGATAAAAACACACTCATGGGAGGGGAAAATGCCATTAAATGAACCCAATTGCATTAAGTCATTAACTTGGACATAACTTCATATAAAAGAGAACGATTTGCATGCAACTTTACTTAACACACTATAATTCCCATGAAAGATAGTGAATTGTGCATGACTACCACAATGATTGCAATTTGCATAAAGGTGGCATCTTTATTTAAACACAAGCAAAAAGGAGACAACTTTATTAAGTGCAAGGGTGGAGCATACACAAATTAACCTCTTTAGCAAAGTGGAACAATGAAAGTTTGCAACTCTATCTAAACATTAGTATGGCAAGCTCATAGCATTATGAAGACTTCACATTTTTCATGTTAATGCAATAAAAGAACAATTGAAACACAATTTGGCAAGAAAGGTGCCAACTTGTATGCATGTCTTTAAAGGCGCAATCCCTTTTACTTAAATCAATGCATGCTAATGACAACTAAGGAGGAGTAGGATTCCTACCTCTTTGGAGAAGCAAAATCCGCCTTCAATTTCATGAACTCCACCATAGCTCCATCACCAAGCTCCAAGACCCTAAACTTCCTCTTTCCCCCAAACCCTCTTCTTTGGATTTTTCCCCTTCCTCCACTCTCTTTTCTTTCTTTCTCTTTCTTTCGTTCTTTCCCCCATTTTCTTTTCCTTTTTTTGGCTACCTGGGACATTCGGCCATTGGGGGTTTCTTTCAGCTGGCTATAGGGAGGGGAGAAAAGGGGAAAAGGAAAAAGAAATTAGAAATTAGAAGAAGAGTGGAGAAGTTTGGAGAAAATGGGGATTTAATAAATGGGAACCCCTTTTATTACAAGTTTGCCATTCCACTAAAATATCTCCATTCACATCCCCAAAATTCAAGCCCTACTATCAAAGCCCAACCAACTATCTAGCTACTAAAATTATCTAAAGGCCCAAACAACAGTAATAATAATAATAATCAACATCAACAATAACAACAATAATAAAAATGTGTTGTGAGTTGAGTGAGGCCTTTGGCCTCCCCCCCTCATCACTCTCCATTACTCCCCACTAAGTTAGTGGGGAGGCTCTTGGACTCCCAACTCAACATGAGAGTTTTATAAATATAGTACCATGGCTATTTGCCATGGTTAATCCCCTTCTAACACGTTATCCGCACGAATTCGCTCTAAGAGATTTTCTTTTTTTTGAGCCAACAAAATTTTCCCACAAAATTTCTCTCTTGCGAAGGAATCTTGTTTTGTTGCGGAAAAGTTGCGACGACGATCGATTGATTACCTGCAAGACATTGCGGGAGCGGGTATTTTATTTTTCTATCTACGGATTCTATTGGTTCTTCCCTAGATCATTGATCTAGAAATATATTTCTTGTCTCGTAGATATAGATTATACAAAATATTATCCATTTTTTGATAAAAATCAAATACATAGACCTCGTTAATTGAGGTTAGAAAAAATCTTAAGCCAACCTTTTGATTTTTTGGTATACTTAATCAAATACATAGACCCCCTGATTTGTGATTTTTGATTTTTGATTCTGATTTTTGTTTGTATGTTTCTAATTATCAAAACATTAAAAACAACAACAAACAAAAAAAAATAAAAATAAAATCCCTCTGCAAATCACCTAAACACCCCCCCCTGAAGGGGACTTTGAATTTTGATCCTCTCACCACCGGTGAACATTTCTGATGCCTCTGCACTCTGATACCTAACATTAAAATAACATGATTTGATGCGCTCAGTATTCTGCAAGCTATTAGATTCTTTACCATTTCTGCTTGTAAATGCTTGGGAATTTGTAATGCGAAAATGGGAGACATGTAAGTTTTCATAATCTAACTGCAATGCAAGGAGCAGCAATTATAAAAATTATAAGTTTTCATAATGCCTAATCCTCTATGTAGTAAGGATTTTTCCGAGACGGGCAAATGAATAACTGAACCCTAAATAACTTGGAATACATCATTAGGACTAGAACAAGCTGCTTGATACAAATTTGTATAAGATTTCGGCCGCATGTGACCATAGATATGAGAGCAGGCCGACGGCTGCCCCTACCCATCCATCCTCTCTCCTTAAAGCCCTAATTAGGGTAAGGGGAGAAGAGGCATGTGTCTCCCCTGATGGGCCAGAAGCCCAGAAATTAACAAATTTAATAAATAAATAAAATGGGTATTTTTTAGGCTAACGGGCTGCAGGCCCGTAGCTAGACCGCGGGCCTCTGACCTGCAGGCCTAATTTAATTTAAATTCATATAATACCCTACTAAACCCCCTTATAGGCCAGAAGTCCAGTTATTAACAAAATTTATAATAAATAATTGGGTATTTTTTTTGGCTAATGGGCCTGCAGCCAGTAGCCAGCCCGCGGGTCTCTGGCCTGCATGCTAAATTAATTTAAAATTCAGGAAATACCCAATTAAAACCTGAAAAAAAATCCAAAAAAAAAATCAGGGGAAAACAAGGTGAGGATATTGAGTTTTATTAACTCTTTATGGGGTATTTGGCGCAAATTAGAGATTTGTTAATGAATTTGATTTGTAATTCATTATTTATCGCCTTATTTTTAATTGGATATAAATTTAATTTACGTTTTAATAAATTACAAGGATCCTGAGACCGCTCTGTTGGTTAGGTAAGTTACCTAACCTAACGGGTAATGACGTTTCCCCGTGGTCCAAGTGATCTTTTTAACGTAAATTTAATATTTTTATCCAATAAATTGCGTTTGATGAATTTTGAAATGTCTGTGATGTTGCAAAATTATTATTTGCCTGTAGCATATATAAAACTGCGTGGATGTTATAAATAAATCAGTCTTGTGATTTGGGATCGGCCATTTTGATACACCTTTTTATTTTCCTCGCTTTCTTTTTCTGTTTTGAGAGGAATTGTAGTGAGGTTATAATGTAAAATGCTAAAAGACCGGAGCTTAGCCAAATTGAAGACGAAGATGAAATCTGCAATATGATGGGGCCTAATATGGGTTTCCAATTTGTATTTTTTTTTATTTCTTTTGTATTTCATCTTCATGGAATGTATTCGGACACTTTTTGGACATTTTTATTTCTAAGGGTATCTGGCCGATCCCCACATGACTGATTATTTATTTATTTTTGCGTGAATTTATTTTTCACAAATATTAATTCATGCGTATTTAATTGCATAAATAAAGGGCAATATTGGCAAGCGTTGATGCGACAGTAAAGAACTATCTGAGCTGTCGAGTGGACCTGAAGTTACACCTGCGCTCAATGACTCTTATGAGTACGAATCTGGCTCCTACTACTGTGCATGCGGCCCCAGCAGTGGCCCAGGCTACTTCAACCGCGACCCCTGAAGCGACGCAGTCATTTTTCTCTGATATAGATAATGCAAAGGCCATTATCTACATTAGGAGACACAAAAATCGGACCTTAAAAGGCGAATATCTGACAGTAGAGGATCCACATGAGTTGTGGAGGACACTGGAGGCACGGTATAAACATCAGATTGATGTTATACTGCCCCGTGCTAGTTATGAGTGGGAAAACCTCCGACGTCAGGATTTCAAGTCTGTGTCTGAGTATAACTCAGCACTTCATAATATCACCTCACGCCTGAAGCTGTATGGTGAAGAAGTCTCGGAGCAACGCATATTGGAAAAGACTTTCACGTCTTTCCATGAAAAGGATGCAATCCTCATGCAACAGTACCGTGAAAGACATTTCACGAAATTCTCTGACTTACTCTCCTGCCCCCTAAGGGCGGTTCAGAACAGAGACTTGTTACTAACCACTCACAACCTATGCCCTGTTGGGACTGCTCCTTTCCTTGAAGCCCATCTTGTTTCTTCCCAGAAGACGAAGAACAAGAAGAAGGCCAGTAATTACAAGGGTAAGGCTGTGATGTAACCAGCTAGAGGACCTCCACAGAACAATAACTACAACCAGGGGAAGAAAAAGAATACGTGGACAAATAACAACAATGGCCAACCGTCTATTCCCACGAAGAACTGGGTGGACAAGTGCCATAAATGTGGCATGACTGAACATTGGTACAGGAACTGTCGCACTCCACGTAATCTCCAGGATCTTTATCAGGCGAGCCTGCAGCCTCGTCCTGAAACAAATCTGGTTGAATCTCATCCTTCAACCAAGCTGACCGCAAAAGACTTCGATCACGACGACTTGCTCGACTGAGTCTTATCTTAGTTTGCTTATATATATGCATTTTAAATACTAGTTTACTTCATCTGTATTTTCTTTTTAAACAAAAAAACCTTTATGAATGCATATTTAGCTTTATTTTATAAAGTCTAGTCATTCAAATATATAGATGAAGTGTGATATATTGTGGACAGTGCCTCGAGGCACTGGTGACGCATTAATATTGCTCCAACATACAACGAGACTATAAGATGCAAATTTTCTCTCCTTAATGATATAGGAATCTCCCAAGTTTCAAGGATATTTCGTTTAAAACGAACATACCTTGGAAACTATGGATAATAATAGTGAATATCTCTATATAACTCGTCAAACGGATGGCCAGAAGACCATCTGCGCAAGATTCGTTGGACCCCAGTCGGGTCAATCTCATTATAGATATTCATCCTATATAAAGCCAACTTGACTGTGCACCAGAAGTGCCTTTCATTGCCATAGTTTTTAACTCTGGCAAAATGGACTTAGTCATCCTGGATCAGCGATGATGGACGCATCATCAAATGAATCCATTGGAGAACCTGAAGATTCTTCAAAAGATTGAGTTTCCTTTGTCGTAAGGGCATACTTTTAGAGAGACCATCCCTCCTGAATGTGGGATGAGAGTCTCCTGGCTTCATTGAGAGAATACATTATGACCTTTGCGGGACTATTCATTCTGCAAGTGGCCCATTTTCCGTACTTCATTGTACTGATTGATGCATCTACTAGATGGTCTTATGTGTGCTTTTATTTTCACTCGCAACATAGCTTTCTCAAAGCTTATAATGTGGGTGCATTCACTACATATATCTTTAAAGACTTCTGCCAAGCAACTGGCATTGAAATTGAACATCCTGTAGCATGTTCATACTCAGAATGGGTTATCAGAGTCTCTGGTAAAAAGACTCCAATGGATTTCACGTCCATTGTTAAATCCCAGTTGCCTGTTGATGTTTAGGGACCAACACACTGCATTCCGCATCGCTTATTACGATACGGCCCGCTTGTGGCCATATCTTATTGCTGATGCCGCTTGCTTATGGTTTACCACCAAGTCTTGATAAATGTGATTTTGATGAGCAAAGTCTCATTGAAATAGGCACACAGTCTAAAGAAGCCTGAAGCTTCTGAGACCATATCATGGGACACATAAGTCCTCATCTCGTTATGATCCGCATACTTTTTCTGTGTGACGTTGAGATCCAGAAGATCCTTCACATTTAGACTAAAGTACATCAATTGACGGATAAAATTGCGGACAACCAGAAGATTGTTTGTTCACACGTCCCTGCTGCCAACACGCCAGCTAGGATTGACATTCCCAAAGATGGATGCAATCCACCGGCAGCAGAATTGGTTGTACCTCATTTGAAAAGAGGACGCCGGCCAGGTTCAAAATAAAAATTTCCTCATAATAGGAAGATTCCTGGATATATAAAAATGATCCAACCACAGGATGCTGAGCTCAGACCAGCAACCTCTCCCATCCTAATTTCCCCTGCAGAGGAAACAACAGGAGAAACATCATTATATTACGTACGTACTGGAGAGGTACTGGACAGATATAGCACAGTCGTCGACGACGGTTTTGCTTTCGCTATTGCCATTCACGTCGCTGAATACGACGATGACGTCTACCCACTTTTCTATAGCGTAAACGCATAGAATGGCCAAAGTGGGACGAGGCAATAAGAGTAGAGCTGGACTCACTCTTGAAAAGCAAAGTCTTTGGACCAGTAGTCCATACACCTGAATATGTAAAAACCTGTGGAATATAATTCGAATTTCATAAAGAAATGGAAATGAAGGAAATGTGATCATTTTCCTACTAAGCCTACACTTCTCTGTAAAAGCCAATACATGCAGCTCATGGACGTTGTGACTGCATATATATACGGCAATATAGATATAGAGATCTATATAAAACTTCCAGAAGGGTATACTCTACCCCCAGAGATGAAAGAGAAACGTAGAAACGTCTTCTACATAAAGGCTACAAAGATCATTAGTTGATCTTAAGCAATATTCTGCCCTTGTATCTTTTTCAAAAGATCGTTGACAGGATTTGTTATATTTGCCTTACATATGGTCGACTTAAAGCTAATAGGATCTCCAGCAGAGACCATTGAGATTTCAGATAGCTTTAAAGCGTACCTTGGAAATGAAAAACCTAGGTATAACGATCATCCTGACGATGACATTAATCATCCTGAAGATGGCAATAATCATCCTGAAGATGAACTATCATCCTGAAGATGACATTAATCATCCTGAAGATGAACTATCATCCTGGAGATGAACCATCATCCTGGAGATGAACTATCATCCTGAAGATGACATTAATCATCCTGAAGATGAACTATTATTAATCATGCCGAAGATGTATCGGCTTACATATTAAACACCTTCGTGGTGGAACCCTTTCATATTCTTCATACACCTGGAGTTTATGAAGAATGATGTCCTTTTGCAACCTATTAAAAATGGATACTTATTTATGACACCTTTCAGTAGCTGAAAGAGGGGGAGGACATCCTAGGTCCTGAAGAGCCTAGCTCTAGTGTATTATCTGGCCAACTGCACGTATCTTTGATAGAACGTCTCCAGTAAAGTTGTTAACCAGATACAGTGTTGTCCTGGAGAGCAACACTAGACCAAGGATAAGCTGCTTTTGCGTAACTTCCAAGGGTCAAGGAATATATATTGCATATGCAGGTTTAAAGATCATCGCGATGACTGAAACACATTAGGCCGGCCACCTCCTAAATATATACACATCATCATCCAATGTCTACATCTTCTGAGAAGCTCATCATCCAAGAAGCAAGTATTGAAAACGCTCAGCCAGGTCTAGCAGTACCTTGCAGACACACTGAAGACTGATTCAAAGAATACTTTAGTGGAGTCATCTACCAACTTCGAAGAGCATTACACTCCAGAGCGACGCTGCCTTCCAATAGCCGCTAGATGAGTGAAACTTGTGTAGATGAGTGATAAATGTATTTTCTTTCAGAACATGATGGATGTATAGACGAATAGGAGATAATTGTATAGATACATAGGAGATCTGCAAGCCTGAAGCTTGTACATATTAGGGGGAGTCCCTCGATAGTTGTACTCTTTTTCCTTAAGCTGCTGGTTTTTCCCACTGGGTTTTCCACAGCTAAGGTTTTAACGAGGCAACCACAGTGGCTCTGGATCCAGAAGTATCCACCCCATTGGCATACTGAATCCTGAAGTATTCATATGCTTAACCCAAGGTAATGGAGAGATGAGGGGGAGTGTTGTGAGTTGAGTGAGGCCTTTGGCCTCCCTCCCCTCATCACTCTCCATTACTCCCCACTAAGTTAGTGGGGAGGCTCTTGGACTCCCAACTCAACATGAGAGTTTTATAAATATAGTACCATGGCTATTTGCCATGGTTAATCCCCTTCTAACAAAATGCTAATACTAATAATAATAACAACATCAACCACAATGTCATTCATTAATACCAATAACAACAACAATGATAATAATCTCTTTAGAACATAATAAAATACTTATCATGAAACTCTCATTTTACTATACACACCCACCAACCAAACATCACTAAGCACACTAACAATAATAATAACACTCACTACATCACATCCAATACATCCATACGTATTCACTTATACATCCAAGTCATATCATATTCAACCATATAGCCATCTACGTAGGAAATTACTATGCACACAACAAAATTACTATACACACTACAGAGGCATACAAGCAATTATACACTACATATCAAACAAAAATACATACCCTTACTGTATACGGCACTAGGGCCATTACAATAGGTCGATTGCTTCTTAACTCAGTGGAAGCGACAGTCTCTACTTTTCACCAGATGGTTAAGTTTCAAACCCGTCGAGGGGTCGGGCAAGTGAGAGGAAATCAAATGCATGCCAGATCGTGCTATCTCATATCCACTGCAATCAGAAAGGTGGAGCAAGTATCCTCAGATGTGCTCATCGACGACAAAGGGATCCGGTAAACCAAAGGCCGGCCCCGGTTGAGGAAACAGAGTCAATACCGCTACCTAGCGGAGAAGGGAGGACTATCACCATTGGATCGCGGCTTCCTCCCGATCTAAGAGAGCAGTTGATAGACTTCTTGAGGGCTAACATAGATGTGTTCACCCGACGATGTTCCCGGAGTTGATCCTCGAGTCATCTCCCATGAGCTACATGTCGACCCAACTTTCAAGGCAGTGAAGCAGAAGAAGAGGAACATCTGCGGTGACAAGAAGAAAGTAGCCATCGAAGAAGTCGAACGGTTGCTAGAGGCTGGCTTCATTAGAGTGATCCGTTACACTGAGTGGCTCTCTAATGCGGCTATGGTAAAGAAGGCCAACGACAAGTGGATAATGTGCGTGAACTTTACCAATCTGAACAAGGCATGCACAAAGGACAACTACCCCTACATCGGATCGACCATCTGATGGACAATACATCTGGGTACAAACTCCTCTATTTCATGGATGCTTTTTCCGGATACAATCAGATCCAGATGGCACCCGATGATGAGGAAAAGACCTCCTTCATCACAGGAATATGGATCATCTGTTACATGAAGATTCCATTCGGGTTAAAGAATGCCGAAGCGACTTATCAACAGATGGTGAATAAGGTCTTCAAAGCGCAAATCGGGCAGAACTTGGAGGCATATGTAGATGACATGCTAGTCAAATCGAAGAGTATGACCGACCACATCGCAGATCTCGTAGAAACATTGCGGAAATTCGACGGTACAACCTCTGGTTGAATCCCACAAAGTGCAAATTCGGAGTTCGGTCGGGGAAGTTCCTCGGCTTCATGCTTATGAACCGGGAAATAGAGCACAATCCTGATAAAGGAACGGTGATAATCAGCATGAAGGAACCATCCACAATAAGGCAGCTCCAAAGACTGAACGATAGGATTACGGCCCTTGGGCGCTTCCTGTCTAAGTCGGCAGAGAAGTCACTTCCCTTCTTTAAAGTCTTGAGGTTGGTGATTGCTCTCCCCAAAAGCAAAATGATAACCATCGAATGGGACACAGACTGTAAACGAGCTTTTTTCAGAATTAAAAGAATACCTCCGCATTTTGCCACTTTTGACAAAGCCCAATGATAGAGACCACCTGATTCTCTACTTAGCAGCCACCATACCTCGGATCTAGTAAAGAGGACTTGGGGGTCAACAACCGATCTACAATGTAAACCAAGTCCTCTGAAGTGTAGAAGTCAATTACATCAGAATAGAGAAGCTGGCGTTTACCCTAGTTCAATCGGCAAGACGGCTGCGACCCTACTTTCAAGCACATACTCTCTGGGTCTTCACAGACACACCTTAAGAGCAGACCTTGAAGTGGATAGACCGATCAAAGATGATGCTCAAATGGGGAGTCAAGCTGAGTGAATTTGATATTCATTACAAACCAAGGACCACAATCAAAGGGCAAGTCTTGGCAGACTTCATCGTTGAACTCACTTACGAAGACGACTCTCCGACAAAGGTACCATCGATAAACTCAATAACCAACCTTCCTTCTCCTTCCTCGATAGGTAATGGTCCGTCAGTGACCACACTGGAAGGAAACAGAACATGGATTTTCCAGGTGGAATGGTGAATGGGTCACTTACCAAGGCCGGGGCTGTGCAGGGATAGTCATCCAGACACCAGAAGGTAACATACTCAAATATGCCCTACGTTTCAACTTCCTGCCCACCAACAATATGGCAGAATATGAGGCTGCCATCAACGACTTCATGCTGACTAGGTCGTTGGGGGCATGAAGTATTTGCATGTACACTAACTCCAACTTGGTCGTCGACAACTCAATGGAGACTACGAGGCTCTTGATGAGACGATGCAGAACTACATACGAATCACAAGAGCTACGTTGGAGCCGGTCGAGCAAGTGGGCGTATTTCACATGCCACGATCAGAAAATCATCGAGCAAACGCCTTGTCAAAGCTCGCCTCATCTTCACCAGTGGATTTGGGACGAGTCGTGTACGTGAAAAATCTTCTACACCCAAGCCTGTAAATGGAGGAATCGCTAAGCATCGACCAAGGATAAAATTGGATAGACCATATAGTCAAGTACCTCGAGACTAAAGAAAAGCCGACCGATCCGACAGAAGCCCGAAAGTTGGAAAGGCTGGTCTTCCGGTTCATTTTGCATGAAGGGTCACTTTACAAGAGGCAATATAGCAGGTATGACGTACTCCCTTACCTCAAATATTTGAACCCACAGGAGGCTAATTATGTGCTTCGGGAGATCCACGAGGGCCTCTATGGAAACCATTGCGGAGGAAGGGTGATAGCCTTGAAGGCCCTGAAACAAGGTTACTATTGGCTGACAATGTTCAAAGAGGAAATTGAGTACGTCAGGAAATGTCCAACGTGTTAAAAATGCATGAAGCATGACTCGGGACCACCCACCAATCTAATCTTGATCATCGGCCATGTCCCTTTCGCTAAGTGGGGATTGGACATTCTTGGACAGTCACGCCCCGCTTCCCAAGCAAAAGACTAAAGAAATTCTAGAAGTCTACTATGGTCAAAATTAGGCAAGAACTACTAAGGTAACTCCTAAGATGATTAAATCAATTCCTAGCGGGGAGTCTAACTAGCAATCAGGGACCTCTAACTAGCAAGCTCAGATGTCTAACTAAGTCTCCTTACCACCTAGTGACATAGGAAAACGTCTAGGCTCAAGGCTTATGACTCGGATGTTGCAATTTATTTAATGGACATTCCATAGTTATTATCGTTGTTCCGATAATTTGCAATTGCAAGACGTGACCTGCATGGGCCACCAACAAAACCTGTCACGCCCCGCTTCCCAAAAATATGGAGGCGAAACGTGAGTAGGTCCGCTCAGACTTGAAGCTGTGAAGCTGCAAGTCTGATAAGCGTCAATTAACTTTAAATGGCAGGTCCTTGCAATTACGATACGAAACAAGATAATAATAAAAGAAATGAGACAAGAGAAATCTCAGAATATCCATAAAATAAGTTCCAACATCGCAGAAAAGCCACCAGGCTAAAAAGAAAAAGAGTCTAAGGCCTAAACATGCCCAACAAAAGTACAACGTACAAAGCAAAGGTGCCACGCACCGACAACTAACAGAAATCCTAAAACAAAAGGAGAACTCAGCGAGGTCACTAAGAATGGTCACCGGTAGCCACAACCTCCTCCTGGACAGACATGGACTCAGGCTCAGCGTCAGCAAATACCACGTACTCAGCAACGGTCTCTGGCTCAGGATCTAACATGTGACACCTAAAAGAGCAAGGGGCACATGTCAGCAAGTCTACAAGAGACTTGTGCAAGGAAACTGAAAGTGAAAGTAAACAACCTAGCAGTTCTAGCATGATGCAATGACAGGGCAGATATAGCATGAGTGCAACAAGTAAAGTAAAGTACGAGCATGACATTTAAATCATGGCATGGATATCAAGTTTTACAAGAAACATTCACAAGGACAAGTACAAGTCTAGTAAGCATGTCGTGCACAGAGATTACGCCTTTTGGCTAGAGTGGCTGCGCGGCCAGCTCCTAGCTCAAGTGATCGCTTATCCCTACCCATCCACGTGTATCGGGCATTGGCTTTTGACCAACACATGAGGCCCGCTTCTGGATCACGAGCCAGGAAGTGTTTTTCAGGATGGCATAGATTCCTCGCTCGAATAGACTGGGCAGCAACTAGAGCAACGAACCAAGTTTCCAAAGCTAGAACGTGCGACGACGGGCTACGACGTATCGCAACATTGTAAACGGTAAATCCACAAAGAAGAGACACCTAGGTGGGGCCCACAGTAGTTCTAGGGACCAATGGAGGACCCACAATACCTTTGGAGAACTTGGGGGGCCCACGGTGGCAAGCGGTGTGGAAGTTGCGACGTTGCGACGAACGTCGCTCGGTCAGACCGAGCCGCTGCGAGGAAATCTCTCGGTCAGACCGAGAGAACACAGCGCACGGGGTCGGTCGTCGTAGCGGAGAGCGTTGTAAGGTGGGGCGCTTCGGTCACAGCGGGCAGGTGCGGAGGATGTCTTCGGTCGGGCGCTTGGGGAGCGAGGGTTGCAACGCGGAGCACTGCAGCGAAGCGGGGAGCGGGCGATGCGGGGGATTCCTTCGGTCGGTGCGGGCAGGAGAGAGGGTTGGTGCGGGATTGCAACGTTGCAGTTGCAACGTTGCGGAGCGCATGCGGAGGCGGGGAAATCTCTTGGTCAGACCGAGAGAAGTCCTCGATCGGACGGGGCGATGCGAGCGGACGGCTGTGTGATGCGGAGCGAATACGAGTGCGGGGGTTGGCCTCGGTCGGTGCGGGGAAAACCAAGGAATTTCCTCGGTCAGACACTGGCGGCGGCTGAACGGAGTTGCGACGAACGTCGTAAGCGAGAACGGGGTTTTTTGTGACGGCTAGGGTTAATCTCTTGATGGAAATGGGTTTCCTAAGCCCCCTATATATAGTGTAGATGAGTTTGACCAAGTCTAGGGTTTAATTTGAATTAAAATTGCTTTTTAATCAATTTTAAACCCAAAATATCACCCACACTATATCTCTAGCTATAGGGATGCGGCCAAGGGGCTGGGATTTGGGTCAAAAATTCTTTGAAGGGTTATAATTTAATAGGAATTTTTATTGGGTCGAAAATAATTCAAAACTTGGTATTTAAAAATATTTAAAGCTTTGTTAAAAATAATAAATAGGTCAAATGAACTCCAAAAATTGTGAAATAAATATTGGGTGGTCGGGACGACGAGAGAAAGGTAACTAAGAAGACGGATCCCAATTTTGACGTCGAGCGACGAAACTAAAAATAGAAACGTCTCACGTCAAAAGTGAAAATCACAACGTCTCATCGAATAAGATCAAATCGTGGGAGAACGATCCGAGAAATGTCGTTCCAAATTAGTGCCACAATTTAATACTCTCAGAGACGTTCACAACGACATATCACACTAAAGTGTTCACAAACAAACGAAGTCTAAAATAAACACGTGCACGGTCAAAAGCACGTGCACGAACAAAGTACGATTGGAAAGCGGCCGTTACATGGACCCTTCACGAATTCACCTCCACGAGCGGCCAACAAAAGTTCCTGATTATGACATTGACTACTTCACTAAGTGGATCGAGGCAAAGCCGTTAGCCCGCATCACTTGGAAGAGCATCAAAAATTTTGTATGGAAGTCAATCATTTGCAGATTCGGCGTCCCTTGCTCCATTGTCACAGATAATGGAACCCAGTTCGACAACACCGGGTTCAAGGAATTCTGATCTACATGGGGAATCAAACTGTACTTTGCCTCCGTAGCTCATTCTCGGGCTAACGGGTTGGCCGAAGCGGATAACAAATGCATCTTGGAGCCCCTGTAAAAAAAGGTCGGAGAGGCTAAAGGCGCATGGCCAGAGGAGCTTTCGGGGATACTCTGGTCGTATAGAACCACTCGGATGGATGCACCAGGAGAAACACACGTCATGTTGGCCTACAGATTTGAAGCAGTCGTTCCTGTTAAAGTAGAAGAAAATTCGCTCCATTTCAAATATTTTTATGAAGAAAGGAATTCAGAGGGCCTCAAGTTAAATTCGCATCTGGTCAATGAGGCGAGAGACTAAGCCCTGGTCACCATTATCAAATAAAAAGAGCGCTTGGCCCGGTATTACAACTCCAAGGTTCGAGCAAGAAGCTTCTGCATAGGCGATCTAGTACTACTGTAACACCCCGCTCCCCGGTATACCCGATGAGTACGAATCCGTATCAGGTATTCCCGAAGAGGCGGGTGCTACGGAAGAGAAGTACAAAATTTCAAAACTCAAGCAGGTCCACTGCGCACTGCTGGGATAGTACCTGTAGCATTCCAGACATCACAGAAACACAGAAAGAGCCACCAACTCAAAACACCAGTATAACATATATATAAACTATTCAAATTACAACATCAATTACAAACCTCATATACAATATATAACCCAAACTCACCCAAGTACATTAACACACCCAAATCTCGCTCACACTCACCCCCACACCCAAATCCAACCAATTGAGCTCGTGGCCTCTGACTCCAAGATCCAACACCTGAAAAAGATCAACGGGAACACGTCACAGCGTGACCAGTAGGAAACCCAAACCCAACTCACATGGTGCACAAAAATGCAATGCACTAAGTAACACACGGGGAACTAACTCATGGCATATCACGGCAACTTAAGATGAAAATGTAAATGGTATCATTAACAAAACACGTACCTGCGGCAAGAAGATAGCCTGCAAAACAAAGTGAGTACAACATATAAAGAAGTGAACCGCCATATTAAGAAACTGAAACCTAGCGTTACAACATCATCCTAAGTACAATTACTAATAGCAATCACATCTGATATTGCGACCGTCAAAAGAAACCAAGTCACGTCACTCACTTCACAACCACAATGACATGGAGTATCTATAGCCATACAAATGCAACCTACAACAATTTATGGTTTGTTATGAATTCTTGAAGTACCTCAAGTAGTAATTCCTAAGTAAGCTTGGCTTACTAACAGTTAAACGAAAACTACAATTCTCATTTAAGTTTGAATGTTCACAAACTCCTTTATTAAGTCGATGGAAAACACTCTTCTCTATTGAAATGGAACCAACTGGATTTGGAAATCAAAGTTTGCTTAAAGGAGCTTGTAAGAACTTGTCGGTGATGATAAGTAAGGTTCATACACTCTCTAAAACTTCCATCTTGAAAGTTGTCAAAGACCCTCTTACTAAATTTTCTTTTATACTAATTTTCCAAATGGGTGTTCATTTAAGCGTGGAAATTTAAGGGAGCTAGCAAGTGGCATTTGTGTGGTATTCCTAGCTTAAGTTTCTAATGCTTGGGACGTTGTGGAAATGCTTATAAACATTTCGACAGAGTTTCTTTTGTATTTACCAAAAGTTTCCAAGTACAACATAAGTAGTATTTCAAAAAGAAAACATAAGTAGTATTTCAAAGAGAACATGGTATAATCATAACATGCCAACAACACCAACAACACCACCAACACCACCAACACCACTATAAACATCAACATAACCTCATTCTTAAGAAACATTACTAATATCACCAATACTAACATCAATATCATTAATATCACTACTAACAATAACAACAATCATAACATTATTTGCTAACAATTAGCAAACCACACTTTCCAACATACCATCATTCAAGCACCAAATACATCCAAACAACCACAAATCACCCAAAAATGCTAAATGATGCCATGATGCATATGATGCTCAAGTAATGTGATGCAATGCAATGCAATGAGATCCCATGAATGAGCCGACGTGCACGTGCAACAGCTTCTACTCCATTATCAACGTGGAGCCACCTAATGGTATCAAAAGGTTGTCCAGGCGACTTCACCCGCCTCCTACCGTGGCAACTTTGTCCATGTCCGTTCACTCCACCTTCATGTCCTAACGTGGACATGTTATCACTTCCATATTCCGCATGTTTCCAACATCACCTTTTCAATTTTCCAATTCATTTCATTTTCACATGTTTCTCATTTCATACACATTAAATTGAATAAATAGTTTCCAACACCCCCAAAATGAGAGCAATTTCATAAAAGTGGGCAATTATAGCTTCCAACAAAGTTAATGAAAGCAAAATGAGAGCAAATTCACTTATCATTGAAACATGATATTATAGGGCATCATGATCCATATCATAGCATCATATTACACCACTCAATTTAATATAACCTACTTCACATTTTTCTTACAAGGAATATGGAAGCAATCTTATTTAATCAATAAATGTAACACAAGGAGAACAATTTCAATCCATATCATAAAATGAGAACTATTTCATTTAATCATTGAAACTAAAATGAGAAAGCAATCTCATATAAGGTAACTTGAATGTTAAGCTTCCAACATGTCATGATAATTTCCAACATCCCAACGTTTCATACAAACTTCTAACTTCCAACATTTCCAAATAAATTTCCAACATCTCAACATTCCAACATTGAGAGCAATGCTCAAAATGAGAGCAATCCAACTTAATTCATGAAAATTGAACTTAAAGAACAATTTAACTTAATTCAACTAAAGCATATCATCAAGAATTTCAATGCATCACATAATTTCATCACCACATGAAAATTGAGTACTAAAGTACACTTAGCCCAACACATCATATAATTTCAATCTTGCATGCAACAATTTACATTTTGCTCAACACATCGCTTTTCATTTTTCTCATGTAACGAAAATAATCTTGTCTAGTAAACAAGTGACAATTAAACTTCAACATGCTAAATGAGGGCAATTTCTCAACATTAATGTAACCAAGCTTTCAATTGTCTCATGAATCATACCATGATATCATATTGCACCATTCAATTCATGGTAACATGATTCACATCTTTCATACTAAGACATTTAACCAAATAAGCTTCCAATATTCAAAAGAGGGCAATTTCACAAGTTCACAAAATTTGTAAGTAACAAGACTTGCAATTTCATCATGAATCAAACCATGGCATCAAATAATTCCATAAATCAAATTGGAACAAGCAAGAGGGCACCATATCAAGGGGTTTCACAAAATCCCTAAAAGATGCAAACTTTATACTCAAGATGCAATGAATTAAAACATGAGAGATGGGGTTGGACTCCTACCTCAACCAAGAAGAACTCCTCCATGAATCCAAGCTCCAAAAGCTCACATAAGAGCTCCACCAATTTCTTCATCAAGCTTCAAACCCCCTAATTTCGAAATTCCCCCAACTCCTCCATGAATTTCCCCCTCTTCAACTCCAAGCCCTAACTCCTCTTGATCCCAAACTCCCACAAACACTTGAGATTGAAAATAAAGCCCAGAAATTTCAGCCAAGGTCAGATCTGGGTTTTAGGGAAGGTTTTGGCCATGGAGTTTTAGAGAGAGGGGAAGAAATTGATAGGGATGGAATGGGAAAAGGCTAGGGCTTCACTTCTCTTTCTTTCCTCTTCCTTTCTTCTTCTTTTTCTCCTCCCTTCCCCCCAGAATTCGGTAGCAAGAAGCCCAGAAATTTCGGCCTGGGTTGGGTAGAAACGGGGAGAAGGAAAAAGGGAAAGAGAAAATAAAGAAGAAGTTAAGAAAAGTGAAGAAGATGGGTATTTACAAGTTTCCCATTCTTATAAACATCTCTCCTCTCTTCTCATCTCATTTAATACCAAGCCAAGCCCAATGCAAAAGCCCAACAAACTCTCTCTGGCTACTAAATTAACTAGAGGCCCAAATAATAATTAATACTAATAAGAATAAGAATAACAATAATACCAACATCAACAATGAAAACAATAATATAAGAAGAACAATATTGCGAATAACAATAACAATAATAAACATCAACAATAACATCAAACTTTATGCTATGGCATCACCATTATAATTAATACAGCACTCAACCAGGACAATTGCTAAACACACTACACATTTATTGCACACAATACCAACAAAATACATACCCTACCGTAATTGGCACTAGGGCCATTACAACTACGGAAGGCGATTTTTCCCCCAAATATCGTCTAACAAGGAAAGTTTGCTACTAAGTGGGAAGGTCCCTACAAGGTGACCGATGTACTTGGCCCAATGACATATCGTCTTTCCACTACGAACGATAAGGAGCTCACCCACCCTTAGAACGCGGAATACTTGCAAAAATACTACCAACAAATGTGTGGGTTAAGCGGATTACCAACATTTCACGTTTGCATTTCTTTGGTTGTACTTTACCAAGTGATAAGTGTGCTTCAAATATGAAACTTACTTTGTTCCATTTAGTTTATTGTCACCAAGTGATAAGTGTGCTTCAAATATGAAACTTACTTTGTTCCATTTAGTTTATTGTCTAAAACACCTGCATTAGAAGCACCTTCTTTCGATATATCTTTATCCTCATAGGCCGCTTGGCTATACGAATGGAGGGGCCAACCCTTTGTGGGCCAACCGAGCTATACGATCGGGGACGACTTTTCCTCCTCCGCGAGTCAACCGAGCTATGCGATCAAAGATGATTGTACCCTCGTGGGCCATTCAGCTATACAAATGGAAGGGCCAACCCATCGCGAGCCGACAAAGCTACACGATTGGGGATGTCTTTTCCTCCTCTACGAGCCAACCGAGCTACGTGATCAGAGACGACTTTACCCTCGTAGGCCGACCAAGCTACATGATCGGGGATAACTTTTCATTATCCGCGAGCCAATCTAGCTACGCGGTCGGATATGACTTTACCCTCGCAGACCGTTCGGCTATATGAATGGAGGGGCCAACCTTTCATATGCCGACCGAGCTACACGATCGGGGATGGCTTTTCCTCCTCCGTGAGCCAAGCGAGCTACGCGGTCGAATATGACTTTACTCTCGCAGGCTGTTCGGCTATACAAATGGAGGGGCCAACCCTTCATGAGCTGACCGAGCTACATGATCGGGGATGTCTTTTCCTCCTCCGCGAGCCAACCGAGCCACACGTTCGGAGATGACTTTACCCTCGTGGGCCATTCGGCTATACGAATGGAGGGGCCAACCCTTCGCAGGCCAAGGGGTTGACCCTTCGCAGGCCGATCGAGCTGCATGATCAGGGATGTATTTTTCTCCTTTGCAAGACAATCGAACTACGTAGTCGGAGATGACTTTACCTTCACTAACCGACTGAGCTACACGATCGGGAAAGACTAACTATTTCGATAAATGTGCCAATTAAAAAAGGTCGCCTTGGATATTCAATAATCAGATGTACGCATGTTTGTCATGCCAATACTCAGATCATTGAGGGGGCATAGACAGCTCAACACAACATGAAATCAAAGAGATTTTTACTCAAAAAAAGCTATATTTACAAGGCACTGAATAACTTTCTAAGGCAGACTGTCTAAACAAAAAGGGCTTGACACACCAATACAAGCGCATTACATGTCCATTAAGCAACATGACAGGATGGCTCATTTGGAGCAGATTCGATTGAAGTTTGAGACGATCCCTTACCAGATCCTCGCTCAAGACGCTGACACTTACTCAAGATCTTCTCTTGAACTTGCAAGATAGACTCCTTGAGTAAATCAGAAAACTCGAAAACAACTTTCTGCCTCACATCCTCGATGGAAACCTTAGGACGAGCAGTTTTCTCCAACTCAGCTATACGAGTCAGTAGCTTGGATTTCTCTTTCTTCCATCGTTCTTCAGCCTCCTTCCTCACACTAGACAAAGCGACAACACTCTCTTTGGCCTGCAATGCATCCCACTCGGCTTGAGACCTAAGGTCCCTTTCTTTTTTCAATAGCCCCTCCTGCTCTTTGATTCTAGATTCAAACGTAGCTCCTCATTGATGTTTGGTAGCCAATTGGGTTTCGACCTCTATCATCCCCACGACTCGGTGACGCAGCCCTGCACCGATCACAGATATCTGCGAGTAATCAAAGTTAAGTGTGTCAGTGGCACGAAGACAAGGTAGGGGGACAGTAACCAACCTGATAGCTGCAATAGACCACGAAGTAAGCTAGTCTCTCGCTATCAATTTGATGAAGGACATTCCCATCGTGGGGCAAGATGGAATTCTCCACCAGTCGAGTGGTCACCCTATGATCTAAAAGGGCCGACTCCTCGTCCCAGACAACAAAGGTAGGTTGATGATGCTTCCCTGGAACCCTCTTGAGGAACAAATGATCGTAGGTTCAACAATAAAATCCTTTCATATTCTAAGGGGATGGGACCATACGTGACACGATTGCCCCAATGCCAAATGTCCCGGGGACGACTATGAGATGGCACAGGCTCTCTTTGCTCAGCTGTTGAGAGATGGGTATGCCCTCGAGGCAAATTCATCCACGTGTATCTATATAGACATCTTGTTCAAAATAACAGTAAGCTGTTTGGTAAGTATTTATCTAAGTTAATAGAAATGTTGTAATCATTAGAAACTTAGGTAAAGTCCTGAGACTTAATGCAAGGTCAAACATGTATCAAGATGAGGATCTCGATCATGGAGAAGTGCTTGACCGTTAGTAGCATAAGTCTAAAAGGGTTCGTGGTCGTAGATGTTTCGAGAACCAGGACAACGGCTCATTTAAAGGTGATGGACTCCCCATGTTTTGGCATATTAAGGTCGCCAATGCGCCAAGACTCCTATCGACCTTCTTGGTGAATAGGATGAATTCCTTTCGGGTCATCCCAGGCTCTTCCGTGGTCTCTGTCGGTCATTGTGACGGTGATGTGGAGTCTGCAACATCCTCCAACAGGACGCTGTTCGCTTTATGTTTCTCCTTCGGACCTTCGATCGGTTCGACTTTGCTGGGTCCAGCTGTCATAGCTTTTGATCGATTTGGAATGTCAAGCTGGTTAACAGTTTTCCACAGACGGTGCCAAACTGTTAAGACCAAAATTGACCGAGACAGTTGTCAAGTTGACTAATAATCTTGGTGCTGAGTCGGAGCCTTGTCAGCAGATAAGGTGGGACCCTAGGTTGGAAGAACCTGGATCGAATAATGATAGTTGATGATGGTAAGGTGCTCGATCGACCTTCGAGCGGCTGATGTATCGATCGTTCGAGGTTTGGAAGCTCGATGGCGACCTTCGACGCTGGATACTGACCGTCGATCTGCACCACATGGACACGTTAGGGGTCGAATCTAGATTCCGACCCAAATCCCCTCCGATGCTTAAGTTAATATGGGAATTTAAGGAAGAGAGAGATCTTGGTGCAGCTGAGATCGACCCACGAAGATTCGTCTCAGATCTGGCGGCGCAAGCTCTATAGTGTAAGAAACATAAGTTGAGAAAGTAGAGTTCTATGTCTTAGACCTCGTACCTTGGAGATGGGACCCTTCCTTATATTTATATGCATTCAGGGTCCTTTTGGAGACGTTTGGGAGTAACGGCCACCCATAATGGGGCCACGATCTTTTCCCTTTAATAGGAGTAAATTTTGTGCACATTCCCGCAAACTACGAGCCCGCCTTTAATCCCATGTTCGAGTGAGGTGAGGGGAGAGGTAGCTCGTCTGGACTCTATCAGTCAGGGGGGAGGGATAATTCGGGAACCAAGTCTAATATTTTCCTAGGTTCGGAAGGTGACTCTCCGGCCCGACGAATGAGAAATTTGGGTCTACAAGTAACCCCTTGTCTCTCCCCGAACCAAATTGATTTGTGGGGAATGACAGCCACTTGAGGCCTCTGTAGGAGATGACACTCCGATTCTCATCATTGGCTCCACAATAGAAATTACTAAAATGGAGACAAGCAGGAGAAAAGGAGACCTACCCTGTGGAAGCAACCGAAGCAAAGGCGGAATCCTTCAAGTATGAAGAAGAGTTGGGTGTTTTTTTTCATCGTCCTTTTTTATACCTAGGAACCCAACTCCTAACCAAGTATCGCTGTTTGGGTGCAAACATCTGTTTTCGTCGGAGGGCGCCAATTTTCCAACTCTCATCCCGAACCTGAGGCCAAAGCAAGCGGTCAGGAATCCTGGCGGTTCGAACCAAATATTATAGCTCAGATTGATGTGCCCAATTAATAAGGTATCGCATCACTCGACCCTAATCGACGCCTCATCTGAGTTCGAAGTGATGGGGGCCATTGTTACATCAGTGGGCTGGCTCCCAAAGACAGAATGGATATTAACGCACATATAAGCGAAGCCCGCTAAGGAGGGCGAAGCGATCCATCAAGCCCATCGAGCCCGTCGAGCCCATGTAAATACCCGGCTATTTACCTGATCAAGGGCAATTCAGATCATGCTCATTAAGCACCCACATCTCTAAGAAGAGGTGGATAAATTGGCTCAGTAATGACGTAGTGGTCGGACACACAATATGCCTAAAATAGAGGAAAGTACATGCCACTATCAGGGCGAAGTGGTTATTCGTCAACAAGACCGAGGGGACTACTCCACCTATAAAAGGACAAAACCTCAAAGAAACATGAGAGGCCATGAGAGCTACCAAGTGCTAGGTACTCTGACAACACTCATTTTTTTCCACTACATATTTCTTCCTCCTTGACTCGGCAGGCCAAATCCTCGGACGATCTCTCTTTAGATCGATCCTGATGCCCCGGGTCTCTCTTAAGTTTCATACTTTCTTAAGCATGGGGGGGAGGGGGGAGGGGGGGATTGGATCGGAACCCAGATCCGACCTCCTAACGATTTCCTGTGGTGCAAATCACTCGGCAGGTGATCCTTTAAATAGTTCAGAGCGCCTATGCACTAGGCCGGTCTTCATCTAAGTAACTCAGCCGCCTCTGTCAAGACCTAAGCTGCCTAGCACGTGGGCCCGATCATTCTAGCTGACAAGGATACACGTCGACTCTAGGTGTCCAAGTCAGCATCCTTTACTGTTGACCGTAACCCAACAGCTAGGATATTTAAATAATTTTTAAGAGAACATTAATCATTTTCAGAACTATTGCCTGGAAAATATGGGAGTCACTATGCGCACATGCCTAATTCCTACTTACATCGACTTATTTTGCACACAAACGCACAAATTAATTCAAAACCCTCTTTTTTTTCCACTTTTCCCACGTACATTTTTTTCTACTTTATCCCCATCTTTCACTTTTCCTTTTCATCATTCTCCCCCACTTCCACACCTCTGCTGGTCGTCGCATCCACTCCATCCTCTACCTCCTCCCTCGTCGCCATCGAAGTTATCTCTTGCCGCCGCATCCCCACACTCGCTCCTCCTGCTCCTCCCCATTTCACCCTTGTCGTAGCAGAAGCTACCGCTCTTGCCACCCCCATCATCCCATGTCGATGTCGAAGCTATTTTGAATGGCAAACTTGTAAATTTTGAATGGCAATGGAGTAAAAGAAGAAAAAGTTCCAATGATACACCTATAAATTTTGAATGGCAAACTTGTAAATAAGTAATATGTGCAAGTAACAATTAGGACTGGGCGCAGTGCGCATGGCAACTGCCGGAAAATAATTATTGGTCTCTTCGAAATTCTTCTACAAGTTTCTGAGTAGTCACGAGATTGGCATAATTGGCCCCCCACCCTCAACCACGACGACAAATGTACCAAATGTTGAGTACTGCCATGTAAACAAAGTTTGGAAAAGTTTTAGAGTTCCGTTTGTCCTGGGAGTGAAAGAAAGTAGCACGTAGCTTTCCGATACATCGGAAAAAGAAAGAAAAGAAAGAAGGAAAGAAACGCTTGTCGTTCCAACCGCTCAATCGAATTAAAGAGAAGACGGTGTCCTCAAGTGAAAAGATGCGTTTGCGCGCGCTAGCACGTTGATGTGGGGTCCACTGTCCTCAATTGCAAAAACAGGCAGGGCGGAGTGGGCCCCCCGCCAGCACGGTCCTGGGGCTGAAAGGAAATAAAACGCCCGACAGCCGCTGCTTTATTGGAATTATTGAGAACATGGCGTCCTGAACTGAAAAACACAAAGGTGTGGCAGACAAGGTGTCCTTAATTGCAAAAACGACGAAAAAGCGAGCCGCCGGCGGGGCCCGCCTGTTGTGGAGCTTTTGGGATCACGGGATCCACAAGATTCCTCGAAATCGATTATGCGCCACGGAGCGGTTGGGCGGTGCAGATTTATTGTGGCTTTTTTGTCACGCTTTTTCAACTTGGTAATTTTCCTAATAGATTAACGTGTAGCCAATTTGGATCCGGTCTATTGTCGTGGCGATCTCTACCATCCATACCTTTTGTTTTATGCACGATCAGTGGTAAATTGATCAGATGATGCCTTTTTGACATTAAATTCTTTTTAGAAAACAACTTTTATCTTTTTGTCGTTCTTATAAAATACTTAAAAAACTTAAAAATAACAAAAAAAAATGCTTTGTGTTGTAAACCATGGCGGCTACGGAACCCCGTAGCCCTGTATTTATAGTAATAGGGTTACATAATGGGTGGATACCCACGAGCATTATGATTTATGAGATATAGTTAATAGAGTTAATTTTCAGAAATGTTATTCAAACATCAAGTTTGTTTTTTTAGACTTATAAAATGTTCAAGAAATTAATTTTTGAGCATTTTAAGAAAGATCAATATAGTTTTCTATTGACAAAGATAGTTTTCCATTAGTTCAAATTTGTTATGAAAACCCCCAGCCCTTTATTTATAGGCATGGTAGGAGAGTAGATACATCGAATACATAGATATGGGCGTATCTCTAAGATACCCGCAATCCTAACCGACTCTGGTTATTTCCATTCACAACACTCCCCCTTATCCAGCCATAGGTGTGGACTCCGCTCAAGAGTACTTCGGGATTCTGAGCGTAATAAGAGTCTCACATGGGGTGGATACTTCGGGATCCTGAGTTGGTGAGGTTTGCCTCGTTAAAACCTTTAGCTATGGAAAACCCAGTGGGAAAAACCATAGTTAAGGAAAAAGAGTGCAAACGCTCTTTAACTCCCCCTGATTTGTACGAGTGACTCTGCTCATGAATACTTCTGGATTCTGAGCGTCACTGAGGGGTGGATACTTCAGGATCCAGAGTTGATGTGATTTGCCTCGTTAAAACCTTTGGCTATGGAAAACCCAGTGGGAAAAACCATAGCTAAGGGAAAAGAGTACAAATTCTGTCAACTCCCCCTGATCTGTAAAAGCTCTTAGGCTTTCAGATCTCGTAGGCTTATCTCATCACTCCTATTTACAATATTCCGAAAATGTACACAGATTACGAATTTTATCACCATCAAGCAGCTGCTGAATCCAGAAACTCTGAAGAGGTTGCTAAGTTTCGTCGCCTCTGATGTGGTCTTCAGACTATATGGTCAGCTCCACAGAACCAGCCTCTATCCCAGTCGTCACTGGGATGTGATGCACCACCAGGCGCCCTCAAATACACCATTGGTGTGATTCTGGAATGGTGAGGATCTCGGAATGATAGGATGATGTTGTCTTCATAAGTTGCTTTGCAGATCTGCAGGGGATGGTCATCCCACTGTGGGTACCCGTTCTGTGATTTCTCAGCATAGGGACTGGACCTGAAACCTGCATTTGCATAAACATTGGAGGATGCTACTACATTTTGTAAGTCCAAATATTTCGACCCTTGGAGGAAGCGCAGAAGGCTTAACTCATGTCTAATGGCCCTTTTTAGGTGCCAACTATCTGTGGCTAATGAGTTTACTGCAATTGCTATATCGGGACACATGCAGTTAGCCAGGAGTGCATGATTGCACTAAGATAAGGGACTTTAGGACCAGTTATATCCTCCCCCTCTTCCAGCGATCAGAAGGGTTCTTTTTGTTCATCCAGTAAGTGTCCCACCGTAGGTGTACTTTGGATAACAATGGTCCTTTTAATATCTCCAACGCACTTCTGGGCGTTTGTAACAGGATTCTATGAGCCGTGACTTTATATTTGCCTAGGTCTTTTTATTTCATGTTTAAAAGTCAGGCTTGTACATTTATTTCGGTTTTCTCTTCAGGAGATCCGATGAGGTGTTAGTTGTCTACAACTAAGATCTCTAATCATGTTCTTTGCACAGATGCAAAGACAACCTTTAGTAGGAATCATTGACTTGTCAAGTGATTCTCTTGGTTGTACATTTATTTATACTTATTGTTTTTCTTGAATAGACGTCCCGAAGTCTATTCAGGCATTTTAAGGAAATGTGGAAATTATCTTTACAAGATATCCACGAAGGTATGCCGTCACAACATCCAATAACAGCATATCCAAAATTTTCCTTCGCCAACTCGTAAGGTATTCGCTTTTGATAACTTAGGGAGCCTGATGCATCATTTATGAGACATGCTCATTTGAATTTGTTCGATCCCTAGTTTCAGCGAAATTTTCCTTGGGCTATAGGTTGTACCGTATAGCATACGATTTTGTATTTATTTTTCTTATGTTTGCAATACTTTGTTTTATCCACAGGTTTGACACCTTTTAGTGTCTGGACTTTAGGTCCGAACATTTCATTTTTCATAAGTGAGTCCAGCTCATCTTTTATTGCCACGTTCCACGTTTGGCCAATCTCTACGTTTGCCTTCTAGCAACGGAGTGTGGAACGATAATTTACAAACATCATCGCCATTGCGATGTATATGGCAATATGATACGTGAATACATTGTCGACAATTTATGTTCTATCTGTCCAACACCTCCCCAGTACGTACAACATTTACTTAATTTCACTTTTTCCCGGCAATTCCTCTGCAGTGGATTCCGGGAAGGGTGATCGTGTGGACAGGAGCTCATTGTCCTGTGGTAGTATTGTCTTAAGGTCTCCAGGAGTTTCTTGTCCTAGGAGCCTGGTGGTCTGCCTCTTTTCTGTTGAGGATCAGCCACTTCTGCTGCTGGTGGATTGCATCCATTCTCGGGGATGTCAATCCTAGCTGGAGTTTTTGCAGCAGGGATGTGTGATCTGACAATCTTCTGGTTGTCAATAAATGATTCCGGTAATTGGTAGACAGTGTTCTGTATGTGGAGGATCTTCGGGATCTCATCTACACATTGTATTGTTACCGGATCATAGTGGGTCAAACTTTTTGTATCCCACGTTATAATTTTCTTCGCGCCAGATTTTCTAGTATCTGGGCATATTTTTGGGAAACTCGTCTCATCGAAATCACAGTCTTCAAGATGTGCCTTAAATGCGTCTCCCGTTTGGGGTTCTAGGTATCTTATAAGTGAGGGTGAGTCAAACCCTGCATGGATACCTAGGCGACGTTGAGTACCATTTTGGTCCTCTTTGGTGGTGCAATGGGGATTTAAGACTGCGTGACCGAAGATTCTCAGATGAGAAATGTTCGGTGGCATTTCATATGCAAGTTGCATTGGAGACTCTGACCTCCAGAGGGTCTTATTTTCATTTACGATGCAGAATGCAGAGTTTGCATGTCCCCATGCATCCATAGGCAATCGGGATTTAATAGACGTTCAGTCCATTGGAGTCTACTTTTCAGTGACTCTGCCGACCCATTTTGGGTATGAACATGCGGCACTTGTATGTTCATTTTCAATTCCCGTTGATTGGCAGTACTCTTGAAAAGACTGGGAGGTATATTTCCCAACATTAACCAGACTTATTTACAACATTTTATTGTCTGGGAAATGTGCCCGCAATATTTTTATTTTTGTGCCAATAGCTTTGGAAAAGCTAAGTTGCGGGTCTGTAGTAGACACACGTACGAATATTCTGAGGATGCATTTATCAGTACAGTGAAGTACTGAAATAGCCCACTAGGGGTGGTGGATTTTATCCACATCTATCTCCTTGTATTCTTTTTGAGGAAGCGTGGAGATTCTTTTTCAACTTATCGTGGAGATGGCCTTGCAATTAGTTTTCCCTTATAGTAGGGGATGCGAGGGATTTTTTTCCTTCTGAAGAATCTTCTGGTTCTTCAAGTCATACCCATAGGATAAGATGCGATGCATCATCACAAATCCAGTGTGGCCAAGTCCATCATGCCGGAGTAAAAACTCAGCTGATGTCGGGCACTTCAGGTGCTCCGTTTAATTCTGCTTCCTTTCTCCGAATCTTCGTATGGTGGAGGCCTATAAGGCTCTCAAAACGTTCAAGTGTGGATTTTACTCCTTTTTCTTGAGACGTTGCATACGGTAATTTTTTTTTTCATTTACATTTGCTGTTTCCAAGTGGAATCCGTTGAACCGGATGTCCTTGAAACTTAGAAAGTCTATTTTGGAATTCGGAGGGATTAGTACATCCTTTATTTTTGTGTCGTTTGGGGGTAACAATGTTGCATTCCCTGGATCTTCAATATAGCTCTGATGTTGGGCTATGTATTGAAAGAGATCGTACGTGTTTATTGTCTACTAATTATTTATGAGAGCAGTTTCATCTATTGAAAGATGAATCGTTAGGCACATGCATATACAGATAAACATTTTCATTTATTGTCTACTAAACATTTTCATTCAGAACAAATTTCATAATTAAAATGCTCTCATAAATTATTCTCAAAACAAATTGCTAAGATAAAAATAAAGGCTAATCAAGCAAGTCATCATTTTTGAAGTTGTCAGCTGAAAACTTGACTGGAGTATCAGAGGTCATCAGGTTTGTTTCAGCTTTATTTTTCTTGTTCTCTTTATACAAATCTTGGAGGTGCTGCGAAGTTCGGCACATTTTGAACCAGTGGCTTTTCATGCCACAATTATGGCACTGGTCTTCCCATTCCCTCTTGGGTGGGGGTGAATCATTTTTGTCATTTCTGTGCCACGTGAACTTCCGCTTACTTTCATTATTTCGCTGCTGCTGTACATGGCCCTTGGCATTTTTCTGTTGACTCCCCTTCTGTGGTCTTTCTTTTCTTTTATTATCTCTCTTCTTTTTGAAGGAAGAGGAATAGTGAGCTTCTGGTGGGGGGCAGTGCCGGGGAGCGTATATTGTGAGTGGAGAGAAGAAGCTCTCTGCTTTGCTCAGCCATGAGTAAACATGACAGCAGCTCGGAATACTTGGTGAACTTGCGTTCACGGTATTGCTGCATGAGTATCGCATCTTTTTCATGGAAGGACGTATACGTCTTTTCCAGCATGCGATTTTCTGAGACTTTTTCACCACACAACTTCAGGCGTGCGGTGATGCTAAAAAGTGCTGAGTTGTACTCAGTAATGGACTTTAAGTCCCGCAGTCTCAGGTTCTCCCAATCGTATCGTGCCCTTGGGAGTATAACATCTTTCTGATGTTTATACCTGTCCTCAAGGGCAGTCCATAGCTTAAATGGAACTGTGACCGTAAGGTATTCAGCCTTTAAGGTCTTGTCCACATGGCGGCAAATATAGATGGCTTGCGCCTTCTCTATATCGCTAACATTTTCTTTTTCAGTCATAGCAGCGATGAGGGACTTTGCCCGCAGGTGAAACTTTACATCTAGCTACCAGCTTAGATAGTTTCTACCTGATGCTTCCAGTACTTCGAAATTAACGCTTGCAATATTAGCCATTTATCTAGCAGAGCACAAACATGCATGAATTAATAATTAATCAAAGAAAACATTTTCATGCGGAGGCAATATTTAACGAAAAGCTAAACGTGTGGATCGGCCAGTCCCACAAGAAAGAGTCCAAAAGTCCACAGTCCAAATTATACAAATTTGCAGCTTGAATAAAATGAAAATACAACTTTAGAAACCCCGTGGGTCCCATATGATATCTCCATCTTCAAGCGTGGCCTCCGTCTCCATGGAAGTTGGTCTTCTTTCTTTGACATTTACATAAATTCCTCACTACAATTTCTCTCAAAAATAAAAGAAAAGTGCGGGAAATAAACTGTGGGACTAAACGGCCGATCCAAAAACCACATTTAGCAATTCATGCGGAAATATTGTGCTCATCAACATTTTCATCAGACATTTTCATCACAGGCATCACAGGCATTAAATATTCGCAGAGATGGATAAATAATTTAATCACTTAATAATTATTGGACCACTGGGCAACGTCATACACCGTTAGCTTAGGTTACTAACGGCAGAGCGGTCGCAGGATCTTCCTAATTATTAAGTTTTAAATACAATGCACAACCACGCATATAATATCCAACAGAATATACCAGAGATGCAAAGCATGTAAATATGATTTTTGCAGAAAAAAAATCATTACAATGCAAAGGTTGTAAATTGAATGGGTTTAATCAATTAAATTGATTAAGAGCCCAAAATTAACATTTTCTTTGTCAGAGGAAAAAGTTTCACTCATCATCCCAAAAGCCCCCCCAAGAATCCCCAAAAAGTCCTCGCCTGCCCGATATTAGTCCCGTAATTTACCGTGATTTTTCACGAATATTTTGCCCTTAAATCCCCTTTTAAATTAATTTTTAGGCTAACAAGTTGCCTTTTGAGGCGAGTTTATAGCCCTTTGCCTCCCCCATTTTTTTTTGAATTCTGTGGGCCTGAAGCCCACAGATCTGATGTGGGCTTCCGGCCCACAGATCTGATTTTTTTTTTGAATTCTGTGGGCCTGAAGCCCACAAATCTGCTGTGGGCTTCAGGCCCACAGATCTGAATTTTTTTTTGAATTCTGTGGGCCTGAAGCCCACAGATCTGAAATTTTTTTTTTGAATTCTGTGGGCCTGAAGCCCACAGATCTGCTGTGGGCTTCAGGCCCACAGATCTGAATTTTTTTTATTTATTATTTATTTTTTTTCTCTCTAGGGTTTCAATGTGGGGGGGGCCGGCGCCGGCGCCGCCCCCTGCGAGGGGGGGCAGCGGCCGCCGGGGCCGCCGCCCCCTGCAGGGGGGAGCGGCCAAGGGGGCCGCCCCCCCTGCAGGGGGAGGCGGCCAAGGTGGGGGGGTTCCGGTGAGGGGGGGTTTCCGGCGGGGGGGGGGGGGGTTTCCGGCGACGGCTAGCCGCCGGAGAGATCAAAATTAGGGTTTTGTCCCTAAAAATTGAGTTTTTGGGATGAAAAATCCGTCGTTTTCAAGGCGACGATGAATCCCCATGACGATCTTGCGAGATCTAGGGGAGGAGCAATCATACATATGATTAAAAATATCGTTTTTAGTATTTTTACCTCTATATCCGTCATCCGGATATAGCGACGGTTGCTCGAAGCCCTACGCGGATGACGACCCTTGATGGAGGAAGCCTTGCACCGCGCTCGTGGATCTCCCGTCTCGCCTTCGCCTTCGCCTTCGCAACGAACGGAAAGAAAATTTTGTGGAAAAGAAAATTTTTAGAGTCTCGTGCTGATAACGTGTTATGAATCAACTACTGGGGGAGGAACCCCCAGCCCTTTATTTATAGGCATGGTAGGAGAGTAGATACATCGAATACATAGATATGGGCGTATCTCTAAGATACCCGCAATCCTAACCGACTCTGGTTATTTCCATTCACAACAAAATTAATATTTTAAGAAAACAATGCAACATAAATGTAGTTTTTCGAAAAAGATTAATGGAAAACTAGTGGCACCTGATTAGAAATGATCATGTGCGGTAACTGTAGAAAATCTGTTGCTAAATCCAATCTGGGCAAGAATATCAAGATCAGCTGTCTGATGCTTGGGCATCAGTGTTGGATACAACGATCGATGACTTCGTGTTTGATGATAACAAACGCGTATGAACGTTTTGATGTGTGTGCTAAGTGTCTTCAGGAGGTGCAAGCTTGTAAATCTTCAAATAGAGACTTGATCAAAATGATGGAGAATTTGGATAGCCATATTAAAAGAGGACTTGGTCAAGAGAGGGAGAGATGAGGAAGAATATTGCCATGTAATTCAAATCCAATTCAAATTTGATAGTGATCAAATCAAATCCTATACAATCCTATTTCAAATCTCAAACTTCTAATTCTTTGGGATTCTCCTTTAGCCTCTCATTTCTCCACAACTCCTATTTAAACACCCATCCAAAGAGACCAAAGCGAGGACGTCAGAATAAACAAAGGAAAAACCCTAAGCTAAAGTTCCACAGCCGCAACGATCTCAAAGTGCAAAAGCAAGTTCATCTTCCTACCGTCAACATTTAGCTTTGCTTTCAACCTTCATAACCACGCTGCCGAGAGTTCTTCATCAATAAGTCGTCGGCCAGATCGTCGACATCATCATCAACGTCTTCAGGCAGCAGAAACCGTCGGCGACATCATCCTTCTCCGGCGTCGAGACACCAAACTTGCCGCTGCCGTTCAGCATCTTCCAACCGCCGTGTCGACAAGGCTGTGATCTCATTGAGCTGTCGTAATCCGACGTGGAGAGGATCATCTTCCTGCCATCTTCTTCTTTGTCATCAATGAGGAAGCTTCACCCTGTTGCCGTGGACAGCTCGCCACCGATTTTCAACTCGAGTTCATCACTATTGCTTGCTGCCGAAGCCATCGTAATCCTTTGCTGTTGCCAAGAACTCCAGTAGCCGAAGTCCTCAATCGTTTCGCCGTAGAGATCCTCCTTACTGCTCATTTCAGTTGCCGGATCCCTCATACTTGGCTACCGAGATCATCTTTTCGTTATCTTCTAGTTGCCATCGACATAGGACTGTCGTGGGTCATCTTCCTCGATGCCTCAACGCCTTGAGGCCAAGTAGAAGATCTTGCTTGCCATCGTGAAGAGCTCCATCTTGCCATGGAGAGAATGCCACCGTGATCTTTCCAATGACGTGATCGTCGAACCTATCTTTGTGACGAGAATATGAACCCTGCATGCAAAGTTTGACGAGAACATGATCCATGCCATGCTTCATCATTTGCTGACTTGGGATCAAAACACCACACACAAAATTCTATTAAGGGGTTGCTTTTCATACACACTATTTCATATTTGATTTGAACTGAAGTTACTATACACACAGACCAAATTGTCTTTCATCTTCGTGGAGTCACATATTGAGATCATGGGGTCAGATCGAGATACCGTTTGCGTCAGACTGAAGTTGACGACGTACTGATTGATATAGACTACAACACCGACACGAATTGAGTGTTTCTAAACTCTTTATTCTTTTATATTCGTGTAATTTGTGTGTTGATCTTTGTAGGTTACTTAAACTATTACGTTGGAGTTTTTACGGTCTTGACTAATTGGTGCTAGTCAAGAGAGAGCATTTATTAGATTATTAGTATTTGGCACTTTGGTGAGTGCCGTACGAAACTTGGTGAGCACAGAGTGGGTGCTCGTAGCTCTTTATAGTTGTACCATTGATACTATTGAATCTAATACTTGCTTTGGGGCTGGAGTAGGTCGTTGGTGCGACTGAACCAGGATAAATCTCTGGTGCACTCTGTGATTGGTTTTATTTACTCTGTGTCTGATTGATTACGCTGAATATTGCATGTGATATCTCGAGAATTTTTATTACCCTATTCACCCCCTAGGCTTAGATCCAGATCCAACAAGTGGTATCAGAGCAGGTTAGAGAATCTAGGCTAAATAACCATGAATATCTTTGATTCAGCTTTGCTGAAGGCCAGTCTACAGTTAGACCCCCTAAGTTTAATGGTGTTGATTTTCTTACTAGAAAACTACGATGAGAATCTATTTACTTTCGATTGATTATGATGTGTAGAACATAGTTGAAAAATGATATAAACCCCCCACTATTAAAATTGAAGACACGAAATTCTAAAACCTGAAGACAAATGGGATGACGCTTATAGAAATTTTTTTTCACTGAATGGTAGAGCTATGAATGCACTTATTTGCTCTTTGGATAAAGCTGAGTTTAATCGCATCTCTCAATGTTTAACTGCACAGAAAATTTGGCACACGCTAGAGGTGACGCATGAGGGAACATCGTAGGTGAATGAGTTCAGGCTCACCTTGCTAAGCACAGAATATGAAAGCTTCAGCATGCTTTCCACAGAGTCCATTAAAGAGATGTTTGCGAGGTTCACATACATCGTCTACAAGTCCAGCTCTCTAGGAAAGCCATACTCAAGTCTGGAGCAAGTAAGGAAGATCTTGAGGGCACCGCCAAGCTCATTCCGTCCCAAAGTCACAGCTATTCAGGAAGCCAAGGATCTTGCAAAGCTGAGAGTGGAAGATCTGATATGAAACCTGATGTCTCATGAGCTTGAAATAAGGAGCATCGAATCAAGAGAGAAATCAGAGGACAAAACTCCCAAGGCAATAGCTCTTCAAGCTGAGGAAGATGAAGATATAAATTTGATGAGGAGCAGGCACTGATGGTCAGAGGCTTCAGAAGATACATCAAGACCAAGCCGGGAAGAGCTGAAATGGCACAAAGGTTTAATCGTTCCAATAAATTTAATCCTGCTAAAAATTCCTCTGAGCAGAATACTACTGATAAAATTCATTATTTTAAATGCAGGAAGCATGGAGCATGGACACTTTATGAGGAATTGCCTACAAAAAAAGAATAACACTACGGAGAAGAAATGAAAATCTTTGGCAGTACCGTGGGATGAGGACAGCGAGGATAAAACTCTGGAGGAGACTGCCCACTCCTTCTTCTGCTTGATGGGAGAGCATGATGAGGTAAAAACCCGTACTAAAGCTGAACTTCTAAATATATGTGAACAGATGAAAATTGACAATGATGATTTAGAATCAGCTATAAATTGCTTTAGAAATGCTAACTACGAACTACAACTAGAAAATTGTGACATGTCATTAGAAGTTGATAAACTGAAAGCTAAAATTAATGCTTATAAAGCCACCATTGACATGTTGAAAAAGGAAAAGTCTAGCATGCATGAAAAAGCTGAATGCCAAAAATGTCCCACATTTTTAAATGAAAGTAAAATGTGTAAAGAAAAATTGATTAAGCTAGAAACTGAAAACAGAGAGCTTAATGAAAAGATGCGCATGTTAAAAAATGAAACTAAAGTGCTTAGAGGAAAACCGATCGAGTTTGAAAAGAAAGCTGATAATGTGAAAAAGAATGAAGATGAAAATAAGAAGGCTTTTATCAGTAAATGCACCTTGCTTGTGAACGAAAATCTCTATTTAAAATCCAAAGTCACAGATTTAGAATTGACCATAAAGAAATTCGGTGTTGGAAAACAATCCTTGGATAAATCAATTATATGTCAATAATATGCGAGGACTTGGATATGATTTGAAATATGCTAAAAAGCCAAAAATAAGAGAGTTCACAATGAGCCAACCAAAGTTAGAAATATTCATGCAAAGTTCTTCACATGTGGTTGTGTTGGTCCTACTTCTCATCATTGCATATATAGGATCAAAAACAAAAAGTTTAAGCAAGCATGGGTTCCTAAGAGTTTGATGACTAACATGAGTGAACCTTGTTAGATTACAAGGTCACACATAACATCTTCTGTGTAGGTAAGATGGAGGGGCAAGAAACTATAGATTGGACTTCGCATTTCATCGAAGTTCCTTAGCCAAACGACAACGTGAAGGTATGGTTTCTTGCTTCAGCGTAATGAATACCTTCATAAGATTTTTTTGGGTGTGCTCTTCATTTTTATCTTGTATGTGATTCATTTTTGGTATGTTTATTTATTTATTTTTGCATGATTTTTGTGTGTGCTAATATTTGCTTGTTAGGAGGATTTAGTTCATTATAAACAAAAAAATGAAAAATACAAAAAGAAAAAAATGGTCCTTAATGTGTATCTTTCTTTTGAATCATTAAAATTGGTATTAATAAATGATATTCATATTCATATAGAAATTGATGTATTATTGCTATAGCTACATGTGCATGTAAGACTCTCTAAATAATCATGACATGTTCAATGATTTGAATAATTTTATTTCTACACCTACACTTTCACTTCGTATTAAATGTTGTTGTACATACAGAGACATCTATCATGAAATATTGGAAAGTGAATGTAGGCGGATAATTTAACTGAAATTCTACATGATATGATGTGTCTTGCATTGGATAAAAAATAGAACTCAAAATAATTGAATTCAAACAAAAAAAGGAATATAAAAATGAAAAGAAAGAAAAGAGCTCTGTTGAGTCATTGGGCCGGCATTCGAGACAACTTGGTCGACAATTGACTAAGGCCCACCCGGCCCACCAAAGGAGCCAGATGTCGACTCAGTCAAAGCCCAAATGGCCAGTCGACCGTTGGGTCCGCATCACTCGAACGTGGGATTAAAGGCGGTCACAGTAATCTCGGGGACGTGTGCCTCAGTTATTCCTATTAATGGGGGAAGATCGTGGCCCCATTATGGGTGACCGTTATCTCCCCAATATATCCAAAGGGACCTCGAACGTCTATAAATAGAGGAAAGGGTCACATCTTCAAGGTACGAGGTTTAAGACATATAACTCTATCTTCTCACTTTTTACATTCTTATATTCGAGCTTGCATTTTCAGTCTAGAGACGAACCTCCGTGGGTCGATCTCAGCTACACCAAGCTCCATCTCTTCCTTAAGTTCCACACTAACTTACGCATCAGAGGGGATTTGGGTCGAAACCTAGATCCGACCCCCCTAACGAGTCCATGTGGTGCAGATCGACGATCGCTATCCAACAATGAAGGTCGATGTCAAGCTCTCCAACCTCGAACGATCAACGCAACGGCCACCCGAGGGTTGGTCGAAGGTCGCGTCACCTCCCACTACCATCATTCAACCCTGGTTCCTCCAATCAAGGGTCCCACTTCAACTGCCGACGAGGCTCCAACTCAACGTTTAGAGTCTACGTCATCTTGACAATTGTCTCGGTCAATTTTGGCCTTAACAGTTTGGCGCCGTCTGTGAAAAATGTTAACCAGCTTGACATCCCAAAGCAATGCAAAAGCTATGCAGCTGGACCCAGCAACGATGGACTGGTCGAAGGTCTGAAGGAGAGGCCAAGAGCAAACATCGTCTTGGTAGAGGACGTCGCGGACTACACAACACCACCACCTCGACCAACGGAGGAAACAAAGGAGCCCGGGGTGACCCGAAGAGAATTCAACCAATTTACCGAGCAGGTCAATAGGAGCATAGGCACATTGGTGACTTTGATACACCAGAACATGGGGAGCCCATCCCTAGTAAATGAGCCGCCTCCTCCTCCAAACACGTATCTGACACCAACGAGGGGCTTAGCATTCCTCCAAGATCTAGGGAACCCAAGAGCAGAGATTAACCTCCACGAGTCGGCCCCCTCCGGTCCACCAGTACAACGGAGCGGGAGTCGATAATCGAGCTTTCGTACTCTAGGGGAACCCACGTACTCTAATTACTGGGCGGCGACCCGCAACATTGTATATCAGGTAATGTACAGGGCTCCTCCAGGTTATAACCCACTAAACCCTGTGGGTGGACTCGCAAGAAGGGAGGAGATCCTGAATCGTTCCTCCGGAGCCAACTTCTCGCAACCTGGAGTGGGAGGATCCGTGCTGGTCCAATCCACAATTCGGAAGACCCCTCTGAAGGAGAATATCCTCTCCGCTCCTTTTCTATCCAAATTCAAGCTCCTGGCACTACCATCTTATGATGGCAAGGCGACCCATGGTCGCACAATCATAAGTATTTGAATGTCATGATACTCCATCGGGCCGACGAGTCGTACCTTTATAGAGCTTTACATGCCACCAAGATCAAGAGGGCAGAAAGATGGTATGAAGAGCTACCCTGCGGCTGTATCGGCTCATTCGATGAATTGGCAGAGATATTCTGGAAGCAATTTGCCGCAGGATGACGTCCCAAGAAGAAGTCGTCCCACCTCTTCTCGCACAAGCAAAACAAGAATGAGTTAATCCGAGCCAGAGATTCAACGACAAGAGGCTCGATGTAGAAGAGACGTCGGATGTTATCATCATAGCGACACTCACCCAGGCGGTCAGGAACAAGCACCTGAGGAGGGCCCTTCACCAGTTCCTCCTAACACCATTGTAGATATGCTCAATATAACATACCGGTTCACTTCCTTCGAGGAAGCAGAAGAACTAGTTGGAGCCAATGTGAAGAACACCCATACCACCGTAGAGACACGAGGCGAGAGAAACCAAGCTCGAGACCGTCCCGCCAGGAGTCCCGAGACAAGAGGCCCAGTGAGAGAAGCCCTCGAAGCAAGGAGCCTCCTGCCTATGCTAAGCTGGTCGTCCCTAAGACAGAAATCCTTGCCTACGCCCTGAGAGAAGATCTGATTCAAGAGGCGGCAAAGAAGGGCAAATACGAGAAGCGGGACGACATCAAATTTTGCAAATATCACAATGACTATGGGCACGACACAAACGACTGTTGGACTCTCAAAAAGGATATCGACACCCTAGTCAAACGGGGACACCCCAAAGGCCCGGCCAGTGATCCACCCAGCAAGGAAGGATCCTCGAAATAGAAAGATAAGATGACTGGATCGTCGGTCACCAAGGTGGTCGACTGATGAGCCATCTAAAACTCATCGCAATTAAAACGGTAATGAATGGCAACAGCTCCGGCGTCGATCGAAAAACATGTGTACGCCTTTTCTGTTTTTTATTTCCGTCAATAAAGCATTTTTCCTTTATCAAATAAAACTTTGCTTCTTTGAGCCTTCGTAAAGTTTGTAGAGATTACCCAATCAAAACTCCCCTCGAAAAAGGACCCGATCCTCAAGAGGTGTTGGGAAAACCGAACTTACATTGATACAAATGACCCCTAAACGAGCGTCAGCCGTAAGTCGAAGGGGCCACCCATTTGCCACTGAACAACTCTCCTAAAAGGGCGGCAGCCGTAAGTCGAAGAGGCCACAACTTTGCCACTGAATGACTCTCCTAGACGGTCATCAGCTGTAAGCCGAAGGGGCCACCCCTTTGCCACTGAACAACCCCCCTAAACGAGCATCAGCCGTGAGTCGAAGGGGCCACCCCTTCGCCACTGAACGACTCTCCTAGATGGTCGTCAGCCGTGAGCCGAAGGGGCCACCCCTTCGCCACTGAACGATCTCCTAGACGAGCGTCAGCCATAAGTCGAAGGGGCCACCCATTTGCCACTGAACAACTCTCCTAGACGGGCGTCAGCCATAAGTCGAAGGGGCCACCCCGTTTCCATTGAACGACTCTCCTAGACTAGCGTCAGCCGTAAGTCGAAGGGGCCATCCCCTCGCCACTGAACGGCTCTCCTAGATGGTCATTTGCCGTAAGTCAAAGGGGCCACCCCTTCGCCACTGAACGACTCCCCTTAATGAGCGTCAGCTGTAAGCTGAAGGGGCCACCCCTTCGCCACTGAACGACTCCCCTAGACGAGCATCAGCCGTAAGCTGAAGGGGCCACCCCTTCGCCACTGAATGACTCCCCTAGACGAGCATCAGCCGTAAGCTGAAGGGGCCACCCCTTCGCCACTGAATGACTCTCCTAGATGAGCGTCAGCCGTAAGTCGAAGGGGCCACCCATTCGCCACTGAACGACTCTCCTAGACGAGCCTTAGCCGTAAGTCGAAGGGGCTACCCCTTCACCACTGAATGACTCTCCTATAAGAGTGTCACCCGTAAGTCGAAGGGGCCACCCCTTCGCCACTGAACGACTCTCCTAAACGAGCGTCAGCCGTAAGTCGAAGGGGCTACCCCTTCACCACTGAATGACTCTCCTAGAAGAGTGTCACCCGTAAGTCGAAGGGGCCACCCCTTCACCACTGAATGGCTCTCCTAGACGGTCGACAGCCGTAAGTCAAAAGGGCCACCCCTTCGCCACTGAAAGACTCTCCTAGACGAGCGTCAGCCGTAAGTCGAAGGGGCCACCCCTTCGCTACTGAACGACTCTCCTAGACGGTCATCAGCCATAAGTCAAAGGGGCCACCCCTTTGCCACTGAATGACTCTTTTAAAGAGAGCATCAGTCTTATGTCCCTTCACCACTGAGCGACTCTCCCAGAATGTCTTCGGCCGTAAGTCGAAGGGCCACCCTTTCGCTGACCGAATGATTCCCATTTCGTCAACCATGAGTCGGGTGAATCTCTCCCTCGCCATGGAATGTGGTGGCCAAATTCTAGATGTGGTTCGATGGTTTATCCTCGATCATCCCGAAGTAGCGTCTAACCCGTCGAAAGGGACCGTCAGGCATTAAGACCACCACGGGGCGTGAACGTCAACAAACAAAGAAAAGGCAATGGCATATAAGGATACACATGCCAATTCACATGTTTCTTCCTATTGCAAAACATTGTTTTCACTTGCATCACCCCCTATACATTCAAAAATTTCTATCAAGCAGGCCAGATCTTACAATGGCCGTTCAGGCCCTTGACCTACATCTAATGTGGCTGTAGGCTCTGGCTCCCCCGTAGTGATCAGTCTTGCTTCGTCGCCAGCCATGTTGGTATCTTCAACCACGGGAGCTGCCTCCTCCATGCCTCGGCTCGACTCGTCATTCCCTTGGCTAGACTCATCCTCACCGACATCCTGGAATATCACCGAGATCTTGTTGATCTCCACAGAGAGGTCAGGGAATCGGTTCTTCATCTCCAACCGACATCGCTCGTAACCTTGCTTATATAGCTCGTCAAAGTCAGGAAATGGATCCGTGAAATCCCGAATCGCCTTCTCCGCAATGACATCGGCTTCGACTCTCTCCTCCAGCAGATCATCTTCCGCTCAACTCTCTTGAGGCAATTTGCTTAGCCTCCCTCCTACGAGACTCGCTTAGCTCGTGCTCGAGTTTCTGAATGACTAACGACCTCGTCTCGGATAGATGGCAGATTCTTTCTAGCTCAGCCTGGGACTTCTCCACTCTCGACCTGACGGCCTCCAAGGTGACACCATGATTGGCCACTACCGAAGCTCGACGAAGCAACACCGCGGTCGCCACTAGAGCCTGCGTACAACATTCGACAGTCAGCTTATGCGCTGATATCAGCATCGATAAAGGCCCAAACGGTAATCACCCGGACACTGGCATGGACGGCTATTGACACAAGCCGCTTGTAGTCGATCCTTTCCACGACAGCCATGTCCCGTGGAAGGGTCGTATTCTCGGCGATGCGGGAGGCGGTCCCACATTCGAGGAGAGCAGAATCCCTATGCCTCAAGGAAAACCTCACCTTGACAAGCTCCTCCTCGAAACAGTTGAAAGGAGCTGGAGGAGATCGGTCCTCCAGCAACATCGGCCTAAACTACTCGGGGATGTCCTCAGGCAACCCTATGGAGGGAAACAGACCCCCAAGGCCAGGAGTCCTGGTGCATGCGCAGATCCAGCAGAACCTGAGTCTCCCTCGAATCTTCCTCATGGAAAGCATCACTCCCTGGCTGGGATGCCTGCTCCTTGGTTGCGTTCAATGCAGACGGTTCCGAATCGATGAGGACGAGCTTCCGCCTTTTCTTGCCCCCATCCAGTGCAACCGCCTCAAACTCGGAGGGGGACCCTTTATTCTTCTTCTACTGAGGGCGAACCACCTGGGCAATCCCATCAACTATCATGGCCCGATCTCCGGACGGCTGGGCCATCGATCTTGATGTGGTCGGTGCCGAGGTGACAACATTCTCGCCTCTGCCTCTCTGATGGAAGTCTCGACTGCTTCCTTCAAGGCGGGATCTACCTGATAATCCACACTGGTCATACCTACTAGAGTAACAAACGAGTTAGTTCGAGTGACGAAGTTCGAACAGTTGGCGAGCACGGTCGAACCAACCTTTCGTCCACACGGTCCGACGCAACACGTCTTCCGACCATCACCACTCAACCGACCGCATGCCCTCTAGCAGGCTCTTAAGAGTGTCGGTGGCTTTCTTCTCCTCGATGGTCAACGACTTATCCTCGACAGGCCCCAAATCAGGGGCGCTCCAACCGGTGCAGAAGCTTGCCTCCCCTGGAAGACCACAAACACAAACTCATCTTTCCACTTGCGGTTGGAGGTGGGAAGATCTTCCAACAGCTTCCTCCCTCGACGAGCCATTATTGTATACCACCCCGGGGTCTTAAGGGGAGGGATCGATAAGAAGCGGTTGAACAGACACAGAGATGGCTCGATTCCTGTCGTCATGCACAGAACTTTGAAGCCCATCAACATGTCGATAGCGTTCGACATCAGTTGGCAGAGGGAAAGGTTCAGGGTACACAAGAAGTACCGCATGAAGGGATGCATGGGAAGGCCCCGTTCAAAGGCTTTGACATAGACCCCCACTTCCTGATCAACTGGACGATAAGCCCTCTTGTCCCTCCCAGGCAGTCTGATTTGGTAATCTAGACGAACATAGTTCCTCTGAAGCACGTCGATTTGGCCGGCCTTAACTTTGGATCTCACATTCGCCAGCAAGCCCCCTTCCTGATTCTTCTGAATGGCGGTGACCACATTCCTTCCAGAGGCAGAGGACAAAGACATTACTTTCGAGAGAAGGAAAGTCTGAATCGAGAGAGGGAAGACTGTACTCCTGCACTCCGTTGCTTGAATTGTCATATATGGGCGAATCAATAACTGCATGATGGAACACATGTCAAGGATCCAAGAACCCAGAATGTCTTGGATTTCGAACCGACAAATCATCTGAATCGACGAGGCATGCATTTTGGCGCGGAGAACTCAAGTGCTATTTTCTCGACTGCCGAGCCCCATTAAATGCGATGTAACATCGCTTGACTTCAGCGGATGGATCCTTCAAGGTCGTGAAATGGGGTCATTGTTGAGTCATTGGGCCGGCATTCGAGACAACTTCGACAATTGACTAAGGCCCACCCGGCCCACCAAAGGAGCCAGATGTCGACTCAGTCAAAGCCCAAATGGCTAGCCGACCGTTGGGTCCGCATCACTCGAACGTGGGATTAAAGGTGGGCATAGGAATCTCGGGGACGCGTGCCTCAGTTATTCATATTAATGGGGAAAGATCGTGGCCCCATTATGGGTGACCGTTATCTCTCCAACGAATCCAAAGGGACCCCGAACGTCTATAAATAGAGAAAAGGATCCCATCTTCAAGGTACGAGGTCTAAGACATAGAATTATATCTTCTCACTTTTTCCATTCTTATATTCAAGCTTGCGTCGTCAGTCTAAAGACTAACCTTCGTGGGTCTATCTCAGCTACACCAAGCTCACTCTCTTCCTTAAGTTCCACACTAACTTAAGCATCAGAGGAAATTTGGGTCGGAACCCAGATCCGACCCCCTAACGAGTCCCTGTGGTGCAGATCGACGATCGCTATCCAACAACGAAGGCCGACGTCAAGCTCTCCAACCTCGAATGATCGATGCAACGGCCGCCCGAAGGTCGGTCGAAGGTCGCATCACCTCCAACTACCACCATTCGACCCTGGTTCCTCCAATCAAGGTTCTAACTCAGCGTTTCGAGTCTATGTCAGTTTGACAACTGTCTTGGTCAATTTTGTCCTTAACAAGCTCCATATGAAAAATGGATTCAATCCATGGAAACGATACAACCCATGAGTATCCAACATAAGGTTTAAGAGTAAACTTTAGCATTGGTGTTATACTCGTCAAGCAATGCCACCCCACATCTAAGAGTCCTCATAGGCTATGTTTTTTGGTGTGGTAACTTGAACTCATTTTTAATGAGATGTGGGAAATCAATCCTAGATGATGTCATGTTACAAGGAAAAGTGGATTGGTTTTGGTTGTTTTTTCTTGAAAGTTCTCCTTATATACTTCAAATTTTAATCATCACACTTACACGATGGTGTAGTAGTCTTTGTTATGATTTTCATTGGATTTGACTTGGTTATTCTACGATTATCTACATGCAAGTATTTGATGTAATTTATAATGCTCTCTTTTTGCATGTGATATGACATTTAGTTCGGTGTACACTTTTGATGATAACAAAAGGAAGAGAATTTGTGGAAAAAGATTTGGTCTTCTTAAATCTTACATATGTGATGTTCTTAATGCTTAATGAATATGTGTTCAAGGGGGAGCATGAATAAAGGGGGAGCATGCATATATGTTGAACATCATTATACATCAATGTATTTATATTAATTCCTCCATCATCACACTTCACGGATACACATGTCCCGTTTTCGATGTTTATTGCTCAAATCTAATATATGGTTTGTCATCATCAAAACGTGGAGATTGTTGGATACAACGATCGATGACTTTGTGTTTGATGATAACAAACACGTGTGAACGATTTGATGTGTGTGCTAAGTGTTTTCAGGAGTGGCAAGCTTGTAAATCTTCAAATAAAGACTTGGTCAAAGTGATGGAGAATTTGGCTAGCCATATTAAAAGAGAACTTGGTCAAGAGAGGGAGAGATGAGGAAGAATATTTCCATGCAATTCAAATCCAATTCAAATTTTATTGTGATCAAATCAAATCCTATACAATCCTATTTCAAATCTCAAACTCCTAATTCTTTGGGATTCTCCTTTAGCCGCTCATTTATCCATAACTCCCATTTAAACACCCATCTAAAGAGACCAAAGCGAGGGCGACATAATAAACAAAGGAAAAACCCAGACTAAAATTCCATGGCAGCAAGGATCTCAAAGTGCAAAACCTAGTTCATCTTCCTGCCGTCAACATTCAACATTACTTTCAACCTTCATAACCGCGATGCCGAGAGTTCTTCATCAATAAGTCGTCGGCCAGATCGTCGACATCATCATCAACGTCTTCAGGCAGCAGAAACCACCGGCAACATCATCCTTCTCCAGTGTCGAGACACCAAACTCGCTGTTACCGTTCAGCATCTTCCTACCGCTGTGTCGACAAGGCCACGATCTTCTTGAACGGCCGTAATCTGCCGTGGAGAGGATCATCTTGGTCCCATCTTCTTCTTCTTCATCAACGAGGAAGCTTCAGCATGTTGTCGTGGACAGCTCGTCACCGATCTTCAACTCGAGTTCATCGTTGTAGCTTGCTGCCGAAGCCATCGTAATCCTTTGATGTTGCTGAGAACTCCAGTTGTCGAAATCCTCAATCATGTTGCCGTAAAGATCCTCCTCGCTGCCTGTTTCAGTTGCCGGATCCCTCATACTTGGCTACCGAGATCATCTTTTTGTTATCTTCTAGTTGCCGTCGACATCGGACAGCCGTGGGTCATCTTCCTCGCTGCCTCAACGCCTTGAGGCTGTGGAGAAGATCTTCCTTGCCACTGTGAATAGCTCCACCAGTCCATGGAGAGAATGTTGTCGTGATCTTCCCATTGACGTGATCGTCGAACCTATCTTTGTGTCAAGAACGTGAACCCTGCATGCAAAGTTTGACGAGAATGTGAACCCTGTCGTGCTTCATCATTTTCTGACATGGGATCAAAACACTGCATGCAAAGTTTTATTAAGGGGTTGCTTTGCGTACGCACTATTTCTTATTTGATTTGAACTGGAGTTACTATACACACAGACCAGATTGTCTTTCATCTTCGTGGAGTCACAGAGTGAGATCCAAACGATATTTTCGATCCAATGGCTGAGAACCAATTGTCTTTCATCTAAAGCCGATTTGTGACCTTTAGATTGATCGATTGCTCAATCTGATGGTCACGATTTTTGCGTCTCATGGGGGGTATTAAAGGCCATGCTTGAGGATGTTAGGTCGTGCTTTTATGAAAGCTTTGAAGAACTTGAAGCTAAGTTGTTGAGCATTCCTTGAGAGAGCTTTGAATAAAGCTTAGAAGAAATTGGAACCATAGACAAGAAGGCTTAGGTCTTTAAAGATTTCTCAGGGTTCTTGTGTCTTCTTGTTTTCTCTTTACTTCTTTTATGTGAGTTGATAGTGGGGGCTTGGTGTTTATCCAAGTTATTACTCACTTGAGTGTGAAGAACAAGTCGGTGTAAAATCTTGTATTCTCTGATTAGATAGTGGATCATCTCGGATGTTGGAGTAGTTCAAAGATTGACCAAACTAGGGTAAATTATTGTGCCTCATTTACTTTCTGTATTTCTGTAAGTGATGGGCTTCGTTTTGCCTCCTTTGCTTCCGCAAGATCCAAATTGGATGAGATTGTTTGTTGTTGTGTTGATCCATTTTTATGAGTTCTACTTCCTAGCTAGCTGTAGAAATTGCTAGTTCCACAAGGATATTTTCGTAACAAGTGGTATCAGAGCCCTAGGGTTGCTTGTGGAGGAATTAAGTAGCGAAGATGATGACACTTGCATTAGTCAACATAGAAAGGTTCACGGACCATAAGGATTTCTAGTTATGGCATGTTAGGATAAAGTCCTACATGAGGCAGACCGAATGCTATCCGATCGTATTTGAGGAAGTCATGATTGATAACTACAGTGCAGAAAGGCCGAGATGGAGAGGAAGTCATTTCGTGCCATCCAGTTGTATCTCGTCGATACCGTCTTGAGGGAGGTGATCAAAGAGACAACGTCAAATGGGATTTGGAAGACGCTAGAAACGCTTTACATGAAAAAGTCGTTTACTAGTCGTCTCTATCTGTTACAACAACAGTATACTCTGATGATGAAGCATGGTTCTTCGGTGAATGATCACATAAATGAGATGAATCGTATGGTGATGGATCTGTGAGGAATGGAGGTCAAGATTAAAGATGAGCAGCAAGACGTTATTCTCTTGTGCTCATTGACCAAGTATTTGTCAAACTTCGTTTGTCCCATGATTTATGGAAGAATGAATCTTACAGTCGAGGACGTGAATACAGCTCTACATACAGAAATTCTATATGAGAAGGTCCATGAGAGAGACCTTGGAAGACCTTTACTAGCTCATGTGACGGAGAATCTACAAAATTGTGGCATTACAAATTGTGTCATCCATGTGAAAAAAACTCTAGATGTTCTCCAAAGGAGAAAGCTTATTGGAGCTAGCGACGAGAGTGTGAAATTTTACGAGAGCTATGTTTTCAGGAAAAAGACTAAAGTACAATTTGGCACCTGTGAACACTTAAGCTAGGGTCCCCTAGATTATTTTCACACGAATATGTGTGGGCCATGTCCCGTGACATCGGGGTGGTGCAAAATATTGTGTCATCTTCATCGACGATTACTATTGGACGTGGTTGTATTTAATGAAAACAAAAAACCAAACCTTCGAAAAGTACAAGCAATGGAAGACCATGGTAGAGAAGCAAACAGGAAGGACCATGAGAACCCTTATGTCCGACAATGGAGGGAAGTTCACCTCACGAGAATTCAATGGCTATTGCTGATCCCAAGGCATTTGACGACATTTTACAACACCTGGAGATCTGCAATCGAATATGGTGGCAAAGAGGATGAACCGAATATTGTTGAGCGAGTGCATTGCCCAATGCACTCTTGTGGATTGGAGAAGGAATTTTTGGGAAAAATCATTACGAACACTGTGCACATTGTGAATAGAGTTCTGTCGGCAACGATTGATTACAAAATTCCGGAGGAAATGTGGAGTGTGAAGGTCGGAGATTACACATACCTTCACATTGCCGGTTGCTTAGCTTATGCTTATGGTCGGGTGACAAATTGGAGTCGAGGTCAAAGAAATACATTCTACTAGGCTATGATGATGGCATGAAGGAATACTGTAATGGCCTTATTTCGTCGTGCACGTATTTCCGTATTTGAAAGGGTTTTAAATGAGTTCAAATTTGATTAAACAATTTTTTGTATTTTTTCGTAGCTCAAAATCTAAAACAGAAACTATTTTTATGATCCTTGCGATGATACATTCCCACGGTAATTTTTTTCAAATTTTTCGGACATGTTTAGTTCTAGGGACAAAATCGTAATTTTCATATATTTAATTATTTTATTAATTACTTTTTACTAATTACGTTTTAACTATTTAACCTTAATTAATTACTTTAATCTAATCACCTAACCCACCCCGTAGCAGCCCACAAGGTTCATGAATTTCCTAATTCCCCACCAAGTCAATAAACCCCCAACCTCCCATTAATTAGCCTAATTAATAGCAGGTTAATATTATATTATTATTTAAAACCTATTTAAAGTCCTCCTCTCCCCCACACAACTTGACCACCCTGCTTCTCAGCCCTTCACCCCGAGCCACATCACATGTAAACTCCCCCCTCATGCAAAGCCCCTTCCCCTTCGGTTGAAGCCACCCACACCATCCCTCCTCCGGTGGTCTCCCTCTACAGTGCTGCAGCCGCAAGACTCCACTCTCCCTCCATCGAGAGCTCAACCCACTCCCTCACCCCGTTCTCTTCCTCTGACCAACCGATGGTGAGCGTCGACATCCCCTCCACCGTCTCCGATGCACCTCTGGCGATGACACAGTGCAGCTGAGACCCACATAGCCTCACCTCCAATGTCGACGCAGCCGCTGCCTCCCCGAGTCTCTGCCTCCCTCCTGCGAGCTTCCCCTCTCCGCTGCCCACTGCTCACCTCCTCGCAGGCGCCGTCGCCCAGCCGGCGCTGCCCCCCAGCTGTCCGAGTGCAGCAGCAGCAATACGCGCAAACAGCAGCAGCGAGAAGAAGGAGAAAGAAGATGGGGGTAGAGAGAGAAAGGTAAGAAGAAAATAAAAAAATTGAAAAATGATTATATATGCCTCATAAAACGATCTAAGAATACCGAAAAATTATATGCATCATTATGAATGCATAGACACCGGAATCATACAAATCGGATACTTATTTTGTTAGATATGAATTTTCAAAGTTTACTGTATTTATTTCTGATTTGCTAAAAACACGTATAATTTTTATATTACATGTAAACTTTGTAATATAAAAATAGCATAGTGTTCTACTCGAAAATAGAAAATTGTCAACATATTATGCTTAAAATTCTAAGTATGGTTTTCTCTAAACAAATCGTCGAACATTTACGATAGTTATTTTTAATTTTAAAAATTAGTTTTTAATTAGTTTTAAATTTATAAAATTGATTAAAAGTGTTTAAAAATTATAAAAAATACATAGAATCTTCAGAAAATTATTTTCTTCCTAAATAAAATTATAGTCTTCACTTCGAGTATTTCTAAAATTATTAGTACATATTTTGACCTATTTTAAACCATAATAAAAATTGAAACAATAAGAAGAATAAATAGAAAATAGAATAACATATAACTGTTTATACCTTATGTCTATAAGAACCATTTCCCGTGATCAAACACATCTGATAGCCCTAGCTCCAGCTTCATCTTCCATCAACGATCTTGAAACCCGGAAGTTACTCTAATTTTAGATTTAGAAGTTTAAACAAGTGTACTAGTATGAAATATATGGTAACGTATTAATATAGCCTAGCGATGACTATCGTCCTGGTGGAAAATTAATATCAGCTTGGACATACGCCTTGTCAACTTACAGACCTAATTAAATACGGAACTACTCAATTGCATATTAAGCCTATTATAAATACGAAGGTTACCATACATGTAACTCATAAATGTATCGATAGAGCGAAAGTTGATAATCGACGTCCTTAATGTATCCTCGAGCCGATGTCTATGATCGTTTGGTGTCAAAGCTGGATCACCTTTGTAGGGCTCGCTCTATCTAGGGATAGTGATCCTACCTTGCCAAACCTGACTGACCGTGTTCGCCTGGATCAAACTAGAATTTTGATTATCATCAAATGCAAACATTGATTATATGCACCTTAAATCCAGCATTTTTGTAACTTAGATTCCATTGGTAGATTAATATAAATTGTTACATGCTTTCAGTAAGTTAGATGCTTAATTGAGTTACTCTAACCCTTTACATGCATCTCTATACTATAATCATATCATATAAACCCATGTCACGATGATATCATATTTGTCACATTTATCATGCCTGTTATGTTATGATACTTGTCACCTGAAATCTAAGTATAAAATAGTATTGCCCTTGTTGCATGTTGTTCACGGTAAATGGTCACAACACCTGTTGCATGACATCTATGACTCAGTGCCTGCTATTGAAATAACGTATGTGGAATATCGTATGGAACATCTTGTGGAATACCATGTGGAATATTATGTGGAATATCATGCTAGAATATCATGTTTGAAACATATACTTGATACACATGTCACTTCACTGGGGTTTGGGGTAACTCATTGTAGAGCGAGTGTGGGAGTGACTGGAGTCACCTCTCACATCTCGTCCCGTTTTAAAAGTATATTTTCTCATCCTGTTTTAAAAGTGTGTGTTATCGCCCGGGTTTAGCTCCCTATGGCGTAAGAGGTGGTCTCATGGTTGCACATTGTACTCTTATACGTGAGTAATGATATAGTTTAGTTAGAACCATAATAATCATTTAATTATTTGCACGTCTTGTTCTATACTTTGCATATTTACTATTGTTACACTCCATGCCTGGTTGCCTTACTATTGCTACCACAGTTATTGCTCTTGTACCTTATCACACTCGCACAGACACCATTACTTTACTTATAGCACTTACATGCATGTCTACCTTTACTTTATGTAAATACAATGGTTCCGTATGTACGGGTATTACGTTACAAATTTCTAGCCATATTTTTACGCGTATAATTTGTAAGTATTTTTAGGAATTTTTCCTAAATTTTATAATAGTGAAACTAATTTTTAAATAATTTTAAAACATGGTTGAGTGTAATGTATTGGGATGAAATACTATTACATCTAGTATGAAGTATTAGTGGTGTATTCCTATTTTTCTAAAATTAAATTTTGTGAATTATCTTAGGATGACACCTAAGCCATTAGGTGTCAAATATTTACCACCCTTTAACCCCCATTGGACACCTAGTAGGATACTTGGCTTGGGGTTAGGAGATGGATGATGATGAGGATGATTAAGCCATTTTTAAGGAAAAAATAAGAAGAAGAAAGGAGGGAAAAGAAAAGGCTTAAGAAAAAGAAAAGGCTTAAGAAAAAGAAAAGGCAAAACCCCAAGGCAGCCAAACCAAGTCCTGCCCTCTCCATCCATCAGCTCATGCAAACCCCCCAAACTCCACTTGCTACTTCACTCTTCCTCAAACAGAAACAAACACAACCGATTCTTTAGTCCATCACCATTGAAGAAGGGTGAAGGATGAGAAGCTATCAGATGGTCTTCAAGGAGAAGAAGGGTCAAAGACCTATTAAAGGACTTACAGAGGTAGGAATTCTAACTATAGGGTTTAGTTTTGGATTGCGTAGAAATTAGCGTCAGATTCCCGTAGAAATCGATAGCAGTTTGAAACGATACGGTCAAGTCACGATCGTTTCGATCGGTAGCAGCAGCGTCACACAGATGTGTCGACTTAGACTTGGTCATGCCGCTGTCTACGAGATTTTGCAAGTTCAACACGGTCGTGTCGACTTATACACAACCATATCACTGATTTGCTTAGATTCCCAGCTCAACACATTCGTGTCGTACAGTCGTGTCAATTAGGTGCGTAATATCGTTTCCATAAATTGAAACAACCGTGTGAAAAAGTGAAACAGCCGTGTGGAGAATTGAAACGGTCGTGCGGAAAATGATATTTTCCTGGAGCTTCAATGCTGTGCTCCACACAGTCGTGTGGCCTACACCAAACGATCGTGTGGGAGGGATTTTCAGTACTAACTCCTTCCAATTGTGATATTATCATGTCATCTCCTTATGTTATGTGTGTATTATGTTAAATCCTAGATTATGCTTCATGTTAGACCAATACTGCATGCCTTATTATGCTCCAAACTAGGTTGTGGTTATGCTAGATTATGCTTCAAGCGATGTTAATGTTTCATAACATGATATGTTTGATATGTCCATGCTTGAATGAGTTTGTATCTTAAATGAAATGGATAACACCATGCTTGCTTACCTATGCATGGATATGATTGAGATGTTACACATGTTCAATTTTGTATAGATTCTTCATTGGGTTGTGTTTAATTCCATTTTAGTGTGTGAATTATGTATTGTGATGGAAAGAATGGAACTTCAATTGAAATTAACACTAAATAGACCAAAGTGCCACATGGGCCAACATGCCAGAGAAATTCCACGGGCCACCTCCTGAATCCTTGGGGGCCACCTCTTGAATTTATGTGTGGTATGCTAGATGGTATGGACCTACGTCCTACATGGACCAGCCTGACACGGAAATACCGAGGGCCACCTCCTGAATCCATGGGAGCCACCTCTAGAATCCATGAGACCGTGTAAATAAAGTGAATGTGGAAAATGTGGTCCTTTGTCAACAAGTTGTGATTGTTTACTTATGTTGCTGCTTGTGTTTACTCTTACGCACACAGTTTACTATCTGCCACCTTTCTTTTAATTTTTGTTGAGTTTCCTGTTATAGTGTAATGTCTTCTTTTTATGCTTATTACATTTATGATGTTGTACTTTACTAATACTCAGACCTATTGTCATCCACTAGTAGACAGACCTTAGTAAATGTGGCAGTTCTGAGACATGACCCTATCTAGCCTAGTTAGACTTTCCTACTGGGTCACGTGTTGACGTGTCCCATTTAATTTTTCCATGATTATAAGCAGTGCAACAGAGCAAGACTTGGCTCAGGAGTTTACTCTGAGATGGAGCCCACAGAGGGCAACTTTGTACAGTTGGGTTCTCAAGGATAGTCTAGAGAGTGAGTTGTACCAGTCGTGGACATTTTGTCTTTAGTGGGTTTTCTGGTATTTCTCTTTTATTTCCCTTTTGTACCCCCATACAGTTAATGTATATGTAATGTACTTTTTAATATAACGTAAATGATGTATTCTATGTATTGAGTTCTTTGAGATGTAAGTTTCGGTATTATTTTTGTTGAGTCATTACATGTACTTCCCAGCACATGCGCAGTGGCCTGCTGGTTTAAGTTATACTCCTATTCTCTCTTCCTTCTATTTCTTCTTCCCACTCGATGCTTTGGAAATACTTGGGACGGATTCGTACTTCCCAGTTATCCTGAGGTGCAGGGCGTTACACTTTACTTGTCGCACGTGCATGATCATCTTTATTTACTTTCCATGGCATGTTCCATGCTTTTGCACTGCTTTTACTACATTTTCTAAAATTGGTGTAGCTTACCTATGGTTCCATCTTCGTAGCACCCGTCAGACGAACGCAGGTTCGTGAAGAGACTCCTAAGTTTGAGGAGCCTGAGGTCGACACAGAAACTGTAGATTTCTAGACTTTGAGTTGTGTGTGTGGGTGATGTACTTTCACATATATTTATATTTTTCTTTTCCTTTCATGTATTTGGTGTGTGAGATGTTGTTGTGTTTTGTACTTCAGTTATGGATTGTAATAATTGGATGCTTGTTTGAATATCTTATGCATCTCTGTTTCATATACTATGATGTTTTCACTAGTAAACTGTAGGACGTGCAATTGTATCCAAATAGTAATGCCTCCCAGAGAGTGGGTCGTTACACATACCGCTCGTGGGATCACATTGACTACAAGGCATTTGTGAGTAGACATGTCACCTTTGATGAGTATGTGATGCTTAGTGCGAAGCAGACTCGGTCTGAGTTTGAGCCGACATCTGTGGAGCCCAAATCCGAGAGGGTTGATCTTCCAATCCTGCTTTACAAGCAATGAGCCTATGGTTGAGGTCCCAGCTGAGGGACAAGATGAGGTCCATGATGAAGTCCAATTGCAGACACCCATACAAGCTCAAGTACGAGATGAGTGTCAAGCCGATGAGGTGTGGAGATCCAAGCAGACGAAGAAGGCACCAGAAAGATTGGGGGCTTGGGACTATTTGGCATTCTTCTTCTATGACATTGCCTCAATACATTGAACATTGATCATGAGGAGCCATTGACCTATGGGGGAGCTATGACTTTCGGTGATGTTGTAAATTGGCAAGGTGCAATGGTTAAAGAGATAGAGTCACTCCACCATAATGACACGTGGGATATAGTTTGGTGCACGTGCCATTGGGTGTAGGTGGAAATACAAGGTCAAAAAAAAGCTCTACAATGGACGATGGTGATGTGTGCTTCAAAGCTAAGGTTTTGCTCAGAGGAAGGATGAGGACTACAACGAGATATTTTCTCCGGTGGTAAGACACACATCCATTCGGGTATTATTAGTACTAATCGCTTCCAAAGATATGGAGTTGGAGAAACTCGATGTCAAAACGGCATTTTTTGCATGGGAAATTAGATAAGGATATATACATGCACCAACCGGAGGGCTTTCTGTCGAAGGGAATGGAGAACATGGTCTGCAAGCTGAAGAAATCTTTGTACGAGCTAAAGCAGTGTCGCCAAGGCAATGATACAAGAGATTTGACAGCTTCATGTTCGGGATAGGATATTAGCGAAGTGTGAAGGACCAATGTGTATATGTGCACACATTGGATGATGAGTGACATATCAATCTCCTGTTATATGTGGAAAACATGTTGATTTCTTTCTGTAACATGTCCGAGGTTAAGAAGCTGAAGCTTGAGCTGGGAATAGAATTTGACTAGAAGAACTTGGGGCCAGCCAAGAATATCATAGGGATGTAGATTTCTCGGGATTGGAAGAAAGGGGAGATAATATTGTGTCAGAGAGGGTATATTTAGAAAGTTCTCATCCATTATGGGATGGAGAGTGCGAAGCCAGTCTTGACACCTCTTGGAGCTTATTTTCAGCTATCGGTGCTCCAGTCACCTAGCACCGATGGGGAGAAGAAACAAATGTCTCAAGTTTCATATGCAAGTGTAGTCGAGATTTTAATGTACGTGATGGTTTGCATGCATCCAGATATTACACCAGCAGTTAGGGTGGTGAGCAGATACATGGCTAACCCTGGGAAAGAACATTGCCAAGCCGTCAAATGGATCTTGCGCTTTTTGCAAGGGCCAGTTGGTGTCGGTCTACATTTTGGCAGAGGAGATGGAGTGGTGCTAACCGAGTTCCCTGTCTCGAATTACGCAGGTGACAGTGACAGACGACAATCTACCACGTGCTATGTGTTTCCATTGGGCACCGTAGCAGTGTCATGGAGATACATCTTGTAATCGGTGGTTGTGTTGTCAACCACGGAGGCCGAGTTGATTGCCTCATTGGATGCTATGAAGGAGGATAAATACCTCGGGAGTCTCAAGATTTTTCCATACCTTAGAGATTATCGATAGTGTTCAGTGTTAGCTAGAGCACCATTCATCTTGCTAAGCTTCAGGCATATAGCTCGAGAATCAAGCACATAGAAGTGTTTGATTGCTTTCTGGAGAAAGAAAGGCATGTGATTACGCTAGAGAAGGTTTCAACAGAAGAAGATCCCAAAGATATGTTCACTAAACCCGTTCCTAACACCAAGCTCAAGAATTGCTTCAGCTTGATTCATTTGGTGATTTGATTGATGCGCAGATTGGCATGGATTTCGAGACGATGTGGAGGCTCATTGAGTGGCCGAGGAGTTCTGATCAGGGTATAGCTGTTGGTAGTGCTTTATGGTGTTCTGGCGAAGTTGGTGGATGTTTGCAGCAGGGTAGAGTATTGAAAATCAGCGACAAAATCCAATCTAGGCAAGAATACTAGGATCAGGCGACTGATGCTTTGGGCATCAGACGTCTAATGCTTAGGCATTGAGTTGGATGTCCGCCGTGTCAGCCAAGAAAATTCCACGAAAGTCTGATTATTACGCATCAGACATTTGGTCTAGGGCCAGACATTTGGTTGGTTATCACAAAACGTCTGCTCATCGGCCACCCAAAATAGTGCCACTTGTTCAGGGTTTTTTCCAGGCATCTGGAGTTCATCTTTAGACGACTGTGAAATTACACAACACTAGGTGTGGAATCTTACATTTAACGTCGTTGTGTAATAACTAAGTCATCGATATTATATTGGAAAAGTAAAAGGCACACAACATAAATTAATAGCTATAAATAGAAAAGAAAACATGTGACAATAAGAAGCAGTCTAAATAGGATTTTAAACAGAAGTGAAATCATGCAATGTTCTCAGGTATGAAAATTATATAGCTACTGTAATAAAAGAAAGTGAATTCAAAGAGTAATTGAAATAAATTATTAATCTAAGAAGAAAAGGAAGAATGTGATGGTCACAGGCACGGAAGTGAATGAAGGGTTTTCTAGGACCCTTAGGGCACAAAAACTCTATTCCCGTCCTAAGTCGGACGGAACATAGACATAAAATACGCAGCGGAAAGCTTATGTTAATCTAATTAACATGCAACCCTAAGGAACCAGACACTCTTAGTCAGGATCTCTGCCAACTTGGGGTGGATCTGACCACCCCAAGAGGGATCTAAATTACTGCGAATAACTAAAACGAAAGTTTCTAAAACATACTCGAAATCTCAACCCTAGGGCGGGCAAAATGTTCTGCACCGTCTTCCGAGCCGCTCCCAGTCCCACGCCGAGCCGCTCCTCGAACCGCTCCCCGAACCACTCTGCATCCCGAGGCGAGCAATTCTCGTGTCACCGAGCCAACCACGCGTCGAAGAAAGTTTCACGCAAGTGAAAGCCTTCGCCAAGATTTCGGATCCGAATCCGAACTCCTTCGCGGCTTTGCCAGAGCCCTCAGGAGTAAGGCAGAAATATAGGGAGAGGAAGAATATTAATTTAAGCCTCGATCCGAGCGTGCTCCAATATTTACGAGAGTCGCTCAGATCTGGAGCTTGTGACGAGTTTGGAGGAAGGGGGAGGCCCCTATTTATATAGGCGGCTGACTCACCCCTTTTCTCCACAACCGATGTGGGACTATTAAATGGAGTTAATTAAATCAAGTTAGTTTGCATTTCATAAAGTGCAAACTTCCGTGAATTTTAACTCCTTCACCGTTGAGCTTCATGATTGATAAAACCTATCAATTCGAAGGGTGTTCAACGGTGAACGCATAGGAAAAAACGGCGAGTCAATCGGAGTCCGTTTGACCCTCCAATTGATCGTCCAAAGTTAGCCAAAACCATCCAAAGATGGAAAATCCAACCGTCAAAAAAATCCCGGGTTTTAAAAAACCCTAACCAGAAAATTCAGGCTTGGTGGGCCACCATTTTCGCTGGGATCAGCCCACAGTTTGGGCTGATTTGTTTTGGCTATAACTTGTGCATTTGGACTCCGTTTTTGACGCGGTTTGAACTTGCGTTTAGAGCGGGACGATCACGTCATCTAGGTAACCTTTTCCATGCGTTTATAATATTAAATATTGTCGTAAACTATTTACGCCATCTTTAATCCGGTTTGCATCAAATGCAAAATAGACCCTATCTAAGCTTAAATTTTCATTTGCATCAAATACAAATGATCTGAGGGCATATCCCCCAACATCTCCCACTTGCACTCGGGATCATTTATCCCGAATGCAGGAGATAATTGCAAACATCTTTTGCAATATTTTATCCCTTGCATCAAATGCATATTCTCCCTAATCGTTTCTACCTATTACTAGACGAAGGTTGCACTCTATGCGAGACCCTACAGCCTGACGCTTACTACAGGTTGGGCTCGAAGCCCTATACGACAGTGACCACGAGCAGTGGTTGCTGTCCCTGCTTCAGAATCATCATTATGTGGTTGACTCATCAACATGAGTATTGTCGGGACCACCCTGACTGTTTCCGTGATGAGTTCTGCAGTTATAGTCTCTTCGTCTTAACTATGTCGTGTAGATCAAGTCTAGGGTACGGTCAAACTGTCAAACCCAATAACTTGACTCCAGTTAGTTTTTATAGATCTTTAGGCAACTAATGTTGGACTTCTTCTAACATACTCTGATCAGAGATTTTACTAAAGACCGGACTAACTCTACAACATTAACTCACATTGACTGGGAGAGACGAATCCTCTCTTGGTCATTACTCTCCTCGTATGCTTCAAGTGACACCCGATCAAAGACCTTTCGACAGGCCTAGCCTCGAAGCTAGGTCAGTGATCTAAGTCACACCGTTTCACGCACAGGTTCGTAAAATGACCTCAAGTCAAAAGACCAACTTGCCTATCATTACTAAGAGTTATCATTGATAGATTGGTCAATGTAACCATATGATAACTCTTGTGGATCGTTTAGTGAACTCATTTTCTAATGAGCACTTGTGTCTCGTCTTCGACTTCGCCAAGTCAAACGATCATGAGATTATCGCCACCGCTAAACGGTGAAGATTAAGACATAATGGTCTATCCGATGTTTCGATATCCTTGTCTCAAAAGATCTACGACCACGAATCCTTTTAGACTTATGCTACAGACGGTCAAATATTTCTCCATGATCGTGATACTCATCTCGATACATGTTTGACCTTGCATAAAGTCTCAGGACTTTACCTAAGTTAATATCTAATGTTAACTACATTATAAAATAACTTAGATAAATTATTACCAAATAGCTTACTGTTATTTCGAACAAGACGTTTGTGCTATACACACAGAGATAAATAGCCTCGAGGGCATCATCTCTCTACATCACCCACTTGCACTCAGGCCCATTTATCTCGATATCTCATAACGTTTTTACACATAAGTTTTTCAAGACTTCATGTGGTAGAGCCTTCGTGAGTGGATCTGCTAAACCGTCTACTCTATAGACTTAAGAGGTTTCTATGTTCATGTTAGACCAACCATTTGAATCTCATTCAAATAATTCACTTGGTCTTTCAGAATGCATAATATTTTATTTTCTTTGGATCTTATCCAGTTCATCGTACCTTACGATAATAATTTTAAATTAATTACTGGTCATTTCAAATGTCTCATATTTATTTCTGATAAAGTATCAAACTCTATGATTACTTTGTCAAAATATATGTTCCATCCTTTTGATGCCTCGCATGTAATTTATACGTTCCCACTGACCTTGAAAACTTTCTGGCTAATTCATATGAGTTGGTTCGTCTAAATCATATTTAGAAAAACGAACTTATAAGTGAATGCTCCAATTTTTATGGTCAACATGAGCGTTTACATCGAGTTTGGTCCGAGTAGATCTGTACACATCTGCTGGCGAAAACGGTTTCATCTAATCCGTTTTATAGGAATTAAGATGAAAACCGTCCTCGACCAACATGATTGAACTTCGCTATTTTCTTTCTGCACCAATCTTTTAACTTAAAGATTTACTTGCAGAAAATGAGGAAATATTTTCCTTGGGCACGTAAACTAAATTCCAAAATTTATTTACGCACACGGATCTATCCTGATTGCATCAAGTTATAAATCGGAGTTACTACTCCGAATTTCATCCCGAAAGTTGACTAAGTCATCATCAGTTATGATGTCTAAATCGATAATTCGTCTCACGAGATTTGAGTAATTATACAACTTCCTTACGATCGATTTAATAAATATCTTATTGATAATGTCCTCATAGAACATTATCAAAAACTAGGCATTACTATCTGGGACTTAACCCAGAGGGAGGACTTAACTCAGAGTCACTGGCTATGGATCACACCAAGTCTAACTAAGTGTTATTCATATCTTTTAACACACCGATGTGTTAACAGACTTGACCTGAGAGAAAATCACATTTTCGCAAGATTTTATGTAGCTAAGTATTTGACCATTCGATCTAATCGAATCAGTTTAAATACTTTTGTCATTTCGTTCTTTATTTTATCAGACTTGTGTTTCATCACGAACACGTGTCTTAATAAAATATACGACTAACTTATTTTGGTTAATCTAGACTCGGGTACATCAGTATGTACAAGACTGAGTTTGACAACTTATGCTCCCACTGTCTTACAGATGGGTTTCAGCCATTATATCTAAGAGGATAAGATTCACAAGTGTCCGTAGACTTCATAATACAAGAGGTCAGACCCCTCTTTATGTGACTTGAAGCTTAGTCTCTCGATACGGCCTAGTCTATTTTGCCATATAAGTTTGCTACTATCTTGTGTATTTATATATTAACATTTAATATATTATAGTTATTACAAATTACAAACACAAAACATTGCTTCAAAAGCAAGGTGACGACATTCGTCAAAATGTGTTAGACGTCTTTTGTATAACAATTATTCTGAAATCGTGACATCAAAATATGTCATATTTTCATTTCCTCCTCCTTATGTCTTTACTAATGATAAATATAACTAACTTTCTCAATTGACTTTCCGGAGTGCCTTCTTCCTTTACTAAATCATATTTAGATATTAAATAGCCCAACATAAATGAATAGCTATGCAAGCATCTCATGTATCCAAACGCTTGAGCTTTGCAACCTTGAGTGTAGCTCAACACGTTGCTTGTCTCAAGGTCCGGTTGGGATGAATAGTCTTGCACCGCTCATGCACTCGTATTCGACTCACACAGTTTGATCGAATTCTCGAACTTTACGGATCAAAATTGTTTTTCCATACAACCTTGAGTGTAGCTCGACTAGTTGTATGAAGAAACATACTTCGAATATCCTATATGTTCAAGCTGCCCCATGTAGAGGCGAGTGACATGTTGCGTGAATTTATTTGTTGGACCCAGAACTTAATGAAATCATATTTCTTAAGTTTGTTCTTTAGAAGGTCATTTTAATGTCAACGAGAATATAGTTTAATTCTATCAATTAGAATTTAACTTGATATTCAATTATATAACCTATTTAACCAGTTAACTAATATTATATTTTGATTCCTTCGGTAAACATAGTCTTGTCCTAGTTTAGCATATGTTCAATATTAAATATAGGTAGAATGGCTTTTATCTATCTATATCCTCCCATTATTTTTACGATCATTTTTAAGCCTTAACAATGAACGATTTAATCGAATTAAATAAATGGGTAAGAGATCCAATCACCCTGAGCCTAACAACCTTGAGTGTAGCTCAACAAGTTGCTTGACTCTGTAATCGGAAGATGACTCTTCATCAATCATATCAGATATGACCCGCTTTTCGGTTTTTACCCCTAGCCATTTGTGATCATGAGTGTGCTCATCCAAATCACAATGTCAAGTCTAGTCAGACCCTTGTTTTCGTGTCTAGCCTGACTTGCCCCGGTGCTCAGTGTATTCACGACCCGTCGGTTTGGGTCAGGTCTTAGACTACATCTAGCCAGACTACATCATTGACTTAACTTATGCCGGCGCTCGGTGTATTCACGACACGACGGTTTGGGTCAAGTCAAAGATTTCATCTTATGTTTTTAAGGAGTTGGTTTCTACAAGGTTGCCATGTCACAGCTTGAGTGTAGCTCAACAACTGGAACACTAGTCCTATAGTTGCCAACCCCTAAAACAAGGAGGGCTACGGCTAATCTGAAAAAGATTATTAACGTATTTGACTTAGATATAGTCCAGGGTGTCATATAGTCATGATTTGCGTTATTGCGGTCCAGCGGAACACAGCCAGGGAATTAACTAAGACATGATCACTATCTCTTAGAAGGGTGATCCAACAAACTTAGCCAAGCACATTGACTGGATCATGTTCCATTGAATGAAGCTTGTCATTTTTATATGTGTGCCATAGACTAAAAGGCTTTTATTAACAACTAATTAATCCTATCAACTAGTTGTATCCTTAAATTCAAAATTTTAGGATTTGTTTAATAACTTTTATTAAATCATTATCAACTATAAGGTTCACGTGCTATCCTAATCGTTATTAGGATTTTAATAAATTTATTAACAATGCTAAACGCGAAATCCTTTAATGAGAATTAATTTCATAACAATTAAAATTAAAAAATCATCAAAGGGACTACCCTAATCAAGAATTAGGTCTTAAAGTGTTGTTAATATTTTATTAAAATATAGCATGTCATTAGAATTTATCTCATAAATTTTAACAAGTTCTTTAATGGCTAACCTAAGAGGTTGTCTTGTGTTATCAAATAAGTGACAACATATGCATAGCCATTAACATAAAGTTACACTAATTTTAACGCATAAAAAGAGTGTACAACTATTTAACAATTAAATAGAATAATGTTTATCACATCAACAATTTTAGCATGCATACTTAAATTTAACATTTAAATTTAAAATATGATTTTTTAAACATTTTATTTTATTTCATAAAATAAAAACTTGTATTTAAAAAATCACAAAATTTGCATGCTACTTAAAATATTTATCGCATAAAAATTTTAAACCTTTTAAAATCAGTTTTAAAAATGTCACATAAATTTAAAACATCATTTTAAAAATTTCATGCTTAAAAATTTATCATATAAAATTTTTAAACATCTAAAACCATTTTAAACTTATCGCATAAATTTAAATTTTTAAATCAGTTTTAAAATTATCACATAAATTTAAAACATCATTTTAAAATTTCATGTTTAAAATTTATCATATAAAATTTTTTAAACATCTAAAATCATTTTAAACTTATCGCATAAATTTAAAGAAAACATTTTTCTGAATTTAAAAACGTTCAATTAATTAATCGCAGTCCTAGATCAGCATAGAGACATGGCTCTGATACCACTGAGGGGTTTTCTAGGACCCTTAGGACACAAAAACTCTATTCTCGTCCTAAGTCGGACGGAACATAGACATAAAATGCGTAGCGGAAAGCTTATGTTAATCTAATTAACATGCAACCTTAAGAAACCAGACCCTCTTAGCCAGTATCTCTGCCAACTTGGGGTGGATCTGACCACCCCAAGAGGTATCTAAACTACTGCGAATAATTAAAACGAAAGCTTCTAAAACATACCTGAAATCTCAACCCTGGGGCGGGCAAGATGTTCCGCACTGTCTTCCGAGCCGCTCCCTGTCCCACGCCGAGCCGCTCCTCGAACCGCTCCCCGAACCGCTCCGCATCTCGAGGCGAGCAATCCTCGTATCGCCGAGCCAACCACGCGTCGAAGAAAGTTTCACGCGAGTGAAAGCCTTCGCCAAGATTTCGGATCCGAATCCGAACTCCTTCGCGGCTTTGCCAGAGCCCTCAGGAGTAAGGCAGAAATATAGGGAGAAGAAGAATATTAATTTAAGCCTCGATCCGAGCGTGCTCCAATATTTACGGGATTCGCTCAGATGTAAGTTTCGTTTTTGGATAAAGATGAAATAGTTTCTCGTTTACAAAAGACGTTCACTTGTCAAACAATCGTCGGTTGGGGAGGGTAAGGGCGAGTCTGGTGGCTTTCACATTCATTTTGGTATTTTGAATTCGACAGATGATCTGGAGCTTGGGATGAGTTTGGAGGAAGGAGGAGGCCCCTATTTATATAGGCGGCTGACTCTCCCCTTTTCTCCACAACCGATGTGGGACTATTAAAATGGAGTTAATTAAATCAAGTTAGTTTGCCTTTCATAAAGTGCAAACTTCCTTGAATTTTAACTCCCTCGCCGTTGAGCTTCATGATTGATACAACCTATCAATTCGAAGGGTGTTCAACGATGAACGCATAGGAAAAAACGGCGAGTCAATCAGAGTCAGTTTGACACTCCAATTGATCGTCCAAAGTTAGCCAAAGCCATTCAAAGATGGAAAATCCAGCCGTGAAAAAAATCTCAGGTTTTGAAAAACCCTAATCAGAAAATTCAGGCTTGGTGGGCCTCCATTTTCGCTGGGTTTAGCCCAAAAGTTTGGGCTGACTTGTTTTGGCTATAACTTGTATATTTGGACTCCGTTTTTGACGCGGTTTGAACCTGCGTTTAGAGCGGGACGATCCCGTCATCTAGGTAACCTTTTCCATGCATTTATAATATTAAATATTGCCGTAAACTATTTACGACATCTTTAATCCGGTTTGCATCAAATGCAAAATAGACCCTATCTAAGCTTAAATTTTCATTTGCATCAAATACAAATGATCTGAGGGCATATCCCCCAACAGTAAATAAAGTACTGTGATTAAAAGAAAGTATTATCATTCACCATTCATGTTTTCGATTTTAGTTGTTGTTGAACTAACGTTTTAGAATCTCGTGTAAGATGTAAGACATAAGGCTCTAGACCTCACCCAAGGTGGGTGGAAAATGGTACCCTGCTAGTGGACACGAGCACTATGAAACGGGGCCACTCGTAACTCCACCGTTTCGGGAGTGAGAATATAATACATATCATGTACCTTATGGTGCATCACAAGTACACTCATGGGCCTCTCCAACTTTACCCAATTCCCCCTGTCGGCTGTCGGGGGTGAGAGTGAGATACAAATCCAGTCTAGTCCAGTTCCTTATGTATAATTTTACTCGAATTTCCCCCAAACCTCGTTTCTGGAATAACTCACCTACCTCGGGGTAGATCAAGTCATACATGTTATTATGATCCTCTTGTGTTCTCACTCAAATAAAATTGATCAGGTCCATCATCTCAATATTTATGCGGTTATAACCACCGCTGCACTTCATTTCATATACCATCATTATCACGTCAATTCTACAATTTCCACAACCATCATAACATAAAATTGTTCAGGATTAAGGAAATGACATAATCTTGGCATGAACTAGAATACTATCCTTATAGCATCACCAAGTGCACAAGGAAAATTACAAGGTCCCAAAACATAGCATGGATTTATAAACATGACATAGAGTAATTCTCTTATCTTAAAACATACTAAACATGGCGTCATAACATAGTGATTACTAAACATGATTTAATAGAACATGACGTGAAGCATGAAATAATTCCTTGACATGAAACATATTAAACATGGCAGAAAACATACTACATGTAAGGACACTAGTGTTGCGAGGTGAAACTCGCGTACAATGAATTTGTATTGAGGGGAACCAAGGGCACGGTGGTTATAATGATGAGAGGGTTTTGGTGGGCTGTTTAACAAGTGATTAGTGGGATGAAGAGGCTGAGCTTGCCGCCGGGGGAGACCATGGGGTCAAATCTCACCAGACACGGCAGAGGAGGATCAGGTGGCGGGAGCCGAAGGCGGAGGTCGTCCAAGGGCGAGCTATCCTGCACCACGAGCAACTCGTCAGAAGGGCTGGGTTGGGGTCCAACCCTTAGCCCCTCCGATGCCTAAGTTAGTTACATGACTTAAAGCGGGGGCTAGGCACGCAAGTCGGACTGAGGGTGTGTCGACCGTACGTGGCGAGCTATATGTGGGAGAACAAAGATATGGACGACCTTTGCTCTCGTGTGTGAATAATGGATTGAGAGAGAATTATCCAACCCCCTCACCGTAAGAAGTGAGGGGGTATTTATACCTGATGGGGGATGATTAGGTGGGGCTGACCTGGCATGCTGACTCGACGTGCAGAGCTGGCTCGGCTGTCAGCGAAAGCTTGGGACGAGGGTGTCAGGAACAGAAGTGTCTGCCCCGCTTTTGTCAGACGGCGCAACGACCAGGGGCACTTTTGTCAGGTGTCAGGGCCGAAAGCATTAAGTGTCAGGGGGCTCAGCGGCCAGGGGGTTCTTTGTCAGATGGTCGGGCGGCGTCAGCGTCAGTCGTGTCCTTACACTAGGTTGTTTGTCATGCGTGATGAACTAAAGGTCCGGTAATGCTATCCCCGGCGGTGGGGTTCGTGGGGAACCGCCGGGTCGACCTGTTCGAGGCTTGTCCGGCCCGGCCGTGCCCCTTTTCGGTCGCGGGTCATGGACCGTTGGCAAGGAGGGATATGCACATGCCTCTGTCAGCATCCCGGGCGGCACTGTCTGGGTGTTCCCCGGGTGCACTGCCCCTGGCGGACCGAGCGACTGTGGTTGTTCGCCTAGGCCGGGAGGGGGGAGTGCTGCGAGGCACGCCCATTCTCATGTAGCCTCGGACCTCCGGGGCAGCGTTCCTTTCGTAAAGGGGTGATTCAATGAGGTATGTCAGCGAATCTGGGCGGGAGTTGGACTCCCACGATCTTTAGGTCGTAACAATTGCCCCCGGCATTCGAGTGCGAGGCGGAAGCCCGGCTCGGCTTGGATGACGTAACGCTGCCTCCCTTCCAGCATGGTTCAGACTTGGGTCCACGCTCAGGAGTGGCGACGCGGCTCCCGCGGAGTATTGCCAGCTGTTGCGGGATCGCTAGATCTCGTCCCGAGTGGGAGCCAAGCAAGGAGGTGGGTCACTGCGATTTGGGGAGGGGCGTTGCCCCTTAACGCCGTGTCGTTGTATGTGGCGGCTAGGTCGGACTTTGGGGGAGCCCGGCTTTTTTGGGAAGGCCGTGGTTTCGTTGCGATGTGTTTACCGGACGTGGTTGTTATTTTTGTGGGGCTCTGGCCGCACTGTGTCTGGTGAAATTCCTGGCTATTGTGCACTTGGGCTTAGGGTGAGGAGTCCGTAAGGAGGAATATTATTCATCAGCCTTTACAGGAGATCTAGATGGTATCTACAACAAGAGGGCAGGTGTGACCAAACCCGTAGACGGGGCGGGAGGCTGCTTTAACTTGTCGCCCGCTGCATCGGGGTGAGCGGGTCCATGTTGCGGGGAGGCCTTCCTTTCTACTGACCGCTGAACTCCTTCTGCCTCATTGTCCGGGGGCGAGCTGACGTGCCGTGAATCACCGTTTGGTTTCATTGGGGATGCAGCCCCGCGGTGACCCCCCTCGGGAGGGCTGACCCTCGTTTGTCGGGTGGACCTCCTTCCTTCCCCTTCCTTGCTTCCTCGCGTTCTGTCTCGCCGTCGCCGTGCTAGATGGTTGCCCGGCCTCGCCAGGAATCCCATACATCGAGGGGGAACCCCGGAGGAGGCGGAGGACGAGGTGGAGGTGGTGGCGTTGCCCTCCCGGAGGGGGAGTCCGGTGGGCCGGCCTTGCGGGGAAGGTTGGGGGCAGGCAGGTGGGTCGTTGGGAGACCCGTTGGGGGTTTCCACCCTCACCCCAGTATGGATCGCCGTGGGGTGAATGTTAATTGGGGTGTGGCGGCCCGTGGCTAGTCTTCCGGACCCGCTGTTTCATCTGGTTAAGAGCAGGAGGAAGGCTGGCTGGCGGGACCTCCCATGTGTAAGGGGAACATCCTATCAGAGGTCGCGGAGTGGAAGCGGTCACCGGAGTGGGAAGTGAGGCCCGTCGGTGGACATCGGCCTTCTTCGTAGCTCGGTGGGGCGTTCGGGGCTTTTTCATACCCGGTGTGAGGGGATGCGATTCCCTTTCGTGTATCTTCCCCTCCTCCCTAAACTCTGAAGTGGGGGTACTTATAGAGGGATTCTGCAGAAGGGTTCGCCTTGGATAATGTGAGGGACAAGTGCCATTAATGGGCAATGCCGAATCACGCGCTTTGGGAACCACTTTTTCCTGGTGGCACCTGACACGGTTCGTCTGTCCTGGCCTCTCGGGGGGGCGTGTTGATGCTGAGGGCGTGTTTTCCGAGTGTCCTATCGTTTCGTCGAGTCGCGTCGTGGCGCTGCCTTATCGGTGCGAGGCGTATAACCAACGGGCATTGTTTTTCGTGGTTTCTGGTTTGCGACCGGTTCGCCCCGGTTTACGTGTCCTTGTCCTTATTCCCAGCTTTGAGTTTTCGATGATCGGGGTCCTAATCCGGGCAGGGGATTCCTGATGTGGTTTGGGAGGCCGGCCCCGGGTAGTTGGTCGTTGTGCGGGCCGAACCGATTAGCCCCTACCGAGGCGGGCGAGTCGCCATTGGGAAGCCGGTCTTTGCCGTGTTTTATCGCTGGTGTTACCTATTTTGTTTTCTTGCTTGAGTACACATTTACTGCCCCCAACATTCCCTTGTCCGAGAGCACGAGGTCTGGGGAGAGGGGATGTTGATGGTCTATGTGTTGTGTTTGGGCGGGACGGAGGATCATTGGATATGATTGGGATGAGACATGCCGCCCTATCACGAACAGGGGCTACTCATAGCATGGCTGACCCCTGGGTGTCTGTTGCGAGTGGATTTTGCCTCGGGCGGAAGTGGCCTCGCAGAGCGGGCCTCAGTTCAACCCCTTCCCCTTTGTCTGAAAGGTATTGCGGATTTTAGTTGGCGAGGGGTCTCGTTTTGAAGCGTCGGTCCTTCCTGTTATCGGGGGGTTCAAACTGCGGGGGTATACTTACTGGGCGTCCTAAGTTAGTACGGGGGGATCGTTTCATGCTATGGCATTTTCGGAAAGTTAAAGCGACTTTGATGGAGATAAATGTTTTCATTTAAAATTAAAAGAACTCTTCTATGGTTCCGACACGAGTACTTAGATTATCGCCCGTTGGTGGGGGTAAGATCCGGCTCTGGGGCGGGCTGTGGAGCTGTCCTCGCCTGCGGTGAGCGACCTCATGATTTAGGGGTTACCCTCTGCCGGGTGGGCCTTTTTGTTCTTGGCGCCTAGGTGAGCGTCCGTCCAATGCGCTGACGGGTTGCCAGGTCTCCTCGGCCAGGTGGATGCACTGGGGAAGCTCACTAGGGAAGTTGTCTTGCTGTGGCGTTTGTCCGGGGGGTCCTGACGATCGGGCCGCCTCCTCTCCATTGCTTTGTCATCTCCCTCCACGCCTCGCGGTTTGGGTTTGAGGGTGGGGGAAATCCTGACGATCGGGCCGCCTCCCCTCCACGCCTCGCGGTTTAGGTTTGAGGGCGGGGTTCGGTCCCGATTGTGCTGGGGCGGGCTGACATGCCATGACTCGCCTTTTGGGCTCGTCGGGGATGCAGCCTTGTCGAGGTCCCCGTCCGGAGGTCGACGGCAAGGAGGTGTTGGCCTGCAAGCCCGGGGGGCTTTCGCATTTCCTGCCAGCGGGGGGGGGGGGGGGGGGGCGGATGCCTACCTTTCTCCGACTCGTTCTTTTTAGAGCAGACGAAGGAGTGAAAAGTGGATTTCCCTTGTGTAAGTGTAATATCCTATTGGCGATCCGTTTGTAAGGGGAATATCCTATCGGAGGTAGTGGAGATGCAGCGACCACCGTCCAGGGAGGCGGGAACCACTGGTGGCCGGTGACATCCCTTTTGTTAGGACGAGGCATCTCGGCCCGTTTCCCAGCGGGTGGGGGTGTTGGGACCGATATCTCATATCTTTCGACTCTTTGTTCTTCTCTCTTTCGGGAGGGTGAGAGGTGTATTTATATGGGGATTTTTTTGAAGGTTTCCTCCATAATTATTGCGATGAGCTGGCATTATTGATGGGCTCCTCGGAATCACGCCCGTTGGAAATCGCTTTTGCCAGGTGGCGCTTAGGGAACCTCTTTTATAGTGTATCATTAATGGTGGCGTATTTCTCGAGCGTCCTTTCGTTTCGTCGAGTCGCATCGGGGCCGCCTCCTCAGGAACTGACGCCTCGTTTGTCCCGGTTTACGTGCCCTTGTCCTCCTTCCCGGGTTCGACTTTTCAAGGATCACGGGTTCGCCAAGTCTGGGGTGTGGTTACGCGGTGAGGCATATGCCCTGCCCCAGAGGTCTGGAGGGGGGGAGCGGGCGCGTAGCTTGGCCCGTGCCATTCTCTGGTTTGGGTGGCTAGGGTTGGCCCTGCCCCAGAGGTCTTGAGGCGGGGAGCGGGCGCGTAGCCTGGCCCATGTCCTTCTCTGGTTTGGGGGGCAAGGGTTGGCCCAGCCCCAGAGGTCTTGAGGGGTGGAGCGGGCGCGTAGCCCAGCCCGTGCCCTTCTCTGGTTTGGGTGGCTAGGGTTGGCCCTGCCCCAGAGGTCTGGAGGGGAGGAGCGGGCGCGTAGAACGGCCCGTGCCCTTCTCTGATTTGGGTGGCTAGGGTTGGCCCTGCCCCAGAGGTCTGGAGGGGGGAGCGGGCGCGTAGCCCGGCCCGTGCCCTTCTCTGGTTTGGGGGGCTAGGGTTGGCCCTACCCCAGAGGTCTTGAGGGGGGGAGCGGGCGCGTAGCCCGGCCTGTGCCCTTCTCTGGTTTGGGTGGCTAGGGTTGGCCCTGCCCCAGAGGTCTTAGGGGGGGAGCGGGCGCGTAGCCCGGCCCGGCCCGTGCCCTTCTCTGGTTTGGGGGGCTAGGTTTGGCCCTGCCCCAGAGGTCTTGGGGGGGAGCAGGCGCGTAGCCCGGCCCGTGCCCTTCTCTGGTTTGGGTGGCTAGGGTTGGCCCTGCCCCAGAGGTCTTGAGGGGGGGAGCGGGCGCGTAGCCCGGCCCATGCCCTTCTCTAGTTTGGGTGGCTAGGGTTGGCCCTGCCCCAGAGGTCTTGGGGGGAGCAGGCGCGTAGCCCGGCCCGGCCCGTGCCCTTCTCTGGTTTGGGGGGCTAAGGTTGGCCCTGCCCCAGAGGTCTTGGGGGGGAGCAGACGCGTAGCCCGGCCTGTGCCCTTCTCTGGTTTAGGTGGCTAGGGTTGGCCCTGCCCCAGAGGTCTTGAGGGGGGGAGCGGGCGCGTAGCCCGGCCTGTGCCCTTCTCTGGTTTGGATGGCTAGGGTTGGCTCTGCCCCAGAGGTCTTGAGGGGGGGGGGGGGGGGAGCGGGCGCGTGGCCCGGCCCGTGCCCTTCTCTGGTTTGGGTGGCTAAGGTTGGCCCTGTCCCAGAGGTCTGGAGGAGGGGCGCGGGCGCGTGGCCCGGCCCGTGCCCTTCTCTGGTTTGGGTGGCTAGGGTTGGCCCTGCCCCAGAGGTCTGGAGGGGGGAGCGGGCGCGTAGACCGGCACGTGCCCTTCTCTGGTTTGGGTGGCTAGGGTTGGCCCTGCCCCACAGGTCTTGAGGGGAGAGCGGGCGCGTGGCCCGGCCCGTGCCCTTCTCTGGTTTGGGTGGCTAGGGTTGGCCCTACCCCAGAGGTCTGGAGGGGGGGAGCGGGCACGTGGCCCGGCCCGTGCCCTTCTCTGGTTTGGGTGGCTAGGGTTGGCCCTGTCCCAGAGGTCTGGAGGGGGGAGCGGGCACGTGGCCCGGCCCGTGCCCTTCTCTGGTTTGGGTGGCTAGGGTTGGCCCTGTTGGATATGGAAGACGTTAGTACACCCTTATAGGGGATGTACGAGGGAATACGGACCTCGAACGTCGCGTACACGAAGTCGTGTGCAAAGGGAATATGTTCCCTTGTGGAGAGGATCTCTAGATTGATGGGAAAGTCGCATTATATATGCATAAGTGCATGCGACATATGGCTAATAAAGGGGTAATATCTTAAGCTTATGTTGTACCATGCATATGGTACAACTTAAGCTTATAATGTGCCATGTATCATGGTACACCTTAGTTAAATTGTTCCTAAGGAACAATTACTTCTAAAATAACTACCTTGGGGGCTATAAATAAGACCCAAGGGTAAGCCATTTCCTTACACTTTTGCATGGCATTCTTGCATGCATTTCATTCTAGCGAAGCTCTGCCGAAATCCTTCCTCTCTCTGTATCCAAGTTCTTAAATCTAAAAGTATAGATTTAGATTGTGGATTTAGTAGCCTTACTCCGTTCGTGAGAAGACTCGATCCGTCGTGGCGAATCCGAAGGCAAAGTTCCGAGACTACCGTGCCGCATACGCAAGCATAAGTCTCAACTTTATTTATCGATCCTAACTCTGTTTTGACAGGATCCTACATTGGTATCAGAGCCATACGGGTTCGCCCCGGTCAAACCGCCGTCCCATCGAAACTATGAACGAGTCGTTGTCTTTTTCACGAATGGGTATCCTACCATTACGGATATGGTAGGAACGCTTCGTGACGGAGAGAACGCAGCGGTTGTTCTTTTCACGTTAGGGTCTCCTATCATTACGGATATGGTAGGAACTCTCCGTGACGGGAAGAACCGACCGTTCACGTAGTATGTTATTTTTCATTTTTGGCACACGGCCATTAGAAAATTACCACTTTCTCGACGAACGGGTGCTTCATCGAGGAAGAAGGTGGTGGTTATTCCCATCGGGGAAGATGGATTTTAGTGCATGTGCACCATGGCCAAATGGGCTATGAAGGCCATGCACCCCCTCCCCATGCGGAGGGGGTTGGCTACGGCCAATAACCACCGCGGCAACCCCCACCGGCGGGGGTATGCGGCCACCCCACACAAGGGGAGGCCGGCCATGGCCAAAGGGCCATGGCCGGCCAAGGCAAAAAAAATGGCCTTGGCCATGACCGGCCATGACCAAGCCATGGCCGGCCATGGCCAGGCCGGCAGTGGCCGGCCATGGCCGGCCTGCCCGGCCCTGGCAGAGGCCAGGGCCAGGCCAGCCCTGGCAGAGGCCAGGGCCGGCCTGGCCGGCCCTGGCCGAGGGGCCAGGGCCCCTGGCCGGCTAGGGCAGAGGCCCTGGCCGGCCCTTGGCCAAGCCTCGGCCAGGGCAGAGGCCCTGGCCGGGAGAAGTTGCAGACCAAATAATTGGTCGACCAATTTGGTTGTTTTGGTCGACTAATCCGGCAGAAGGTCTTGGTCGATCGCGAACTTGCCGACTGACCCATACGGGGTGACAAAAGGCCTTGGTCAAACTCGAATGTGCCGATTAGCCCATACAGGGCTAACGACAGTCGCCTACTCTTGTTTTATAAAATTTTTTTTGGGCTCTACTCCTTGAAGATTAGCCATAGTGCTCTACTTCATGCGAGATTAGCCATGTCATTGTGCTCTACTCTACGGAGATTAGCCAATGTACTTATGACATTGTGCTCTACTCTACGGAGATTAGCCAATGTATTTCAAATTTTTGAAAAAGATGTTTTCAAATAGGTTATGTCCCGTCCTTAAATCGGGATAGCGCAATTTAGAATTCCAAGTCCTACCACGATCCGGCCATGGTTATCTAACCCATGGGTGTGTAGAACAGGTCTCGTGGCTTGGCAATTGTTGCGCTAAAATTCTTTGCGCAAACTCTCACCTATTCCATTTTGAAAGATATGTTTTTCAAAAATATTTTTCCGCTGCTGGTACCATACGGGTATCATTTCTGATTTCTTTTTACTTGAGATAAGTAAGAGGGATACTTTGAAAGTTACTTCTAGATGGTAGTTGGGAACTTAGTGAACTTCTCGATTCTAGAGTAACATTTCAACGCATCCAAGGAACTTATCAAGTGTTTAAAGAATCGAAACTTTATGCATAGAATTTTGATCGTGTTTTTCATTCTCTTTGCAGTTTTTTGATTCGAATATGTCTACCGCTTCTAAGAACATTGTCGCAGAGCTTAACAAAGGTGAAAAGCTCAACGGCGACAATTATAAACTTTGGTCAATAAAAATCCAATATGTTTTGGAGGAGCAAGATGTGCTTGAAACACTCCAAAACATAATGGAAGAACCTGAGTTGGGCAATACGGCCCAACACAAGAGGGACCGGGAAGCTTATGATACTTGGACTCGAAAGAACAAAATAGCACGTATTACGTTACTGTCCGCAATGGACAATGACATAATGCGTCTATTTCGGGAATTCGACCTAGCCAAAGACATATGGTCTGAGCTAGAAATAAAGTTTGGTGGAACTTCGGTTACCAAACTCCGCTCCTTAAATATTCAATTTGATTCGTACAAAATGCGGCGAGATCACTCTATGAAAAAGCATCTCCGCCACATGGCGAATCTCATATCTGAATTAAAGGATGCGGGTGTTACGCTGTCTGACGAACAGCAGATCCAAGCAGTCATTCGTTCACTCCCAGATAGCTGGGATAACATGAAAATGCACCTCACTCATAATGAGTGCATTAAAACTTTAAGCGATGTATCGAAACACCTCGAACTCGAGGAAGAGCGGATTCAAGCCGCAAAACCAAGTGCAGAAGTGCACATGGCCGCTAGTTCCTCACATGGAGGAAATAAGCGGAAGAATAAATGCTTAAGGTTTGTGAACGAACGAAAGCAAGAACCGGAAACCTCAAAGAAGACTAAGAACAAAAAGTGGCAAAAGAATGTGCACTCAAAGAAGAAAAACTTGAAGAAGATCAAGTGCTTTAAGTGCAACAAGTACGGTCACTTCGCCCGTACGTGTACGGATGGAAGTGATAAGGGGCCACAGACCACGTAGCGAAGGACAGAAGGTTCTTCGTAGAGTATCGAAAGATAACTCAAGGAACAAAGTGGATATACGTCGGCAACAACACTCGTGTTGAAGTCAAAGGCGTCGGAACATGCAAGCTAGTTCTCGACAACGGCCGGACTTTATTATTGCACGACGTCCTCTTTGCTCCAGATATTAGAAGGAATATCGTATCCGTGGTCATGGTAATGTCTTTAGATTATGAATGGAGGTTCTATAAGGAAAAGGTTGACCTTGTTTGTAATAGTTCTTTAATTGGGTCTGGTAATGTTTGTATTGGATTAATTGTTTTAAACACAATGTATGATGATTCTTCTTCCATTAATGAAAGTTTCCATTTGACAAATGCTTCTAACTCTGAATCTGAGATCATTTGTTGGCATGCAAGACTTGGTCATATTGGACCAACTAGAATGGATAGACTTGCCAAAAGTGGCTTGCTATCTAATGTTTCAAAAGTTGAAATGTCAACTTGCGAACATTGTCTTGTAGGGAAAACTTGTCGCAAGCCGTTTGGAACTGGCACAAGGGCCGAAGTTCCATTACAGCTTATCCATTCGGACATTTGCGGTCCAATGAATGTTAAGAAAAGACGCGGGAAGTCCTATTTCATCACATTCATTGATGACTTCACCCGTTTCGGCCATATTTATTTGATTTTCCACAAACATTAAGCTTTATCTTGCTTCAAAAACTATATGAGTTTAGTGGAAAATCAACTAGATCGCAAGATAAAGGTCTTGCGAACCGATCGGGGTGGAGAATATCAATCAACGAGTTTTAAGGAACTCTGTGATGAAAAAGGCATAGTTCATCAAATAACTATGCCTTATACTCCGCAACAAAACGGTGTTGCGGAAAGAAGAAATAGGACATTGATGGAAATGGTTCGATCAATGATGTCTCAGGCAAATTTGCCCATCACCTTTTTGGGTGATGCATTATTGACGGCAGCATTCATCTTAAACTGTGTACCCTCGAAGTCGGTAAGTTCTACTCCTTATGAGTTGTGGAACAATAGAACTCCAGACTTAAGCATTCTAAAACCTTGGGGTTGTGCCTCTTACGCACATTTATCCTCTCACAAATATGGTAAACTTAGGCCACGTGGGAGGAAGTGTATCTTCATCCAATACGCTGAAAACTCCAAAGGATATGTTTTCGTCAGTCAAGAGGACAATGGGGGTCTAATAGAATTCGAATCGAGGAATGTTGTCTTCTTGGAAAACGAGTTTCCAAGACAGGGTGAGATAAGTCAAGACTTATCCTTGTTTGAGACTTGGGATCAAGAAGGATCGGAACGTTCGAGTGGGAGAATTCTTGGTGAAGAAGAAAATACGTTTCAAACTTCACCAATGGATGATACGAACGATACCAATCCTATTCCGAGTGGGAGTGATATTATTCCAAGTGGGGGTGATGTCATTCCAAGTGGGAGTGATCAAACTCAAGCAAGACGTAGTAATCGAACGAGGCTAACACCTCTGAGATTTGAGGATGAATTTCCTCAAACATTCATGACATTACTACAAGATGATGACGAACCTGCAAATTTCAAACAGGCCGTCACATGCCCTGCTAAAGATAAATAGATAGCGGCAATGGAAGAAGAACTTCAATCCATGAAAACAAACCAAGTCTGGGACTTGGTTGATTTACCCAAGGGACGTAGAGCCATTGGGAACAAGTGGGTTCTCAAAATCAAGCATAAGGCTGATAGCTCCATCGAGAAATATAAAGCTCGCCTTGTTGCGAAAGGTTTTACGCAACAGGAAGGAATAGACTACGAAGAGACTTTCGCTCCTGTCGTGCGTTTTACCTCCATTCGCTTAATTCTGGCAATGGTGGCTTGTTTGGACCTCGAGTTACATCAGATGGATGTAAAGACTGCTTTTCTTAACGGAGAACTAGATGAGGAGATCTACATGGAACAACCAAACGGGTTCGTACAAGAAGAAAACAAACATAAGGTTTGTAAACTTCGTAAATCCATATATGGTCTTAAACAATCCTCAAGACAGTGGTATATGCGCTTTCAAGAAGTCGTTTTGTCGTATGGTTTCTCCATGCTCGACGAAGACAACTGCGTATATATTAAGAGGATTAAAAACAAGTATGTAATTATGTCTCTTTATGTAGATGACATACTTATAGCCGGAAATGATAAGCGTCTTATCATGGATATCAAATCTTGGCTTTCATCCGTCTTTGAGATGAAAGACATGGGTGAAGCTGCATATATCCTTGGGGTTAAGATCTCAAGGAATCGTTCCAAGAAACTTCTTTCTCTCTCTCAAGAGACATATATAAAGAAAGTTTTAGAACGGTTTAATATGCATGACTGCAAGCCAATTGATACTCCAATAAGCAAAGGCGAGGGTCTATGTTTGGAAATGTGTCCCAAAGATCCAAAAGAAAAGAAAGCTATGGAAAAGGTTCCATACTCCAGTGCTGTCGGGAGTCTGATGTACGCCATGATGTGTACCAGACCGGACATTTGCTATGCTGTTGGTATGGTAAGCCGTTACCAATCCAACCCAGGACAGGCACACTGGAAAGCGGTGAAGAGGATATTAAGATACCTCAAAGGGACTGCGGACTATGCGTTATGCTATCAAGGCAATACCTTGAGACTCAAAGGCTATACCGATGCTGATTGGGCGGGTGATCTCGACGAGCGAAGATCTACCTCAGGCTTTGTTTACTTGCTCGGGAATGGTGCAATATCCTGGAGCAGCAAGAAGCAAACCTGCATCGCCCTATCAACCATGGAAGCCGACTTTGTAGCATTCAGCATGGCGGTCCAAGAAGCTGTTTGGCTTAGGAAATTCTTAGACAGGCTAACGGATGCCACTGACTCGAGCACTGTTCCTATATACAGTGATAGTCAAGCTTCGATTGCCTATGTTAAAGATCCTAAATTTCATTGTAAGACCAAACACATTGATATTCGATTCAAGTTTGCAAAGGACTATGACAAACGGAAGGAAGTAGACATAGGATACATATCCATGCATGAGATGATAGCGGATCCCCTTACTAAGGCGATACCCAGAGATGTGTTTTTCAAACACTTATCATCTATGGGAATGCGTAGGTGCTGAGCTATATCATGTAATATTTCCCATGTCTATAGAAGATCAAAGTTTAATTTGCATACAAGTTTCTTACAAATGATTCTATATACATTTGTGTTTAAGTCTCAGCTATTTTATTGTGTGTATGTCGGACAGATTAAGGTTGACTCTCTCACATAAGCAACCGCCTTATCTTATCAGATGGATAAGATAAAGATGAGACTAGTTTAAAGTCAAAATCATTAGACAAATGATTTAGAGTCGTGACTTAAACAAGATAGTCGAATGAAAGATCTGCATCATATGGATGCTTACAAAAGATCTGAGATCTGTATCACAAGGATATTTGAAAGAGATCTCATAGGATTTTTTAAATCCTATCTGTCTTATGCAGGATGAGAGTCCGGGAATATTTCATGAGTAGTAAGGGGACTCAAAAGATAGACACTGTGGTGTCTGATCTTTCATCCGTACAACATCATTAAGACATACTCTCCCTGGGAAAGGAGTGATGTTGTAATACGTGTTCATACCACGTATGCATTTCGACCACTGAGTTAGTAGCAATAGTGTTTGCTATTATGTGAGACTCAAAGGCCATACGGGTCTTAACTCTTACCCTCAAGGACTCTAATTGGTTCCTTTAGATTTGACGAGATGATCGCTATCTTAGCGTGTTGCTAATGGGCTATGATAATTCGGCTCGGCGGGGCACGTTAGAAAAGCGAATCAAGTCAAGATCAGAAGGTTCGCAAGAAGAGGAAGATTGATTTCATATTCACATTTGGACTTTAAATGATTCAAAGCTGGCCAGCCAATTGTAATCCAGATGGGATTCAATTGTTGAATATAAAGTATAAGAAATGTGAAGAAATAATCTAGGGTAAAGCATGCGTTGAACTACTCAACTTTGCACCTTCGAGGTCGTTGTGTATCTCTAACAAGTGCACAACAACAGACTCTACGCGCATGACGGTCGCACGGTCTATTTCTCGGTATGATAGATGAAAGAACTAAGAGAAAGACGTTCTCTTACAATCCCCTCAAGTGTGAGTGGGAGATGTTGGATATGGAAGACGTTAGTACACCCTTGTAGGGGATGTACGAGGGAATACGGACCTCGAACGTCGCGTACACGAAGTCGTGTGCAAAGGGAATATGTTCCCTTGCGGAGAGGATCTCTAGATTGATGGGAAAGTCGCATTATATATGCATAAGTGCATGCGACATATGGCTAATAAAGGGGTAATATCTTAAGCTTATGTTGTACCATGCATATGGTACAACTTAAGCTTATAATGTGCCATGTATCATGGTACACCTTAGTTAAATTGTTCCTAAGGAACAATTACTCCTAAAATAACTACCTTGGGGGCTATAAATAAGACCCAAGGGTAAGCCATTTCCTTACACTTTTGCATGGCATTCTTGCATGCATTTCATTCTAGCGAAGCTCTGCCGAAATCCTTCCTATCTCTGTATCCAAGTTCTTAAATCTAAAAGTAGAGATTTAGATTGTGGATTTAGTAGCCTTACTCCGTTCGTGAGAAGACTCGATCCGTCGTGGCGAATCCGAAGGCAAAGTTACGAGACTACCGTGCCGCATACGCAAGCGTAATTCTCAACTTTATTTATCGATCCTAACTCTGTTTTGACAGGATCCTACAGGCCCTGCCCCAGAGGTCTGGAAGGGGGAGCGGGTGCGTGGCCCGGGCCGTGCCCTTCTCTGGTTTGGGTGGCTAGGGTTGGCCCTGCGAGGTCTTGAGGGGGGGAGCGGGCGCGTAGCCCGGCCCGTGCCCTTCTTTGGTTTGGGTGGCTAGGGTTGGCCCTGCCCCAGAGGTCTGGAGGGGGGAGCGGGCGCGTAGCCCAGCCCGTGCCCTTCTCTGGTTTAGGTGGCTAGGGTTGGCCCTGTCACAGAGGTCTGGAGGGGGGGAGCGGGCGCGTAGCCCGGCCCGTGCCCTTCTCTGGTTTGGGTGGTTAGGCTTGGCCCTGCCCCAGAGGTCTGGAGGGGGGAGCGGGCGCGTAGCCTGGCCTGTGCCCTTCTCTGGTTTGGGTGGCTAGGGTTGGCCCTGCCCCAGAGGTCTGGAGGGGGGGAACGGGCGTGTGGCCCGGCCCGTGCCCTTCTCTGGTTTGGGTGGCTAGGGTTGGCCCTGCCCCAGAGGTCTTGAGAGGGGAAGCGGGCGCGTGGCCCGACCTGTGCCCTTCTCTGGTTTGGGTGGCTAGGGTTGGCCCTGCCCCAGAGGTCTTGAGGGGGGGAGCGGGCGTGTGGCCCGGCCTGTGCCCTTCTCTGGTTTGGGTGGCTAGGGTTGGCCCTGCCCCAGAGGTCTGGAGGGGGGGAGCGGGCGCGTGGCCCGGCCCGTGCCCTTCTCTGGTTTGGGTGGCTAGGGTTGGCCCTGCCCCAGAGGTCTGGAGGGGGGGGAGCGGGCGCGTAGCCCGGCCCGTGCCCTTCTCTGGTTTGGGTGGCTAGGGTTGGCCCTGCCCCAGAGGTCTGGATGGGGGAGCGGGCGCGTAGCCCGGCCCATGCCCTTCTCTGGTTTGGGTGGCTAGGGTTGGCCATGCCCCAGAGGTCTGGAGGGGGGGAGCGGGCGCGTAGCCCGGCCCGTGCCCTTCTCTGGTTTGGGTGGCTAGGGTTGGCCCTGCCCCAGAGGTCTGGAGGGGGGGAGCGGGCGCGTAGCCTGGCCCGTGCACTTCTCTGGTTTGGGTGGCTAGGGTTGGCCCTGCCCCAGAGGTCTTAGGGGGGGAGCGAGCGCGTAGCCCGGCCCGTGCCCTTCTCTGGTTTGGGTGGCTAGGGTTGGCCCTGCCCCAGAGGTCTTGAGGGGGGAGCAGGTGCGTGGCCTGGCCCGTGCCCTTCTCTGGTTTGGGTGGCTAGGGTTGGCCCTGCCCCAGAGGTTCGGAGGTTCGTGCTGAAACACTCATGTGGAAACAACCAAGTTGGGGAAAGTGGGTAGATGCGTGTCTCGTATATAGAAAAGAAAAACTTACAACTATTGGTAGAACTTTAGTAGGTGCGTTGCATTCCAAGGATGGGCTAGTTCACTCCCGTCTGGGGTCGCCAAGATGTACGTGGCTGGTCCGACGATATCGATGACCTTGTAGGGCCCTTCCCATTTGGCGGCCAGCTTTCCCCGAAGGGCAGTCTCGGGTCTGAAGGTGGCGTCTCTGAGGACCAAGTCGCTGATCCTGAAAGTCCGCTGCTTCACCCGGGAGTCGTAGTGTCGTGCCATCCTCTGGCTGTGCCTGAGGAGGTTCGTCAGGGCTCGGTCTCTTATCTCGTCCACCAATTCGAGACTGAGGCCGAGCTCCTCGCCATTGATCTCTTCATCGAAGAGTTTTAGCCGGAGCGTCTCTTCTCCAATTTCTACGGGAACGACCGCCTCCGATCCGTATGCCAGCATGAACGGGCTTTCTCCGGTCGAGGCCTTGTGGGTGGTGCGATAGGACCATAGGATTCCCGGCAGCTCGTCGACCCATGCCCCAAGGGCGGCGTCCACCTTTTTCTTCATAGGGTTCAAGATGCATTTATTTGCGGCCTCCGCCATTCCGTTGCACTGCGGGTGGGCAACTGACGCGAAATGGAGTTTGATCCCCCAGCCCGAACAGAAGTCACGGAAGCCCTCGCAATCGAACTGCCTTCTGTTATCTGTGACTATCGAGCGGGGTATCCCGAAGTGACATATAATGGACTGCCAGATAAAGCCCTTCATGTCCGTCCACGTGATACGAGCCAGCGGCTCGGCCTCCACCCACTTCGTGAAGTAGTCCACGACGACGACCAGATATTTTCTTCCCCTGGAGGCCTTCGGGAAAGGCCCAAGGATGTCGAGTCCCCATTTAGCGAATGGGATCGGGCTCACAATGGGCATCAAGTTGGCCGGAGGTGCAGTCGTCCGTCTGCAGAATTTCTGGCACGCCTCGCACCTTCTGACGTATTGAACCGCGTCCTGGATCATTGTCGGCCAATAGTACCCCTGGCGCATTATTTTGTGGGTGATGGTGCGACCGCCATGGTGGTTCCCGCAGAAGCCTTCGTGCACTTCGCGGACAACTTGCTCAGCCTGCTCCGGGCCCAAGCACTTTAGATAGGGCAAGACGTCGAAGTTGGCGCGGCGGCGGCGGTACAACACTCCGTCGAGGAGTACGAATGACAGGGCCCGCCTCTCCACCTTTTTAGCCAGCATCCGCTCCTCGGGCAGGTCCCCCGTCTCCAAGTACTTCATAATGGGGGTCATCCACGTCGTCACCGTGCCTGCACAGATTAGTTCTTCTTCGTCGATGGTTGGGGTCAATAGGCTTTCGACGTAGATGGCATTCCCGATCTCGGCCGCGGAGGAGGAAGCCAGCTTAGACAGGGCGTCCGCCCGAAGGTTGTTGGAGTAGGGCAGGTGCTGGACGTCTGCCTTCTTGAACTTGCGAAGCTCGATCTGGATGCGCTTAAGGTAGCGCTTCATCATTTCTTCTCGGGCCTCGAAGCTTCCTTGTATCTGTTGGACGACAAGCCGTGAGTCGCTAAGGAGCAACACGTTCGTCGCCCCGACCGCCCTACCGAGCTTCAGTCCATTGATCGTGGCCTCGTATTCCGCGACATTGTTGGTTGCTGGGAAGTTGAAGCGCAGGGTGTATTCCAACGAGCATCCGTTGGGGGTTTGAATGACGATACCCACCCCTGTCCCGGATCCTGTCCCGGAGCCATCGACGTGGATGGTCCATAATTCGTCCACGTCCATCTGGGAGGGCTTTGAGGGTGCGCCCCCCTGGCCCCCCGCGGGGACACGGTTGCCGATGGGGGCTCTGGTCGGTCACCCGGAGCGCCCCCCGCAGTGCATTCCACCACGAAGTCGGCCAGCGCCTGGCCCTTGATCGCCGTCCGGGCTTTGTACGTTATGTCGAACTCGCTGAGCTCGACACTCCAGTTGAGCATCCTCCCCGACCGCTCCAACCTCTTCAGGTTTTTCTCGAGGGGCATGTCGGTGTGGACGGCGATGGGATGTGCCTGGAAGTATGGTCGGAGCTTTCGAGCTGTGGTGATCAGGAAGTAGGCGGCTCTCTCGATGGGACTGTAGCGAGTCTTCGCCTCCCGGAGGATCCGGCTGGCGTAGTATACAGGGCGCTGCACCCCCCTTCCTCCTTGATTAGGACGGAACTAACGGCCTCTTCGTTGGTTGCTAGGTACAACCCTAGGGGTTCGCCTTCTTCCGGCCGTGCGAGGAGCGGCGGACTTTGTAGGTAAGCCCTCAGCTCTGCGAATGCCTGTGCACAGTTGTCGTCCCATGGGATCACCTTCCTTTTGTCCTTAGCTTCGCCAAAGGCAGTGCGCAAGACCCTGAAGAAGGGGAGTGACTTCTCCGCTGATTTCGACAGGAATCGCCCCAGAGCAGCGATCCGGCCGTTCAGTCGTTGCAAGTCCTGGATTGTCCGAGGTTCCGCCATATTGATAAGGGTCGTCACCTTGTCGGGGTTCGCCTCGATCCCCCGCTTCGTTATCATGAAGCCTAGGAATTTCCCCGACTGCATGCCGAAGATGCACTTTGCAGGGTTCAGTCTTAAGTTGTATCGGCGGACCCTTTGGAACGTTTCATGTAAGTCTGCAAGGTGGTCTGGGGCCCTCCTACTCTTTACTAGCATGTCGTCGATGTAGACCTCCAAGTTTCGCCCCACCTGAGGGCTGAATATTCGGTCTACCATCCGCTGATAGGTCGCCCCGGCGTTCTTCAGTCCAAAGGGCATCTTGGTGTAACAGAAGATGCCCTTATCTATGACGAAGGACGTCTTTTCCTCGTCCTCCTCCGCCATCGGTAGCTGGTTGTATCCCGAGAAGGCGTTCATAAAGCTTAACAACTCGTAACCGGACGCCTGGTCCACCAAGTGGTCGATCCGTGGGAGGGGGAAGCTGTCCTTTGGACACACTCTGTTAAGGTCAGTGAAGTCGACGCACATGCGCCATTTTTCACTGGGCTTCTTCACCAAAACGACGTTGGTGAGCCAGTCGGGGTAGTCCACTGGCCGGACAAACTTGGCTTTGAGGAGACGCTCTACCTCTTCCTCGGCCGCCCTCTTCTTCTCGCCCCCATGCTCCTTTTCTTCTGTCGGACTGGTCGGTCCTCTGGGTCCGTGTTCAACCTATGGGAGATCACCATCGGGTCAACCCCCGGCATGTCTGTGGGTGACCAGGCGAATATATCCACGTTTTCCCGGAGAAGGTCGACGAGGGCCGCCCTTAGGGCGGCCGGGAGTTTCGTCCCGATGGAGACGGTTCTTTCTTCCTCCGCGGCTACGGGCACCTCCTCGACCTCCTCGGTCGGGGTCGGCCTTTGGTCGCAGAAGTCCTCCCTCTCGTCGGGGATGAGGACCGTCAGGGCCCGCTTCGGGCTCCCGCGCCCGACTGGCCCCTCGTCGCGGCCCCCAGACACCTCCTGGTTACCCCGCACCAGTCCCACCCCCCACACCCCGCGGGGTCCGGAATTTCATCATCTGGTGTAGCAAGCTGGGGAGCGCCTCTATGGCCGTCATGTATGGACGCCCTATGATTCCGTTGTACGCCGACGCGATGTCGACGACGACGAACCGTGTCCCGCTGGTGACGATCCTAGGTTCCTCCCCCAAAGTCATCGGCAGGGTGATCATCCCCAACATGGGGATCGTATGTCCGGTGAAGCCGATAAGGGGGACCGCGCAGGGCCTTAGGTCTGCGCGCCCCCACCCCATCCTCTCGACGGTTGACGGGAACAGGATGTCGCAGGAGCTTCCGGTGTCAACCAGGAGCCGGCTGACGATGACCGCCCCGATCCGAGCCTCGACGATGAGGGCGTCATCACGCTGACTCCCAACCTCCCGCTGATCTCCTGGTCACGCCTCGGATACACGTCCCGGAGCGGCGACGATTGTAGTCTTACCGCAAGCGCACGGTGTAGCGGCGAGCGGGTATCGAACCGATAGAGGCCTAATAACAGTATCTTCTTCGAATCACCTGGCTATAGGAAAAGTCGAGAAATGTTCGCAAATATGCGGTCACAGTCGTTCAAATGTAATAAAGGAATAACAAATTAATAAAGACGCTTAGGGGATAGGGAATCCCCTCTACTCGCCGTATCTCAACATTGTGACTCGTAGGTTTCACGATTGCTAGTCTTGAAAATCGGGTGAACTAGTTGCAACTAAATGTGAAACCAAGCTCACGCTCTCGCGCTATTGCCGGTCTATAGCCAACCTAGGGTAGGGTCCAATCTCTTGCAAACCCTAACCTAGGCAAACTAGCGTGAAGAACAACATCATCGTTCAATCGTATCTCGAGCCCACTCTCGTGCAAACTCGAGCTACGACCTAGGTTGGGATAGTTCCTACCCGTCCAATCTCTTGCAAACGGGAATCGGTATATAATTGTAATCGAAAACCCTAGTTTCGGTCCAATCTCTTGCAAACCGATTCCGGAGAAATTCAATTGCAACCCAATTCGAATATCTAGGGCTTCCTATCGAATTGGGATCCAATCTCTTGCAAATCCCAATCGGTATAAATCCCTAGCTATTCGTATTATAGCAATCCCAAACTAACCCTAATCAATCCTAGCGATATTTTCACCAATTCATCACAAATTCAAAATTGGGCTCGTAGGGTTCATCCCTACGCCCTAAGACGATGAACTACTCACAATTCATAATAGAATGCAATAGAAATTCACAATTAAAATCAATGGAATTCATAGCAATATTCAAAATATCAATAAAAATTGAGTTTTTGAGGGAAAGAGATACAAACCAATGAAGAACAAGATAGCATCCAACAAAAAAACACTTTTCTCTCCTCCCTCAAAGCTAAATCTAATCCCTAAAAAGTTAATCTAAAAAGGCTGCCAAAGTTCTGAAAAAGGCTCTCTAAACTAGGTTAAAAACTGGGGTTAAATACCCCCCAAAATCGCCCAAAAACCCCTGACGAAAATGCCCCTGCGCAGCCTCAAATCCGCAGTTTACGCTACAGGCAGCGCGGTTCACTCGGCCGAGTGACAAATGTCACTCGGCCGAGTGATAGACCCTGACAGATTCCAGAGAGTTGGGGTCTTGGGGGTCGTCTCCTCGGAGGTCACTCGGCCAAGTGACTTCTCGTCACTCGGCCGATGGGCTTTCTTCACTCGGGCGGACGTCCTTTGTCACTCGGTCGGACGTCGATTGTCACTCGGGCGGATGTCGACTCGGAAATTGACTGTACAGAAATAGTAAGTCTGTGATTTTTGCTGCCGTCGTCTTGATGCCACTCGGGCGAGTGGGTGTCCGTGGTTCGGCCGAGTGACATGGCGATGCTCGGCCGAGTGCACGCCTGTTGCGTGTCCGATCTGGCCGGCCGAGCGGGCTTCCGATGGTCGGCCGAGTGACTCCTTCACTCGGCCGAGTGGCATGCTGAAAATGCCCATTCTTCATGTTTTCGCCTCCTCGTCGCTCCTACGACGTTCTTTCCTCTTCCACTCCTCTCCAATAGCAGAATACCCCTTAAGAGAGTTATCGGTGACACTCCGGAGTGGGCGCATCTCAGAATCACTCCAAATCGCTCCAAATCTCCTAAAATACGACAAAAACAACAAATCGTGAAAAGCATCGCAATATTGTCGAATAAATGTGAAAAACACGATTTGAGCGATCTAAATGGCATGCAAACATGCAGAAAAAAGGTGTAAAATATGGAGTGATCAAAATCCCCCAAGCTTACCTCTTACTCGTCCTCGAGGAAGATAAGTAAAAAGCGAACCCGGTGGATAAAGAAAACGGCAGAAAGGTGAAAAACGGAAAAACGAAAAAACAAAATAGAAAACGAAGAGGGAAGTTGCTAGATCATTTTCTAGGACGTGGGTTTCGCTTACTCATATAGCATGCATCGAATATAAAACACATGTCAAAGACTTTTATTTTGATATCATAGTATAATGGTGCATTTGAAATAGAAAACCCAAGAATATCAATATAGCATGAAAAATGGAATAATTCTAAGATTAACATCGTCTGAAGCATCTAAAGCGGTATACAATACCGTAGATCACACACTTTTCAATTGAATGCTTTCTATAAGGAGTATAAGAGATATCACACGATAGAGTAGAAAGAATAGAAAAAGTGTGGTTTTCATGAAGTGAATGCTAAGCGCAGATTTCTGGATTTCGTGAAACTTTAGCAATCTCACCGAGTATAAAATATTACTTAGCTTAGGTTGTCATGCACCGTCAAGTAGTCACTCTCTCACACATCATTGGATTCTCTCCCCCAAGCTTATCTATGAGCGTGGTGGCATATACAAAACGATAGTTACATCCCCGTTTCTTATGAAGCTCCAAAAGTCAAAGAAAACAAAACAAAAAGAGGGAAGAAAGAGACAAAGTATATGAGATGGGATCGTTTTTGAACTTCTTTTCTCTTTCCTTCACTTATTCTCAAATCTCTTTTTCTTTTTCTTTTTCTTTTTTTTATTTTTTTCTTTTTTTTTGAATTCAATATGGAAATCATATATACACCAATGATCCCAAATCAAAGAGAAGGATATACAAGTATTTTCATCTTTGGGTTTTGGGGAATTTGGAGCATGTGATTTTAATAACGGGGGAATGCCAATAATAGAATCGCTAAGGGGAGATTCACCAATGAATTTAAAATAGAAAAATAATGTTCAAGATATGTGGAGAAAGAAATAAATGTATCTCTCAGTTCACTCTATAGGACGTGCATGACAACTTCAGCAGGGTAATATAATCTATTCAGTTTAATCTCAAAAAGTAAACTAATCCAGATTTATCATTGCTAGCAACAATTCAATTAACCTGAAGTGAAACGTACAAGTCATGCAATAAGAAGTGATATGAGAGAAAGAAAAGCAGTACTCCAGATATAAGCATCAATGCGTGAATCTTGGTGTGTTTTCTACGATAGCATACATATGAATCATCAGACATCAGCTAATGATAGAATTTCATCCATTTTCATACACCAAAAGAGAGTGGGTTACTATTTCTAAATGCAAGGCAGAACATAGCATATGATATCAGAAATAAAAGCTACGACATGACAAATATAGCATGCATATAGAGAAAAGCTAACACCACGTCATCGTCATCACAGAAAAGTCATCTCTAGCAAAAGATGAAAGAAATAAAGATAAACGAAAAACAAGGATATTTACAATGCAGCACACACGGAATATAAGAAAAAACGTGATGCATGGTAAAAAAAGGAAAAAAAACGTGCTGAAAAATGGGTGCAAAAGTGGAAAAACGTGAGAAAAAAAACTAAAAAATAAAAGGTGAAAAAAACAAAAAGCGTGAGAACTCACTCCCCCAAGCTAAAGTGCACAATGTCCTCAATGTGCGAAGTGTGGAACACCGAGAGACGTGTAATGGGTGGGGGTGGGTATGCATGCATGATAAAATGAAATAAAAATAACAAAATGAAAAATATGATGCGAATGTGATGCATGCAAGGATAAGAGTGATGCAGATATATGTGTGTCACCAAAAATACTCTCCATCACTCCCGAAAAAGGATATAGAACGATATGATCAAAATGTGGGCAAAAATAGTGATGGGCGGAGGGGGTGGTCAAAAATATCATCATGACCAAGCAGAGAATGGGCAGCATGACGACAAAAAGGATCGATGGCATCAAGGGTGTGCCTAGGCTGGTGGTGCTGCGCCATCTCCGTCCTGAGGCGGAGGTGGGGGTGGTGGTGTCTGGGTAACAGTCTGTTGGGTGGGTGGAGGTGGGGGTGGTGGGCGTGGCAGTCGCTTGAGGATCTGGGTCAGGCAAAAGTGAATGCTAGGAAGTAGCTCGAGGCGGTGCTGCATGGCAGTGACTGTGGAAGACAGAGCCCTAAAAATCGCCCTGGAGTCCACTCATCACCCCCTCGAGAGCGTGAACGCTCTGAACTAAGGCGTCAGGGGGTGGTGGAGCGGAGGGACAGACAGGTCTAGGCTGAGCTGGTCGGGGCTGTCTAATACGGGCAGTGTAGGTGATCGGGACAGCAGGCATGGGTGGTAAGGGTGCTGTGCTCACTGGTGGATGCCCAGCCTCAGTGCGAGGCTGGGACGCAGGCTGGTGTGAGGTGGAAGCAGCAGCAGTGGGAGTGGAAGACAAAATCGGTGACGAGGCAGCGAGAGAGGTCAGTGACACAGACGTGGGAACAGACGTCACGACACTCTCAGATAGGACGGCTGCCGTGGAGACAGAAAGGTCAACCGCTGGGGAGGAAGTGTGGGGTCCAAAAGGTGAAACCCCAGCGGAGATCAAAGTGGACAGGGTCTCCACGACGGCAGTGAAGGAAGGCTCGCCGCTCTCAAGTATGGTGGGTGGACGCTCAGGTAGCAGAGAGGTGAGAGGCTTAACCGACAAGGGCACAGCAGTGGTGGTGGTAGTGGTAGACGTGGTGGGCGTAGGCTCAGCAAGTGTACTCCCGACACTGGCAGAAGTGGGGACAGAAGTATCGGGAGCGGCAGAAAGTGCAGGCTTAGGCTGAGGGAACACAGGGTCAACTGGCGGTGCAGGGTGTGCAGGTGGTGCAGGCTCAGCTCCCTCGGCCTCTAGCACGTAGGCGGCGGGGATCAGGAGATCCATCGCCGGAAGCCAGTCGTCGTGTGCTGGTCCTATGTGTGTCCGAGCGAGGCTCGGAAGGATCATGTAGTCTGCACCGTACGGACCGTACAACCATACCCAGTGCCGCTGGCCGTGCGGACGAAGCATCTTCATCCAGGCCATGACGTCTATAGATAGTGCAGTGGGGCCCGGGGCTCGTCTAAGGTCAGCTGGAAGGTCCTCGCCGGTCATCAGGGCTAGCAAGGTGATCAGGCCGCCGCAACATATCGGAGAGCGAGCACCCACCGATACGATGATGCGGTCCAAAAACCAGCTAGCGACGTCAATCTCAACGGCGGGGACCAACGTAATGCCATCCCTATCTAGAACTCTGGGGCGAGTCATCGCGTAGAGCATATAGAGCTCAGGCGTAGACATCGTCCCAGGCTCATACCTCGCTAGAAAGGTGGTCGCCATAAGGCGTTGTGCTATGCGGAGGCAGGGGTGGACTATGGCCGAGGCCTTGGCCCTACTAGGGTCAAAGGTCTGTGGTAAACCTGTGATCCGGGCCCAGAAAGGCGTGTGAATCGAAGGATGGTGGAGGGATGTGTGTGGGGGCGTAGGCTCGGTCGGGTGAGGGGACAGCGGGCCACTGAAAGAACGCTCGAAGCATATCAAGAGTGATCTGACACTCTCGATCCATAAGTCGGAAGGAGCATCCCTCAGCGGTCCGGGCGATCGAGCTGAGCACCTCGAGTGTCAGACGGACGTAGGTGTCCGCCGACACAGAAAGAAAGTCTCGCCAACCCACGTTGTCGTACAACGTGAGCAACCCCTCTAGTACCCCCAGGCGGTCTAGGTCAGCAAGGTGTGCGAACCTGGAGGGCACTATCGAGCGCTGGGCGATACGCTCAAAGGCGACGCGATGTGCGTCGTCTCGGAATGTAATACCCAGCGGCCCGACGATAGGAGCCGGTGGTGGCTGTGGGTGGACGTGCTCGGCTGGGGGTGGCTGTGGGTCGACTGGATCGGTAGGCTGTGGCTGTGTGGGGTGAGGTGGTGTAGGCAGGGGAGAGTCCTCCATCTCATGGGAGAGGCCGGGCTCATCCGACCGCTTCCGCTTGGCGAAAGCTCCCTGAGTGCGTGGTCGTGTTCGGGGCGGCATGTGTGCCCTGAGTGATCACCCAACTAATATAAAATGTGGCGTGCCAAAAATAAATGGAACGATGGTACCTGAACACGCTGCGAGAGCAAAACAGCGGATGCGTGCGAAGACGCCGACTCCACAAGGCCAAAAGCGCGCCCCGGAAGCTCCCCTAAGCTCCCCAAGATAGCCTACACATCAAACAACGATATCAGCGTGTAATATTCAAAATACATGGGGGGTTAGGGGTATAATAGATAGATAATGAAATTAATTTGATTTAGGGGCTCGATTAGTGCATGGATCGTCGAAAAATACGAGAAAATGGAGAAATGGGGCGAAATTGGGGTTACCGAAGGGTGGCCGGCGGCGAGAGAGTCGCCGGCGGTGAGGGTGGTCGGCGGTCGACGTCGGCCGGCGGTGGCTCGGCGGTCGAGCGGTCGAGGGCGGTGCTCGGGCGAGGGGGTGGTTGCAGCGGGCGAGGAGACGATCGGGCTCGGGCACGAAAAGAAAATTTGGGCGTTTCGAATTCCGCGCCGAGCCCATTCGCTTATATAAGTGAAGTTACGACTCGGCCGAGTGACTAAATCACTCGGCCGAGTGATCGTAACGAAATTTTTTTTAAAAAACTCCTCCCCACATACGACTCGGCCGAGTGGCTTTGCCACCCTCGGCCGAGTGGAAAAAGTCCATTCGGCCGAGTGGCACAAGCTACTCGGCAATTCTCGCCCTAGGAGCGTATCAGTTTCACTCGGCCGAGTGAAGATATATACTCGGCCGAGTGGCAATTTATACTGAAATCGAAAAAAGAACAGAGAGTTGGGTGCAGCAGGCTTCCCTCGTTGGTGTGCCTCTCAGGCGGACGATGTTGGTTGCTCGGCCGAGTGGCTATGGTACTCGGCCGAGTGAGGCCCTGTTTTCTGCTGTGATGCTCCGTTTTGGCTCTAATCTCTGTTTTTTTCTTTCTCCAGTTGATTTCTTCCTTCTCCTAAGCCTCGAGCGCGTTCCTGGAGCGCTCTTCTTCGCCTTAGTCATCCTCCATATGATAGATATCCCGTTCTCCTCTCCTGTCAAAGAAAATAGGACCCGTTGTCAAAAATTTTCGGGCAAACGACTCAAAAATACTAATAAAGTCTAAAACAAAAATAAAAACTAAAATAGAAAAAATGCGATAATTGTCGGGTTGCCTCCCGACAAGCGCTCGTTTAAGGTCTTGAGCTCGACCCCTATTGATTTTCAATTAACGCTTGATGTTGGGTGCATACGAGATGCACCCGTCGAACTTGCTTGGAAGACCACTCGGATTTGGATCATGGTGGTGTGAGTTCTTCCTCAGCGCCCCTTCGTCATGGGCAATGTTGGGGGGTGGCTCCCCCAAGCTAGGGCTTGCTCCGGTCTTCGACTTTGCCGGTGACACCGATCGTCGCATCGGTGGAGCTTTCTTCGGAGTCCTCAACCTCGAGAGCTTGCAGAGCTCCCGTATTCTTGTGACATCAGCGTCACCATCATCAATTGCCATGGAGATATCGGGGGAGTGCTCCGTCTTCTCTTCCTCGGCCAAATCTAGGCCTTCTTCGAGGCTATCTTCGTGGGAGGCACCGATGGAGTGGGGGATCGCCTCTTCAATGACCTCATCAAGTAGGTCCATGTAATCAAGCTCCTCATGACATGGCATGTGCTTCATTGCCTTCGGTATATGAAGCTCCACTTCGATGTTGCCAACGTTCAAGGTAAGGGTCCCCTCCCGCACATCGACGATGACACCGGCGGTGGCGAGGAACGGGCGTCCAAGTATGAGTGATGTATCGCCCTCCTCCTTGACGTCCATTATCACGAAATCGCATGGCAAACATATGCCCCCCGGAACTTGGAGTGGGATGTCCTCCGCTATCCCAACCGGTCTTGTAATCCTCCCGTCCGCTAGTTGAATCCGCATGTCGGTAGGCTTCAAATCCGTGCCGGTATTCAACTTACGGAACATGGAGAGGGGCATGAGGCTAACACTAGCCCCCAAATCCACCAATGCTTTTTGTAGGGGGACGCCGCCTAGAGTGCAAGGAATCCGGAAACTCCCCGGATCTTTAAATTTGGTGGGCTCCTTCTCTCTCTTTGTGAACCAAGTCCCTTCCTCCGCGAGCATTATCTTCTCCTTCCTCTTCCTTCCCGTGATCAAGTCTTTTAAGAACTTGGCATAAGATGGGATTTCCACTAAAGCGTCGAGGAAGGGGATATTGAGGCTCACCCCTCTCAAATACTCGAGAAACTTGGCTAGCCGTTTCTCCATCTTGGCTCTAGCTAGCCGTTGAGGGAAGGGCACCGGTGGCATAAATCGGCGCTCATCGATAATCTCCTCGATTCTAGATTTTTCTCCTTCTTGCGGCTTCTTCTCCTTTGCCACTTCAATTACCGGCTCGCTTTCTTCTAGATTCTCCACCACGGGCTTCTTGACTTGAGTCATGGGGGGAGTGGTATCCTTCCCTCCTCTTGTAGTAACCGCAACGACCGCATTGATATGGCCGGTGTTGCCCCGTGGATTCGGCTCGGGTTGAGCCGGCAATTGTTGATTGTTTTTATTGAGCAACGCAAGTTGCTCCCCAATTTGAGCGACGACGGTGGCGAGAGAATCTTGTCCCGCCTTCAACGTGGCATTGATCTTTCGTTGTTCCGCCATAAACTCATCCACCTTAGCTTCAAAATCCGGACGTGGTTGAGCTTGCGGTGGGTTGGGATTTCTCCACCCTTGATTATACCCGGGTGGCCTATATGGTCCCACTTGTTGCCTCGGTGGGAAGTTTTGTTGCGGTGGCCCCCTTGGTGGATAATTCGGTTGTGGTGGTGGAGCTCGAGCTTGAGGAGGTTGTTGTGGCGGGGGGTTCAATGCACCATCATTATTGGCATATGAGAAACCCGGATGGTTTCTAGCGGCCGGATTGGCCCAATATCCTGAATTCCCCGCGACGTATTGAACTTGCTCCAAAGCTCCTTCTCCTTGCTCTCCTCCTACATATATGGATTGGGATTGGTCTTGCCAATCGCTCATATGATTTGTCGGCGTGGATGTAGAAGGGGCTCCTTGAGGCTCCGTAATGAACTTCTCCAATCTCTCCACAACCTTATGGAGAGAGTCAAACTTACTAGAAAGCTCCGCCACGGCCTTGGCCTCATAGATACTTGTGGGCTTCAAGGAGGATGAAGAATGTCCTCGCTCGTCCCCCCATTGTTGGTTGTTCGAGGCCATCTCCTCAAGCAAGGCCGTAGCTTCATCGGGAGTCTTTGACAAAATGGCTCCATTTGTCGTGGCATCAATAATCTGCTTCGTCCCCGGTTGGAGTCCATTGTAAAAGCTATGGACAAGCTCCCAATCCTCAATGCTATGATGAGGGCATTGATGTTGCAAGTCCTTGAAGCGCTCCCATGCTTCATAGAGAGTCTCTTGTGGTCCTTGCTTGAAGGACATGAGAGCACTTCTTATCTTCACCGTCTTGGAGGGCGGGTAAAATTTGTCGACGAAGGCACTCGCCAACTCATCCCAAGTGGTGAAGATTCCTTCAGCTTGCGTCCTCAACCAATATAATGCCTTGTCTTTTAGTGTGAAAGGGAAAAGGCGCAGTCTAATAGCATCCACGGAGACGCCCGGCATTTGGAAGGTGGCACACTTTGATAGGAAGAGCTGGATGTGGTAATGAGGGTTTTCATGGGAGTTCCCATGAAACGGATCTTGTTGCATAAGGACCACCAATCCGGTCTTCAACTCAAAATTTTTGTCGGCCGCCAACTCCGGCATGGCTATGGACGAGGTCGTGGAAGAAGTCTTAGGCCGAAGCCTATCTCTTATAGAAATAATCCTTGCCATTCGCGCCGCCAATTGTTCGGGTGTCTCAGGATGGGTCATAAAATCTCCTTCCGTAACGGGTCTCCTCTCCGCTCGGATCCTCCTCAATGTACGCTCGATCTCCGGATCGTATAGTATCTCTTCGGGGTTCGCCGAGGATCTCGTGTACATGCAAGGGAAAACAGAGTTTCAAAGAAATAGTTAGCACAACGGAAGGGTGAAACAGAAATAAAAATGATAAAACAAAAAGAAAGAAATAGCTAGGTTATAGGAATCAAACACTATCTCCTCCCCGGCAACGGCGCCAAAAACTTGGTCGCGCCCCGGATACACGTCCCGGAGCGGCGACGATCGTAGTCTTACCGCAAGCGCACGGTGTAGCGGCGAGCGGGTATCGAACACAGGGAGGCCTAATAACAGTGTCTTCTTCGAATCACCTGGCTATAGGAAAAGTCGAGAAATGTTCGCAAATATGCGGTCACAGTCGTTCAAATGTAATAAAGGAATAACAAATTAATAAAGACGCTTAGGGGATAGGGAATCCCCGCTACTCGCCGTATCTCAACATTGTGACTCGTAGGTTTCACGATTGCTAGTCTTGAAAATCGGGTGAACTAGTTGCAACTAAATGTGGAACCAAGCTCACGCTCTCGCGCTATTGCCGGTCTATAGCCAACCTAGGGTAGGGTCCAATCTCTTGCAAACCCTAACCTAGGCAAACTAGCGTGAAGAACAACATCATCGTTCAATCGTATCTCGAGCCCACTCTCGTGCAAACTCGAGCTACGACCTAGGTTGGGATAGTTCCTACCCGTCCAATCTCTTGCAAACGGGTATCGGTATAGAATTGTAATCGAAAACCCTAGTTTCGGTCCAATCTCTTGCAAACCGATTCCGGAGAAATTCAATTGCAACCCAATTCGAATATCTAGGGCTTCCTATCGAATTGGGATCCAATCTCTTGCAAATCCCAATCGGTATGAATCCCTAGCTATTCGTATTATAGCAATCCCAAACTAACCCTAATCAATCCTAGCGATAGTTTCACCAATTCATCACAAATTCGAAATTGGGCTCGTAGGGTTCATCCCTACGCCCTAAGACGATGAACTACTCACAATTCATAATAGAATGCAATAGAAATTCACAATTAAAATCAATGGAATTCATAGCAATATTCAAAATATCAATAAAAATTGAGTTTTTGAGGGAAAGAGATACAAACCAATGAAGAACAAGATAGCATCCAACAAAAAATCACTTTTCTCTCCTCCCTCAAAGCTAAATCTAATCCCTAAAAAGTTAATCTAAAAAGGCTGCCAAAGTTCTGAAAAAGGCTCTCTAAACTAGGTTAAAAACTGGGGTTAAATACCCCCCAAAATCGCCCAAAAAACCCTGACGAAAATGCCCCTGCGCAGCCTCAAATCCGCAGTTTACGCTACAGGCAGCGCGGTTCACTCGGCCGAGTGACAAATGTCACTCGGCCGAGTGATAGACCCTGACAGATTCCAGAGAGTTGGGGTCTTGGGGGTCGTCTCCTCGGAGGTCACTCGGCCAAGTGACTTCTCGTCACTCGGCCGATGGGCTTTCTTCACTCGGGCGGACGTCCTTTGTCACTCGGTCGGACGTCGATTGTCACTTGGGCGGACGACGACTCGGAAATTGACTGTACAGAAACAGTAAGTCTGTGATTTTTGCTGCCGCCGTCTTGATGCCACTCGGGCGAGTGGGTGTCCGTGGTTCGGCCGAGTGACATGGCGATGCTCGGCCGAGTGCACGCCTGTTGCGTGTCCGATCTGGCCGGTCGAGCGGGCTTCCGATGGTCGGCCGAGTGACTCCTTCACTCGGCCGAGTGGCATGCTGAAAATGCCCATTCTTCATGTTTTCGCCTCCTCGTCGCTCCTACGACGTTCTTTCCTCTTCCACTCCTCTCCAATAGCAGAATACCCCTCAAGAGAGTTGTCGGTGACACTCCGGAGTGGGCGCATCTCAGAATCACTCCAAATCGCTCCAAATCTCCTGAAATACGACAAAAACAACAAATCGTGAAAAGCATCGCAATATTGTCGAATAAATGTGAAAAACACGATTTGAGCGATCTAAATGTCATGCAAACATGCAGAAAAAAGGTGTAAAATATGGAGTGATCATCTCCCTCGGTAAAGGTGATAGGGGGTCGGTTTGTCCTTCTCCGCTTCGGCTTGCTGCTGGTGCCCGCTACCATCACCTGTCGGGCACCTGCCTCCAAGATCGTGGGCGACGTCCCACCTGGGGGCGGCCCCCCGCTTATCATCTATATGCGCATGATCTCCCCAGGGGGGCACGGCTCCTCCTGACCGTGGTCCGCTGGTGGCTCCGGCCCCCGGGCCTCCCGGGGGGCTCTCTCTCCTTGTACTGCCCCCATGTCCCCGACGAAGCCTCCCAAGTGGCCCGCCTAGATCAGCCGCTCGATCTCTCTCTTAAGAGTGTAGCAATGGTCGGTATCGTGGCCGTGGTCACGGTGATATCAGCAATACCTCCGGAGATCCCGCTTTGCCGGATCCGACCTCATCCCCCGGGGAGGCTCCGGCAGCAGTCCGGCCCTCGTCGCCGCGGCCAGAACCTCTAACATGGGGGCGTTGAGCTGTGTGTAGTGGGCCTACAGGGGGCCCTCCTGTCTTGGGATGGCTCGGGTGGCCCCTTGGGCCGGGGCAAGCTCTCGGACCGGACCAGGGCGATCCTGCGGGTGATGCCCCATCGGGTCGCGCCTTGGTCGGGCCAGTTGGTCGCGGCCCCGATGACCCTCCTCCTGCCTTGGCCGAGGGGGTGATTTGGGCTCGCCTCAAAGCGGTTTCGCCGAGGGAAATAATGCCTTCGGGCCCAGGGTCTCTTCGGCCAATGCATGCCTCTCCACCATAGCGACCAGCGCCTCATAGTCAGCCGGCGGATCTCGGAGCAGGGATTTGTGGAGGCTCCGAGTCTGCAATCCCGTATTAAAGGCCAGTATGAGTACCTCGTCGCCACAGGTCACCACCGCCCGTCTCTCCTCCTGAAAGCGGCGTAGGTATCTTCCCGTCGTCTCCCCTTCTCCTTGGACTATCGTGCCGAGATAGTCCAAGGGCTTCTTCTTCATCCGCCCGGCCCGAAACTCTTGGCAGAACTTGTGGGACAGCTCGCCAAAGCTCCCAATGGATCTCGCGGGCAGGCCAAAGTACCAATCCAATGCCGTGTCCCTCAGACTTTGCGAGAAATGTCGGCACAGGAAAGCCTCATCCACATCCTGTGCCTCCATCGCCCCCTGGTATTGTTGCACGTGCGTGAGGGGGTCCCCTCTTCCGTTGTAGGTGGCCAGGTGGGGGGGTTTGAACCTTGCTGGCCTTGGGGCGGACGAGATCCACCGTGCCAGAGGCGTGGCCTCCTCTAGGTAGGTAGGGCGCTCGGGCGCAGCCCCCCTTCGCCATTCGGGGGTCTGGCTCCGGTCGCGCCTCGGCTGCCGGCGGTCCTCCCACCCCGGGGAGTAGCGTGACGGTCGCCTGGCGGGACTCCTTCCTCGGGTTGAGGATTCGAAGGGCTGCAGTCTAGGGTTCTCCCAGTACCGTCGCCCTCCGACCGCCTCCACCTGGATCTCCATCCACTCCTGATTCTCCCGCAGAAGCCTTTCGCGCTCGGCGGTGAGGAAGCGTAGTTGTCGACAAACGGCTTCCTCGTGCAGGCGATCGGGGGAGTGGTGCTGGCGAGGCGGACTCCCTCCTCCCGGTGGGGACCTGGCCAACAACGGGCCGTGCCCGTCACCGAGCCGCCGGCCCGTCGCCGTCACCTCCGGGATTTCCCGGTTGCCTTCATTCTCCCTCCTTAGCCTTTCGCGCTCCACGATGATGAAGCAGAGCTGGTGACGGGCGGTTTCTACATCCCGGTAGGCCCATCGGGCGGTCTCGGCCGCTTCGTCTAAATGTCTTTGCGCGGCGGCCGCCTCCTCCCGACGCCTCCACAGCCGGGCGACCTCCATTTACTCTTCCAAGAGCTTCTGCTGGGTCACAATCTCCTGGGCGAGCCCCCTGTCTCCCCCTCCTCATCGAACTGAGGGTGAAGATTCTGTCTCACGTTCGGCGGCTCCGAGGGGCCGGGCGGTGGCTCCGCTCCCGCCGCCGCGTAGCCTCCCATCGCCTGAGTAACGGCCTCGAAGCTCTTCTGGATTGCGCGGGCCGAGATTTGGACCGTCCCGGCGTCTATCCCCGGAGGGGGGTCGGCCGCCGGGGTGATTAGTAAAGAGAGTGGCTCCTGACCCACGGGATCCTTGCCGTGGTCAGGGTTCTGAGTGACCGACATGGAGTCTAACATGGGTGTAACCCTTCGTTCCCACAGACGGCGCCAATTGTTGCGAGGTGAAACTCGCGTACAATGAATTTGTATTGAGAGGAACCAAGGGCACGGTGGTTATAATGATGAGAGGGTTTTGGTGGCCTGTTTAACAAGTGATTAGTGGGATAAAGAGGCTGAGCTTGCCGCCGGGGGAGACCATGGGGTCAAATCTCACCAGACACGGCGGAGGAGGATCAGGCGGCGGGAGCCGAAGGCAGAGGTCGTCCAAGGGCGAGCTATCCTGCACCACGAGCAACTCGTCAAAAGGGCTGGGTTGGGGTCCAACCCTTAGCCCCTCCGATGCCTAAGTTAGTTACAGGACTTAAAGCGGGGGCTACGCACGCAGGTCGGACTGAGGGTGTGTCGACCGTACGTGGCGAGCTATATGTGGGAGAACAAAGATATGGACGACCTTTGCTCTTGTGTGTGAAGAATGGATTGAGAGAGAATTAGCCAACCCCCTCACCGTAAGAAGTGAGGGGGTATTTATACCTGATGGGGGATGATTAGGTGGGGCTGACCTAGCATGCTGACTCGACGTGCAGAGCTGGCTCGGCTGTCAGCGGAAGCTTGGGACGAGGATGTCAGGAACAGGAGTGTCTGCCCCGCTTTTGTCAGACGGCGCAACGACCAGGGGCACTTTTGTCAGGTGTCAGGGCCGAAAGCATTAAGTGTCAGGGGGCTCAGCAGCCAGGGGGTGCTTTGTCAGATGGTCGGGTGGCGTCAGCGTCAGTCGTGTCGTTACACTAGGTTGTTTGTCGTGCGTGATGAACTAAAGGTCCGGCAATGCTATCCCCGGCGGCGGGGTTCGTGGGGAACCGTCGGGTCGACCCGTTCGAGGCTTGTCCGGCCCGGCCGCGCCCCTTTTCGGTTGCGGGTCACGGACCGTTGGCAAGGAGGGATATGCACATGCCTCTGTCAGCATCTCGGGCGGCACTGTCTGGGCGTTCCCCGGGCGCACTGCCCCTGGCGGACCGAGCGACTGCGGTTGTTCGCCTCGACCGGGAGGGGGGAGTGCTGCGAGGCGCGCCCATTCTCATGTAGCCTCGGACCTCCGGGGCGGCGTTCCTTTCGCAAAGGGGTGATTCAATGAGGTATGTCAGCGGATCTGAGCGGGAGTTGGACTCCCACGATCTTTAGGTCGTAACAACTAGCTATGAGGAAAACACTAGAAGGGGGGTTAGATAGTGTTTATAAAAATTAACTAAGAAATTACGCCTAATTAAATCCTAATCCAACAAAGATGCGGAAATAAGAATTCACAACAATGAACAATGCAAACACTAGTATGTTTCAAGTGTTCAGATTACCCAAGTCAAACCCGACTTGTTTCCAGGAATCATACGTCACTTCCACCAGAATACCTCCGGATACTCAAGTTAAAACCCTAACTTGAGGTTTCATTTAACCCCACTTGTAGCAACCCTACAAGTGTAATCGACCAACAATCGATGTCCTTAAATCCCATAACTTGGGATCAAGCCAACCACTCTCAAAAACCGAGAGTGAAACAAATATTGAAAGATATGAAATTATGAAATTACAACACTTACAATCTCATATGCCTTAAAGTAGAACTTGAAGTAGCAAGTGTGTTGTGTTTGATGTCTCTTTTAAGAAGAGAGTGTAGGAAATTTCAAGGTCCCTTAGGGCTAATTTAGACAATTTCGTCCTAAGTTGGACGAACTAAATTAAATAAGCAGGGGAAAACCAATTATTAAACTATTTAATAATTACAGCCCTAAACAAAAAAATCCCTTAGCCAGGATTATCTACTGACTCGAGTTGGGTCTGACCAACTCGAGAAAGTTCTAACTACTACATAATATGAAATGCATAAATAAATATGACTTACCCGGAATCTTGCCTTGGATCGGGCAAGATGTTCTGCACCATCTTGTGCTCCAAAATTTGAGCCGCATCCCGGACCGCATCCCGTCGCTCCTCGTCACGAACTGTATCAGCTCCCGAGCCGCAACTTGCCTCCGAGCCCATCACTGGCCGTAGAAGGTTTCACTTGAGTAAACCCGTATCGTAAACTTCCGAATCAGATTCGGACATCCTCGTTGCCTTGCTAGGACTCGGTTGGAGAAAAGCAAAAATTAATAGAGGAAAAGAATAATTTTAAGTCATGATTAAGTTTGCTCAAATTTTTCGGAGCTCCTTAATCAGAGACTTGGTGCAAAAAACAAAGAAGGGAGTGCCCACCTATTTATATAGGAGGCCGGCTCCGCTTCTTTTGTCACGAGCAATGTGGGACAAAAATTAGGGAAGAGGTTTAGAATTAATTTAATTAAGTTAGAATACCTTTCACAAAAGTCTAACTTCAATCAATTAATTCTCACTCAGCATTGAGCCCTAGAGACGATACAAGTTATCATTTCGAAGGGCTAGGAATGGTGAACGCGTAGGAACAAACGGCGACGAAATCCGAGTTTGTTTGACCCTTCAAACAATTACTCAAAGTTGAGCAAAAACCCACATTTCATAGCAGTCAAGGGTTTCACAAAACACTAATTAGAAATGACTTAAGTTGCGGGCGCGCCCGTTAAGATTAGCGGGCGTGCCCGCCTGAGGCAAATGGGCGCGCCCGCAAGGGCGCGCGGCCCGCTGTGACCTACGGGCCACGACCGATGTATCCAGCGGGCCGCGACCGTTGTTCCCAGCAGGCCGCTCCCATTGTGAACAGTGGGCTGCGCCCGTTTGGTCCAAGTGGGTCTCACCCACTTCTTTCTTGTGCCTTTCTTACGTTTCTGTGCTCATACGGGCTCTGTTTCCTACACGGTTTGATCATGTGGATTCCTGATGAAGTCCCCTCAAATCCCAAATGCTCTAACCTCACAACAACCTTGTGTATTTAACAATCTCATTGCATCAAATGCATTCCTCTATATGATCTTCCTATTACTAAGACGTGAATATTACTCGGTGTGAGACCCTACAGCCTGACCCTACTACAAGTTGAGACTCGAAGTCTCTAGATAACAGTAACCACTAGCAGCAGGTGTCGTTCCTGTTTTAGAATCATCGATTGCATGATTGACTCGATGGCAAGAGTGCTGACAGGATCACTTTGACTGTGACCGTGACGATTTCCACAGTTTTAGTCCCTTCATCATAACTATGTCTCTTGCCTAGCTTAGGGTATGGAACTCTATCAACCCCAATAGCTAGCAGTGGTCAATATACGTCGGTCTCTGGTACATTCATGTTGTACATCTTACAACATACCTTGGCCAAGGTTTTACCGAGAGCAGTACTGACCTGCGACACTAACTTCCCATTAACAGAAGAGATGAATCCTCTATTGATCACTACTCAGCTCGTACGCTTCGAGTGTCACCCGGCCTAAGATCTTTCAGCATACCTTGCCTCGAAGCTAGATCTTTAGGCCTAAGTGATACCATTCACATACAGCTTTGTATAATGATCTCAAGTCCTAAGGACCAACTTACCTATCAGCACTAAGAGTTATTAATGACAGTTAGTTAATGTTTATCCATTTAATAACTCTTTGTTTGGGTCGTTCAATGGACTCATTCTCTAATGAGCACCTGCGCCTTATCTCCGACTTTGCCAAGTCGCATGGTTATGAGACCAACTGGACTAAGACACAATGGTCTGTCTGATGTGCCGATATCCCTATCTCGACACATCTATGACCACGAACTCTTTTTAGATTCAAGCTACTATCGGTCAGACATTTCTTATAATCGCAATCTTCATTGCGAAATATGTGTGACCTAACTTTGAATCCAAGGGAATAATCTAAGTAATAGAAATAACTCAGACAATATTTTACCAGAAAGCATATGTTCATTTATTGAACAAGATGTTTACTAAGATAAATAGCCACGAGGGAATACATCTCTCTACATCTCCCACTTGCACTCAGGCCTATTTATTTTGGTATCTCATACCATATTTACACGCTAGTCTCTCTAGACGATCGCGTGACAGCACCTTCGTGAATGGATCTGCTAGGTTGTCTTCTGAAGAGACTCTAAGGAGTTCTATATCCTTCCTCTGCTCGATCTTCAGTATCAGGTGATATTTGCGAAGAATGTGTCTGGATCTCTTGTGGAATCTTGGTTCTTGAACCAGACCGATGGTTGCATTGTTGTCGCAATACAACGGTATTGGACTTTCAATAGCAGGCACCATTCCGAGCTGGTTGATGAACTTCCTCATCCAGACCGCTTCCTTTGCTGCGTCGTTGGCTGCTATATATTTGGCTTCCATCGTGGAGTCTGCAACAGTGACTTATTTGGAACTCCTACAACTGACTGCTCCTCCGTTGAGAGTGAAAACATATCCAGAGATCGATTTGCTATCATCCACATCACTCTGAAAGCTGGAATCTGTGAAGCCTTCAACTTTCAGGTCTTCACTTCCATAAATCAAGATCAAATCTTTAGTCCTTCTCAAGTACTTAAGTATTGTCTTGACCACTTTCCAGTGCTCCTCTCCAGGGTTACACTGATATCGACTTACTACACCTAATGCATAAGCGACATCGGGTCTGGTACAGATCATGGAATACATGATAGATTCCACAGCAGAAGCATATGGGATCTTGGTCATTCGTTCCTTTTCCAAGTCAGTCTGTGGAGACATCTTCTTGGAAAGGATTATTCCATGATTGGCTGGTATTAAACCACCCTTACTGTTTTCCATGCCAAAACGTTTTAGCACGGTGTCAATGTACCTGGTTTGGGAGAGTCCTAGCATCTGTTTAGATCTATCTCTATGGATTTTCACACCTAGTATGTAGGATGCTTCTCCCAAGTCTTTCATGGAGAAATTGGTTGATAGCCATCTTTTAACAGACTTCAACATCTCTATGTTGTTACCTATTATCAGAATGTCATCAATGTATAGAACGAGGATAACTAAAGAATTATTATTACTGGTCATTTTATAGATGCATGGATCATCCTCATTTCTGACAAAACCAAACTCTTTGACTGTTTTGCCGAAGCGGATGTTCCAACTCCTTGAAGCTTGTTTAAGCACATATATGGACCTATGCCTACACGCGTTTCCTTCACTCCCACTGACTTCAAAACCTTCTGGCTGAGTCATGTAAATTTGCTATTCTAAATCACCGTTTAGGAAAGCAGTCTTCACATCCATTTGCCAGATTTCGTAGTCGTAGTGGGCAGCAATATCGAGTACGATCCGAATAGACTTGTGCATGGCTACTGGTGAGAAGGTCTCGTCATAATCTATTCCTAGAATCTGACGATATCCTTTTGCAACCAGCCTGGTCTTGTATGTTTCTATTTTTCCATCTGCACCAATCTTCTTCTTGAATATCCATTTGCAGCCTATGGGAACATTTTCCTGGGCACGTTTTCTAAGGTCCATACCCTATTCATGTGCATGGAATCTATTTCGGACTTCATTGCATCTAGCCATTTGTCAGAGTCTATACTTTTTATGGCTTCCTGGAAGCTAACAGGGTCATCATCTAATATGATGCTTTCTTCAATCCTACCATCTACGAGAAAACCGTAGTATCTTTCGGAGACTCGAGGAACCATATTGGACTTCCTACTGGCTGGTTGTGAGACGTCAAGTTCTGACTCTCCCACTGGTTTCGACACTTGTTCCTGTATGAGTACTTCCTTCGAGCATTCATCCAGATCAATCACCTTGCCAGTTGATTCCTTTACAAGGAATTCCTTTTCCAGAAAAGTCGCATGTCTAGAGACAACAATCTTAAGGGGGAGTGTTGTGAGTGGGGGAGGCCTTTGGCCTCCCCACCACTTATCCCTCGATTATTCCCCCTCTTAAAGTTATGTGGACCTTTGGTATCTAATTGTCTCTTGATATACTCTATGATTTTTATAAATATAGAACCATGGCTATTTGTCATAGTTACTCTTCCCTAAAGATTTCTCAACAAACGGTACTTACTAGGTAGCCTTCTTTTTTACACTGTCAGATACCGTTTAGGGCTTGTTCTTTTGAGTGTAAATGAGTGGGAATCCCACTTTTTTCACTATTGTGAACAGTGTTTAGGGGGAAAACCGATTGGTATCTCCAAACCCGTTCTTTTGCTTTCCCAGCGTAAATGGATTCCCAAAACCTCTTTCCCTCTCTGTTCCCCTCTTTTGAAGAAACTCTAAAATTGGGGGATTTCGTGAGGAATTCCTCCTCGTGGGTCCCAAGGGACTTTTACTCCACTTTATCCCCCCATTTTCTCATCCTAAAGAACACAAAACTCAAATTTTCTCTCTCTTGATTCCTTTATTCACACCACTTTCCCCAAATCCATTGCACTCAAAAGAACACGCCCTTACTAGAAAACGCTGTCAGCACGCCCGCGACACTTGGCGCTCCCCTTCTTAATCTACGTGCAAACTAACGCCGTCGGCTGGCCGTCTTCAAACTTCCAGCGCCATCCAGTGAGGGCCCCGCTCCCCGCACCCTCGTACTCCACGTGTCGCCCGCTCGTCCACCCTCGCATCACTCGTTGTACACTCGGGACCGACCCGTATAAAGGGACGACAACACGAAAACGCATTCTTATGCGACCGTCAGTGTATTAGCAAAATCTCCACTGTTACAATTTCGATCTGAGGCCAATGGTTACGGTCGCATATATATTTATATGCGGATATCCTTAAAGGCCCTGTGGATATTTGCGTTTTCTGCATGGCCCTCTCTCAACGAGGGCGTGCGGCGAATAACATGAAGCCACGTATACACCAACCGCTCTATAAATTGAACCGATCCGGGTTCGTAACCGCAAGGCAGCGAGAGCGAGCCGGGAGAGAAATCGAGAATAAAAAACAATTCTCTCAGTTCGATTAATATTAGATTAAAAAGAAATCCACAAGGAGAAAAGTGAGAAAAAAATCGAGTGAAAATGTTCATCGAGAGCTTCAAGGTAGAGAGCCCTAATGTCAAGTACGGGGACGCCGAGATCGAGTCGGTGTACAACTACGAGACGACGGAGCTGGTTCATGAGAAGACCAAGGACGGGTCCTACCAGTGGATCGTGAAGCCCAAGACCGTCCAATACAATTTCAAGACCGATACCCATGTCCCCAAGCTCGGGTAAAATAAAATCAAGAAATTTTTTTTTATTCCTAAAATTTAATTTTTCGTAATTTTATCAATTTATGATGATTTTTGTTTGAGATTTTTGCTTTTTTCCTCTGTTTGAAAATTTAAGTGTGATGCTTGTGGGATGGGGCGGTAACAATGGGTCTACCCTCACCGCCGGAGTTATTGCCAATAGAGAGTGAGTATTTTATTATTATTTATTATTTGAATTTTTTAGATCTGTTTTTTTAAAATTTGATTTTTTTTAAATTGAAAAAAATAAAGGGGGATATCGTGGGCGACGAAGGACAAGATCCAGAGGGCGAATTATTTCGGGTCATTGACGCAGGCATCAAGCATCAGGGTTGGATCATTCAAAGGCGAGGAGATTTATGCCCCTTTCAAGAGTTTGCTGCCTCTGGTATTATCTCCCCCACTTTTTATTTTTTTTCCTCCAATTTTCTTGTAAATTTGCATTAATAACTCATGAACACCTTACAGTGTTTGGTGAATAAATTTGGAAATTAAAAAGTGACCAAGGTTAATAAATGCCCATTAAATTTTACAGGTGAAAAGTTAGATCATCGTTGTTCTAGAATTTTGCTCAAATTGGAAATTTACAGTTTCCGCACATGCATGCACATAATAAAATAAAAATAAAAATAAAGAAAGGGGAAATATTAAAAGTGAAAGCGACTATATCAAAAATATGCAGGACATAAAGAGGGCATATTTTTGATCAAATTAAGAGAATAATCAAGCTCCATGCAAGCACTCCTAATTTGATAATTCTCCTAATTTGATAATTGTCGTCGTTGGTTGCTGACACAACCGGTTGAGGAGCTGAGATCGTAGAGGATTCTGTGTGCTGAGAAGTGGAGAGAGTTGGGAAGATTTCAAGTTTCGGACCAACTCGGCCAACCCAAAATTTGAAGTTGCCAACGAGCCTTTGCTTGGTTCGCACCGTCACTTCTTTCTCATTGGAGGCGAGGGATTGATGTTCAACACGCGCTTTAAAATGCTTTCCAATGCATTAAAAAAAATTTCGCAGAAAGGATTGATGTCCAGCATATTGGAGGCGAGGGATTGACGTCCAACACGTCCTTTAAAATGCTTTCCGATGCATTAAAAAAATTGAAGTTGGTGTGGAGCCATTTGGTCTTGAAAATGGCGGGTTTTGGGGGGGTTTTGAGTCAATCCCATGTTTCAGAAACCCCATCTCAAGCGGTTGTTTGGTTGGGGTTATGGCCTAGCTCCACATCAACTTCACATGTGAGAGAGGCTAAGGGCAGTGAAGTTAATATGATAATATTTTTTGGCAGGTAAACCCAGATGACATTGTGTTTGGGGGATGGGACATTAGTGACATGAACTTGGCGGATGCAATGGCAAGGGCCAAGGTCCTTGACATCGACCTACAGAAGCAGCTCAGGCCCTACATGGAGTCCATGGTCCCTCTCCCTGGGATCTTTGATCCTGACTTCATCGCCGCCAACCAGGGCTCACGTGCCAACCACGTGCTCAAGGGCACCAAGAAAGAACAAGTCCAACAAATCATCAAGGACATCAGGTATCTTAATTCGGTCGAGAGTTAACATTAATGTATATGATACGAAGCGAGCACGTTCAATAAATGTGGAAATTGTATATGAATTTTTTTTTGATCTGATAACAGGGAGTTCAAGGAGAAGAACAAGGTGGACAAGGTTGTGGTTCTCTGGACCGCAAACACTGAGAGGTACAGCAATGTGGTCGTCGGGCTCAACGACACGGTCGAGAGTCTCCTGGCCTCGTTGGATAAGAACGAGCATGAGATCTCCCCGTCGACGCTCTACGGAATCGCTTGCGTTATGGAGAACATTCCGTATATCAACGGGAGCCCGCAAAACACCTTTGTGCCCGGTATGCTGCTAATGCCGTTATTTCGTTTGTATTTAGTAATTGTATACACGATAATAGGGTTTTCAAATATGTATTTGGAGTGTGTAGTATGTAATTGAGCATTTGATTAGCGATAATAAGCAATTTAACCGTAATAAAAATTGATGGTAAGCTTAAAAAAATAGTAAATTTGTGCAGGTTTGATAGATTTGGCTATTGAGAGGAACAGCCTCATCGGAGGCGACGACTTCAAGAGTGGGCAGACGAAGATGAAGTCTGTGCTGGTCGATTTCCTTGTTGGTGCAGGAATTAAGGTGACGGGTCCATTCCCAGCATCTGAACGACTCGCAATTGGATCTTTTTAAAACGTTTCCAGGAATGAAAATTCATGTTCTGTTTTGTTCTGTATAGCCAACTTCTATTGTTAGCTACAACCATCTTGGGAACAACGATGGCATGAACCTCTCCGCGCCGCAAACATTCAGATCGAAGGAGATATCAAAGAGCAACGTGGTCGATGACATGGTCTCGAGCAACGGCATCCTGTACGAGCCTGGCGAGCATCCAGACCATGTCATTGTCATCAAGGTAACATATTACTCCATCACTGGAAATAGGAGTATGTGCAGAGTGGTTTAATGGCATAACATGTGCAATCGATTTCATTTTCAGTATGTGCCATATGTTGGGGATAGCAAGAGGGCAATGGACGAGTACACGTCGGAGATATTCATGGGGGGGCGGAGCACGATCGTGATGCACAACACGTGCGAGGACTCGCTGCTGGCAGCCCCCATCATACTGGACTTGGTGCTGCTCGCAGAGCTCAGCACCAGGATTCAGCTCAAGGCTGAGGGAGAGGTGAGAGACCTGCATAAGTTTGCAGTGGTTGTGTTGGAAGTTGTTTGTAATTTGCTGTGATTGGTGCTGTTAAATTTAGTCTTTTCACGTTCAATTTTTTGTAGGGCAAGTTCCACTCCTTCCACCCAGTGGCCACCATCTTGAGTTACCTCACCAAGGCTCCACTGGTAAGTGAATTTAGAGCACCAACATGAATTTTGAGGGAGGGAGAAAATAAAATGATAGAAAATTTTGCGAAGACCCAGTTAAAATTAGTGACAACAGTTAAGATTAAAATGGGGTGATGATTAAAATGAACGATGCGTGGACACAAACAGGTTCCTCCAGGGACACCAGTGGTGAATGCGCTGTCAAAGCAGAGGGCAATGCTGGAGAACATACTGAGGGCATGCGTTGGATTGGCACCCGAGAACAACATGATCTTGGAGTACAAATGAAAGAGGGACGTCATGGGCGGCAGTGATTAGAGAAGAGGGTGAATTAAAAGAACCCCCTTTCAAAGCTATTGTTGTGTTTCCTTGTAGTGTATGTTCTAAGTGACTTGGGTCTGTTTCTCCCCTTGAGAATGTTGATGTTGTCGATGTTTCTCATCTTTTCCCCTATCCCGTATATTTTTAGCCTTAGGTAAGAGAGATGTGGAGGTCCAGGAGAAGTTTCTCTTCATGTATTTTGTGACCTTAACTAAATAATATATTTAGTGGTCTCTTATTTGATTTTGCTTTACAAGTGAAATTGTTTGGGTGTGCAAAAATAGTTGCATCTCTTTTATGCAAATGACGTTGCAAGGAGCCCATATCAACGCACAAGTTATTCAAATTAATGTACTTGTTAACTTGTACATCCCAGGGTGCATAAGTGCACAATTAAGAAATAACAATCCAAAAATACAACCTCCGTCCCTCTCCAAATCTGAACAAACTCCCAAAATCCGTAATTGGTTGTTGCATATCCCTCGTGTATCTCCGGGGATAATTCCAACTAACCAACACTTTCTTTTCCAATTTCACTCTATTTATATATCTCTGTCCTCTAAATTAACACTCTTCCCAATTTAATTTCTATCTCTCTGGCAATGGCTAAGTTGTTCTATCTCATCTTTCTAGTAGCAACTTTCGCTGTCTCGCCCATCGCCGGCCGTTCTCCTTCTCCATCGCCATCGCCATCAGACGGTTGCTCCGACGCGGTGATGGGCATGGCGGATTGCTTGGACTACGTCAAGGTTGGAGGTAATTCGACTGCACCGCCACCTGCTTGCTGCGTTGAGCTCAATAAAGTCGTGAATGTGAGCACAAGTTGCTTGTGCGAGGGGCTTAAGATGGTGTCGGATCTTGGGGTCAAGCTCAACATGACCCGTGTGCTCACCGTGCCACGTGATTGCAGAGTGCAGGCCTTTGGTTTTGATCATTGCATTGGTACGCCGTATCATTCTTAAATCCTGCTATTTCTACTTCTAGACTACACAATACAAAATGGAAAGAGATGAGTTTTTTTTTAATAAAGTGTAAATAGTTGTTGCATACGAAAAGGAGAATTAAAAAATAGCTTGTATTTGCATTTCTTTTTCAGTCCAATAAATATAAAATTCTAGAAACATTATTATCTACGCCTCAATTTATTTCCTTTTCTCGGTGGCCGTTTTCTGATGATTTCCCGTTCTTTTGTTTGGTTGCAGCTAGTCCTGCCCCGGCTCCAGTTCCCGCTCGAGGTGAGCATGCTTAACAATTAGCCATTTAACTTATTAAATAACAGAAAACTGGAAATTTACCCCATTTCAGATACAATTATCTAATACATTAAACAATTGAAATACCTTAAGGATTTAATGTAGAAAAGGTGGCACTTGATCTAATAGATCAGGTGGTGCCAAGACACACAAAATTGTAAAGTACAAACCGCACATGTGTTTGTACTTGCTGTAGGATCCATCTTTTTGTGTCTTGGCACCTGATCTATTAGATCAGGTGCCACCTGATCTACATGAATCTCATATATTAAACACTTGTAGTAATATCTAGTATTTTATAAATATATTTGGAAAAATACATTATACAGCAACGCCAGGTCCGGCTCCTAGTCCGATTTCGCCTTCCCCAACCAAGCCAGTGCCGGTATCAGCGCCGACACCATCCAAGCATTCTCCAGCACCCCTAGCAGGTACTCCGCCGCCGCCGCCGCCGCCAACTCTATCGCCGTCTGTCGCTCCTGTGGAGCCACCAGTTCAGGGAGCTCCGTCACCATCCCCGGCCGCAGCAGAGTCGGGCTCAAGGCAGCTATCGGGTTCAATGATGGTCCTTTTTGTTGGTCTTGTGATCGCTAGCTTCTCATACGTGCATGTTTAACTTGAAGCTGCGGCCACGTCTCAGGTTTAATTTACGTGTCCCCGGCCAGTTTGTAGTGTGGATATCTGGTCTTGCTAGAATAAGAGAGTGTGTGTAGGGGAACTGTCCTTTGTTTCTCGTATTTTTGAATCGCGAGGGTTGTGGACAGGTTGGTGTAATTAGCAATTATTTTTAGTATATGTCGGCTAATTGTTTTTCTCTAGTCATTTTTTACTGTACTTTGATTAAAGATGTCGCTAAGGATTAGAATTTTAGAATTTGCGACACTCAAAGGGTACGAGCATTTGGGATTCGATCGGGCCAAATAAGTGCTTCTTCTGTGCTGTGTGAGAGCTTGTTAATTTGTTTTCAAAAAATACCAGTAAATGGGCTGCATATGATTTTCTGGAAAGTTAAGCGTTCGGGGACGAGAGCATTTCCTGGGAAGCTACGCGTTCGGGGGTGAGAGAAGTATCAGGCTGGGTGACCTTCTCGGTAGTCTGTCCTCGTTTCTAAAGCGGAGAAAAAGAGCGACCTAAGCATGCCAGATAGAGAACGGCGGCATGTTCGCGGATTGCCAAATTAAATTGAATTAAATTAATAGGCACTGAATTGGTCAAAACTTAGTCAAAGCATTTAGTAACATAATTTTTAGAGAATTGCTCTATGCATCGCAACAATTAAGGTGAGTGTACGGTTCTTTTCTAAACATAGTGAATAGTTCACATCATATCCTCCAATCATATTCTCTCTCATTCAAAAATGGTAATTTTTGACACTGAATCCAACCTACAAGGCTACACCTCAATTGTTGATGTGCAAATAGCAATTCTCAATTTTTAAGGCTTCTCTTCTTCCAAAAAAAAAAGTTATGAAAAAGGAAGGTCTGAGCCAGAACAATAGGCCTGCAATCCTATCCTACGGCCTTTAATAATCCACGTGCTCCGTCATTTTCTCCGCGCCCAATAACTTTTTTTTGGAAACTCTCCTTTAAAGCACTTGTTTTTTAAAAGGAAATTTGCATGAGTCTTTCCGTCCTTGCACAATTTGTTGGTATTATTATTATTAAAGAAGGACTTTATATACCGGGACGTTCGGTACATGGAGTTGACAACTTTCTAAAAATGGAAAAGAAGTGACATAGAGTGTAGGTGATTTGATTTATTATTTTATTTTTTTTTCGAATTTGGAAAATAATCCCATCTCTACACCAAATGGTAGGTGTATATAGCAATTCTCTTATTATTATTATGTCAATTCAGTTCCACAAAGTTTTTTTGAAAAAGGGATAATGAGCATTTGGTGTAGGAAATTTCCTACAATGTCCTCATAAAACTTCAATTTCCAATCTTTTTTTCCAATAATCATCACCGTACATCTTGATGTACATATCATGGATGATGAACATATCAAAAATCAAGTGAATCCAACGCTATTTTACACTCGATCCGTCTGTTACAAATTCAACGTTTTCAGAACAATAGAACTTTTTGTCACGAGCCGATCGAAGGTCAAATCCCCCTGAGGTTCACCCATATTTGGGGTTTTGCGGTTTTAGAATGTGTGCAACAATTCTAAGCAAAAAAATTTTTAAAAAAAATTAAGTGGAATGTGATGTTTTTGAAGGACTGTGTAGGAAATTTCCTACACCGAATGCTCACCTTGTCTGTTCCACAACTTGAAAGTGAGCGAGAAAGTGGGCAAAAACCACTGTTTGTGTCCCTATTCACCAATTGTTCCTTATTTTCACTTTCAACGCGTTGTGTTCTTTTCATCGGAAAATTTCGGAGGAATTTCATCCTCTGTGACGTCTACGTGGATTCTAGGTGGAGCCAACTTTCGCAGGAGCAATATCCGCGGAAAATCCGCGGATTACTGCAGATTCTTGAAAACGGGCCCCACTATTTCACTTCTCTTTCCTCTCTGCAAATCGCATCACGCCATTTCTTTTTTTATTTTTTCCACATCGGATGCACTGTGCATAGAAGTGCACAGTGCCTCCGACAATTCTTTGTCGTACTGAACACTGTGCACTCGATTAAGCGTTTCGGGGTTAATTAAGCGGTTAATTAAATGTTAATTAAAAAGGTTAGTTAATTATTAGATAGGATAGTTTAATGATTATAATTAAATATGTAAGTTTAATAATTAGTTTAATTAAATAGGTTAGTTTATAACTAAATTATATTTAATTATATTTATAATTTCAGTTAAATAAAATAATAATTAACACTAACATTTATAAATAACTTAAAAATAATTTAAATTAATTAAATTAGGATAACTACAAGTAATTATTTATTATTTCTAACACGTAGAACTAGGGGGTGGCAATTTTCGGCCTAGAACGATAGCACAGCACAATAAGAACATGGTTGGGCCGGCAATTTGGGCCCGAAATCCTTATCGGGCCGGGCCGGTTCATTTTCGTGATGGGCCGGGCCAAGCTATTCGGCCCATTGGGCGGCACGGCACGGTACAGAATCCTTTTGAGTTTGCTTGATTCAAACAAAGTAGTTCGATCTACAAAACAAAGTAGCTTGATCGTAAACCAATCATTGAACCCTACAATTATCACAAAACAAAGGAGCTCGATTCATACTTGCAGACAAAAAAATAAGCTAGCTAGACATCTTATGGATAGCTTGAGTTCATATTCTGAAAATTCATTACACAAGAATTTACTCCTAGAAAAAAGCTCATATGCTGAACTATCAATTTGCACTAGAATTTGCATGTAGTTTGCATTCTAAATTAGATTCTAGTGGCATTTGAAGATACATCATTAACAAAGGGGATATGGAAATCTAATAAACAAATAGCCCAATAATTCTTTCAACCCAATTGAACCGGGCTGGGTGGCCTGAATTTTTATCGAACCGTGCCCATGCAGCACCGGAATGGCCCGAATTCTTATTGGACCGGGCCGGCCCGAATTGCTACCCACATCAAACATTTCCATTAAACTTTCAATTCCAAATAAACACTAAAAAGTTTTGTGGGACCCTCATAAAACTCTCAAACCCACTTTCCACGTCAATTTCAAGTTCAAAGAAACAAAAACTTAATTTTTCTCAATCCACCATTCCGCGTCCCATCAACTTTCCACAAACCACTTTCAGGTTGTTGAAGATGCCCTAAAGCAAAGTGGATGAAGGATCCCGCGTTTCATTAACTATGGTCTAATGAAACCAAAGTACTAGAGTTTCCCTAAAATTAATCGCAGCATTTATGTTATAAAGAGAGACATGTTTTTTGGTTGCATCGGAATTTGTTATAAAGAGAGACATTATATACTAATAACTTGGAAAAAAAAGTTCTACCCGATGGGTGCATTGATATTTTGTGGAATGTTATTCCTATGAATATGATCTAAAAGAACCAAATTCTCTGAATGTTATAATACATATATTTAAAAAGAGAACAATGGGTATCATATGATATGGAAGGCATCTCCTTATATACAAGACACAAAAAGTCGGGTGGTACAAGCTTACATGTGTTGACCACCCCACTTTTTGTATCTTGATATATGAGGAGATGCCTCCATTGTCACATAACACCAATTATTCTCTTTAAAAAATTCCTTGAAATATGATTTTTTTTCGTGTTAACTGCATTTAAAGAATTTTTTAGGAATATGGTCTGACGATGATGGCTGCGATGACAGCAATTTGAGGTCAACGCTGATGATGGCGACGTTCCACCGACAGCATTAATTCTACGGCGGTGGTGGTCTGACAATGGTGGTAGTGGTCCGACGATGAGCGACAATGGCAGTGATTTGATGATGGTGCTAATGGTCTAACAATGGCAACAGTGGGCGTGGGCGTGGTCTGACGATGGTGGTAGTGGTCGACGATGTCGGCGGCATCGATTCAACGATGACAATGATGATGGTCTGATGCCAATAGCGGTGGCAATAGTAACGGTCCGACCATGACAATGGCGGTGATGGTGATCTGTCGATGACAGTGACAGCGGTTCAACAATAGTGGTGGTGTTGACGTGGGTATAACGATGATGGTAACGGTCTGACAGTGGGAGTAAGTTAAGCAGTAGTTACGACCACGATGACCAACTACATGTGGTAACCAACGACGGTTGGTCAATAATGGTACGGAGAAAATCACATTCTCATATCAACGATGATCCGTACAGTGGCATTTCCACCGCTCTCCAATTGGGACAACACGGGTTCGATCTCAGTTAGAAGCGGTCCGCGCACGTTTAACCAGCTTTCCAGTGAAATAAGAAAATAATAACGAGAGTTCTACAATGATGAAGTCCAACCAAAAGCAATGGTGGCAAGAAACCCACTAGAGTCCAGTGCCACATTACACACTGTTTTAAACCAGGCAACTGCCTGCTTTGGCACTAGAAAGTTCATAACCACGTGGACACCATCATCAATTCCCACTCCAAACACACCTCTGTCAAAAAAAATTGGCTAAAAGTATAGTTTTTGAAAAAGATTATATACATCTCAACATTGAGGTGTAGTGATGGGAATATGTCCAAAAATGGCAAAAAAAACAACACATGAAAGATCACATCTCTTCCTTTTTCCATTTTCTTGCTATTTTTGGCAAATTCACTTCCATGCACCTCATTCTTGAGGAGTGTACAGTCCAAACCTACTTTTTTGTCATTTGTGTTTTTATATTATTCAAAAATTTCAGGAACTTAAACCGAAACATCTTGTAAGTTTATACAGAACCATCCTAACTCTTACATTTTATAGTAGTTTGAATAACTTACAAATATAAAGACGATTTTGACAAAATAGTAAAGGTTAAATATAGTTTGCGTGATCTCCCCATTTGAGAAATAGTAAAACTTTCCTTTTGTTACCAAAAATCTTCGTCAAACCCAAAAAAAAAAATTGAGAAATAGACAAAAGATTCTTCTTGAAAGCTGGCCCTCACTCGTCCAACCCAGGCTAGCCCTAGTGTCTTTTACCACCCCCCAATCATCATTCCACCCAGTGCCCTTGCGTGTTGCGTTTATAATTTTTAATAATCATCCCCATCCCCATCCCCATCCCCAAATTGCCCTCTCCTCTTCTCCTTTTAACACTCTAAATTCTCATCTCCTTCCCATTCCTCACTCTTCGTCACCACCACCACCACCACCACCACCACCATGGCTGCTGGTGCTAATCCATGGTCTCTTGCCATCATGTTAGCTCTCGTGTGCTGTTTTTGGAGTGTACTGTGTGTGAGTGCAAAGGTCGAAGGAGGAGCACATCATGTGAGTGCAAGTGCACCAGCACCCAGTACAGCAGTTGATTGCTCCTCTGCTCTTCTAAGTCTGGCTGATTGCTTGACTTTTGTGGAAGAAGGGAGCACGGAGGTGAAGCCACAGGGGCAATGCTGCCCTGGCCTCAAGAAAGTGGTCAAGAAGGAGGCAGCATGCCTGTGTCAGGCCTTTGGTACTGATTATGGCTTCAAGATCAACATCACCAAAGCACTTGCACTCCCACATGCTTGTGGGGTCAAGACCCCTCCTCCCAACAATTGCCACCGTGAGTTCTTTCATGCATTTGTTTGGTTTCCCTATTTTGCTTCCTTGAAAAGTAGGGTTTTGATTATCCTCACATATTATTTGGGTTTTTCTTTGTGTTTGCAGTTGCAATTGGTGCACCTGTGGCTGCTCCTGGTATGTCTTTAACCTTTTTTATCTTTGAAGTCTGTACAACTCTATTGTTATTATTATTGTTGTTGTTAGTCTTAACCATAATCACAACTCTGAAGTGTTTGTACCGTGGTAGTGGTAAGAATCAATCATTACGACGGTTTTAACAAATTTGTATTGGTTTAAGATACATTATCAATACACTGGTTCACACAGGAGATCACCATGTCTAAGCTTTTGCAAAGACCAGACACTTAATGATGGCCAGTCCCCTATCTTCCCGTCACTTGAACTTGCATTTGACAATGTTGTCTTCGGAGGTTTTATAATCATCGTGAATTTAACTGGGCCTTTGTTTTCTTGTTGATCTGTTAGTTTGCTAGTGGTTATAAGACTAAGACATCAGCCGCCTATATTGCATCTAAAAGAGATGCAAAACAATATATCCTTGTACAAGCATCGCACTAAGCTCAATTTTGAACATAAATAGGGAAACATTATTAGCTAATAATTCATATGGGAGTTGTTCGTGCTCAAACTGATACAGTATTGTTGACAATCTAGTTGAAGTGTAATAGACCTCGACGGATCCATGCAAACAAAGACGCAGTTGTATACGGTGTGAACTGGCAGTAAACGAGCTGGGAAACACACTTTGCACAACAAAATAATCTACGCATATGATGATTTGTGTAAATGCATTCATGTTCGAATGTGATCATATTAGCAAGAAAACGGGAATTATTTAACTTCTTACAATGATGAATGCATTTGTTCTGTACCTGCAGCGTTACCTCCAGCAGCAGCACCATCAGCTTCCACATCCATCGGACAAAGAGTTGCGAGAGCTCCAGCTCCATCCCCAATGCAGTCAGCTGCAGTCTCTCTCTCAACACCGTTTCTCTTTCTTCTTGCACTTGCAGCAGTTTACCTTTCAAACCATCTCTGAGAGAGTTCAGGCGGTATCCATAAGTGAAGCACTAGAATGAGACCATGAACAATTTGTATCAGTGCAATTTCCTCTTAATCTTGTGTCTTTTATTCCTGGCGTGACTCCATTGTGACCTTATTAGTGCAAACAAAATTCAGAAGGTACGAAAGTAATCTGTCTCTTAAACGTTATCAGGAACTGAAATCATGCACCGTGTCTCTGCACTATTGAAACGATGACGGTAACATCATCAAGCTTGCCACCAGTGTAATTAGGGTATCCAGCAATATGGGCAGCATCGGCGAAAGGGCTTCTTGCTGAAACTAACCTCCCCACTTCTTGCGCCCTCAACGCTAAATGCTCTGCAATCTCCTGCAAACCAAAAATTACCATAAAACCCCATGCAACGCATTCAGACATGAAAATAAATAAATAAATAAATAAATAAATCATAGAATGTAGTTCTAGTAGCTCGTACCCCAGGTTTGAAATTTGTTTGGAGGGATTTGTAGACAATTGCCGCCACTTCTTGTTCATATAGATTGTCAAAGAGACCATCTGTTGCCGTCACTATAACATCACCTTCATCTAGATCGATTGTGTATGACTATAATAATCAAACATAAAATTAGTACTTTTTCTGAACCATTAGCAGCCAAGTGAGTTGGGTATGAGGAATGGGCGTTTAATGAAACTACCTGAATCAGCTTTGAGGGGTCGTCTCCCCTTTCGATCTGCAAAGGGAAGTTAAATCCATAGACCATCGGGGTGGATCGTTTAAAAACGGTTCCATTCCTAATCACCACGAAGCCTGAATCTCCTATGTTAGCCGCATGAAGTACCTGTTAGACAATCAAAAGAAAAGAAAAATGATAATAACAGTACCATAAGCTATGGCCATGTTCAATTCAGATATGGGTCCAGAACAAACTGTATTATGTCGGGATTAATTTCACAAAATCTCAACAAAGGATTTTTTTTCATAGAGATCAAATAAATTCCGAGTTGAGCTCGCTGTTGGCTAGTGGCAGGCTGGCAGCTGCAAGACACACTTAATAGGGCAGTGCCTCTTTCTTTTTTACCTTTTTTCTTTAAAGATGGGATGAATGCGGAACACGGTGACCCTAGGATACAGCCAGCTTTTGGGAACCCTTTAGTTCATGGCACAGGGCTGCAGGCACAGAGATGTATTTTGTGCATGCACGTGCATCTCGGCTACATAGTGCCAAAGACACACATTATACACGCGCATAGAAATTGTTGCATGTGCCTCATCTTTTCATTAAAAGTTGGGATAAGTAACTAAATTTCTAAATCATTAAAGACTCATTACATGTATGCAACTTTATAATAAAAAGAGCAGAAGGAAAATAATAATGAGAATTTGTGACACCACTAAGTGCCAAATTGGTGTCAAGTTGAAGAGCCCCAAAGCTTTGTTTTACAACAGTAACAATAAAATGTACATTTAAGACTATGATAATAATTTAAGGTTGTACATTTTAATGCCCATCAGTCCATAAAAAGGTGCACGAGACAATTGAAGTGAAACAAAATCACCACAAGGTCAGTTTTCAAACTTAGAAGCCATATATTTCTGAGAATGCAAATGATTCTAACAAGAGGGGAAAACAACAAAATGGATAAAAGCCTTCCAAATTTTTCCACTTAACCAATTAGTTGTTTGCCCCTCTTCTTTAAGTTGTTGGATTTCCTGTTTTCACAATCTGGGTCAAAATTGCACCCGAATGAATTGTGCTTTCTGGATCATATCCCCACGGCAGGTCTTGTGAAGTAGATGGTACAACCCTAGATTATACATCGGTAAGCCATGTCCAAGGAGTGCCCAACAGTGTCAATGTCGACAGACATGGGTTGGTGATGGAAGTCCATTATGAATTCAGCTGAATCAATCAAATCTACAGAAAAAAGATGAGGCATGCACCCCCCTGTCCTGGCCATCTCTCGCACTTTACGTCTCAAGTTTTAACTGCTTAAGAATATAGAAAGCATTTACTGGAATTTGGTGTACATTATCTAAATAAGTAGGACTTAGTTTTCTCGCATGATTGCCGGGAAACAAGTATAGTCTGTTCATGCATAGTTGCTTTAGATGAGAAATAATGAAGTGTTTGGAACCAGTTAAGGCACCACTTATTGCTCAATTGAGATCAAAGTTAATAATTTCCATAAGAACAAACCTGGCCATCAAAATAAGCAACCAAAACTGTAGATGAACCACGCGAGCGTGCCGCAGCAGCACTCATAACAAGAACGTGCTCTGGTCTTGTTCCTTGGAGTCCTTCGCATTCTGATACAATTCTCCCACAGTTTTCCATCAACTCCCTAGCAAACAATCCTGCATTAATACCTGAATACAACTGCAATCATTAGATTCTGTAAGCATCACTGTTCTCACTCCAGTTCTGACAAGCAGATCTCTAAACCAAGGGCACGACAAAAAAATATTTGAGGCATTGCTTATCATACGTATTCATAGTAAAGCTCTAAGTATCTTAATCTTGACTTTCTTGCATCTTTATTTCTATTCAGGGTAAATTGAATTAATGATGACCATTAATGCATGGGGCATGTGTGCTAATAATGAAGATTATGGGTCAGTAGTCACATACCTCATATATGATATGGAGTTTGAGTGCAGTTTATCCTAGTATTTATGTGCTTGTGATGTTATAATAATTGTGAAGAGATCATCGAACAAGTTAAATAAGACCAATCTCAAAGGACCATGTGGAGGTAAGGAAAATGTCTTCATTGTACAGTCTTTAAATAGTTTCTCTTCACCTAGGCAATTGACAAAGACGTGAGTTTTTATATCACCGGCAAGGAAACATGGATGCCATTGTGATCTTATACATCTAGGACGCAATTGTTCTCTTAGCATATAGTACCTAGAACTTCGCTGATTCATATGATAACTGTCACATGCAAGGTTTTAGGTCTCGGTATCGGTTTCGGTCTTCCGAAAATTTAGGTTTCGGTATCGGTATCGTCCGTTTCGGTGGTTTCGGTAGTAAGTTTCGGTTTGTCCGTATCGGTAGTTTCAAATATTTGTTTTACATTTGGAGTCTTCATCAATACTTTGGTTGCTACTTGCATTATACATTTTATTATTTGGGTTAAGTTTTTTGAACTAACTGAAATTTTTTGAACTAGGTAGTGCAGGGAGAAAGATGAAAAACATTAAATGACAGAGCTACAATAGCTACTCACATTGCACAGTTTGCAAAACATATTATTTATTTACAAGTTTGCCATTAAATTGTAAAAGACAATGGTATACTTGTAAATATGTTTAGCAAAGTGTGTAATGTGAATGGTCCACATTCATAAATGGCCAACTTTCAGCCTTGCTTGACCTAAAGCCCACCGCCCGCTCTCTTTTCTTGGAGGCAGGCTATACCTAAAGCCCCCCCTTTTTTTGGAGGCTGGCAGCCATTTTCCTCTCTTTTTCTTCTACTTTTGTTCTTTTGTTTGACTTTTTTAAGTGCTGTATGATCCGAAACTGACCGATTTTGGCCAGTTTTGACCGAAACTGACCGAAACCAGCCAGTTTCGGCCGAAACTACCGAAACCGAGTTTTATGTGTAATTTTCGGATTGGTCCCCTCCGAAACCGATCCGAAACGGCCGTAACCAGAACCATGGTCACATGTGGAGCATCATGGAGGTGCTTATCATGTGTTGGGCATCAAGACTTACTTTGAAGTGTTCATGCTTCTTAGCTTTACATCTTTCCTACTAGTGCTCTTCCTAAGATAAGAATTTGGGAAATGATACACAGATCTATGTACAATACGATACACAAGTGTACACAGAAACAAGTATCGTGTCTTATTACTTGTGGATTATTCATGTGCAACACATATCCAAGACAACATGGCTACACTATTAAAACAAATTCATTACAATTGATCTGAGAGTATGTGTATTCATAACCAAAGACCCTGCATCTTATATTGCACCGGCTATTACTATTTATTTTTGTAGTCAGCAACAAGATACAGCATGTACCTCTTGCAGCTGCCAGTCCTCAAGGTTTATCAATCTAATAGGTATACCACTGACAATGATTATATTTGTGTGAACTACCAACCACAACCTTTATCATGTCTAGCTATTTTCCACAAATATCTAGCCATGCCAACAATACTTGATAGAATCAGTTTTTGTAACGACCACTGTCCGGTAGTACGTACTGTAACGCGTATGTTGTTTCGTGAGCGTATTATTCATATTTGTTTGTATTATTTTGTTCCGTAGCTCAGGCGCGCGACCGGACCCCGTAACAACGACCCTTTCGAAGGCGCGATCGCCCCGGTACCATCCGTTTGATTTTTAGACGTTGGGGCACAAATTTATAATAACCCATTAGTATTATTATATGTATATGTAAATTAATATATACTCTTATTTCAAACTCTAAACTCAGTTTTGAGTTGGGACTTAAAACAAAGCGTTTAAAAAACGGAGGGAATCTTTCAGAATCTACTAAAAAGAACCTTACTTGGCTTTTATTAATATCCTAAACAAAATCTAAACTACTAAATCCTAACTAACTGGCAGCCCCACTACCCCTATTTTCTCTCCCACGTGAACCACTTCTCCCCACTTCCCCCTCTCATCCTCCCACGTGAAGCAACCCTGAGGCTAAACGAGATAGCACAGCAGCCTGTTAGACCCGCAGGTCTATTCCGCCGGCCCATCTTGGGCCGGCCCATGTGGCCGGCGGGTGGCTCTTTGCGCGCGCGCCCCCTCTCCCCTAGAAACCCTAGTTTCCTCTATAAATACGGGCTAGCCGTCATTAGGGATTTTATGCTTGATATTTGGAGATTTCTCTATTGAGCGTCCTAGGAGTAGTTCTAGATCTAGACGTGTGCGGACGTCCTCTAGGCGTCTTGGGAGGAGGGCACACCTCTTTTGTGCTCAAATATCTTGTTCTTCTTTATTATTTTGCTATAAAAATCGGATCTTTGGTTGGTTCCTAACAATTTGGTATCAGAGCACGTGACGATCCATGGCGACTACGACGAGATCCCACGACAAAATTGAAGCGTTGGAGGCCAAATTCACGAGCGAAATCGACGGAATCAAGAAATCCTTGGCGGCCAACGACGAATCCTTGACAAAATTGACGGAGGCCGTCAACCAATTGACGGCCAATCAAGCAAAGCACGACGACCAATTTGCACAAATGATGGCAACCCTAAAGCAATTGGCGGCGAACAACAAAGAGGAAGAAAACCCTAAAGTGAGGGAAAAGGCGGCGCCTTTGAAGAAGGAAAATGAGAAAGTTGAAAGCTTTGACCCAAAAAGTGCTTTTTTGGTGGAGGATTTGGCCGACGATGAGGACGAGGAGCCGTGGAGGGGTGATTATCGAGAAGAAGTTAGGCGAAAAGCCGCAGAAGCCCAAGGAAGGACCGGCAACCTCAACGAACCCCGCGCAAGGGCGCACGAAGACGGCGGGGGGCTACGGCTACCCTCCCAGGGGGTCGCCGGCCCCCAGGAACTCCGGGCGACCCCGGCGAACCTCCCCTGGGGTCGCCGGGGTCCGGCGGCCCACCCTGGGGGTCCGGCGAACCCCCCGACCTTGGGGGGCCGCTGGGGCCCCCAGGACCACCGGGGGGGGTCCGGCGAACCCCCCCTGGGGTCGGCCGGGGGCGCCGAGCCCTTCTGGGGCTCCCGCGATCCCCGCCGACCCCCGGGGGGGCCGCTGGGGCCCCCAGGATGCTCGGGGGGGCCCGGCGAACCCCCCTGGGTTCGGCCGGGGGCGCCGACCCTCCCTGGGGGTCCGGCGACCCCCGCCGACCCTAGGGGTGACCGTTGGGGCCCCCGGGGCTTTTCCAGGCAGCGTACAGAGGCGGCAGCGGCTTTTGGCGGCGATTTTGGGGCTTTTCCGCAAGATCCGCCATGGCGAGAGGCTCCGGCACGTGTTTTCGAGGAGTTGGGACCCGGGGATTTTCAGGAGCATGATGACTACTACCGGGACCCTTCCGACCCCCACTTTGACGACGGGGGGTGGCAGCCACCGCCCCACCACCAGGAGAGGCGCATGGCAGACACAGGAGGGAGGTTCGGAGACTACCAGGACTGGCCAGAGGACGGTGTGGGAGCAGACGAGGGGCACGAGGACCGAGGGGACTATGGGGGTCGCGGAGGAGGGCCACCCAGGCGTTACGAGACCATGGACGAGAGGCGACAGCACTACCGTCCGCGACACAGAGACGAGGGGCGGCCCGAGCAGGGGCACTTTGGAGCGGATTGCAGAGTCTGGAAGCTGAAAATGCCGATCTTTTCGGGGGAGGATCCACACGCCTGGCTGTTCACGGCAGAGAGATATTTCGTGACGCATCACATGACCGAGGCCCAGAAGCTGGAGGCGGCGGCCATCTGCATGGAGGGGCGAGCTTTGGGGTGGTTCCAGTGGAAGGAGATGAGGCAGCAGATCCGTAGCTGGGCGGAACTGAAGGACTTGGTGCTGGAGAAGTTTCGAGACCCCCGCCTAGGGAACCTACACGAGCAGCTGTTTGCCCTCAGACAGGAGGGGCCGGTGCGGGAGTACATCGAGAAATTTGAGACGCTGGCAGGACGAGTTCATGGGGTGTCGGACGAGTCACTGGAGGGCACCTTCTTGAAGGGGCTACGTCCTAGTCTTCGAGCTGCGGTAAGGACATACAAGCCTCGAGGGCTTTCAGAGGTCATCGAGATGG